>CM038675.1:129023244-129623244 GCA_021605145.1 Aegilops bicornis | reverse complement strand
ATTTGTCAAAGTTTACCACCAAAAAAATCAGAATTCTTTGAATGTGTTTACTAGTTTTTTTTATTTTACTGTTTATCAAGAAGCATTTGAGCTCGGGAGCAAATACTCCACGTTCGACTCTTTCTTTCTTCTTCCTTGAGCTTTCTTCCTCCTCTAATTGTTCCCCTTTCATAAAATTGACTTATTCAAATTGCAAATTCTGTCAACTTACGTGTACTTATTGACTAAAACAAGAGATCACATGTGTTCACGCCAAGGTTTAAAATTTCCACAAAAATATCCCGAAATTTCCGGTGGCCGAGTTTTTGCCTTCGTTCAAATTTTTTTGTTGGGTTTGAATTTCTGGTAAAAAATAATATGGATCATTATGAATAAACATCGGTTTCAATAGCGCAATGGTAGGACAATTTTCTTCCAATTGTTAGGTCGATAGTTCGAATTATGTTGCACAAGCATTATTTTAAATTTGCACCGAAAATACTCTTTTGGCTTAAAAAAGTATGTACTAGCCGAGATTCAAACGGACTAACGATCAGGTTACATATGCGGTTCGGTTAACTTTATCCTACATTTTCTTTTATCTAGATGTTTAAATTTAAAATTATTCAAATTCAAACAAAAAATTTGATGTGTCCGAAAACATATTTTTGAAATTTCAAAAATTTAGTCCATTTCAAAGATGAGTGGAATTTTGGCCACTTCGAAATCATAAACAAGCTGGCAGTGGCTTGGTGCAGACTAGACTAGATTAACCACATTACCAACACCAATTCTTTTCAACAAAAATTATCCCAAACAATCTATTCAAACTACTTAGCAACAAATAATCTTAGGATTCAACATAATACTTTTTTTATCTCTATATCTAATACTACATTACTATCCTAACAAATACTTCAACACAAGTAGTATATCTTCTTTCTAAACATAATCTCACTAAAATATTCTTCAAACAAATCACAAACAATTATTTTAGGGTTGCACCATGTTTAAAAGGTGCATATATAATAATCAATCTTGACTGAAAAAAATGGAGGAATAGAAGGAGAATACCTCAAGCAACTTGGGGACAATCCGATCTACTCCTTTTGATGGCGAAAATGGAGGACTAGGGTTGGATTTGGTGAGAAGGATGGAGGGGCGGACGAGAGTTTGTCTCTGGCGCCTGAGGAAGAAGAGCCCGACGGAGCTGCAAGTGGGTTGGGTCCCACCCGGGGCCCCGCGCGGCTTACTTAATCCAGAGCAGAAACGCCAAGGCCCATGGCATTTCAGGCCTACCACCAGTGGCGGAGCTTCAAAGAAAATGTTGGGCGGGCCATGTTGGAAATATGCCCTAGAGGCAATAATTTAATGGTTATTATTATATTTCTTTGTTCATGATAATAGTCTGTTATTCATGCTATAACTGTGTTATCCGGAAATCGTAATACACGTGTGAATAAATAGACCACAACATGTCCCTAGTAAGTCTCTAGTTGACTAGCTCGTTGATCAACAGATAGTCATGATTTCCTGACTATGGACATTGGATGTCATTGATAACGGGATCACATCATTAGGAGAATGATGTGATGGACAAGACCCAATCCTAAGCATAGCTCAAAGGTCGGTAGTTCGCTTAGCTAGAGCTTTTCCAAGTGTCAAGTATCATTTCCTTAGACCATGAGATTATGCAACTCCCGGATACCGTAGGGAGTGCTTTGGTTGTGCCAAACGCCATAACGTGATCGGGTGACTATAAAGGTACACTACGGGTATCTCCGAAGTGTCTATTGGGTTGGCACGAATCGAGACTGGGATTTCTCACTCCGTATGACGGAGAGGTATCTCTGGGCCCACTCGATAATGCATCATCATAATGAGCTCAATGTGACCAAGTGTCTGGTCACGGGATCATGCATTACGGAACGAGTAAAGTGACTTGCCGGTAATAAGATTAAACGAGATATTGGGATACCGACGATCGAGTCTCGGGCAAGTAACGTACCGATTGACAAAGGAATTTGTATACGGGATTGATTGAATCCTCGACATCGTGGTTCATACGATGAGATCATCGAGGAGCATGTGGGAGCCAACATGGGTATTCATATCCCACTGTTGGTTATTGACCGGAGAGGCGTCTCGGTCATGTCTGCATGTCTCCCGAACCCGTAGGGTCTACACACTTAAGGTTAGGTGACGCTAGGGTTGTAGAGATATGAGTATGCAGCAAACCGAAAGTTGTTCGGAGTCTCGGATGAGATCCCAGATGTCACGAGGAGTTCCGGAATGGTCCGGAGGTAAAGAATTATATATGGGAAGTCGAGTTTCGACCATCGGGAAAGTTTCGGGGGTCACCGGTATTGTACCTGACCACCGGAAGGGTCCCGGGGTCCACCGGTGGGGCCACCTATCCCGGAGGGCCCCGAGGGCTGAAGTGGGAGGGAGCCAGCCTCGGTGGGCTGGTGCGCCTCTTGGCCTCCCCGCGCCTAGGGTTGGGAACCCTAGGGAGGGGCGCCCACTTGCCTTGGGGCAAGATACCCCTTGGTCGCGGCCCCCTAGGAGATCCCATCTCCTAGGGCCGGCGCCTGGGACCCTATATATAGAGGGGGAGGAGGGCAGCCGCACTTGCACTTGGCGCCTCCTTTCCCCTTGCCACGCCTCTCTCCCGCAGACGCTTGGCAAGCCCGCCGGGATCCTCGCTGCATCCACCACCACGCCGTCAGGTTGCTGGATCTTCATCAACCTCTCCTTCCCCTTGCTAGAACAAGAAGGAGGAGACGCCTTCCTCAACCGCACGTGTGTCGAACGCGGAGGTGCTGTCTGCTCAAAGACTAGGATCATCGGTGATTTGGATCACGACGAGTACGACTCCTCAACCCCGTTCTCTTGAACGCCTGGCCGCGATCTATAAGGGTGTGTAGATGCACCTCTCTCTCGCTGCTAGATGAACTCATAGATAGATCTTGGTGAAACCGTAGAAATTTTTTATTTTTGCAACGCTCCCCAACAGTGGTATCGTAGATAGGTCTATGCGTAGTTCTCTTTGCACGAGTAGAACACAATTTGTTGTAGGCGAGATGTTGTCAACTTTCTTGGCACTACTAGTCTTATTTTGCTTCAGCGGTATTGTGGGATGAAGCGCCCGGACCGACCTTACACGACGCTACGTGAGACAGGTTCCACCGATCGACATGCACTAGTTGCATAAGGTGGCTAGCGGGTGTCTGCTCTCCCACTTTAGTTGGAGCCATTCGATGAAAAGGGTCCTTATGAATGGTAAATAGAAGTTGACAAATCACGTTGTGGCTTTTACGTAGGTAAGAAAACGTTCTTGCTAGAACCCTATTGCAGCCATCGTAAAACATGCAACAACAATTAGAGGACGTCTAACTTGTTTTTGCAGCATGTGATTGTGATGTGATATGGCCAAAAGTTGTGATGAATGATGAATGATATATGTGATGTATGAGATCATGTTCTTGTAATAGGAATCACGACTTGCATGTCGATGATTATGACAACCGGCAGGAGCCATAGGAGTTGTCTTAATTATTGTATGACCTGCGTGTCATTGATTCAACGCCATGTAATTACTTTACTTTATTGCTAAACCGTTAGCTATAGTAGTAGAAGTAATAGTTGGTGAGCAACATCATGGAGACACGATGATGGAGAACATGGTGTCATGCCGGTGACAAAGATGATCATGGAGCCCCGAAGATGGAGATCAAAGGAGCTATATGATATTGGCCATATCATGTCACTACTATTTGATTGCATGTGATGTTTATCATGTTTTGCATCTTGTTTACTTAGAACGACGGTAGTAAATAAGATGATCCCTCACAATAATTTCAAGAAAGTGTTCCCTAATCGTGCACCATTGCGAAGGTTCGTTGTTTCAAGCACCACGTGATGATCCGTGTGATAGATCCTAACGCTCAATACAACGGTGTAAGCCAGATTTACACGCATAATACACTTAGGTTGACTTGACGAGCCTAGCATGTACAGACATGGCCTCGAACACGGAAGACCGAAAAGGTCGAGCATGAGTCGTATAGAAGATACGATCAACATGGAGATGTTCACCGACGTCGACTAGTCCGTCTCACGTGATGATCGGACACGGCCTAGTTGACTCGGATCATGTTTCACTTAGATGACTAGAGGGATGTCTAATCTGAGTGGGAGTTCATTAAATAATTTGATTAGATGAACTTAATTATCATGAACTTAGTTATCTTTACAATATGTCTTGTAGATCAAATGGCCCACGTTACCCTCAACTTCAACGCTGCTCCTAGAGAAAACCAAGCTGAAAGATGATGGCAACAACTATACGGACTAGGTCCGAACCCGAGGATCATCCTCATAGCTGCCAAGAAAGGTTATGTCCTAGAAGCACCGCTTAGGTGAAGCACCAATCCAGCAGAACCAAGACGTTATGAACGCTTGGCAGTCTCGTCGATGATTACTCCATCGCTCAAAGGCGGCATGCTTTACAGCTTAGAACCAGGGCTCCAAAAGCGTTTTGAGCAACACGGAGCATATGAGATGTTCGAAGAGCTGAAAATGGTTTTCCAAGCTCATGCCCGGGTCGAGAGATATGAAGTCTTTGACAAGTTCTTCAGCTGTAAGATGGAGGAAAATAGTTCTATCAGTGAGCACATACTCAAGATGTCTAGGTTGTACAACCGCTTGACTCAGCTGGGAGTTAATCTCCCGGATGACGCGGTCATTGACAGAATCCTTCAGTCGCTTCCACCGAGCTACAAGAGCTTTGTGATGAACTTCAATATGCAGGGGATGGAAAAGACCATTCCCGAGGTATATTCAATGCTGAAATCAGCGGAGGTAGAGATCAAAAAGGAACATCAAGTGTTGATGGTGAATAAAACCACTAAGTTCAAGAAAGGCAAGGGTAAGAAGAACTTCAAGAAGGACGGCAAGGGAGTTGCCGCTACCGCAAGCCGCCATCGGGAAGAAGTCAAACAATGGACCCAAGCCCGAGATCGAGTGCTTTATTGCAAAGGAAGTGGTCACTGGAAGCGGAACTGCCCCAAGTACTTAGCGGACAAGAAGGCCGGCAAAACTAAAGGTATATTTGATATACATGTAATTGATGTGTACCTTACCAGTGCTCGTAGTAGCTCCTGCGTATTTGATACCGGTGCCGTTGCTCATATTTGTAACTCAAAGCAGGAGCTGCGGAATAAGCGGAGACTGGCGAAGGACGAGGTGACGATGCGCGTCGGGAATGGTTCCAAGGTCGATGTGATCGCCACAAAGACGCTGCCTCTACATTTACCTACGGGATTAGTTTTAAACCTCAATAATTATTATTTAGTACCAGCTTTGAGCATGAACATTGTATCTGGATCTCGTTTAATACGAGATGGCTACTCATTTAAATCTGAGAATAATGGTTGTTCTATTTATATGAGAAATATGTTTTATGGTCATGCCCCGATGGTCAATGGTTTATTCTTAATGAATCTCAAACGTTACACATATTCATAGTGTGAATACCAAAAGATGTAAAGTTGGTAACAATAGTCCCACATACTTGTGGCACTGCCGCCTTGGTCACATTGGTGTCAAGCGCATGAAGAAGCTCCATGCTGATGGACTTTTAGAGTCTCTAGATTATGAATCATTTGACACATGCGAACCATGCCTTATGGGCAAAATGACCAAGACTCCGTTCTCCGGAACAATGGAGCGAGCAACCAACTTATTGGAAATCATACATACCGATGTGTGCGGTCCAATGAGCGTTGAGGCTCATGGAGGATATCGTTATGTTCTCACTCACTGACGACTTGAGTAGATATGGGTATGTCTACTTGATGAAACACAAGTTTGAGACCTTTGAAAAGTTCAAGGAATTTCAGAATGAGGTAGAGAATCAACTTGACCGAAAGATAAAGTTCTTACGATCAGATCGTGGGGGAGAATATCTAAGTCACGAATTTGGTACGCACTTAAGGAAATGTGGAATCATTTCACAACTCACGCCGCCTGGAACACCTCAACAGAACGGTGTGTCCGAACGTCAGAATCGCACTTTATTGGATATGGTGCGATCTATGATGTCTCTTACCGATTTACCGCTATCATTTTGGGGATACGCCTAGAGACAGCTACATTCACTTTAAATAGGGCACCGCCTAAACCGCTGAGACGGCACCGTATGAATTATGGTTTGGAAATAAACCTAAGCTGTCATTTCTAAAAGTTTGGGGATGTGATGCTTATGTCAAGAAACTCCAACCTGAAAAGCTCGAACCCAAGTCGGAAAAATGCATCTTCATAGGATACCCTAAGGAAACCATTGGGTATACCTTCTACTTAAGATCCGAAGGCAAGATCATTGTTGCCAAGAATGGGTCCTTTCTGGAGAAAGAGTTTCTCTCGAAAGAATTAAGCGGGAGGAAAGTAGAGCTTGATGAAGTATTGCCTCTTGAAACGGTAAGTAGCGCAACTCAGGAAGATGTTCCTGTGGTGCCTGCACCGACAAGAGAGGAGGTTAATAATGATGATCAAGATACTTCGGATCAAGTTTCATCGAACTTCGAAGGTCCACAAGGACACGTTCCGCACCAGAGTGGTACGACAACCCTGTCTTGGAAATCACGTTGTTAGACAACGGTGAACCTTCGAACTATGAAGAAGCAATGGCGGGCCCAGATTCCAACAAATGGCTTGAAGCCATGCAATCCGAGATAGGATCCATGTATGGAAACAAAGTATGGACTTTGACAGACTTGCCCGATGATCGGCGAGCAATAGAAAACAAATGGATCTTTAAGAAGAAGACGGACGCGGATGGTAATGTTACCATATATAAAGCTTGACTTGTCGCTAAGGGTTATCGACAAGTTCAAGGGATTGACTTCGATGAGACCTTCTCTCCGTAGCGAAGCTGAAGTCCGTCTGAATCATGTTAGCAATTGCTGCATACTATGATTATGAGATATGGCAAATGGACGCCAAAACGGCATTCCTTAACGGCCATCTTAAGGAAGAACTGTATATGATGCAGCCGGAAGGTTTTGTCGACCTCGAGAATGCTAACAAGGTATGCAAGCTCCATCGATCCATTTATGGGCTGGTGCAAGCATCTCGGAGTTAGAACATTCGCTTTGATGAGATGATCAAAGCGTTTAGTTTATGCAGACTTATGGAGAAGCTCTGCTTACAAGAAAGTGAGTGGGAGCTCTGTAGCATTTCTCATATTATATGTAGATGACATACTTTTGATGGGAAATGATATAGAACTTTTGAACAGCATTAAGGCCTACTTGAATAAGTGTTTTTCAATGAAGGACCTTGGAGAAGTTGCTTACATATTAGGCATCAAGATCTATAGGGATAGATCGAGACGCCTCATAGGTCTTTCACAAAGCACATACCTTGATAAGATATTGAAGAAGTTCAATATGGATCAGTCCAAGAAAGGGTTCTTGCCTGTATTGCAAGGTGTGAGATTGAGCTCGGCTCAATGCCCGACCACGGCAGAAGATAAAGGAGAGATGAGTGTCATCCCCTATGCCTCAGCCATAGGGTCTATTATGTATGCCATGCTGTGTACCAGACCTGATGTAAACCTTGCCGTAAGTTTGGTAGGAAGGTACCAAAGTAATCCCGACAAGGAACACTGGACAGCGGTCAAGAACATCCTAAAGTACCTGAAAAGGACTAAGGATATGTTTCTCGTTTATGGAGGTGACGAAGAGCTCGTCAGAAGGATTACGCCGACGCTTAGCTTCGACACAGATCTCGATGACTCTAAGTCACTAATCGGATACGTGTATATTTTGAATGGTGGGGCAAGAAGCTGGTGCAATTGCAAGCAAAGCGCCGTGGCGGGATCTACATGTGAAGTAGAGTACATGGCAGCCTCGGAGGCAACGATGAAGCAATATGGGTGAAGGAGTTCATCACCCACCTAGGAGTCATACCCAATGCGACGGGCCGATCGCACTCTTCCGCGGACAACACCGGAGCTATTGCACTTGCCAAGGAGCCTGTGTTTCACATGAAGACCAGGCACATCAAGCGCCGCTTCAACTCTATACGTGAAAATGTTCAAGATGGAGACATAGATATTTGTAGAAGTACATACGGATCTGAATGTAGCAGATCCGCTGACTAAACCTCTCCCTAGAGCAAAACATGATCAACACCGTAACGCTTATGGGTGTTCGATTCATCACAATGTAACTAGAATATTGACTCTAGTGCAACTGGGAGACTGTTGGAAATATGCCCTAGAGGCAATAATAAAATGGTTATTATTATATTTCTTTGTTCATGATAATAGTCTGTTATTCATGCTAAAACTGTGTTATCCGGAAATCATAATACACGTGTGAATACATAGACCACAACATGTCCCTAGTAAGCCTCTAGTTGACTAGCTCGTTGATCAACAGATAGTCATGGTTTCCTGACTATGGACATTGGATGTCATTGATAACGGGATCACATCATTAGGAGAATGATGTGATGGACAAGACCCAATCCTAAGCATAGCTCAAAGATCATGTAGTTCGTTTAGCTAGAGCTTTTCCAAGTGTCAAGTATCATTTCCTTAGACCATGAGATTGTGCAACTCCCGGATACCGTAGGAGTGCTTTGGGTGTGCCAAACATCACAACGTGGCTGGGTGACTATAAAGGTACACTACGGGTATCTCCGAAAGTGTCTCGTTGGTTGGCACGAATCGAGACTGGGATTTGTCACTCCGTACGACGGAGAGGTATCTCTGGGCCCACTCGGTAATGCATCATCATAATGAGCTCAATGTGACCAAGTGTCTGGTCACGGGATCATGCATTACGGAACGAGTAAAGTGACTTGCCGGTAACGAGATTAAACAAGGTATTGGGATACCGACGATCGAGTCTCGCAAGTAACGCATCGATTGACAAAGGGAATTGTATACGGGATTGATTGAATCCTCGACATCGTGGTTCATCCGATGAGATCATCGAGGAGCATGTGGGAGCCAACATGGGTATCCAGATCTCGCTGTTGGTTATTGACCGGAGAGGCGTATCGGTCATGTCTGCATGTCTCCCGAACCCGTAGGGTCTACACACTTAAGGTTAGGTGACGCTAGGGTTGTAGAGATATGAGTATGCAGCAAACCGAAAGTTGTTCGGAGTCCCGGATGAGATCCCGGACGTCACGAGGAGTTCCGAAATGGTCCGGAGGTAAAGAATTATATATGGGAAGTCGAGTTTCGCCATCGGGAGAGTTTCGGGGTCAATCGGTATACAGATCTGGGACCATGGAAGGGTCCCGGGGGTCAGCTGGTGGGGCCACCTATCCCGGAGGGCCCTGGGCTGAAGTGGAGAGGAACCAGCCCTGGTGGGCTGGTGCGCCTCTTGGGCCCCTGCGCCTAGGGTTGGGAACCCTAGGGAGGCGCCCACTTGCCTTGGGGGCAAGATACCCCTTGGCCGCCGCCCCTAGGAGATCCCATCTCCCACGGCCGGGCGCCTGGGACCCTATATATAGAGGGGGAGGGAGGGCAGCCGCACTTGCACTTGGCGCCTCCCTTTCCCCTTGCTACACCTCTCTCTCTCGCAGACGCTTGGCGAAGCCTCGCTGGGATCCTCGCTGCATCCACCACCACGCCGTCAGGTTGCTGGATCTTCATCAACCTCTCATTCCCCTTGCTGGATCAAGAAGGAGGAGATGTCTTCCTCAACCGTGACGTGTGTTGAACGCGGAGGTGCTGTCCGCTCAAAGCACTAGGATCATCGGTGATTTGGATCACGCATTTAGTACGACTCTCAACCCCGTTCTCTTGAACGCTTCCGCCGCGATCTACAAGGGTATGTAGATGCACTCCTCTCTCTCGTTGCTAGATGAACTCATAGATAGATCTTGGTGAAACCGTAAAATAATTTTATTTTCTGCAACGGTCCCCAACAGGCCAAACTAAAGAAGTGCACAAAATTTTTAGGCATTAGTGCCTACTCGATACCTTTTGTTTTCATTGATTTTTTTACGGTTTAACAAACAGGTTACTGGCAAGATACTAATATCTACCTTATTACGCATTGTTTGAATGATCTTCTTACATTAAAATGCACTTAACAAAAAAAATTACGCGTTAGATACGAACAACCTGCTAATTTACCAAGAAAAAATATATCTTTATCTTCTATTTCTACATATGAATTTATAATAAAATGCATGAATTATACTCAGTTCAGTCAATGAATAACAGGAATCTAGTACTCCATAGATAATTAGAAATTACCCAGCGACACAGTGGTCAGGAGGTAGCCTCAGTGGATTGCAGCGGTCAGTGGAGGCATCTGGGCGGCACCACAACAGGATCCTGATGGCCGAGGCTAGGACTGGCCAGTGCGGACTGCGGAGCCCGGAGGCCAGAGGGAAGGGATGATGACGCCACTGGAGTAGGCAACAGGAAGCAAAAAAGCATGTGTTTAGCAGCGAGGAGGTTGTCTGATCTGCATGATGTGCGGCACAAGATTTGTGCTCGCGTGAGATGCGCGCAAAGGCGGCGTTAGTCCCGATCGGCTGTCGCTGCTCGTGTTGTGTGTGCTCGTCGTCGTGCGAGGCTTCAATCGATTCATGGATTGTAACAGGCTGAGTGAGCTAGTATATAAGTATAAAAAAATGTGAAAAACCTGGGCGGGCCATGGTCCGGTTTGGCCCCAACAAAGCTCCGCCCCTGCCTGCCACGTCAGCAAGCAACACGCCAAAGCTAACTGTGGGCGGGGTCGAACGCAAGCTAGCTCGGATGTCTTCGTCTGCAAAGAACGCTAACTAGCTCGGCGTTTCTAAGTTGAGCAAAAACGCCACGGGCTGTGGCGTTTCTAAAAGGGTCATCGCCAAATACTTCCATGTCAAGTTCAATTTGCCACAAAAATTGCTAACAAGGTCAAAACAGTGATTTCAGGTGCTATCCGTGTGCGGCCGGGGGCCGGGGCACCAATGTGTGTTGCTAGTCTTGTTGCCTGCTGGAGTTTGTATGTATCAGCTGCGTGCAGTGCCTGAGCGTTGCGCAAACCAAACCTGCGGAAAAGAAGCAGGAGCAATCAGCGGGGCATGGTCCTCCCTCCTAAAATATATACTCGCAAGTCGCAAGTACACCATAGCACAGCCGGGGAAGGGCGGGGAAGGAAGGAAGCTGCCCCGATGGCCTGGTCTCTGTTAGAAATAGAGTTGTAAACGTTCTGGACATGTAATCTCAACTTCCTCTATCTCTATCCTCTCCCGTATCTTTCTATCTCTCCTTTAAGTTGTAACCACCGAATCCAAGAGATCGGGAGACATCTTGTAAACCACACGGCAGAGGTTGTTTCTGCCCACAATCAATATATAAGACGCTCCTCCAAGGAGGAGTAGGAACGCCCACCAATTCTTTCATGGTATACAGAGCCAACCTCTTCCAATCGATCTAGCGTCCACAGAAAACCAATCTACCTCGCCATGTCTTCCTCTTCTCCTGTCGCCCTTAACCTTGGAGCGCCACCCACCGAGAAGCTAGCAAGGGGAAACTTTCTCCTCTGGAAGGCCCAGGTCATGCCGGCCCTGCGAGGAGCGCAGGTCACCGGACTCCTGGATGGCACCGATGCAGCGCCCCCGAAGATGGTGGAGCAGCAGCAGTCGGACAAGAGCACATCCATGGTGCCCAACCCGGTCTACGGACCATGGCTGTCAAGGGACCATCAAGTCCTCAGCTACCTGCTCAATTCCCTCTCCATGGAGATACTAGCGCAATTCGTCGGTAAGGAAAGTACCTTCGATTTGTGGACTGCACTTATGA
Organism: Aegilops bicornis; assembly: GCA_021605145.1. NCBI lineage: Eukaryota > Viridiplantae > Streptophyta > Magnoliopsida > Poales > Poaceae > Aegilops > Aegilops bicornis. The sequence continues at coordinate 129,611,444 of CM038675.1, read as the reverse complement.
CTCTCTTCGCCTCGCAGTCTCAGTCTCGGATCACGAATCTGAGGATTGCCATCTCCAACACAAAGAAGGGAACCATGCCAAGCACCCTGTTCATGGCAAAGATGAAAAGTTTAGGAGATGAACTAGCTGCTGTTGGTCGGCCCGTCTCTGATCCGGAGATGGTCGACTACATCCTAGCTGGTCTCGACCGTGACTACGATCCAGTGGTTGCAGCGGTCGGCGCCATCAAGAACACAATCTCTGTTGATGATTTGTTTGCGCAAATTGCTGCTTTTGATCAGAGAATGGAGATGCTAGGAGATGCTCCAGCTGGCGGCTATCACGGATCTGCCAACGCTGTCTACAGAGGACGCGGTCAGAATCGGGGCAAGGGCCCCCGTGGTCGCGGCACCAGAGGGCGTGGGCGTGGGATCGCCATCCTCGTCTCCGGCCCGAGGTGGCGGCGGCGTCGGCTACCACCAGCGCCACATCCACGACAAAGAATATCGCCAGGAGGATCGTGACTTTCCAGAATGTCAGATCTGCTACAAGCACCATGCTGGCGGCGCTAGGGCGTCCTGGCATCGTTACGATGAGGACCACCAAGAAGAAAAAAGGGAAAATGTGGTCACCACCAACTCTTATGGTATTGATACTAATTGGTATGCAGATTCTGGTGTAACCGAACACATCACGGGGGAGCTCGACAAATTAACGATGAGAGATAAGTATCATGGTGGCGACCAAGTGCACATGGCAAGCGGTTCTGGTATGGAAATTACTCATATTGGAAATTCAATTGTTAAAACCCCATTAAAATTTACATCTAAACAATGTTCTACATAGTCCTCAAGCATCAAAGAATCTTATTTCAGCTCATCGCTTTGCTCTTGATAACAGTGTTCTTATCATATTTTACCCTCACTCTTTTGTTATCAAGGATTTGGCAACGAGGAGAGTCATCCTTAGAGGAAAGTGTGAGGGGGGCCTCTATCCACTCATATCATCGTTATCATCATGGTCGAATAAACAAGTCTGGAGTGTCACCAAGCCAACTTCAGCAAAGTGGCACGACCGCTGGGTCATCCATCCTCACCATCGCTCAAAGATGTCCTTAGCAAAAATAAACTTCCCTATGAGTCTAGTGTTGAGTCACTTTGTGATTCGTGTCAACAAGCTAAAAGTCATCAATTGCCATACCTTATTTCTACCAGTGTATCCACAGCTCTATTACAACTTATTTTTTCAGATGTGTGGGGGCCAGGCCCCACATCAGTTGCTAGATTCTCATATTATGTAAGCTTCATTGATGACTATAGCAAATTTACTTGGATTTATTTGTTAAAGAAATGATCTGATGTTTTTCAAGTCTTTAGCAATTTCCAGAATCTTGTTGAACGACAATTGAACTCCAAAATTCTTGCCATGCAAACTGACTGGGGTGGTGAATATGAGAAACTTAATTCCTTCTTTCAAAAAATTGGAATATCACACCATGTCTCTTGCCCCCATGCTCACCAGCAAAGCGGTTCAGCTGAACGTAAACACCGTCACATTGTTGAAGTAGGACTAGCATTGCTAGCCAATGCTTCTATGCCTCTAAAATTCTGGGATGAAGCTTTTATCACAACTACATATCTCATCAATATTCGTCTTAGTAAATTCATAAAATTTGAGGTGCCCATCACACGCCTCTTTGGTATTACTCCCGATTACACATCCCTTCGCATCTTTGGTTGTGCATGCTGGCCAAACCTCAGACCATATAACACACGCAAACTTGCGTTTCGTTCAAAACAATGTGTCTTCTTAGGTTACAGTCCTATGCACAAGGGAGTAAAATGCCTTGATGTCTCCACAGGCAGAGTCTATATCTCTAGAGATGTTGTGTTTGATGAATCCGTTTTCCCTTTCAAATCTCTCCATCCAAATGTCGGTGCCCTTCTTCACAAGGAAATACTCCTTCTTCCACATAACCTCCAGATTTTTTTATCACGGGGGAGACAACAATTGTGATAACCAATATGATAGTAACCATGCTAGTTCTAGTCTTTCTCTCATGCCTGTGCAGGTCCTTGAAGAAAATGGCGCAGAAAATGGTCAAAACGATCAAAATCTAGCAGGAAATGATGCTATATTGCATGTAGATGGAGAAGAGGGAGCAGGCGCGCCGTACGAGGATGATCCGGCGGCGCCTGGCACGCCTGCGCGTCCATCAGCCTTGGATCACGCGTGATCTACGCTAAATCCCACGCCGAACAGTGGACAGCGGGGCCGGGCAGTGGCAACCCAGTCCAGCGCAGCCACATCATCACGTGGTGGAGCGAGCGCGCGCCTGCGGCCGACAGCCCCTGGACCAGCGGGCGCGTCAGTAACCGGTGCGGGATCGTCTGCGCAGGAAACGAGCATGGACTCCAGCGGAAGCAGTGCAAGTCCCGGCCACATCAGATGCCACACGATCGTCTGCGTCAGCTCACCTGGAATCGTCTGCCGCAACGCATGCAACGAGCCTGGAAGGCTCTTCTGGATCATCTACGGCCAGCCGAAATACGCAACCTCCTGTGCAGCAGCAACAAGTTGCTCCTTTGAGGGCTACGACCCGGTTGCAGAAAGGTATTAGAAATCCAAAAATAAGGACTGATGGTACTATACCATATGGCATGCTGTGTATTTCAGGTGAACCAACAAAATTGGATGATGCATTTGACGATCCCAGATGGAGAAAAGCAATGGATGAAGAATATGTTGCACTTATGAAGAACAAAACATGGCATTTGATGCCAAGTCAGAAAGGTAAAAACATCATTGATTGCAAATGGGTTTATAGAATCAAAAAGAAGGCAGATGGCTCCATTGACAGATACAAGGCACGTTTAGTTGCAAAAGGTTTTAAGCAATGCTATGGTATTGATTATGAGGATACTTTTAGCCCTGTTGTAAAAGCTACAACTATACGACTTGTTCTGGCTATTGCTGTATCCAGAGGATGAAGTCTGAGACAGCTAGACGTACAGAACGCGTTCTTGCATGGTGTTCTGGAAAAGGAGGTCTATATGAAGCAACCACCTGGGTATGAAAATAAACAAAAACCTTACCATGTGTGCAAACTTGACAAGGCACTTTATGGTCTGAAGCAAGCGCCTCGAGCATGGTACTCGTGTTGAGTTCAAAGTTAAAGCACCTTGGTTTCATTGCATCTAAAGCTGACACCTCTCTCTTTATTTATAACAAGGCAAACACCGTCATTTTCGTGCTCATATATGTTGATGATATCATAGTTGCAAGTTCCTCATAGAGTGCCACTAATGCTCTTTTGCATGATCTAAGTTCAGAGTTTGCCTTGAAGGACCTTGGTGATTTACATTTTTTCTTAGGCATTGAAGTCAAGAAGATTCAAGATGGCATAGTGTTGAATCAAGAAAAATATGTCACCGAACTTCTGACTCGCATGGGAATGAAGGATTGCAAGCCTTCACCCACACCACTATCTTCTTTGGAGCAACTCTCAGCACATGAAGGGAGCCTCTTAAGGAAGAAGAAAGCACAAGGTATAGGAGCACTGTTGGAGCACTACAGTATTTAACCTTGACACGGCTAGATATTTCTTTTGCTGTCAATAAAGTGTGTCAGTATTTGCATGCTCCTACATCCATTCATTGGACAGCTGTGAAAAGAATTATACGATATGTTAAGCACACTGCAGGCTTGGGACTTCAGTTCAGACGCTCTAACTTTACACTTGTCAGTGCTTTCTCTGATGTTGATTGGGCAGGTTGTAGAGATGACAGAAAATCAACTGGAGGATTTGCAGTTTTCTTTGGCTCTAATCTTATTTCATGGTGTGCCAGAAAACAAGCAACAGTATCAAGATCAAGTACAGAAGCATAATATAAGTCTCTAGCAAATGCTACTGCTGAAATTATTTGGTTGGAGTCTTTGCTTGCAGAATTGGGAAAAAAGCAACAGCGCATCTCATGTCTATGGTGTGATAACTTGGGTGCTACCTATCTATCGGCTAACCCTGTGTTCCATGCTAGAACAAAGCACATTGAAATAGACTTTCACTTTGTGCGAGAAAGAGTTGCAGAGAAGAAGCTAGAGATACGATTCATTCCTTCAAAAGATTAAGTTGCAGATGGGTTCATCAAAGTCTTGCCAGTCAAGTCATTTGAAGAGTTCAAGGACAATCTTAATATAGGATAGTTGAGATTAAGGAAGGGTGTTAGAAATAGAGTTGTAAACGTTCTGGACATGTAATCTCAACTTCCTCTATCTCTATCCTCTCCCGTATCTTTCTATCTCTCCTTTAAGTTGTAACCACCGAATCCAAGAGATCGGGAGACATCTTGTAAACCACGGCAGAGGTTGTTTCTGCCCACAATCAATATATAAGACGCGGCTCCTCCAAGGAGGAGTAGGAACGCTTCCACCAATTCTTTCAGTCTCGACCGGCCAAAGAGTAAACTAATGGACTACGCAGGAGTTGGTTGACTCGCCGAGCTGTGAGTCGCGTCGTGGGTGGGGGTGGCTGCCGCGCGCGGCGAGGAAGCAAGCATTGACAATGGCGCTCCGTCGGGTCAAGTCGCCAGACGATTTCACACCGCTGCTCGGCTGACTGGCCTCGTGCCAAACCGCCAGAGTGCTCTAGTTGGTTGGTTTCGCTTGTGGGAAGTATTATATCGATCAATGGAGCAGGTGGGCACGCAGGCAAGCAAATCATCCATGTACGCCGTGCTCTAGGTCCAGGTCATGCATCATCTCGCCGACTAGCTACCTCATGGCCAACCACCAAGCATAGAATATGACGAACGAACCAAGCGGCTGGCTGGGTCAAGCGGCCCGGGCGACGGGCGAGAGCCTATAAATCCGTCCACCGGCAGCCGAGTGTAAGCCACCACACACACACTCAGCTTGCGCAAGCACCATCATCGCACCCACGGTCAGTTAGCTCTCGACGTTAGCTAGCGCACGGTACGATGGGGGGAAAGGCGTTTGATGCCGATAAGCTCCCGGAGAAGGAAGGTGAGGGGTGGGTCGCCTCGGGTTGGGGGTTGTTGAAAGCTGCTGTGGGTAAGAAAACGGACGACGGGGAAGAGGATCGACGCCGCAGGTCTGTTCATGATCCCACAACTCTCTGTGATGCGATCTACATCCTCTTCCCTCCTTCATTTGAGGATCGATCTGCATCTTCCTTTTCTTGGTGTTAGTTTTCTCTAATTGGATTATCCATCTATCCTATCAAGGTGCAACGAGAGGGAGATAAATGGCGTTAAGATACCAGGGTACGCTCATGCATGCTCCGGCTTCTCTATTTTTCTCGACAATATGCTCTGCAGCTTCCTTTTCTTGAGCCTTCTCTAACTTTCTTCTATCCTATTCCTATCACGCAGCATCAAATGGGAAAAGACCGCGGTGTCTTCGCTGAGGTTGTGGCTTTGGCGTGTGGCACCGAAGATAGTACAGGCGGCTGCGGCGAAAACGATAGAGTTGGCTAAGGCGAAAATGGAAGAAGTGGCTAACAATAGACGGAGTTAAGTTATACCTACCTATTTGGGCCTTAAAAAAAAGTGATACCTACTAGGCCGTGTGGGCCAAATGTTTCCCGGTTTCCCAATTGTTGCGTGGAGTGCATCCAGTCCGTGGACTAAGAAAAGGAGAAAAACAAGAACGTAGGGAAATTTTCTACCGCTGCAAGCTTTTAATTCGTCCGTAGACTAATCCAGCTACGGTGTAACCTTTTATACCAAAAGAAATAGGAAGGAATAAAGAAGAGTAATGCCACATTGCTCTTCGCCTTGTTCTCTGCGTTTCCTTCTGAACACTAGGGCATGTTTGGTCGGAGTCTACCGATGTGACACTTTTTTCGGCCAAATATGTGGCAAGCCACAACTTTTGTTGCAAGTAAATTGTTGCAATATGGGAAGAAACCTTGCGTATGGCATGTGGGGTGGGAACGAACCAACCTGTGACCTGTGATTGGATGGTTAGGAGGGCGGTGATATCTTCGATCCGTCCGTGGTTCAAGTTCTGGTGCTCGCGTTATTTCGAATTTATTTTTGAATTTCCGCTATGCGTGCTCCGTAGATGGAGACGTTGCCGTCGACTACGAAGCGTCTATGATGACTTCGTCAATATCAAGATGATATGCCGGCTTAGTCTCTCAGGAATGCTCGTAGGAATAGGGTGTTCGTATGTGTGTTCATAGAGGTGAGTGTATGTTTGTATATATGATCGCATGTCTTAAAAATATAAAATATGAGGTGGGATGCTAAAAAAATATGGCATGCCACAAAATGAGGCAATGAAACAAACAAAACTCACGGGGCACGCAGATGCCTGTGCACACGTCTGCCTAGCTGTGTCGGTCACCCGATTGCCGGATGGGCATGGGTGGCTCCTGTTCAAAGCCAAACTGGCTGAAGCCGATAAACCCACACATCGACTTACACATACAGGATCAACAACTTTGCGGATGCCCTAGTGTATATTATCGGCCGCTCGGCTTACGCACCTGTACGCCGTGTTTGAATGGCGTGGCACACGGCAACGACCTATGCCTACACGTACCTCCACGTACGTCGTGACACAGCATAAAAACGCTCAGCGGCGTATAGAAAAGACTCACATATTTAGGCGAAAGCCGAGCACGTCCCAGTTGACGGCACCATGATGGGTAGCGTGTAAGTCGTGCGCCACGCGTGTACGCCGGGTGCCACCGAATATTCACACCGAACTCCGCCATCCTGTCATCCCACCGCGTGGTCGAACCGATTCTAATGTCACTAGCTATTAATGGCGGCGTAACGCTAGCCAACCGTCGGCCAACTACCATGTCGTCTCCCCGCCTACAAGTGTGCCTGTCCTCCCCATAACCCTTAAATTAATGTGCGCGATTAGTCTGCCCGTAATGAAAGTATCATAAGTAGTATCATGCGTGCCAACTAATAAATTTTGATGAGGTGGCATAGAATTAAATGAAAAAAAAGAGGCTTGATATGATACCGTATCATATTAAATGATGTGCTACTTTGAATCATGCATAGCAATAAATGTAGTCATCTATGATACCAACATATGATACTATGCATTACGGATGTAGTATTATATACTAGTATCATATACATGATACTAGTATACGATACTCTTCATTACAACCAGCCTAGGGAATACATGGTATCGATTTTAGGGATTGGAAGGTGCGTCAAGGTTCAATTCCGACAAAGCGTATGAATTCGAGGTTTAAAATAGACTTCACTCGTGTGATGTCCAACATTGTGTAGACTTAGACCATGGCAGAGTAACACTTGTACTAAAATATTACATCATAGCACAGACGGGGAAGGATGAGGAAGGAAGGAACACTACTAGAATTTCCGAGTACCAGAAAAACTCGGCGAAAGCCGTTTCACACTCGACAGAGAGTTTGCCGAGTGTAGTTCTCGGCTAAGGCTACTCGGCCCGAAACCTTTCGGCAAAGTCGACTTTGCCGAGGGTCGTCCGTTAGGGACTCGGCAAAGGTTTCCCATTGACTAGGTTCTCGGCCAACATTTTTCATTGGCTCCTATTTGTCGGGTGCTTTTGACTAGATCCTCGGCATATTATGGATAAGCCGAGTACCTTTGACTAGGTTCTCGGCAAATGTACTCATCGCCGTGGGGCCATCAGCCAGTGGTGGAGCTTTGTGGAGAGCAACCTGGGCCATTGCCCTCCCAACCCATGAGAGAGTTAGCAAATATCCCCTAGTATTCAGTCCATATGTCGAGTTAAAATCAGTCTAAAAGCATGTTTCTTGCCCTCCAGCCCATTTGCCCCTCCATAAATTCAGCCCAAGCTCCGCCACTGCCATCAGCTATAAATGGTCCTGTCACGTGGCTTCTATTTGCTGGGTGCCTTTAAATAGGTTCTCTCTACTTTGCCGAGGCTCCGTTTTTGTAGCGCCCGTCCGCCACGACATCAAGCCATCAACAGATGGCACAGCCGCGTGTTTCGATCGGTCGGCAAGCCGGTGTTGGTTCTACCTAAAACGCAAGATCAATTCACCGGTAGTAGATAGACGTACGTTCAATTCAAAGCTAGCTCGGAAGCAGGTAAGTAGTTTGATTTCTCTAGCAGCAGTACGTGCGCGTCTAGCGCGGCGTAGACGTACGTATGGGAACCTCGCTCTGGCCTCTGGCTACCACTACCAGGCGATGGAACCCGGCATGCCGGTTGTCCAACACAGCAAACAGGTTCTGCGGCATCAAGGCCAGCCGGGCAGAACGAGCACGTCGATAGTGAACACGCGTTGCCGTAGCATCCGTCCGGCAGACCCAGTTCGGCGAAGGCCCTGAAGGCGCTGTTGGAGGCCATGGCGCAGAACGGGAGCGGCGGAGCGCGTGGTGCCAGGACGGGGAGGGACAGCGCAGTGAGGACGACGATGCGGACGGGGCCTTCTGGACAGCTGCGGGCGCGCCTGGTGGCCACTTCTCGACAGCCTTGCTTCAGTACAGGAACCACTACCGCGGCGGTTGCTAGTTCGGGTGGCCGTCCGCCATGGCCGACGCACGCCCGCACACGGACGAGCAGCTTCGCACAGCACCGGGAAGGGGATGTTGCGCTCGCGTCGTGGCCGTGCGGCGGCCGGCGGGAAAAGAGCCGAAGAGGTGGACCAACGTACAGAAGGGGAGGATTGGGATAGAGAGATATAAACAGGTGGGCCAACATAGTCGGTGAGAGTAGTAATTGATCCCGGTGAGGATCGTTGTTTTCCCGGTCCACCAAACAGATCCAGGGTTCATATTGACTGAGATAAGTGAGTTTAGAGTATCAATTTCAGGGATTTAGAGGTGAGGGCTTGTTAGCGTCGTGCTGTACAACGTCAGGGTTTAAAATAGACTTCACTCCATCGAGCATCTGAGCTAGGCCTCCTTGTACCTCTAAGCGCCGACCGGCCTGCAGAACAGGATGTCAATATTTGCCGACGACATCATGCTTTTCCTCAAACCGCATACGATGGACTTGAGAGCGTGCTCATTAATTTTGGACATCTTTGTCGCTGCTTCGGGCCTTCGAGCAAACTTGCGCAAGAGCGCAGCGCTACCATTCAGGTGCACGCAGGACCAGATGGGAGTGGTCACCAACATTTTTGGCTGCTCCTTGGGGAGATTCCCGATCGAATATCTCGGCCTTTCATTGACCATCCGATAACAATCGGCTGCGCAGCTTCAGGATTTGATGGATCACGTCGCGGCATGCCTACCCACATGGCGAGCAACATCACTGCAGAAGAGCGGCAGGTTCCTCCTAGTCAAATCAGTATTATCGACGATGCCAGTCCATGCGATGATGGCTTTTGAGCTCCCGGCCAAGACAATCAAGGCCATCAACAAGATCTTACGCGGCTTCTTGTGGTGTGGAAGGCGGAGGCGAACGGAGGCAACTGTGCGGTAGCATGGCCCGTAGTCTGCACGCCAAAATGGGCCGGCGGCCTTGGGCTACCCGATATCAGGTGGATGAATATCGCCATGCAGACCAGATGGCCATGGCTAGCTTGGACCGATGACTCGAGACCGTGGAGCGAGTTCACAATTTCAGTGCCAAAAGCTTCCAACCAGTTGTATAACATGCCGATGCATATGAATGTCGGCGGCGATGACAGACGGGCTTTGTTACGGGAAGACCGGTGGTTGGATGGCTACTGAGTTTGAGGAAATCGTGCGAAGGTTTACTCCAGAATACCCAAGCGCATACGCAGGCAACTTCATGTCAACGAAGCCATGGAGAGTGGGACTTGGGCACACAATATTGGACCGGACATGGATGGGCCAACACTTGTGGAATTCATGGCACTATGGGTGAGAGTCCAAGCGACACAACTCGAGGAAGGAGTGTCTGACGAGATAACATGGGCGTGGGAGAGAGACGGTTCTACTCGCCCGATCAGCATACGCCAACAAGTTCATGGGAAGGAAATGGTTCCGACGATGGCGACAACATGGAAATGTCGGGCCCCTGCGGTGCTGCCGATTCTTTCTATGGCTAGCAAGACGCAACCGATGTTGGACCTCGGACTGCTTGGCTAGGAGGGGCTGCCGCACCAGACGCATGCCCGTTGTGCGACCAACGGAGACGAACGATGAATCATATCATGCTATAGTGTGCTTTCTCCAGGGCATTTTAGTTGCAGGTATGCACGACATTGGATAAGCCGAAGTGGACACAAACGCAGGAGGACACGCTCCCGGAATGGATACTCAACAAGAGCATTCAGGACATGCCAGAAAAAGACTCGCGGGCCATCATCATACTTGCGCATGGAAATTGTCACCACAACGGGATCGTGTTCGATGGGGAGTCACCATCACTTTGTAGACTACTCGGCAGTGTGCTTGTGGAGGGTAGAGCTTGGAGGACGGCAGGCCTCCTACGGTCTGACCTGGAACAATTCTTTGGGCGTATACACATGTGGGTAACGAGCAAGACGTAGACCTAGGATAGAGTATGGTGGATGGGGTGTGTTATGCAACACCCTCGGCGGTGGACTCTTGTACCTTTTTCTCTTTATAATGCAAGATACGCATGCTATGCATATTTGAGAAAAAAAAAGTGGCTGCCGCGCGCGGCGAGGAAGCATTGGCAATGTCAACTCTAACGTCTGGTCAAGTCGCCGCGAGTTCACACAAAGTTCTGGGCTGATCTAGCCTCGGGCCAAACTGCCAGAGTCTTCTCGTTGGTTAGCTTCGGCTTGTGGGAAGTATTCTAATCTATCAATGGAGCAGGTGGGCAGGCAAGCAATCATCCATGTACGCCGTGCTCCAGGTCATGATCTCGTCGTCTAGCTAGGTCATGGCCAACCACCCGAACCATAGAATATGACGAACGAACCGACCGGCTTCGGGCGACGAGCGTGAGCCTATAAATCCGTCCACCGGCAGCCAAGTGCCATCACACACACTCACCTTGAGCAAACACCATGGTTAGTTACCTTAGCTAGCTACGCACCTACTCACTAACCACCGTCCTTTCATGATGGATCTGGCTTTCCTTGGATGCCTGGTCCGTTTTGTGTTCTTTCTGAATCTGTGGAATATTGTCCCGTCCCTTCACCAATATATTTAATTTCTCATTTTGTTTGTTTGGTGCGGATTTCAAAAGTGCCGGTGAGTTATCTGAACTGTATAATGTTTTCGGAATGAACATTCGAGACGAGCCCGACCTTGAATTCACAGTCATCAACCGCCACTGTCTACGCATCCTGTGGGCGGGCACGGAGATGCCGCCAACTCAGAGATCGCGTTCAAGGTGTTATTTGTCGTGATGGTGCTCTAGGCATGCAAGATTGTCGACGTCGACTTCACATGCTTATGCGGATCCTAGTGGCGACGGTCTAGTGTGGGTGTGTGCTGGATCTCATGGTGGGGCTTTGTGGGCCTCGATCTTGTCGGGGCCTATGGTGCAAGATTTCAGGGTGATCACAGAGTTGTGGTGGGGGGCTCCACGAGGTTTTTTTTAGATAGAAGAAATGTTTCTGCTATCAACAATATTAGAAAGAATGCTGATATTAGATTTATCTTTATTTTATTTTTTTGTGCTTCTTAATTTTCTATTCCGCTATTCAATGAATACTTTTTAGTGTTTTTTATCTTTATCTTGTCTTACTTTCTACTTGTGCTAAGTCATGGCGTGATACAAAGTCCCCCGTAGATAATTTCTTTAAGTCTTCTTGTTTTTCTGTTCATATGAAGGGAATTATATGTGATTTTTAAATAGGGGAATCCAAATGAAACCATTTTTTGTGCAGTCTATCTAGAATGCTTTACATAATAGGAATTGATTAGAAATAGGTATTCCTTTTCATCTAGAAACTAAAACCAGCACTGTAGCAACCCAACAGTATATCGACCCAACACTGTAGCAGACACGGTTTTTTCCAACATTTTAAATACACATTTAAAAATTTTGTAATGTATGAATGTTTTCTAAATACACGATGAACATATTTTTAATGCATGCAGAACATTTTTGTAATATATGGTGGATTTTTTTAATAAATTGAACTTTTTTTGTTATACACATTAAAAAAATTGTAAAATATGGTGAACGTTTTTGCAAAAATATGTTGAATATTTTATAATGCACGGTGAACCTTTTTGTAATATACCATGACACTTCCTTAAATATACGATGAACATTTTTGTAATACACGGTGAACTTTTTGTATAATACACTAAAAAGAGAAAATTAGAAAAAAAAACACCTAATGAACAGAACAGAAAAAAAAAAGTAAAAAAGGAAACATTGGCCAGCCCAGCTGGAAGCGTCGGGAGGCTCGCTCTCAGCGAAGCAAGCAGTATTTACCACCGGCGGCATATAGGATCCCGCTATATACACGACCATCCGGATATCCTATTTGATACTAATTGCTCCCTCTCGTCCTTTTTACTCTACATATAAGATTTATGTTAAGTCAAACTTTGCAATGTTTCACCAACTTTATAGAAAAATATCAACAATACGAAATCAGTATCACTAGATGTCTAGTGAATTTAACTTTCATATCATATAACTCTATTATTGTATATGTAAATTTTTTCATTTAAATATGGTCAAACTTTACGAAGTTTGACTTCGTGCAAATTTATATGTGGATTAACAAGGACCGGAGGTGCAAAAGTAGTCGAGCTTTAGACAGGAGCACTTAGACCGGTCATCCCATTTAGCACTTATATTGCAGCGAGCAATTGCTCTAGTTCTTTTTAAATAATCGATTTTACTAGTTTTCTAACAGTTTTTATTTTTGTTTTAAAGAAGAAAACCATGATTTTATATTATAGTGAAGATTTTTAGAAATTTTGATAAAAAATTTGAAAAAATGTGAAGATTTTCTAAAACATTTTGTGAATATTTAAAAAAAATAAAACATCCTTAAAATTTGTGGACAGGTTTTTTAATTTTGGCAACTTTTTTATATACTGTAAATAATTGATTAAAAAATTGGAAATAAACTCGGTAGAGAAAACGATAGGAAAAGAAGAAGAAAGACTACACAGGAAACCCTCTGATAGCTTGCCAAAACCTGAAAAATTAAAACTGGAACCTTCCCAAAACCAAAATGTTGTACACAGTAGTAGCTCCCTATTGTTCGTGTAGGAGCTCGCTTTGTGTGTTTGGTCGACAATGAGAGGCAAACAGGATTCTTCAACGGCCATGACACAACCACATGCCGGTGCGGGACGAGAGCTAGTGCCGGCGGCCGGACCGGCCAATCAACCGGCACTTTATCACGACGTCAAACTGGCGACCGAATCTTTACGATCCATCGCTTCCCATCCATGGTGAACCCAAGACAGAGTTGAGGAAGAAATATTGGGATGCTATCCGCTTTCGGGCTCAAGATAACCTATCGTGGCTATGTGTCGGCGTTTTCAACGAGGCCCTATTCAAGACGGATCAGGTGGGGGTAACCCTAGGTGCTTCAATCAAATGGAGGATTTTCGAGATTGCTTAGCCGATCGCGCCTGGCTGATCTTGGTTTCACTGGCTACCCTACACGTGGGATAACAAAAGGGAGGGAGAGGATAATATTCAGGTTCGGTTGGACCGTGCCACATGCAATGATGCTTTTGGGTCTTTTTCCGATACTTCAGTTGAGCATCTTCTCTGCGAAGAATCGGACCACCAAGCCCTCCGGCACGTGTGTTGGAGACGGCTCCACAAAGACTGGGAGGGGGGGGAGTGGCCATTCAGATATGAGGAGGCCTGGACTAGACATGATCAGTATGAGGCCATGATAGCGGAGGCATGGGAAGCGGCGAGCACGGGGGAGGAAGGGGTAGCGGCGGTATGGCAGAAACTTGGCAGAATGGCTGGCTCGATGCAGAGGTGGGCGCGAGAGGTATATGGGTCGATACGGAGGAAGATCAAACAGCTAAAAGCCCAACTATTAGAAGCAAAGGAACGGGCGCTTAGCTCGGGCTATCAGCACGAGGTTCGGGAGTTAGAAGAGCAATTGAGGGAGGTATATGAAAGAGAAGAACTTATGTACAAACATCGCTCCAGAGTTGATTGGCTAAAGGCAGGTGATCAAAATACAAAGTATTTTCAGAACCGGGCATTGCATCGTAAAAGAAAGAATACCATCAAGGCTTTGCGGCGACCCGATGGCACTAGGTGTACAGTGGACGAGGAGATGAGAACCATGGCAGCTTCGTTCTATGAGGAGCTGTTCAAGTCGGAAGGATCGGTGGGGGTGGAGGGAGTGCTACAGAACATTCAGTGGGCGGTTACACGGAGATGAACACAAAGTTAACAACATGTATTTCCGATTCGAAATAGAGACGGCTCTATTTCAGATGGGGCCGACTAAAGCCCCGGGGCCGGATGGGCTCTCAGGCTCTTTATCAGCGACAATCGGTCGCTTCTCCGGACGACATTTGCAGAGCTGTGCGGGATTTCTTGGGTGGAGTTGCTACACCAGAGGGTTTTAATGCTACTGTTGATAGTTACGATCCCAAAAGTCAACTCGCCGGAGCTGTTGTCCCAGCCCAACCGATTAGCTTGTGTAATGTGTTGTACAAGATAGCAACAAAGGTGTTGGCCAATCGTTTAAAGGGTATACTTACATTGCTTATTTCAGAGGAGCAGAGTGCTTTTGTGCCGGGCACCTTATCACGTATAATGTGCTAGTGGCATACGCAGTGTGTCCACGCCATTACGCAACAGGAAGAGAAAGAGACCCTTATGTGCTGTAAAGCTTGATATGATGAAGGCCTATGACCGAGTTGAGTGGGTGTTCTTGAAGCAAATGATGGAGCGGTTTGGTTTTGCAGAGTCATGGATAGAGATGATCATGAGGTGTGTGACGACGGTCAGCTTCTCGGTGAAGCTCAACGGTGCATGTTCTAGGTGTTTTTTACCCTCCCGAGGCCTCAGACAGGGAGATCCTCTGTCTCCTTATCTGTTCTTATTTGTGTTGAGGGTTTCTCGGCTCTGTTGAGGAAAGCGCAAGCAGAAAATAAATTGAAAGGAGTGACGTTTGGGAGCACTGGCCCCCATGTGACGCATCTCCTTTTGCAGATGACACATTGTGTTCTTGGAGGGCTCTACGGAGTACTTTCAGACTGAGGGAGATCTTAATGAGCTACGAGCAAGCTTGGGACAGAAGGTGAATTTGCAGAAATCCTCGATTTTCTTTGGCAAAGGCTGTCAGGACAACACCAAGGAAGAGCTGAAGGCGGTGTTGGGGGTGACCTCAGAAGCACTAAGTGAACGGTACCTTGGTCTTCCAACACTGGTTGGCCGATCAAAGGAGGGCACCTTTCGTTATGTAACGGAGAGTTCAAAAGGTAAATGTAGTGGATGGAAGGGTTTGGGCCTTTCAAAGAAGGCAAGGGAGGTTCTTATCAAGTCGGGTCTCCAAGCAGTACCAACTTTCACCATGAGTTGTTTCCACCACACAAACAAAAGCGTGCGAATCTGAATTCTATCTCGTCAAAATTCTGGTGGGGGCAAAGGATGGTGAGAAAAAGTACATTGGATATCATGGCAAAAGATGTGCACCTCGAAAAGGGATGGAGGGATGGGTTTCATGCCTAACGGCGTTTAACTGTGCTCTTCTTGCAAAGCAAGCATGGCGTCTTACAAAACCCAGTGCCTTAGTGTCAAGAGTGCTCAAAGCACGCTACTTCACAGATGAATCCATTTTGAGCGCAACGTGCCTTGCTACAGCCTCATACACTTACAGAAGTATTTTACATGGCCGGGATCTACTTCACAAGGCCTGGTGTGGAGAATTGAGACGGCTCTAAGGTGAGTATACATCACAAGAATCGGATCCCAAGAGGCGGATCCATGAGGCCATTGGGATAGACATATATACCGGCGTGACGAAGGTGGCGATCTCTTGTTACCGGTTGGAAGGAGCTGGGATCGCGACCGAGTCAGGAGATGTTCACCCGGACGATGCTAGCGACATCTTGTAGATTGTGGTGGGGGTTTGGGTGCTGATGACTACCAAGCTTGGAACTTTACAAAGAATGGAAGCTTCTCGGTTCGGGTCTGCTTATCATTTGAAGATGGCCATGCTCAGATCAAGGCTCGACAGCCGGAGTCATCTAGCTTGGTGAATAAACACAAGGCGTATATGGCCCTTTGGGGCACGAACGCACCGGGGAAGGCCAAGATCCATCTTTGGAGACTAATTTCAAATGGATGGCGGTTGGATCGAGCTCCATCGACGAAGGATAAAACACTGGGTTTTCTGTGTTGCTTGTGGGCGTGAAGAAACTATATTTCATCGGTTTTGGGCGTGTCCACACTCTGAATTATTTTGGCGGCTATTTCAATCGGAGATGGGAGATGTGGTGGCGATCCCACCATGCCGTTCGACTTCAGAGAGAGATAGCACGCTGGCTACTCTGATGGTGGCGGAAGCCTCCGATGAGGCCAAGCAGGCAACGGTGCAGGCTTTATACAGCCTGTGGCTGGCGAGGAATGAGACTCGAGATGGGAAAAAGATCAAACACCCACATGAAATACTGGGGGTGGTCTTGAGGCAAATGGAGGAATGGAAGTTGGCACACCCCGCATCAGATAACACTCCGGCTCGATTGCAGATTCAGAATTGGGAGCCTCCGGACGAGGGCTGGATCAAGGTGAACTCTGATGGCGCAATATCCAAGATGGGAAACAAGGCGGGAGGTGGAGCTGTGCTTCGGGACCATATGGGGGCTTTCAGAGCTGGGATGTGCCACCATTTCAAGGAGGTGGTTGATCCTGAGGTGGCTGAGATCTTGGCATGTAAGCGGGCTCTTGAAGTAGCGAGAGAGATCAATGCGACGCACGTACATGTCGAGCTTGACGCGAGAGGAGTTGTGCAGATGCTGAAGAAACAAACTAAGGAGCTCTCGGCGTCGGGGCCTCTGATGGAGGAGATCAAATCCTTGTTGCAGTCCTTTAACGGCTCTAAGGTGTCGTGGGTTAGACGTTCCGCTAATGCTGCCGCGCATAAATTAGCTAAAGTAGGAGTTGGTGATGAACTTTGTAAGGTTTGGTTGGGGGCTCCCCCGGATTTCGTTCTTTCTATTGTGTCGGATAAGATTCCGAACATCGTAAGTTAATAAAGGCGGCAGGTTTTTTCCCTCAAAAAATAATCGTCCATGGAGAGGCTCGGTGCAACGCACGGTCTCTAGGGAAGCGAGGTGCAGTGCACGCATCGAATCAGGGGCGGAACCCAATGGTCAACCCTGTAGCACAGGCTACAGGGTCCGATTTCATTTTACGTACTAAATATCAGGTATTTAGCTCGGGGCAACAGGGTGGGCCGAAAAGTGTGCTACAGGGCCCATCATACCAGGCGCACCAGGCCTCCTTAGGTCCGATTCCAGCAGCCCATCGAGTACAATGAACGATCCATCTGGTGTCCCCTGTAGCTCAGGATGGGAATGGGCCGATCCGGCCCTGGCCTTGGACCCGGCCCTAGTGGCCTCAGGGCCAATATAACAGGCCACGGGCCGATCCATATTATGAATAGTAGTGGCCTCATTGGCCCGATGGGTATTTTGGATCGACCCAATTATTAGTGACGTGTGTTGCTTTTTCTTCTGATGTAGCTAAAATCCTAATAGAGTAGTACGTAATCTAGGAATGGAAGAAAAAAAATATACGGAGGTTCAAGTGGTCTAGCTGCTGCATCCGTGCATTATACATGCATACATTGTAGACCATAGTAAGCTCGTGTGTTTCTTTCCAGACATTGTACAGACATGCAACATCCATGTGGCCGTGTGGGTGTGTCTAGCCATCGGATGCCGCTAATACTACTAGTTGACATCAGACTGACGCTCTACCGACTAGTCTCAAATGTGCATTAGGAGCTGGACGACCCATGGGAGACGAGTGGACGGTGAGCCGGATGACGAGCTAGACGTGACTGGGATGGTGAAAGTGAGGCAGCACCACCGGCACAGCAGAGATCGGCGAGGGCGACAATTAGAACATAGCTGTCGTGAGATACGAAACCACGAGGTGGGCCAACCCCGCTGACCCAACGGGTCACTTGGTGCCGGCTCTACTGACCCAATTTTTCTTTTTTGAGGCCAACCCGTGTGACTCATCGGCCCCGAAACTTGAATAATCCCGAAACTTTGGGCCGGGTCAGCGACCCAGCGGGTCGACCCGGCCCATTCCCACCTTGACCTGTAGCGAACAAAACAATCGATCTGACTAAAACAACCACGTCTCCTCATCTCCTAATCTATCCCGACTCCCGATTCATCGACTTGTGCAGCGGCCGGCGGCGATTGATCGATCCGCAGATTGAGAACTTGTGCAGCGGCGGCCGGCGGCGGCCGGCGAACCAAGAGGCAAAATCTAGCTACTACTTCTAGTCTTCTACTGTACTACTGTAGTCTATAGGCTGTAGCTAATCTTTCTACAGATTTAAAGATTGGAATTGATATGTTCCCTAGTCTCGATGAATTGACGATTTGTGGCAGACGACAGGACGGATCCGTTCCTGTCTTCTTGGTTGATCCGATCATCCGAACGTCCGCACCTTTATTGGAAAAGGCAGTGTCTAGGAGGCGCTTAGGAACGCTTAGGCGCTAGGCAATGGCCAAACGCCTCGCCTAAGGCATAAATGGAAGTCTAGGCAGGAAAAGCAAGGAATTGTCTACCCAAGCGAGAAATCATGCCATATTGCACTGTTATGCCAAACAAGCCATATTTCAATGGTAATAGTCGTTAGTTAACT
This sequence comes from Aegilops bicornis, assembly GCA_021605145.1. Classification (NCBI taxonomy): domain Eukaryota; kingdom Viridiplantae; phylum Streptophyta; class Magnoliopsida; order Poales; family Poaceae; genus Aegilops; species Aegilops bicornis. Next base: position 129,592,735 of record CM038675.1, on the reverse strand, counting down.
TATTTATATGCCCTAAGTTTATATTGACACACATATAATAATCATAAATATACCCTGATAGTAAAAATTATATTATCGCCTAGGCCGTGCCTAGGACGCTTAAGCACCGCCTAGGTACTAGGCGAAGGCCAACCGCCTCGCTTATGCCTACCGCTTTTTCCAACCTTGGTCCGCACAGCTACGGCAGCCGGCACCGGCGGCGTCGTAATTTTCTCTTCTTCTTCTCTTACAATATGAGTGGCAATGTGCTTTTCATTATCTTCTCTCTAGATTACGGTCCCATGTTATATGAATGAAATTGTTGCAAGTAGATTAAATCTTATTTAAATATATTTAAATGTATCATGTATGTGTTTTGGCAAAACGTTGGGCAATAGCTATTGTTTAACTTGTAATTACGCATACTTCATTGGATTCAAACTTTTAGATATCTTATTTGTAATTTATTTGTTAAATGCAGATAATATGGATAAGTTTCTTCTCAAAAGAAAGGCGACATCACAAGTTACTCCAGAAGACATAAATTGGGAGGAGGAGATTCAATATGACCTGTGCAAGAGGAAACTGATAGAACATTATCATCCAAATTTGAAAGATCTGGTAAGAAGAAAATACTTGCTTAATGGACCTTGTCAGCCAAAGGATGTTGATTTTCCATATTCAAGTTTTGGGGCTAAGAGGAGAAGATTCAATCCTGAATGGTATAAAGATCATGGAAGTTGGCTTGAATACATCGAAGAGAAGAAAAAGGCATATTGCTTTTGTTGTTTTTTATTTAGGGATCGCATCCACAAGAAAGAAGCTGGGTATGAGGCATTTGTTCTGAATGGTTGGGATACTTGGAGCGTTCCAACAAGGCTAAAAGATCATGTTGGTGAGCCAGGTAGCGTCCATGATCAAGCAATGAAAAAATGTACTGCTTTACTAAAAAGAGATCAACACATTGATGTTGCTATGGAAGTGCATGATCAATCTTCGAAGGTTGCATATTTTACTCGACTAAATGCATCAATTGACACAGCTAGACTACTGTTGAAGCAAGGGTTGCCTTTCCGCGGCCATGATGAGTCAAAGAACTCGCATAATGAAGGGAATTTCTTGGAAGTTCGTGACTTCTTTGCTGAGCATGCTCCAGTTGTTGGCAAGGCTATGGGAAAAGATGCTGCACAAAATGCTCTTATGGTTGCTCCTCAGGTCCAGAAAGATATTTCTGAAGGTTTTGCGCATGTGATAGTCCAATCTATTCTCAAAGAAGTTCACAATAATGTGTTTTGCTTGCTTGTTGATGAGTCTAGAGATGTATCTTGCAAAGAACAAATGGTTGTGTCCTTGAGGTATGTTGATAGTTCTGGAGATTCTAAAGAAAGCTTCGTTGGTCTTGTTCATGTGAAAGAAACAACTTCTTCATACCTCAAGAGTTCAATTGATTCTCTTTTTGCAAAATATAAGCTGAGCTACAATCAAGTTAGAGGACAAGGATATGACGGTGCTAGTAACATGTGAGGTGAGTTCAATGGTCTCAAATCATTGATCATGAGAGAAAGTAGCACAGGTTATTATGTTCATTGCTTTGCTCATCAGCTTCAGTTAGTTGTTGTGGCTGTTGTAAGAAAGCATAAAGGAGTTAGTAATTTCTTCAGTAGGATTTCTACCTTGTTAAATGTTGTGGGTGGTTCTTCCAAGCGAAGGGACATGATTAGAGATATAAATCTTAAAGAAATGAGCAGGGCTTTTGGGTGTGGGAAGCTTACAACGGGAACAGATCTAAATCAAGAGCAATGCCTTCAAAGACCCGGAGACACTCGTTGGGGTTCACATGCTAAAACACTTAAGAGTTTGGTTGCCATGTTCAGTCCGCTTATTAAAGTTCTTGAATTTGTTGAAGAAGAAGACACCGACAGAACAAATAGAGACCAAGCAATTGGTCTTCTAATGTACTTTCAATCTTTTGAGTTGTCTTCTATTTGCATCTCATGTTGACAATCCTCACTACTACCAACACATTGTCATTAGCATTGCAACAGAAGGATCAAGACATAGTGAATGCCATGAAATGTGTCCAGTCAACTAGAACAGTTTTGAATGAACTTAGAGAAAATGGATGGGACTCTTTGGTAGGTGAAGTTCATGTGTTTTGTGAGAAACATGATATTATAGAGTTTGACATGGAAGAAGCATATGTGAATCCAAAAAAGAGAAGGCAGGTAACTGGAATTACCAACAAACATCACTATCAAGCTGATTGCTTCAACGATGTTTTTGATTGGCTAGTACAAGAGCTTGACAATAGGTTCAGTGAGACAACATCCTCTTACTTGCTTGTTTGGTCAGCAGCTTTGAGTCCAAGAGACTCATTTTGTGATTTCAATTTGGAGAATCTTATGAGTTTGGCTAACTTATACCCTCAAGATTTTGATTCCGGGGATTTGAGGGATCTTGATAAGGATCTGCGGCTCTATATTGCTGATGTGCGCACAGATGATAGCTTTTCCAACATAGCAACAATCACCAAGCTTTAAAAAAAATGGTGCAGACGAGGAGGCATATTATGTACCCTTGGTTTTATCGGTTGTTGAAACTAGTAATTGTGTTGCCTTTTGCTACTGCTACAGTTGAGAGGTGTTTCTCAGCAATGAAATTGGTCAAAACTTGCTTGCGCAATCGCCTCAACGATGACAGCTTGAGTGATGATGTTATTTGTTATGTGGAGAAGGAAGAAATGAAAAAGGTCACCAATGATCAAGTGGTTGAGTATTTCATGGCTTGAAGGAAGAGAATGTACTAAAGGTAATTTATTACATTTTAGAAAATTTAAGTACTTTGATTTAGGCATTTTATTATATTCTACTCAAAATTTTAATTCTAGTTTTTTTATTGTAGGTTAATAAACCATTGTGTCCGATGATGTGTTTTCGAATTTCAGAATGCAAGACATGCTTTTCAAGTAATTTTTTTGTTTGATTTGGCATTATATTAAACAGTTTGAGTGTTGCATTTTTGTTTTTAACTTTTTACAATTTGACTTCTATTATGTTCGGTAATGCGTGTTACAAGCTATGAAATACACCTTTATTTAATGCATTGATTGCCATGGTTAAGTAGTGCATCAGGGTAAGATTAGCTCCAGATCCGCCCCTGCATCGAATGACAGGAGCTTGTCAGTGTGGTGTGGTCACCGCGCACTGCTCAAATGCTTTGAGCTTCCAAGCAGACACGTGTGGTCTCGCGGATTCCAGTCGGCGCCGGTCGTGCGTGCTTTCTTGTGGACACGAACCGACGGGCCGGTCTTTTCATCAGCGGGGGGCCCGGTTTCGTTCGTTCGTTGTACCCGGCTAGGGATCACCTCACCTGTGTCTGTCGATTCCGAGAACCTCCGAACATGGCCCTTGTCCCGTATGGCCAGGCTCAGGTGAAAAGTTCGGTGTAGTGCAGGTTCATTAGTGCTAAGTCCAGGGGGTAATTGCAAAATATGCTGTGCTGACCGGCTCTGCTGGCTAGGCTCCACTTGTCGTCGTCTGATTGGCTAGGACCAAATTTGCACATTGGGTGCAAGTTGTGGGATTTTTTTAGGGAAGTGCAAGTTGTGGGATGCAATTGTTTGCTTTAGCATGTTTTGGACTAGATCATCACATCCTGGACAAGTTCCAGAACTGCTGGTGCTATTACTTTTTTTGCTCGAGTGGTCATGTGTCCCTCTCTTTTTTTTAACCTGGAAAAATTCATTCCAAACCTAGACCCACACAGCCATATCGCTGGCGACCATAGCAGAGATAAAGTCTGGAGCCTGATCAATCCAGGAGAGATCAATAGCTCCTGCCCTGAAGCTGTAGGCAGCTAGTTCATGGGCAGCCTTATTACAATCTCGACTACAAAAACAGAACTTAAATGACTGAAAGTTTGCATGGCACAAACTGCGTGTCTCCCGTAGAAGAACACCAACCATCGCTCGCTCATACTCATTAGTGTGCAGCGCCTTCACCAGAACTTGGCAATCGGACTCCAGCACCAGCCTATGGACGCCTAGTTCGGCGCTCGCTTCTGTAGCCTTGACACATGCCAGCGCCTCCACATGTAATGGACTGGAGAGATGCTCAAGGGTGCCCGCTTTAGCTGCCAAGAAAACACCCTGGTCATCACGAATCACACAACCCAAGGCACCCCGTCCTGACTCCTAATAAAAAGCTGCATCAAAATTTACCTTAACTGAATCTGCTGGGGGTGGTTGCCAGCCTTTCTGAATAATCACACTCCCAGGTTGTACCTTGTTCTCTCCCTTGTAATCATGTAGGTGTCTCTGGATATTGTGTAAAATATCATCTGTAGACCTCAGTTTATCACCTGCATTCACCTTGTTTCTAGCATTCCACCACTCCCAAAGCAAGATGAGACTCGTGTCCCGCCTTGTGCTCTGTAATTTCCATAGATGATCAAACACTTGCCTTGGGCTAGTATAGTTTAGCATAGCAATCCTTGTGTCCTCCAGATCAAGAGTGCGCCAAATCTGCCTCACTGTTTTGCATTTCAAAAAGAGATGGCCGCCGTCTTCATCAAAGCGGTTACAAACGGGGCATTTGGTGTCAAGCTCAACTTTCTTCCGCTTGATGTTCATACGAAGAGGAAGGCTGTTAAGAGCAAATCGCCATAAGAAAATCTGGATCTTGCCCGGCATGTTCAAAGTCCACAGCCGCTGCCATTCATCCTTTCCCTTTTCACTTTCGTGGAGGTTCCCGCGTCGCGACACAATTTCATATCACGTAACCTGGCTCCCACTTGGTATGCAGATTTCACTGAGAACTTGCCCTTAGGATCAAAATGCCACGCAACATGGTCCTTCATCTCAGCTCTTATCGGTATTTTTAAAATTGCATCCACATCTGCAACATTGAAAAGATCCTGCAATAGTTGCTCGTCCCAGCCTTTAGTGAAAGGATCAATCAGGTCAGAGACCCTAGTGATGATCGCGTTGCCTCTCAAGGACGTTGGACGGCGAGTATCACCTCGTGGAATCCATGGGTCTTCCCAAACTTTTATATTTTCACCTGAACCGACACGCCAAATAATTCCCCCCTTTAGAAGTGCAACTCCCTTTAGGATACTGCGCCATGTATATGAAATGCCGTCCTTCTCTGTGGCCTCAAGTAGCGAACAGTTCGGTAAGTAGCGTGCCTTAAGCTCATGCGTGCACAGCGTGTCCGGGGCGTCAATGAGCCTCCAGCCCTGTCAAGATAGCATGGCGAGATTGAAAATATGGAGGTCTCTAAAGCCCAATCCGCCATCCTTCTTGGATCTTGTCATCCGCTCCCAACTCACCCAATGGCACTTGTTAGTCTTATCCTGCTGGCTCCACCAGTACCTCACAATGAGCGCACTGATCTCTTCGCAAAGTTGCTTAGTGAGATCAAAGCACGACATAGCGTATGTAGGTATTGCCTGTGTTACTGCCTTTATCAACACCTCTTTTCCGTCTTTCGAAAATAGCTTTTCCTTCCACCCTTGTATGCGTTGCCAAATTTTTTGCTTGAGATATTCAAACTCCTTTCGCCTGCAGGCCCCAATGTGTACTGGCAGTCCCAAGTATCGTTGATTAAACAATTCTGTTGCAATGCCCAGCCCAGCGAGGACCGCCGCTTTGGTGGTTGCCTTTGTACCTTTGCTGAACATTGTTGTGGACTTCTCCTTATTGATCATCTGCCCGGACTGCTCTTCATAAAGCGCAAGAATCGGTTGGAGCTTTGCAGCAGCTTGAACCGTTGCTTTCATAACAATTAAAGAGTCGTCGGCGAAGAAGAGGTGGTTAATCTATGGTGCCCCCCTACAGATCTGAACCCCTTGAATTGTACCCTCAGATTCTGCATGTTGTAGCAAAGAAGAGAAGGCTTCTGCACACATGATAAATAGATATGGCGATAGAGGATCCCCTTGACGGAGCCCTCTCTGTGGAAGGATCACCTCTGATAGGCTACGGTTGTACTTCACCCGGTAAGAGACAGACCGAACACATTTCATGATAGTGCTCACCCACTGCTCCGCAAAGCCCATCTTGATCATCATTCTTTCCAAAAAACACCCTTCGACCCGGTCGTAGGCCTTGCTCATGTCGAGTTTCACCGCCACCAATCCTTCTCTGCCACCGTTCTTTTTGTGCATCAAGTGTGTGATCTCATACGCAAGCAGAACATTGTCAATGATCATTCACCCCGGGACAAACGCTGATTGTGTTGGCGAGGTAATTTCCGGTAGGATCTCCTTGAGCCGGTTTGCTAGTACCTTTGAGATCAGCTTGTATAGTACGTTGCGGAGGCTTATAGGTCTAAATTCAGTCACTCTTTCTGGGTTCTTCACCTTCGGTATAAGCACAATCGTGGTCTCATTCCATCCCACTGGCATCGGTCCACCATTCAGCACCTCAAGAACCTCTTCTTTCACCTTTGTTCCAATAAGCTCCCAGAACTTTTTATAGAAGATCGTCGGCATCCCGTCAGGTCCTGGTCCTTTCAAGTCGCCAATAGAGTCCAAGGCCTCTTTAACTTCCTGCTCATTGAACTCACGTGTGAGACGAGAGTGCATATCTAGTGTGACCGACTTGGGAACATATGATAAGACATCATCATTTGCGGGACCTGCAGAAGACGTGAACGAACTTTTGTAGTGGTTAGTAATAAAATTCCCTATCTCCACTTCTCCCTCCACTAATTCTCCTCCATCCTTCCTTAACTTCTTTATCGTGTTAACTTTCTTCCTCTCATTCTCCTGCGCATGGAAAAAAATTGTGTTCTTGTCACCCTTTTCCAACCAGTTCACGTGAGACCTTTGGCGCCAATATAAATTGTATTGATCCTCCAATCTGTTAAGTTTATAGCGTAGAAGATGCTCACGATTAATTTGCTGCTGGTCCAGACGGCCATGCCTGCACTGCTCAAGTTCTCTCCTCGCTTTTTTAATGCGTTCCTTCAGTTCTCCAAGGACCTCCCGGTCCCACTTTGTCAGCTTGCCTCCCACCTTGTTTAAGCGCTCCCGAACTGACACACTCCCCTCCTCGAAAGCTGCATTCCATGCTTCCTCAACCACCCGCGCACAATCCTCCTCCAGCAGCCATTTTGCTTCGAACCGAAACACACCACCTCCCTGATTCACTCCAGCCTCCTTTCCCATACCGTCAGCCATAACTATAATCGGCCGATGATCAGAGTGACGGGGGTCCCCATTTATAACCTTGTGTAGAGGGAAGACCCCCCTCCAATGATTGCATGCCACTGCTCGGTCAAGGCGCTCTCTCGTGTAGCCCTGCACTTGATGCCAGTTGTTGCGCCAGGTAAAGGGGTCACCTTCAAAGCCTAAATCCTCCAGACCACACACCTCCAAAGTATCTCGGAACGCATCCATACAACCTTGGCTTCGAGCTGGTCCACCCTCCTTCTCATTCGCAAACAAAGTTTCATTAAAGTCCCCAAGACAAATCCATGGAAGATCTACCAGACCGTGCAAAGATCTCAAAGCCTCCCAAGTCTTCCCCTTCTCACCTGCTTTGGACTCCCCGTACATGCCCGTCAACCTCCACTGCACTCCGTTGTCCTCCACCACCACTTCATCTATGTAATACTTGTCTTTCCATCTCAGTCTCACATCAACCCCTCTGTGCCAAAAGAGCGCCAGCCCACCCTGGCGCCCAACCGGATCCTTCACCACCATGTTAGGCAAACCCAATTTCCACCTCAAGTGCTCCATCTCCCTCTCATAGAGCTTTGTTTCTGAGAGAAAGAGCACATCGGGATCTTCTACCTTCTGCAGCTCCAGAAGGTTACGAACGGCCGTGGGGTTCCCAAGCCCCCGGCAGTTCCAATCAGTGAGCTTCCTTGGTGCTTGCAGGGCTGTTCCGACAGCCCCGCATTGTTGCTTTTCGTTGCTGCTTCCTCTACATTGCTCTTCTTCAGGCTCTCCGTCACCCCTCCCTCCACCTCCATATCCTCCCCTTGTCTCTTCCTTCCCACATGGACGTCCAACTTCTGTTGGTTACCCTTCCCTCCATCCCTCCTCTGCCTCTTAAACTTGCTGCCCTGCCTTGCTTCCCTTCTAGATGTGTCCCTCTCTTGATTCTTCTACGAAAGCCTGACCTTTATCTACTATCTACTATCTACTATCTATCTACTATCTACTACCACTATAAAAGGAAGAGAGAGGCAGATCCAAACAATCACATCCATTCATCATCAAAATCTAATAGCTCTTAATCCTCCGGTGTTTAACGCTGCAAGCCACGCATTAAGCCACTAACCCATCGATCGCTAACCCTCACCGTCGCTAAAAAACCACCGCGAACACGACCTTTTCGCCTAACGGACGCCACAAAGACGGCCGCGACCTCTCCCCAATCGACGCCACAAAGACGACGGCAGGCCGCACGACCTCTCGCCGCGGGAGAGAGCCGTCGCGCCCCGAGGGAGCCGCCGGCCCCCGACAGCCGTTCCTCCCTTCACCGCGGGATAGAGCCGCCCCCCGCCGTTCCTCCTCTCACCGCAGGAGAGAGCCGCCGCCCCCTGCCGTTCCTCCCTTCGCTATGGGAGAGAGCCACCGCGGGAGCCGCCGCGCCCTTCGCCACGGGAGTTGAGCTTCAGCTTGGCCTCCGCCCCGTTGTTCCTCTTCTGCTTCTCGTCGGCCGCAAGTAAGTTTATTGTATAGTGAAGCTCAACTGTTCCTAATCTATAGAATACAGACTACCTACCTTTTTGCGTTCTGATGAATTTTGGCCCTCTTAGACTCTGTTTCACATTTGCCTTGCATTTCAACCAAAGGGATTGAGTTGCCTTTCAACCAAAGGAATTGATACAAATGCATTGTGAACAACTAGGTGGTAACAGAACATCAATTGAAGTGGAAAGATGGGGCAGCGGCAGCGTGCCAGACTGTCTTGGGCTCCCGTCCCTTGTCGTAATCAAATCACAACCATTGTTGGTGAGGCTTCAGTTAACATTCCCATCTTCCTAGCCACTACAACGATAATCGGGTATTTATGAGTCATCAAACTGAAGTTGGCTTCTTCATCTGTATTTCTTCGATGTGTGCCGAGATAGTAGCGAGGCTTTGTTCTTATTTCTAATAATTATTGCAGATATTTAGACATTTGCTTCAGTGATTACAAACTGAAGAATGTGGACTGATTTGTTAATTTAATTGTCAAATTTGGTGTTGTCGGATTTCAATTTGCAGATCAATATTCAATGCATGAGAAGCATGTATTGTGTCATTTTCTTCTGTCAATATTCAGTTTGAACCAATTAGGCGAACAATTCGTGCTAATTTCTATTCATACGTGGTCTATGTGTATAGAGGCTCCAAGAAAGAAGGATGGGTGTGTAATACGTAGTCATGTATTAGTTCATTCTTTTCCACTTACAAATGTTTTAAGAAATCAATTAGCTTGCTTCGAAGCTGGGGACCCATGAGTGTTATTGTGCAATTCCACATTCCAGATTATAATGAGGATCATGGAGCTGTAGGTAGAATGCAATGACTTACAATAATGTCTACTGACTTGGCAAGAGGTTTCTTATCAGACTATTCACATCTTATTTATATTGTGCATGCTATTTGAAGGTGAATAACTATCTTTCACAATTGTGTACATTTGGAAAATTATTGTCGTCCCTATGTAGCAACTTTCACTTTATATAGAGAAATTATTTCATGACACTACATGATTCAGGGAGAACATACACACGATTGGGACAAAAAAACATGGGGTGCCGACAAATGGGTGCCTCTCTCAGAAGGGATCAGGTGGAGGCTCACCGGCTGCAGCGATGGCCCCTAGCATGAGCAGTGAAGCGCGTGGAGGCGAGAGCCTCATGGCCTGTTGATACGACGCATAATTGCAACCCTCCAATTCATGTAAGTTTGTGGATTGTGTTCTCAGTTGTCTAAGTTGTTATAGACGCGGATAGTGTGCAAAATGGTGGAATGGTAAGACCGATATTCTGATAGTGTGTGAGAGATTTATACTGATACTAAATTGCTAGCTGCTTGCCGATGGGAAGCTATCATTGATAGAGTATTCAGCTGGGGGCTCACGCTCACGCAAGTACATGGAGGAATTCGAGACGTCTGACATAAGTTTACTACTCCCTCCACTTAAATGAATAAGGCGCACACACATTTCAAAATCTAACTTTGACCATCAATTTAACAGCCGGGGGTATTCCTCCTTTTTGTAAAAAAATCAATTTAACAAACCAAATGTGGGTTATACCTAATAAAAGTTATACCGTTGAGCTCATATTTGAGAAAAAAATAATACTACCTTCGTGCGGAAATACTTATCGCTCAAATGGATGTATCTAAACATATTTCAGTTCTAGATACATCCATTCGAGTGACAAGGATTTCCGGACGGAGGGAGTAGTATAATTTTCAAGTCACATAAGTTGCACTTTGAGAAAGGATAAAATAAGCAGGCTTGATCTCTCCCTACTCCACGTTAAAGAATTTTGATTCAGCCGATTCCCTGTTCAATGCTTGTGTTTCGTACTTTCATTTAAGTTGCCTCTTTCTTCATAAAAATAAGTGTACTGTCTTTTGTGTTCCACATATCACATTTGATTTGATCTCTGTGGGGCAGAATAAATATTGTATGTTTTACATGTGGGTTGATGCACAGAAGTCATTTGCTGCACATCTTTATTCCTACAAGCTTTACTATTATAACTTGATAGCATGTGGAATTTTGGATAATTGCAGTGCCTCACCCGCTCCACTCCATGCCAGCCCCACAGTCATGTTATTGAACATTGGAGAGAAACTGAGCACCACTTTTCACTTGAATTAGAAACACCAAAGGTTTGGGATTATGCTCGTGACAACTATGTCCATCATGTATTGTGTCCAAAGCAGATGGTATGTGTTCATATGTAATGGTGGCGCAGTAATGGATGAAGCTCTATTGAACAGGAAAGTTAAGTTGTAATCCATGGTATGTTTCTATGTATTTTCTTTTACAAATGTGCTACTTCTCTTCTTTTAGATTGTTGGATAGTACACTGATCTGGTCGACGTTTATTACCAGCTTATAAGTTCATTGTGACTCTGGTTTTGTGCTAATGTAGTACCGATATAAGTCACTTCTGCTAGAAATCAAAGAGAATTAAATATAAGTTTCTGCTACCGCATGATACCTCTGAACGTTACACACAAAGCTTGATAAGTGCACTGAAGAGAAACATTTTCTTGATGAAGTTGTTCTTGTTTGTAACTTTTGTATCCATAAACAAAATCTGGACACTTTGGTTTAGCGGTGAGGTTGTATCATGCCATTGTAATTTATAATGGTTTTGAAAATACACACATGCAGAATTAGCCAGCACATGCAACTTTGTTTTTTCAAAACCATTATGCATGTGTGTATTTTCTTGTAACTTCTATACCTTTCTTTTTTGCTCTTTTAGGAAAACCATATGATGATTTTGATGATGCTTTTATAAGTAAAAAAACAGATTATATCCTTCAATTCCATTCATTTTATGTGGTGTCTTTGTGTGGGTTTCGAAGGCAAAGAGTTGTGTGGTACACATGATGAGACTGAATGCTGCCATATGTTTTTAATTGAAGTCCCTAAAGCTTCTTAGGGTCTCCTTGATTCACATGATTATCTGATTATCAAAATACAGGATTAAGAAAAACCTACGTACCATATAATTGTGTTTTACCTATCCCTTGTTAAGCCTAAAAAATTGGGTAGTCTCTCTTTAGTTCTCTTTCCCCCTCATTTTAGGCATATGTAACAATTTTAACAGATGAAATCATAACTAGAGGTCTGAGAGGATGGATTTTTTTCTCCAATATAGAGTACAAAGAATACTTCAGGAAAAGATCCTCGGGCTTCATATCCATAGAAAATCCTATGGAATCTTGAGAACCGAAGGATCCCTGTATATATCTAACTATGTAGTAATTCATATATTGTTCTTTTGAGAGACATTCCAAAATGGAGTACAAAGAATCCTTCGGGGAAATATCAAACCATCTCCATAGGGAAAAGATCCTAAAGATTTGCATCCTCGAAAAATCGAATGAATCAAAGGAACCCTACCTAACTTTGTTTATTAGTTGTTCTTATAAGAGACGTCATACATATGTAGGTCATTAGATTGTTTATTAGCACATTGCTAGAGAATCTTAAAATGGTGTCCTCATATTGTTAGATATGCTAAAGAAGTGAATAATTGTGTATCAGCACATTGCCAAAATCTTGATTCTTTTGCTTTTAGTTTTATGCACTCATGGTACGGGGAAGAACTAAATCAACCAATTTGCAGGGTCAATATTCATTGTTTCATGATTTAACATTCTACTAAGCGAAATTCCCAAGATAATGACTTTTATTCTCATTCACGATGCTTGCCAGCTAAGGAAGCAATTTATGGTGCACCATACTTAGCTTCATCGACAATGAAGTTGCACACAAAATTTCCGTTGTTGTGCGAGAGTTAATTACATGTATTAAGAAATAATGAGATATTTATGTTTTTTTTGGCTTTGTGCATAGCTTGCCATGTTAAAGTGTTTTCTTGATTTTTATATTTTTTAATGCGATCAAAATACCTTTGTATGCATGTTAATTCTGACATATATTTGTAATATTAGTCGAGGCACGTGCAAGCTTACTAGTCCCGCAAAAAGAAAAGAGAGAGAGCCTTTGACCATTGGTCTTGCGATGCCACATACACCTGCTGATGATGAGCTGCACCCGGCCGCGCATCATACTAAGCCACGCTATCTATCTCTCAAAAAAAAAGCCACGCTATCTACTGCATAAAAATTCCGAGTAAGGTAGTAGTAGTATCATTTTTGTGCTCCTTTCGCGGTAGCATCGATTGTGCGCGCGGATTGATCGTGACATCGTGTCGTGTCACACGGAAACTGTCCATGGTACTTTGGACAAGCCAGGGCGCTTATTTGGTCGTATGTTGCATCAGACACATTTCACCTTTAGCTTCGCTTAGTGGATTTTTTTTTAAACGAAAGCAAAAGATTTACCTCATATATTAATTTAGAAGAAGAAGCAAAAACAAAAGCATAGTTCGATGGCGTTACAACATGTCTCCAGGTACAAAAGGCACTACTCTCCCGGCATGATTGCTCGCAACTTTTTTGCTCCCAGAGTGACCCACAGGGCCGCATCCCTTTTTATAAGAGTGAGCAGGATGGATGGCGGAGCGGACTTGTGACGGAAAACTTGTGCAATGCGTTCATTCCAGATGACCCAAAAGGTTAACAGTGCGAGGGAGGCCATCGCCTTCCTATTGGGGATGGAGTTAGCAGAAAGGCGTGTCCACCACTCGTTTGCAGAAGGTAGTGTTTGTCACACGTCGGTAATCAAGTAATCTAACTGGAGCCATGCCTTCAGCATCTCCCAAACCCGAAGCGTGAAGCGGTATTTGAAGAGGACGTGATCGATCGTCTCCTGCTCACGCTTGCAGAGAGGGCATAAACCACAGTTGGGCCAACCCCGCTTGGCCAGCCTGTTGGCAGTCCATACCCTGTTTTCGGAGGCAAGCCAGGCAAAGAATTTTTAACCTTTGACGGCACCCAAATCTTCCATATCGTGCGCTCCTTAGTGAAAATTGACGTTGCGAGCACGCCCAACTTTATGAGAAACGGACCGGCCCGTGTAGTTACCCTGTCTCCAGTCAGCTATTGCACTCGCACACGCATACACATACATGTCAAAACAGTGAACGCGTGACGGCGTGAGATATATTGTATATATGTACTGAAATAAGCAGATAAAGTTACCCGTGCTATAGCATAGCCGGCGTGGGGAAGCACGGTGTCCATGCGCGTAAGACGACACGATGTCACGGTCCTCGGCAGGCGCGCGCGTTCACAAAGTCACTAGAGGAGCACCACGATCAACACAGCAACCGGCTCCGGTCACCGGTCTCCCCCCACTGCGCACACCACCACCACTACGGCAAAGAGACACAACACCAACCTACGCCGACGTGCACGTCCTCGTGTAGCCCGGCACACGAAAGGGAATGTGGCTGCCACACAGCCGGCCCGCGGCAGGCAGGCCGCCAGCCAGCTGCTTCGTTCCCTCCCATGCCTCCCGGCCCGCTTGTTTGTTCGACGCACGGACCACGGTCACCATGTGCTGTCGTCGGCCCCGGTTCGGTCACCATATTCTCCGGGACAAGTATTTCCCGGATGGAAACCTCTTTAAGGCCAAGTCCAAAGGATCGTCCTTAGCATTCAAGCGGTTAGGCCAGCGTTTGCGGTTGGGGCCCAGTTTGCTGTCAACAACGGCAAGTCCACGCGATTTTGGTTGGATTGCTGGAAGGGCCAGACTCCGTTGTGGCAGTCCTTCCCGCAGCTGTACCAGCTTGCCACGGACACGCACATTATGGTCGCTGACGCTCTCAGAGTGCACCCCCCGGCGATCTCCTTCTTCAGACCTCTGGAAGCGGGAGAGGCGACGGCTTGGGAGGCACTGGTGGCTGAGCTTGAGGGATGGAGTCTCAGCCACGATCAAGATCAGATTGATTGGAAGCTTACGGCTTCTCGTAAATTCTCGGTCAAATCCTTATACGAGAAGCTTACGGAGGGGAATGGGCTTGATATGGCCAGGGGGTTGTGGAAGGCTGGCATTCCCCTCAAAATCAAGATCTTTTTGTGGCAAATGTTCCGCAACCGTCTTCCAACCTCGGATAATGTGGCCAAACGCAACGGGCCGGCGAACGGGACATGCGCCATCTGCGGTCTTGGGGAGGACGCTAACCACGTCTTCTTCAAGTGCTGCCTTGCTAGATTTGCGTGGAGCGCTGTTAGGGATACATTTAAGCAGAATTGGAACCCGCAAAATAGCTCGGACCTTCTATCTTTGTTAACCGCACAGAGGGGTGCGAATGCACGTGTGGTGTGGCGATGCGTTGGGGCGTTGTTTTGGTCCATTTGGACTGTGAGGAACAAAATTACTATCGAACATAAGTTCCCTGCTCACCCAGCTGAGATTCTTTTCAAATGTCATATTTTCCTACAGGCTTGGGCGCCATTGGGGAAGCAGCATGACGAGGGGCGCATGAACGAGATCATGGAGCAGGTCAAAGCATGCACGGCAAGAGCAAGACTTCAAGATCCGCCAGATTGAGCTTTTACGTCTAGTATCTTTATGGTTACGTGCTTTTAGCGTTCTCGTGAACTTTAGTCTTCTACTTTGCCGGGACTGCGAGCCCGCTGAACTTAAGTGTTATGTTGGTGTGGATTATGCCTGGTTTGGATGCTGCCATGTGGCTTTATTAATTTAAAGCCGGACGCTGCGTGCGTCTACGTTCCAAAATACGTCGCGCATCAATCCCACTGTGTTGCCGGAGTAGCTAGCTCAAGGTCTTCAACTGTGATCACATTAAGCGGAACACAGTGAACTGAAGGAGACATCGGCGGCATGGAGCTAGAACTGGGGCTTGCAGCACCCAACTCCGCGGGCCGGAAGCGGTGGTCGGCGGATGCGTTAGGGGCACCCGAGGTGGCCACACGGCTGCTCTTCGTGCGCGACGGCGACCAGAAGGTGACCAGCAAGCGAGTGTTCGTGTTAAACCGTGATTTGGTGGAAACTGGCTCAACGCATGTGCGTGGCCTATCACTTTATATAGGGTACCAAGAGGTACAATACAGATACAAATACAGTTGTCGTACAATATACGGTCTAACACCCTCCCTCAATCTTAACTGTGGCCTGAGGTACTCAGTAAGTTAAGATTGCGTCTACAACCTATGAACAAAGGAAAAGATAACGGTTTGGTGAAGATATCAGCAAGTTGATCCTTGGAGGAGATGAACTTTTGTGCAATACGTTCTCTCACAAAATGATAATCAACTTCGATGTGTTTCGTTCGGGCATGAAATACCGGATTCGATGAAAGGTATGTGGCGCCGATGTTGTCACACCAAAGGACATGAGGCTGACTGTGAGAGATCTTCAATTCTCGAAGAAGGGACTGTACCCAAATAAGCTCAGCAGTGGCATTAGCAATCGCCTTGTACTCAGCTTCAGTGCTACTCTGAGAAACTGTAGCCTGCTTCCGAGCACTCCAGGCGATCAGATTAGGACCAGAGAATACTGCATATCCCCCCGTGGATCGCCGTTCATCTGGGTTACCAGCCCAGTTCGCATCACTGAAGGCCAAGAGCACACTAGAGGGCGCCGACCGGAGATGAAGTCCATAAGAGGCAGTGGACCGAACATAACGCAGAATACGCTTGACGACAGTCAAGTGAGGCTCTCGAGGGGCATGAACATACTGGCAGACACGGTTAACTGCATACGAAATATCAGGCCGTGTGATGGTAAGGTACTGAAGAGCCCCAACAAGGCTTCTGTACTTGGTAGCACCATCAGCAGAGAGGAGAGTCCCATCAGTAGCAGAAATAGTCTCAGTGGAGGACATGGGAGTAGTAGCAGCCTTGCACTCCAACATGCCAGCACGCCGCAAGAGATCCTGAGAGTACTTCTGCTGAGAAAGAGCAAGACCATCTTGTGGATATGTGACCTCCAGGCCAAGAAAATAGTGAAGTTTGCCCAGATCCTTGACAGCAAAATCAGAACTGAGAGCCAGAACCAAACGATCAGTCGCCGCAACAGAGGAGCTGACAAGGATGATATCATCAACATAGACCAGAGTGTACATAGTGACTTCCGGTCACTGAAGAATACACAGTGAAGTATCAGCAGTGGAGGGCACAAACCCATGAGCACGAAGTGCAGAACCCAGGCGAGCATGCCAAACACGAGGAGCCTGTTTGAGGCCATAGAGTGCTTTCACCAAGCGACATAGATGCTGAGGACGATCAGGGTCAACAAACCCAGGGGGCTGACGCATGTAGACCTCCTCCTGAAGAACACCGTGCAGAAACACATTCTGAACATCCAATTGACGAAGGGACCAACCTCGTGCGACAGCGAGTGACAGAAGCAGTCGAATAGTGGTTGGCTTAACAACAGGACTGAAGGTATCCTCGCAGTCAAGACCATACCGTTGCTTGAAGCCCTTAGCAACCAGCTGAGCCTTGTACCGCTCAATAGAACCATCTGCATGTCGTTTGACCTTGAAGACCCATTTGGCATCAATGACGTTGATACCTGGATGGGGAGAGACCAGCTGCCAGGTGCCATTCTGACGAAGAGCCTGAATCTCGAGGTCCATAGCAGCACGCCAGTGAGGAATACTCATCGCTGCTTGATAGTGTCGGGGTTCCGCAGTAGGATCGGACCGCGCTTGAGCCAAGCAGGCAGCAATCCATGCAACAGTGCCATCATTGCGTACCTTGGGCCGGTGAATACCGCTCCGGCTGCGTGTATGCAGCCGAAGAACCACATGAGTTGGAGGTGGGTCATCAGCTACCTCGTCAGGAGAGGCAGACGATGGTGCAGGAGACGGGCTCCCGAGCGGCGAGGCCGCATGCGAGACAGACGCTGGCGAGTCCGGCCCAGGTGGGGAAGCTGATGCGGGCACGGACGAGGCGAGCGCAGGTGAGGCCGGTCGAGGTGAGGCGGGCGATGATGACGTGGGCGGTGAAGACCGTGCAGGCGAGGCGGGAGGCATAGGAGGCCCACAGCCAGCCGACCGCGCGGGCGACGGAGCGGCTGGGCCAGGCGGAGCCGAGGGGGCGGCCTCGGGATGCACGCCCGCTGCATGTCCCATGCAGCGATCGACATCGCAGTCGTCAGAAGCAGGTTCGGGCGACTCCGGTTCGGCAAGGAGCTCGAGGCGAGCGCCACGTCTGGTACCTGCACCGTGGTTAGGTAATAACACATGCGAATATGCAACATCCTCAAGTTGATCAGGCAAAATAAAGAAGATATTAGTGGATGATGACAACGTTGGGGAAGATGGCATATTCGAAAAAGGAAACAGATTTTCGTCGTACACGACATCACGGGAAATATAGACTCTATTTGTTGGAACATGGAGACATTTGTAGCCTTTGTGAAGAGCACTATGCCCAAGGAAGACACACTTTTTGGAGCGAAACTCAAGCTTGCGACTGTTATAGGGCCGAAGGTGCGGCCAACAAGCATAGCCAAAAACCTTGAGGAAAGTATAGTCAGGGAGTTCATTAAACAACAGTTCAAGCGGTGTCTTCATATTTAATACTCGAGTAGGAGTTCGATTAATCAAGAAACAAACAGTGGTAAAAGAATCACTCCAAAATTGAAAGGGCACGGAGGCATGAGCAAGAAGTGTAAGGCCAACTTCAACTATGTGGCGGTGCTTGTGCTCAACGGCACCATTCTGCTGATGTGTATGTGGGCATGAAACACGATGAGATATCCCAAGCTTATTAAAGAAAGAATGGAGGTTGCGATATTCACCCCCCAATCGGACTGAACATGAATGATCTTATGCTGTAGGAGTCTCTCAACATGCAATTGAAATTGTAAAAACACATGAAACACATCAGCTTTGCTTTTGAGGAGATAAAGCCATCTAAAGCGACTTTAGGCATCAATGAAACTGACATAATATTTATGACCACTGACAGATGTTTGGGCAGGACCCCATACGTCCGAAAACACAAGCTCTAATGGAGTAGTAACAACTCGAGATGAAGACACAAACGGTAACTGATGACTCTTTCCCTGTTGACAAGCATCACAAACTGCTAAATTTTTACAACTAGACGACATACGGAGCTCATGTCGATGCAAAACATGGCTAACTATGGGAGACGCAGGATGCCCAAGCCGGGCATGCCAATGGGACGTCGACGTGCGAACAACGCTGAAGACCTCCAAAAGGGATGGCGCCTCCAACACATACATGCCCTGATGGATGCGACCTCTAAGCAGAACCTCCCGTGTGGCTCGATCCTTAACAAAGAGATGAAACGGGTGAAATTCACAAAACACATCATTATCATAAGTAAACTTATGAACATATAGTAATGGACGAGTGACAAGTGGGATGTGAAGGACATTACGAAGGCGAAGGCGACGAGAGGAACTAGAAGATGGGAGGCATGACCAACATGAGTAATGGGCATACCTGAACCATCAACGGTGCGAACCTTGTCACGGCCGCGGTAGGGCTCCTGCGCCTGGAGCCGACCAGCCTCATTGGTCATGTGCTCTGTGGCACCCGTGTTGAAGTACCAGGCGGGGTCGATCGGATACGACGGCGTGTACCCGCCTCCGCTGGGATAGGTACCACCGGGATGGCCGGTAGAACTCTGTTCGGCGATGGCGGCTTGCTTCTCGTTGCCGCGCCCGTCGTTGCCGATGCCAAGGAAATCCCTCTTGAAGCGACGGTGGCCGCGAGAGGCATAGTGCCCGTGGATGCAACACAGCTGGCAGTCGACGTTGGGGCGGCCGCGGCGATCGGTGGTCACAGGAGGGCCACGGGACGGCGGCGATGGAGGAGGCTGGCGGGCACCACCTCCCATGGGCGGGCCAGCAGTAGGCGAGGTGGATGATGGCCACCAGTAGCAGCACCACGGTAGGCGGCGTGGACCCGAGGGTCGTTCAGCTGCATCTCACGCGTTGCTCGGTGGAGATGAGGCGCGCATACAAGTCCCGGGAGGACAGGGGCGTCTCACGACCCCGCACCGCCTCAACCAGGTTGTCGTAGTCCTGATCGAGGCCCCGAAGAACGAAGTCAGTGAACTCCGTATCACGAAGCGGCTCCCCGATAGCGGACAGGGTGTCGGCGATCGTCTTGATCTTGTTGAAGTATACGTGCGCAGAGGAGTTGAGCTTCTTGCACTCAAGGAGTTGTTGACGAAGGGCCGACGCGCGAGCCAATGAGTGAGCCGAGAAGCTGTCCGCCATCGTCGTCCAGACGTCGAGGGACGTGGCGGTGAACACCACCAGCCCAGCAACTCCTTCCGTCAGGGAGGACTGAAGCGCAGACAGGATGGCCTGGTCCTGTGCGACCCAGGCGCGATACGCCGGATTCTTGGCCGAGACCCGGGCTCCGGTGGCCGTGACCGCAGGGACGAGGCGAGGCGGGCACGGGTGGCTCCCGTCGACGTAGCCTTCGAGATGACGGCTGCGAAGGAGCGGTAGGATCTGCGCCCGCCAATACAGGTAATTATCCTGCGTGAGGCACACCGTGATGAGGTGCCTGAGCTGATAGGGACCATTGCCCGGGCCGTCGGCGACCGGGGATCCAGCAGGGGCGGCGACATCGGTCGCGGTGGAGATGATGGGCCACATCACGACCTCGGGCACAACCGAGTAGGGGCCGAGGGACGGCGAGGCCGGGGGCGCCGATGGGGTCGGGGGTGGCACCGCGCCAAACGGCACCAGCGGCGCCGACGCGTAGGACGGCAGCGGAGGGAAGAACCCTGGGGCGAACTGCGACGAGCCGAGGTACAGAGGGCGTGAGGTGGTGGACGCGGCCATCTGGCTCGTGGTGCTGGCGGCTAGGATCGCCGCGAGCTGGGGCGGGATAAAGGGCGCCACCACGGGAGAGGTTGCGGAGGCGGGCAGGGCATCAGAAGAGGCCGAGGGAGCACCAGAGGAGCTTATGGCGATGGAGATCTTGGCGGCGGCGCGGCAACCAAAGAGGCAGCGGCAGCGGCCAAGGACAGGGGGGCGGCGGCTAGGGTTGGCGAAACCTAGTCTGATACCATGTTAAACCATAATTTGGTGGAAACTGGCTCAACGCATCCGATGCGTGGCCTATCACTTTATATAGATTACCAAGAGGTACAATACAGATACAAATGTAGTTGTCGTACAATATACAGTCTAACAGTTCGATCGATCGTTCCTTGATCGTTCGTGTCAGACGCAAACGCACAGACAACGCACCATGCATTTTCTGCTGTGGGGCTGAGCGAAGTAGGCTATATATATATATATATATATATATATATATATATATATATCCACCTCATGTTCTCCTCCGCCATTCACCAAGGTGATATACACATCCATCTCCAGAATTCACCGACTTTCACTCACAAAGCTCGATCGATCCCTTGACATGAGTTGATTTCAACCTGACGCCCGCGCGCAGATGCACGAGACGAGCTGAACCGGGACGCCCACCGCCATGGTAGTCGCACTCAGACGACATTCATGGTCACCTACGAGGACGGTGATGTGGACCGGATGCTACGAGGGAGGTGACAAGCAAGTGAGTGTTCAATCGATAGTTCCTTGATCGTTCGTGTCGGACGCAAATGCACCGATAACACACCATGCATTTTCTGCTGTGGGGCTGAGCGAAGTACGCTATATGTGTAGGAGGAAGAGGCTGGTGGGGTGGCCGCCGGTGAAGAGCGCGCACCGCCCGCGCAGCCGCAGCAACGGGCCACGTGAAGGTGAAGATGAAAGGGGTGGCCATCGGGAGGAAGGTGGACCTGTCCCACCACGCCTCCTACCACCAGCTCCACCACACGCTCCGCCCCTTCGCCCTACCCCCATTAACCAATGTGATAATGATACACCCATCTCCAAAACCCGATCGCATAACTTGATTTGAACCTCACGCCCGCGCGAGATGAACTGAACCGGGACGACCACCGCCATGGTAGTCACACTCGCACATTACCTACGAGGACGGTGATGGGAATTGGCTGCTCCTCGGTGACGTGCCATGCATGGGGGTAAGTTGTTGATTCACTCTCGTCTCGTGGATGCATACGTATACTGAACAATACAGACTTTTGCCATGCATCTGGAGTACATACTAGTATATCGAACTGACAACGCGTGGTATTGAATGAATCACCTGCAAGACTTTGCTAGGTCAGCCGGACAGCTCAAGATACTACTCACTAGATTGGCAACGCGCCTTGGCGCGAGGGTGCCTAGCTCAATATACTATTCAAGCGCTTAAACAAAGCATTTAATGTCGTCAAATGGAAATTAGAATGATTGTTTGGGATGGATCAACCAAGTACAGTTGGCAAATGTGAATTAGAATGATTGCTTAGGATAGTTCAACCCACTAAATTAAATCAATAGCCTGGAACATTTTCTCAAAGCAATACAAAGGGGCAGTAAAATTGGATATAACAAAAACAAAGCAAGCAGGATGCAAAATAGAACAGTTGATGTGGAAGTTCATGCCAAAGTGGAAATATAAATATATAATTGGTTGCAGAATTAAGCCAAGATGATGGGTCCTCGGCAAGTACTATAGTTGGGTTATTAGATAGCAAAAGCAAACCATATAGTTCTGCTAAAGCTCCAGAACCGAAAGTGCATCAGTGTAACTAATATGTAGTCAACATAAAGAATGTTACATAATTCTTAGAGCAGGGCACTCTTACAAAAGGCGAGGACAATTAGACAGTAGTTTGCACAACATATCACAGTAGCTAGTGATGGCTTGAATCACAAACAACAAACAGAGCAGTCCACAAGACCATGGCATGCACCAAAAGATGGCCAAACACATGTGCAAAGGAATAAAGAAAGCACATACACCAGCCAAACCTCTAGCTTATAAACTGGAAATCTCTATGTTCTCAATTGATTGTTGAGACATTGTTTCTCCAACAAATATAAGAGGTCACGACTTTGTAGGCAAGCACAATATGACGCCCGGATAATTAAGCTACAGTAATCCTCTGCTAATGATATCACGTCATTGCTTTTACTGTTGCTAAATCCCGCGTCGATTTAATTCGGTTCAAATTCAAATTTAAAAATAAAAGTCCAAATTCCAAATTTCTCAAACATACAAAATAAAATGTTCAAAGTGTGGCAAATAATCTTTGGATATTTATCGTATAGAAACCACACTTCTATAATGTGTTTAAATGTCCCAAAATAAATAGAACCGTGGCTTAAACAATTATATAAATGCCTTTTATAATTTCTGAAATATTAAACTATTTTATTTAAGAGTGAAAGTTTTTGTGGCAGAGGGTTAAACTAAAACACTAATTTAGGTGTGGGTCTCATATTTTTAATAAGCTAAAATAAAAATAAAATAAAATGGGAAAACAATAAACAGAAAAGAATAAAAGAAAATGTAAAAGATAAAACCTCCCCTCCCCTGGGCCTTGGCCTAGCTAGCTGGCCAGACCAGCCCACCGCACCCCGTCCCCCTCCTCTGTTCACAGAGGAGGCATGGACAGCGCCGATGGCCGCCCCGGCCCCGGCCATCGCTGTGGCACCCATCCACGCCCCCCTCCGGCGCCTATACCTTCCCCTTGGACGCTCCTCACTCCCCTGGTCGAACCCTAGCCGCCACTTATTTCCCCTCGCGCCATTGTTCGCTCCCCTGCACACACCCGACGCCTCCATCATCGTCGCCTTCGTCGAGCTCGCGACCACCGTCGCCCCCTCGCCTCGTCTCCTTGCTAGATCAGACCACCGCCGTCCCCTGCTTCCTCTTCACCGACCAGACCGAGCCGGGGAGCGCTGCATCGAGCCCCACGACGCCTTTCCTCCTCCTCGGGTCACCGGCGAACTCCGTCGATTCCGGCCACCCTGCTGCTACTAACCTGTCGCCGGCCTCCGTGAGCCACCCGGTGAGCACCCCTCTTCCTCCCTCTCTGCTCTGACCCGCTCCACTGCCGTCACGCGCTAACGTCGCTACCGTGCTCCGGGCGGACCTCTGTTTCCACTGTCGTGGTTGTTGCCACCGTTGTAGTCAGCCCCATATTGACCCCGCTGACGAGCTCCTGGGGACCCAGGGAAGCTCGTGTGCCCCGTAGTTGCCGATCCGTCGAGCTCCGCCCTTTGACCGCCGCCGCTGTCGCGTCGGCCTCCAGTCATGCCCTGGGCGCGTCGCTCGCATCGCGACCACTGCTCCTCCTCCTGCGCTGCCTGCTGCTTGTTGTCGCAGTGACGCGCTCGGACCTCTGCTCCCCACGCCGTCCCGCGTTGCCCGCGCTTCGCGGCCTTCCGCCCGCCGCTGCTCCCGCGAGCAACCGCTGCCGCTGGACTGCTGCTACCTGCTGCTTTTGCTGCAATGTGTGCACGCCCACGTCATGCCCGTGAGCCTCTCTGGTCGCGCGCCCCTTCACGCCTCGCTCGCCCGCGTGCCTCGCCGCAGCCCTGCCGCTCCTCGCCGCTTCGCTGCCCCTAGCGCCGCTGCTTGCTGTAATACTACTTGTAGCTACTAGCTACTCCCTCCTTTCCGGTTTATAGGGCTCAATTCAAAAATCTCACCAACCAAGGTAGATGGTGAGTGGTGGAATAATTTTTGTAGTTTGTAAAACCAGTCAATTAATGCTCTTGTTTTTCTCAAACAGTTGCGTTTACCAATGCATTAATTGCAATGCATGCATGCACAAAGCACATGCATTGGTCAATTTTCTTTTAATACTTGCATGCAATGATTTAATGCACCTTGAAATCTGAACATGTGATGGGGAACAACTAAATTGAGCCTTATAAAATGGGAAAACTAAAATTTTGAGATAAGCCTTATAAACCGGAAAGGAGGGAGTTGATGAAGTCATGTACCTAGGGTAGGGTCATAGACCTGCCCAAAGGTACCCTCCCTAAGGACACTCGCGAAAGGAGCTGCCTACCGGTCGACCTGGTAGGTTTTCACTCGACAGATTCAAAGACACTCGACCATGAAGACCCACTCGACCACCAGGAGTCCAAGAGCCACTCGGTGTCCAAACGGTCTGATGACACTTTATGTAAGGCGTTACCAGTAACGCCTAGCCTTAACGTACCTTAAACCCTCCGCTACGTGGGCTGGCTGGGGTCCTGGCGCACTCTATATAAGCCACCCCCCTCCACAGGTAGAAGGGTTCGCACCCCTGTAACACATACGCATATAATCTAGTCGACCGCCTCCGGGCTCCGAGACGTAGGGCTGTTACTTCCTCCGAGAAGGGCCTGAACTCGTAAATCCCTTGCGTATACAACTACTCCATAGCTAGGATCTTGCCTCTCCATTCCTACCCCCCATTCTACTGTCATACTTAGAACCACGATAGTTGCCGCCCACCGTGG
Source organism: Aegilops bicornis (assembly GCA_021605145.1). Classification (NCBI taxonomy): domain Eukaryota; kingdom Viridiplantae; phylum Streptophyta; class Magnoliopsida; order Poales; family Poaceae; genus Aegilops; species Aegilops bicornis. The sequence goes on along the minus strand of CM038675.1, from coordinate 129,567,810 downwards.
GGCGGGTGTTCTAGCGATTTGTTGGAGAAGTTGGTATTCTTTCGATCTCCTACATCATGGTTTCAGGTGGAGTTCTGGTCGAGGGCCGCGAGATCCGTCTCGGTGCGCTCACGTTCGTCGCCGACAACTCCGCTTGGCTTCAGGAGGCTCCACTCGACGTGGACGCGCTCCCCGCCCGCGGGGCGACGCAATTTCGCGCGTGTGTCCGCGGCGTCCTCCTGCGGCAACCGTCGACCCAGTATGGGTCGGCTCTGCCCCGCTCCTGACCTCCCGCCGGAGTAAGCATTCCGGTCGGTCGAGGCTTCAGCGGTGGGTGAGGCATGCGGTGGCCCCCCAGTCGGCCACCCCCCAAGTCGCGGCGATCGAGCCCGACAAATCTCTCTACGGCCTGTTTGACCTGTCGACTGGCTCCGCAGAGACCGCGTCCGAATGCGATAGCAGTGACCCGGCGGCAGAGGTTCTGATGGTCGTTGGACCATGCAGTCCCCCCGGATTCACCCGCACCAACGGAGGTGACGATGGAGGCGATCCGGAGCAAGCCCACGAAGAGTACCTGCCCGAGCCCCTCACTTCGCTTCAGAGGGAGGAGCTTCGCCGTCGGAACATGGATGCGCTTCACACTCCTATCGTTGGAGAAACCCCCGAGGCTCGTGCCTTGGAGGATGCTGGCAACAGCCTTTGGCTGAGCGCACTCGACCGGAGAACCTTCAGCGAGTACTCGACGATGGCGACCAAGGGTTCCAGAATCCATCGACGCCGCTCTTCCAGCCACCAACTCAGGTATATCGAACTCCGATTCAGAATTTAGCAGCTGTCGTCCGTATAGCAGAGTCAATTCAGCCTTCCCAGTCGGAGGCTGGTAGAGGTTTGCTACAAATCAGAGATCTGCTCCGGGCAGCAGGAGACCAAAACTCAGTCGTATCACGCGATCGGAACAGGATTCACGGCCGATCCTTTGCTGCGAATTCCAGTCGGTCGGCCCATAGTCCGAGATCGCCCCGAGGCGTGAGGAACGTGGGGGCGGCGTGATGTTCAAGACAAGAGTCATGAGCAATATGAGCACCGATTCGATCGCAATGATCGACGCCGAGTGCCCACTCCTCCCCAAGGGGTGGATCATACGCTCCTCGGCAGCAGGACGGCTGACGCCAAAGACGGTGTTGGGCGAAGAGTTCCATCGACCCTGTGGAACCGAGCTTTGATGCGAGATCTATTATCATTCAAGGTTTGGTCGACAGAACAGAGCTCACCGAGAAGGCCATGACAGGATGTTCCTCCAGCAGCAGAGTTCATGTCTCAGGGCGAGTGTTTCAGCAGAGCCATCGAGCCGCGGTGATTCCTCCCAACTTCAGGTTGGCGATCGAGTCGATAAGTTCATCGGTGAATCCAAGCCCCGACACTTGGCTTGAAGATTACCGAGTGGCTGTTCAGATCGGGCGGCGACAACGATGAGGTAGCCATGAAGCATTTGCCTCTTATGTTGGAGGGTTCAGCGGGCGTGGTTGAATCGATTAGCACCCAAAGCAAAGATTTACACTTGGGAAGATCTTGCCCGAGTGTTTGTCAGACATTTGAAGGGACTTGCAAGCGACCAGCAGGGGTTGACGGAGTTGCGATCGTGTGTGCAGTAAATCGAGTGAAACTTTGAGAGATTATATCCAAAGGTGGATCACTTTGCACCACACAGCTTGAGAATGTATGTCGATCACCAGGCGATCTGTGCCTTCAAAGAAGGTGTCAAGAACAGAGAGTTGAGTTTGAAATTCGGTCGAACCGGAGATATGACCCTGAGTCGGATGATGGAGATTGCCACCAAGTATGCAAATGGTGAAGAAGAGGACCGGCTCCGGAGTAGTAAATACAAATCGGCCGCTAATGAGGCCGGTGGAGGAAATTCCAGTCGGAAGCAGAAGCGCAAAGCCGAGCCAGCTGCTCCCGGAGAGGCCTTGGCTGTGACCCCAGGAAAGTTCAAGGGTAAACCCAAGGGTCCTTGGAACCCCAAGAAGGTGAAAGACCAGGATGGAAATGACGTGTTGGATTTGCCATGTCACATTCACACGAAGAAAGATGAAGAGGGTAAACTCATTTACCCGAAACATACCACTCGACAGTGTCGGCTCTTGATTCAGCAGTTCCAAGGGAAACAACCCAAGGATAAGGATAAGGAGACAGACAAAGTTGAGGACAAAGATGACAGCGATGATGGATATCCCCAGGTCAATTCCACCCTGATGATTTTTGCTGATGTCAAAAGCAAAAGTCGATTGAAGGTTATCAATCAGGAAGTGAACATGGTCGCTCCGGCGACGCCCAACTATCTGAAATGGTCCCAGACCCCCATCACATTCGACCTGTCCGATCACCCGACGCACATTGCCACCCCTGGGAGGCAAGCGTTGGTGGTCGACCCAGTCGTCGAAGGCACTCGACTGACCAAAGTTTTGATGGATGGTGGTAGTGGCTTGAACATATTGTACGCAGAGACGTTGAAAGGGATGGGCATTTCGATGTCTGGAAAGAAGGCTGAGTCACTCGGCCAAATGGCTCTTGATGTAGTTTTTGGTGATTCGAAGCATTTCCGAAAAGAAAAGTTGACCTTTGAGGTCGTGGATTTCCAGAGCGCTTATCACGCTATTCTAGGAAGGCCAGCGTATGCACGTTTCATGGCCCGACCATGTTACATGTATTTTAAACTGAAGATGCCTGGTCCCAAGGGCGTGATCACTGTTACGGGCAATCAGAAGAAGGCGGAAGAGTGCTTCCAAGGGCTCTAAGATCGCCGATGCTCGATTGGCAATGGTAGAGCTACAAGAGTATCAGAAAACTGCAGATCCGAGTGATTTGTTGCGAGCTAAGAAGCCCGCTACGGAGTCAGCATTCCAGTCGTCCGGTGAGACGAAACAGGTTCACATTCACCCGACTGATCCCAATGCTGCTCCGACCAACATCTCAACAACACTCGACTCAAAATAGGAAGAAGCGCTCATCCAGGTTCCTCCGTGAGAACTGGGACATCTTTGCATGGAAGCCTGCTGACATGCCGGGTGTTCCCAGGGGGCTGGCTGAGCACCGCCTACGAGTCGACCCAAAAGTCAAACCGGTTAAAGAATATCTTCGGCGGTCCGCCGTCCAGAAGAGAAAGGCCATTGGTGAAGAGGTGGCTCGGCTCTTAGCGGCAGAGTTCATCCGAGAGATCTACCACTCCGAGTGGCTCGCCAATGTCGTCATGGTCCCCAAGAAGGACAAGTAATTGCGCATGTGCATCGATTCAAGCATATCAATCGGGCCTACCCGAAGGATCATTTCCCTCTTCCTCGCATTGACCAAATAGTCGACTCAACTGCGGGATGTGAGAGGTTGTCTTTTTTAGACGCCTATTCCGGGTACCATCAGATCCGTGTATGGACCCGATGAGATCAAAACAGCGTTCATCACTCCATTCGGGTGCTTCTGTTATGTCACCATGCCATTCGGTCTCAAGAATGCCGGAGCAACATTCATGAGGATGATTCAGAAGTGTTTGCTCACTCAAATCAGTCAGAATGTGGAAGCGTACATGGATGATATAGTGGTCAAGTCACGAAAGGGTTCCGATCTGTTGACTGACCTCACTGAAACATTTGCCAATCTCAGGAGGTATGATATCAAGCTTAACCCATCAAAGTGCACATTTGGAGTTACTGGTGGAAAGTTACTCGGTTTTCTTGTTTCTGAGCGAGGAATCGATGCTAACCCCGAAAAGGTTGGCACTATACTCCGAATGAAGCGCCCTGTGCGTGTGCACGATGTCCAGAAGCTTACTGGATGCTTGGCCGCTTTAAGTCGATTCATCTCTCGCCTCGGTGAAAAGGCATTGCCTCTTTACCGACTGATGAAGAAGTCAGACAAGTTCGAGTGGACTCCTGAAGCTGATGCAGCGTTTCTAGAGCTAAAAGATCTGCTCTCCACCCAGCCGTTGCTTGCTGCTCCTATCGGCAAAGAGCCTTTGTTGCTTTACATTGCAGCCACTGGACAAGTCGTCAGTACCGTACTTACGGTCGAGCGGGAAGAAGAAGGAAAAGCCTTCAAAGTTCAACACCCAGTTTATTATCTTTCTGAAGTGCTGACCCCATCAAAGCAAAGATACCCTCACTATCAGAAGCTTGTTTATGGGATTTATATGACCACAAAGAAGGTTGCTCATTATTTCTCTAATCATTCCATTACAGTCGTCAGCGACGCCCCATTGTCGGAAATTCTTCATAACAGAGATGCAACTGGTCGAGTGGCTAAATGGGCGATTGAGCTCCTTCCCCTTGATATCAAATTTGAGGCAAAGAAAGCCATCAAGTCCCAAGCAATAGCAGACTTCCTCGCCGAGTGGACTGAATGTAAGCTTCCGACTCAAGTTCACACGAACCTTCGGACTATGTTTTTCGATGGTTCCAAGATGCTTTGAACGGTTACGGTGTGGGGGTTGTATTGGTTTCCCCCCGAGGAGATAAGCTCAAATACGTTCTCCAGATTCACTTTGATTCTTCCAACAACGAAGCAGAATATGAGGCACTCCTATATGGGTTGCGTATGGCCATTTCACTTGGCATCCGTCGCCTTATGGTCTACGGCGACTCGGATCTGGTTGTTAATCAAGTGATGAAGGAGTGGGATGTCAGAAGCCCAGCTATGACAGGTTACTGTAATGTAGTGAGAAAGCTGGAGAAGAAATTCGATTGGTTAGAGCTTCATCATATACTCCGACTGAAAAATCAAGCTGCGGATGATTTGGCGAAGATAGGGTCCAAGAGGGAAGCCATTCCCAGTAATGTATTTTGGAGCACATTCATGCACCATCAGTGCAGGAGGATCCTTTCACAGAAGAAGCCCCGCAGCAAAAGAGTGCCAATGATCCGACTGAAGTCGAGGTCCCAGCCGTGGTCGACCTGATTATGGAAGTTGTGGTCATCACTCCCGACTGGACAGTGCCGTACATTGCATATATCCTAAGGAAAGAGCTCCCAGAGAATGAAGAAGAGGCTCGACAGATCGTCCGTCGATCCAAGGCCTTTACAGTGATCAAGGGACAGTTGTACAGAGAAAGCGCGACTGGAGTCGGCCAGAAGTGTATCACGCCAGAAGAAGGTCAGATAATTCTTGAGGATATCCACTCGGGGACCTGTGGCCATCATGCGTCCTCTCGGACCATTGTGGCTAAAGCATACCGAGCGGGATTTTACTGGCCAAAAGCAAATGAAATGGCAAAAGAAATAGCCGACAAGTGTGAAGGGTGTCAGTTCTATTCCAACATGTCACACAAGCCCGCCTCAGCCTTGAAGACCATTCCACTCGTCTGGCCCTTCGTTGTTTGGGGATTAGACATGATTGGACCGCTGAGAACTGGCAGAAGCGGCTTCACTCATTTGCTAGTAGCAGTCGACAAGTTCACCAAGTGGATCGAAGCCAAGCCCATCAAGAACCTTGATGCATGAACTGCTATCAGTTTCATCAGAGAGTTGATATTCAGATATGGAGTTCAGCATAGCATAATCACCGAAAAAGGGTCAAACTTCGATAATGACAAGTTCAAAGCATTCTGTGCCTCTCGGGGCACTCGGTCGACTATGCTTCAGTTGCTCATCCTCGGTCGAATGGACAAGCGAGGCGTAAGCGGCCTCATTCTCAAAGGGCTGAAGTCACGGCTGATGCGTGATCTCAAGCACGCAGCTGGAGCTTGGGTCGACGAACTTCCATCAGTTCTCTGGGGATTGAGGACCACTCCTAATCGGTCGACTGGGAGAACTCCATTCTTCCTGGTCTATGGAGCTGAAGCAGTTCTGCCGAGTGACCTGCTTCACAATGCGCCTCGAGTCGAACTATACTCAAGAAGAAGCGGAACAAGCCCGGCAAGATGCATTCGACCTCTTGGAAGAGGAGAGGGAGATGGCCCTGATCCGCTCGACTATCTATCAGCAAGACTTGCGTCGATTCCATGCCAGAAATGTGAAGAGTCGAGCCTTCCAAAAGGGAGATTTGGTCCTCCGAGTGGATCAACAGAAACCACACAAGCTCGCTCCCACTTGGGAAGGTCCCTTCATCGTCACAAGAGTTCTCCACAATGGAGCGTATCATCTCTACAACGTTGATCGCCAGATCGACGAGCCTCGAGCTTGGAATGCGGAGCTGCTCCGCCCCTTTTATACTTAAAAACTCACTCGGTTGAGATGTAATAAAAGTACTTATGTAGTTTGTTTGTCTAAGGCAAGAATGTTATAATTTTCCCAGTGATTGTTATTACTTTTTGTTGAAATTTCCCCCAGTGGGTGGCTAGCTGCGAATCCGGTTCGCCTAAGTTTGTAAAAAAAAATCCTTTCCGAGTGGCGAGCCAGTCTCCCACTCAGGGGCTTAGCTGCGAATCCGCTTCGCCTAAGTATTCAAAATCCTACCGAGTGGTGAGCCAGCCTCCCAGTCGGGGGCTTAGCTGCAGTCCAAGTACTCGCCTAAGTATTCAAAAATCCTACCGAGTGGAGAGCCAGCCTCCCACTCGGGGGCTTAGCTGCAATCCAAGTACTCGCCTAAGTATTCAAATCCTATCGAGTGGTGAGCCAGCCTCCCACTCGGGGGCTTAGCTGCAGTCCAAGTACTCGCCTAAGTATTTAAAATCCTACCGAGTGGTGAGCCAGCCTCCCACTCGGGGGCTTAGCTGCAGTCCAAGTACTCTCCTAAGTATTCAAAATCCTACCGAGTGGTGAGCTAGCCTCCCACTCGGGGGCTTAGCGACAGCCCAAGGATTTGCCTAAACATTCAATATAATGAACCTTCGCAAGGACGACGAGGTGCAGGTCGGCTGCTACCTTCTCCTTCAAAGCTATACCATAAAAATCCTACCGAGTGGAGAGCAAACCTCCCACTCGGGGGCTTAGCTGCAGCCCAGTGCTCGCCTAAGTATTCAAAATCCTACCGAGTGGAGAGCAAACCTCCCACTCGGGGGCTTAGCTGCAGCTCAGTGCTCGCCTAAGTAATAAAAACCCTACCGAGTGGAGAGCAAACCTCCCACTCGGGGGCTTAGCTGCAGCCCAGTGCTCGCCTAAGTAGTCAAAATCCTACCGAGTGGAGAGCAAACCTCCCGCTCGGGGGCTTAGCTGTAGCCCAGTGCTCGCCTAAGTGATAAAAATCCTACCGAGTGGAGAGCACACCTCCCGCTCGGAGGCTTAGCTGCAGTCTAGTACTCGCCTAAGTAAGGAGTTCATCCCAATCTGCAAGGACGACGAGGTGCAGGTCGACTGTTACCTTCTCCTTCGGAGCTTCGCCACAAGTACAACGTACGGTCCATCCCAATCCGCAAGGACGACGAGGTGCAGGTCGACTGCTACCTTCTCCTTCGGAGCTTCGCCACAAGTACAACATGCGGTCCATCCCAATCCGCAAGAACGACGAGGTCAGTCGCAGTCTGTGCTCCATCTCTACCTGCAAGATAGATGAAGTACAAGTCGACTGGAGTTTCACCTCAAGGATACTACTTACAACAATGAAATATATTTGAATGAAGAGCAAAGTTCTCTCGAAGGCAAATAAAGCATGATTCAAGGATAGATCAAGTTCGGATAAACGTCCTACGGATCCGAAAGTGCTCAAGCGTTAAGCCTGTTAAAGTTTGTTGGTTACAAAAACCACTCGGCATTCCGAGGCAAATTTAAGGTGGGACTTAGAAGTTTTTTACTCCTCCGGTGGAGGACTGGAAGGTGCAACAAACTGGTCGAGATCGATTCCGTCGGCAATACGGGTAGCAGCAGCGATGAAGGTCTCCATGAAAGATCGGAAGTCGTACTTCCTGGTGTTGGCAACTTTGAGGGACGCCAGCTTGTCCTCTCGCGCTTCCTTGGAGTGGAAACGAACGAGATGAGCAACATCAGCACCACACCGGCAGAAGACTTTTTCCATTCTTGCACTCGACTTGGAATCTCATTCACCGAGTCATTATGATCCAAGGTCATTACAGGCGCCCGCTCTGGCCAGAGAGTTGAGTCGATCCGCGACACTGCAGCTTTCAGTCGAGCAACATAGTCCACCACGCTGGCAACGCGAGACTCCAGTCGGAGCACATTCATAGCAGCTTCGTCCTTCATAGGAGAGTTGATGGGGTCCAGGCTGGTTTCCACTCGACTGGTTTCTTCTTCGAAGTTTTGACAGAATTCTGAAAACACAGCTCAGACTCAAAACAACAATCATGCGATGAGCCGGTGATAGCAAGACAGTCGGATAAAGAGATTACCTTCAAGCATGAGGAACAGCTTCTTGGCGAGCCCTCCAAGATAAACCTCGGTCATTTCTCTTCCCGCCATTGGCCAGCCTTGTCGACAGACAGAGCAATCTTGTCGTTCTTCAGTCGACTAACTTCCTTGTTGGACGCGTCAAGAGCGGCTTTCAGCTTGGCATTTTCATCTTCAAGTTTGTCGACTGAGGCAAGTTTCTCTTCTGCGAGCTTTGTTTTCTCCAAAGCCGCTGTCGGTGTCAAAACCGGCGGATCTCGGGTAGGGGGTCCCGAACTGTGCGTCTAGGCGGATGGTAACAGGAGACAAGGGACACGATGTTTTTACCCAGGTTCGGGCCCTCTCGATGGAGGTAATACCCTACTCCCGCTTGATTAATATTGATGATATGGGTAGTACAAGAGTAGATCTACCATGAGATCAAGGAGGCTAAACCCTAGAAGCTAGCCTATGGTATGATTGTTGTTCGTCTCTACGGACTAAAACCCTCTGGTTTATATAGACCTTTGGATAGGTTAGGGTTACACAGAGTCGATTCACGATGGTAGGAGATCTACATATCCAGACGCCAAGCTTGCCTTCCACGCCAAGGAAAGTCCCATCCGGACACGGGACGAAGTCTTCAATCTTGTATCTTCATAGTCTTGGAGTCCGCCGTGATGATAGTCCGCTATCCGGACACCCCTAGTCCAGGACTCCCTCAAGAGCCCCTAAACCAAGCTTCAATGACGACGAGTCCGGGCGCGCATATTGTCTTCGGCATTGCAAGGCGGGTTCCTCCTCCGAATACTTCATAGAAGGTTTTGAACACAAGGATAGTGTCCGGCTCTGCAAAACAAGTTCCACATACCACCGTAGAGAGAATAACTTTTGCACAGATCTGTTGACGTATTCCGCGGCGTGACATCACACCACGGCCAAGCCTTTATATGAATCGTTTTTTACCGTTCCACCTTAGCGCGTTTAGCGAGGCGGTTTCCTTGGCACGTCTTATCAAAGCATAGATCATGCCCCCTTATTCCGGGATTCTCATCAATACGGACGTGGGTAACCCAACCGTGCGTTCGCTGGCACGCCTCCTCTATCGGCGAGTCCTAATCGACCACGGGGTGGGCTCTTGGTATTCAACCTCTTTATAATGAGACCAAGGCCCTCTTCTTTTACACCCTCCATCGAGTTCGCCTCGGCCGAGTTCCAACACCCAACGCTTCAGATTTAGGCGCTTCGGACCTTGACGATGTCCGGCTCCGACCAGCCTTGGCCGATGGATGTCTTCCACCGCTACGAAGAAGATGTGCTAAAGCTGCGACGCCAGTATCTAACGGCGAGATCTACATAGGCTGCCCGCTTCCAGGGCAGGTCATTCCCACTCGATTCCGGGCGAGAATGTGGTGTTCGTGTCTCACTTCCATCGGGGTTTAGGCTTCCGACGGATCCCATTGTGCGGGGCTCATGTTTTATTATGGGCTTGATTTCCATGACTTGAACTGAGTCCATCCTCCATATCTCGTCATTCATTGTCGTATGTGAGGCCTTCCTCCATATTACCCCTCACTTTGGATTGTGGCTCAAGACCTTCAAGGTGGAGCCAAAGATGATCGAGGGGCAGCAAGCAGAGTGCAGAGGGGCGGTCATAAGCAAATGTGCTGATGCTCCGTGGCCCGAGGGCTCTTTTCAAGAGGAGCTTGGTTTGTGGCAACATGAGTGGTTTTATATCACCGCTCCCGGCACCAAATGGGTGGCGCCCCGCCTTCCGCTCAGGTCCACCACAGCTGGGCGTCATGGGTCAACAAGGGGCTCGACTGGGGCCGCCCAAGGACGTTCCCTTGCTGCAGGGCCGTATTCGAGACCTCCGTGAAAGAGAGATCAATCTGGTTGCGATGGCGCAGGTTATGTTGATCCGGCGTCTTCGCCTGCAAACGCCGCCTCCTCACTGGGAATTTAATCCGGAGGGACCACGAGCTCTCCAAAATTTTATGGGCACGGCGCCCGTGGAGATGTATAAACTGTTCTTCGGATCACAACAGAAGTGTCCGGATCTGACTGAGGATGCAGGACTAAGCTGCAATCGCCCAGATACTCAAGTAAGTAGTCCTGTAACCGGAAAAGCTGTTCATTCATTTATCATATATATATGCCCTTTAAAGGAGCCGTTTCTTGAACAGGAGTGGATAGCCAAGGCAAAGTTGATAAGGTGTCCGGCTCCCCTCCCAGAGACCACGCCGGTTCCATGCTGACCAAGATGTTGAAGGTCGCGCCTTTTGAAGAAGGCGAAGGGGGTGCGGGGAAGCAACTGCCTCTACGAAGGAGGCTATCAAGGAAGGAGGGATTAAAAGTCCCACCTTTCGAGGAGAGAAGAGGACTGCTTCGGAAGATCCGGAGGTCAAGGCCTCAAAGAGGGGAAGGGAATCTTCGTCGGAGAGTCCGGCGCTGGGAATTAACCCAGCCGCACTATTTCCCCAAGGGGATCAGCCCTCCAAATGAGCCGTAAGTAAAAAGAAGGGGTCTTGTAAATAAGGAACATCCTTGTATTTATTTATGAAGATAACCGAAATTGTACCTTGTAGTTCGGACCTCAGCCCTTCTCAGTGAGCTCGTCTTGGGGGATCTTCTTCCGGAGATGATGGAGATGAACGCCTCCACTGTCGCACCCTCATGTGAAGCGGACGACCCAGAGGTGTCGTCGCGGAGGGTTTCCCCAAGTCCGGCGGGGCCGGAAGGTCCAGCGCCAAGTGGTGTGATGTTAGAGGAGCTGAAGGATCTGCTCGGGCGAGCGGCTATCTCAGAAGATCACCGTGCTCTAATGGGTACGGTGATTGAAAGAATTGCATCTGCGGAGAGCGGATTGCATGAAGCCGGCAGAAGCTTACTAATGGGGTTTGAGGTACGCAAAAATGATGTACCTTCTGACAGTTATGCATATAAAATGCGCCCTGTATAGATAGTAGTTTCGAGACTCGGTATGTTGTCAAAATTGACAACATGCCGAGGATCAAATTCTCAGTTATAACATATCGCCGCTCCTAAACAGGTGGCGGGCGTCCGTGTAGCCAGACTGATGAATATGCCGAACTAAAGCGGCAACTTGACGAGGCGGATGCGGACATCGCGCTGGTCAATAAATGGTTTGACGAGTCACAAGGTATGCGACTTCTATGCGGACACCTGGTAAGGGAGCTTGACGCCCATGTCTCACTATTTGTATGCTTAATGCAGATGGTGCCGCTGCTATGGAGGAGCTACGGGCGGAGCTCGCCCGAGCGAAAGAGCAAGCCAGAAATAGTAATGCGGCCGCTTTAAAGGCGGCCGAAGAGCTAGAAGCCGAACGGGCTGCTCACTGCCGAAGCAAAGAGGAAATGGCCGATATGGCCAAAAAGTTGAGGAATACTACCGATCGCTGCGAGGTTCTTGAAAAAGAACGTCAGCGGAACAAGAGGGTCTGAAAAGGTCGCCGCGAATCCAAGAATGCCCGATCGGCTTTGAGAGCTGCCAAGGAGGAGCTGAGTCGGGCCGGGCAATTGCGGCTGGAAAACCGCTTTCATTGTGGAGGAAATATACGGATCCAAAGTATGCTCGCTTGGATAAGTTTTGGAGTTCGGAGGATGCTTATCTGGACTTGGCGGCGAAGCGCTGCGACGCTGTTGAGCACTTCCGGGGCGGAAGGGGCATGAAGGGAAGAGCTATATTGGTCGCAATCCCATAGTCCGGGCGCCCCGTACATCGACCGATCGATCGGTTGGCGAATGGGCCGAGCTGAATCGATTGTCCGGATTTGCCATGAAGCATGTCTTGACTCACTTGTGGCGGGCGGACCCCACCAAGAGCTATTTTGGTTTAGTGCAGCAGTTCCTTGGTGCGGTACTGCCAGACGACGCAATGAAGCGATCGGCGTGTATTGAGGGAGCGTGGATGGCTCTGGCCCGTGTCAAGACATACTGGGCAGAGATGAAGGCCACCGACGTTGCATCCCAAGATTCGGACAGAAGCCGAGTACCTGCCGAGCACTACTTTGAAGAAGTCCTGCCGAGCGCTCGTTTAATAGAGACGCGGTGCTTGAAGGATATTATGTTTAAATGACATGTATGATTTGTGAAAACAATGTTTTCAATATAATATAAGAGCTTTTTATACTTGTGCGTTCAAGTAGTAAACTACTCCCTATGCGGCCGTTTATGTATATGTGTATATAACCTGAAAGATGGCAGTCCTTGGCTTCAGCCCCCACGCACATAGTGTGGGGGTGTTTGCAAAGAAAGCGCTTTTTCACACTTAATCCAACGTCTTGGTCCTGTTAAGGAGGTGATAGCGTAGCAAACCAGGCAACCGGACTATAATGCTTTATCACTTTCACTTAGCCATAGGAGTTCGAGGGTGGGGCTACTATATAGCCCCTGGGGGCACTGCACTCTCCCGAATTCGGGGTGCGTATGTGCCTGACCGAAAACCGGTCCTTCGTTAATGCGGAGGAATCCTAAACATTCTAGTGAGTCATCGAGTGGTTGACCAATCTCTCGCTATATCATGACAGTCAGTTTTCGGCTTTCTCTCGAGGTGCTACTGCCGAACCGGGCACAATCGCGATAGTTCTCCACGTGCCGTTAGCCATGAAAGCGGAACGTAAGGCAGCAAAACACAGGAGCCTGGCAACCCAACAGTTTACAAAAGACATGATTCGGAGCTGAAGCATATAAGTCATAATACTAGACGCCGAATACACACTAAGGTATTCGGTCTTTATGAAAATGGGAAGAATAATGCCCTAAGCCCCTGGTGTCCAGGTACGCGCAAAAATTCTGGTGCGGCCAATGCCAAAACGCCAGCCTCCTCCTCGGTTATAGTAAGGAACCGGGGGATGTATATCAACAAGAAACGGTAAAAAAGGTTTAAGCAGGGTCTTAATCTGAAAAGAATCCTTGCAACGGGTCCCTCGCACGCGTCTGCGCCTGTGTCTCCGTTGTGCCGTATCCTGGACGGGTGTAGCACGTTGTTCATCTATAAAAGAGAGGAACTTAGTTTGAAAGAAAACGATCGTGCGGAAAATGTACTTTACATTAAATAAACAGAGTACGATTTTAAAGAAGTGAAGAAAATTGAGATTTATTGTCTCTTGTTGTATATGCATGCAGCCCCTTGTATGAGGGTGTGCCACTAGTAGGCGTCGGACTCGTCCAGCCGTGTCCGGGGTTTGAATGACCTGTTCAGTTTCTTTGACTATCGGAGCCGGATAGGTGTGGGGCTGTCAAGGCGGTCTCACGTTCTTCCGTGCTCGAGTAACACTTAATACTCCCTTTTAATGAGATGATGCCGCGTGGACCGAGCATTTTAAGTGTTAGAGATGCATAATGCAGTATTGCGTTAAAGCGGGCGAAAGCTTCATGTCCCAATAGTGCTTGATGGCTACTTTTAAATGGGGTGACATGGAAGACTAACTTTTTGCGACGGAAGTTGTCGGATGAACCGAACACAACTTCTAACAGTAGGGAGCCCGTACAATGGGCATATGGGCCTGGCACTACCCCTTTAAAGGAGGTGTTGCTATGGCGAATTTTGGTTGGGTCTATCCCCATCCTGCGGATTATGTCCTGATATATCAGGTTTATGTCACTGCCGCCATCCATGAGGACTTGTGTAAATTGGAATCCGTCAATTATGGGATCCAATATCAGGGCAGTCCATCATGCGTTCCGAATACTTTCGGAATAGTCCTGATGGTCGAAGGTGATTGGTTTTGACAACCAGTGTTGGTACTCCGCTGGGGTAGTATGTGCGGCGCGTATTTTAGTGGGCGCCGCTCTGTTTTTCCATTTGATCACGTGAAGTGAGTTTACTGTTTTAACTTCTGGTGGGAAATTATTTTGTTTTCCGGGGCTCTGCTTGTGGTGCTCGTCATCATCTTCACTTGGTGTGTCGAGCCCCTTGTGTTCGGCGTTGAGTCTGCCAGACTGTTTGAAGACCCAACAATTTCTGTGGGTATGGTTTGCAGGCCTCCCGGGAGTATTGTGGATTTGACATATCTTGTCCAAAATTTTGTTGAAGTTGGATAGCTCATCACTATTGTCCTTAAGGGGCAGCTTTTTATTGTTCTGCCGTGAGCTTTTGAATCCGGCGTTGACTGCCGCGCTCTTTGGACCGTTCCTTTTAATCCGGCGCTGGTCCTTGTTGCGTCGTGGTTTCCCATTTCCATCCCTGATTTCGGATGTACTTGGGTCGCTCGTGTTGCATCTTGCTAGCCAGCTATCCTCTCCCGCGCAAAAGCGGGTCATGAGGCTTGTTAATGCGGCCATTGTTCTTGGCTTTTCTTGGCCGAGGTGTCTGGTGAGCCATTCGTCTCGGACGTTGTGTTTGAAAGCTGCTAAGGCTTCGGCGTCCGGACAGCCGACTATTTGGTTCTTTTTAGTAAGGAACCTGTTCCAGAATTCCGGGCTGACTCTCCGGACTGTTGAGTTATGTGACTTAGATCGTCTGCATCCAGAGGGCGGACATAGGTCCCCTGAAAGTTTGCCCGAAACGCATCCTCGAGCTCTTCCCAGCTTCCAATGGTATTTTCGGGGAGGCTTTTAAGCCAATGCCGAGCTAGCCCTTTGAGTTTAAGGGGTAAGTATTTTATGGCATGGAGATCATCTCCTCTAGCCATGTGTATATGGAGGATGTAATCCTCAATCCGAACTCTGTGGTCTCATTGTTCCATCGTATGCCTCTATGTTTACGGGTTTGAATCCCGCTGGAAATTCATGATCCAGCACCTCATCGGTGAAACATAGGGGGTGTGCGGCGCCCCTATATTTGGGTGTGCCGTGATCTTCGGATGTTTGGCGTGTTACATTGCTTTGACGAGCCTGCTTTCTTGGCCCATAGATGGACGTAACTGGGCCATCCTTTTGATGTGAATCCTTATGCGGATCGCATATTGGCTTGTGTGCGGTGCCATTTGCCGCTCTCTTTTTGCCATGGGGTCGTCCATCCGACCGGGTGGCCTTCTTACTTTTTGATTGTGGGGGCTCTAAGGCCTCCTCGTCGAATTCGGGCAGTAGCTTTCTTTTTGGGTAGCTCTTTGTTCGGCGACTGTCGCCGTACTTGTCTGCGGTGTTGAATACCTTGCTCCATCTGATCCTGAGTGCATCTTCCGCTGTTTTGAGCTTCCGCTTTTGCTTTTTCAGGCTACGCATGGTGGCGACGAGCCTTTTCTGTAGGTTATTTTGCTCCAACGATTTGTCCGGCGTGAGATCGTCCGGACTGTTGTATTCGCCGGGGACGGGTTGTTTATCCAGGTTGTCTTGTTCGGACGATTGCTCGATAGCGTGTTCGTCGTCCACCGGTTTGCCCTGTTCTATGGCAGGGTCTCTGTTGAGGCGGGACTTGGTTCGGCGTTTACGTTTCCGTTTTGACTGCTTTTCGAGGGAATTATCCTGCGTAGCGCCCCGTTGCTCCGCGTCTTCATTTCCTTTAGGTGTATCCACCATGTATACATCATGAGATGAGGTGGTTGTCCAGCATCCTATAGGTGCTAGTTCATTGTTGTCTCCTACATCGTCGTCCATACCGTCGATGTCTTCGGACTCGAAATCGAGCATGTCGTGTAAGCTTTCGACGGTGGCTACGAAGTGGGTGGTGGGTGTGCGTTGAATTTCTTCGTCGTCCGTGTCCCAACCTTCCTGACCGTAGTCCGGCCAGGGCTCTCCGGATAAAGAGATAGACTTTAGTGAATTCAGGATGTCGCCAAAGGGCGACTACTGAAAGATGTCCGCGGCCGTGAACTCCATGACTGGCGCCCAATCGGATTCGATTGGCAGGGGCGCGGAGGGTTCGGAGTCCGGAGAGGAGTCCGGCACCCTGGAGTCGAGGTCTTCGCAAAGGACAGGGATGGAGTTCGGCTCAATCGCCATAGAGATTGTAGCCCCCGAGGCGGTGTCCAACCACTCGTCCTCGATCGGGGAATCCGGCTCCGGATTAAGGGTCGGAGCGACGCTGGTGCGGCCTCCGTGGCAATCGCTCGGCTGCAGAGCTAGATCATGCCCATCGAGACAGTGCGGCACGCTTGGCTGCGGCTCGAATCCGTCGAAGATCAAGTCTCTGCGGATATCGGCCGTATAGTTCAAACTTCCAAATCTGACCTGATGGCCAGGGGCGTAGCTTTCGATCTGCTCCAGATGGCCAAGCGAATTGGCCCGCAGTGCAAAGCCGCCGAACATGAAGATCTGTCCGGGGAGAAAAGTCTCACCCTGGACCGCGTCGTTGTTAATGATCGAAGGAGCCATCGGGCCTATCGGTGATGACACAGAGGAACTCCCAATGAAAGCACCAATGTCGGTGTTAAAACCGTCGGATCTCGGGTAGGGGGTCCCGAACTGTGCGTCTAGGCGGATGGTAACTGGGGACAACGGACACGATGTTTTTACCCAGGTTCGGGCCCTCTCGATGGAGGTAATACCCTACTCCTGCTTGATTAATATTGATGATATGGGTAGTACAAGAGTAGATCTACCACGAGATCAAGGAGGCTAAACCCTAGAAGCTAGCCTATGGTATGATTGTTGTTCGTCCTACAAACTAAAACCCTCCGGTTTATATAGACACCGGATAGGTTAGGGTTACACAGAGTCGGTTACAATGGTAGGAGATCTACATATCCGTATCGCCGAGCTTGCCTTCCACGCCAAGGAAAGTCCCATCCGGACACGGGACGAAGTCTTCAATCTTGTATCTTCATAGTCTTGGAGTCTGGCCGTGATGATAGTCCGGCTATCCGGACACCCCCTAGTCCAGGACTCCCCCAGCCGCCTTCTGTGCCTCTGCAAGGTCAAGGTCCTTCTTCTTCAGAGTCTCTTCCAGTTTATCTGCAAAGCAACAATGAGAACAGAGTTGAGAATGAACATAAAAACAAAGATAGTAGTCAAAGTTATCACCAGCCATACCTTTTGCTTCATCCTTCGCCTTCTGCAAATTCTCCTGAGCAAGCTTCAAGTCGAGGTTGAGCTGGATCTGTTTGTTTTCTAACTCAGTATAGCGAGCCACAAGCTCGCAAGATTTCTACAAAGAGTCAATCAACAAAAGACATCAAAGACAGGTCACTTCCGAGTGACTAAGGAAAAATCGTAGCATTCCTAAGACTACAGTCGAATCAAAACATTCGACAGTAGTCTCGGGGACTACACCCAGCGGGTGCACTCAGCGTGCCACCACTGGTTTTACCAATTTGGTTCGACCAGCCGACCAAAAGAGGCAAAAAGGTTATGATTCTAAAACCATGGTTAATTGTCAGCGGTCAGCCGCGGTAAGAAAAACAGTTCTTTAGACTATAGTCGACTGCACGTAGTCCACCATAGTCTCGGGGACTACACCCAGTGGGTGCACTCAGCGTGCCCCCACCGGTTTTACGGTTCCATTCGACTTGGTCCGACCAGGCCGAGTGAAGAAGTTCAAAGTATAAAGACTATAGTCGATCGCACGCATGATCCATCATAGTCTCGGGGACTACACCCAGTGGGTGCACTCAGCGTGCCCCCACAAAAACTCAATCGACACACCCACCCAGTGGGTGTACAGATATGGAAATCTTCAGAAAGAAGCAGTTTCAGGTAGCATGTCCTAACAGAGCAAGCAGTTTCAGGTAGCATGTCCTAACAGAGCAAGCAGTTTCAGGTAGCATATCCTAACAGAGCAAGCAACGATCGACTTACTTGGACATTGCTCTGGAGAGCTGAACTAGCATCATAGGCCGCCTGGCTGGCCTCTCGGACTGCCTTCACTTGCTCCATCATGATCCCTGCCTGGCGTATACCCTCCTTAGCAAAGACTCACTTGGTCTTCCGGACGTGGTGTATAGCAAAAAGGGATGGTGGATCAACGATCGACAAAGTGGGTCGGGCACTTGTCCGCACTGACAAAAGACACGAAGCCGAGTGGGGTTGCTTCCCTCGAAACCAGCGTCTCCGGTATCGTCTGGCTGGAGCAGCCTTGCCCGTGAGCACCCTCTTGTTCTTCCTCTTCCTCAACGGCGTTTCCTCGTCATCATCGGGGAGATCAATGACATGAGGCGGAACTACAAGAAAGATTCAAAAGTAAACATGGAAAGCCAATCGACTAAAAGCGAAACTACAGAGATCATACCAAGGTTGGAGGTGACGGCATCTTCCATTTCCTGATCGTCGTGCTTGGCTGAGGTCTCGGAGGTAGCAGCACTGCAGATTTCAAGAATCGGCTGATCAGTCATCAAGTCGACCAAAAGTACACTCATGTTGAATAGGGAAATACAAGTTCCGCTGATTACCCGGAGATGGTGGGAATGACCATCCGCATCTTGGCAGGGCCTTCACGGCTTGACGACAGCGTTGCTCGAGGTTGATTCGGTGGTTTCTCAGTTGGCGCAGGGGAAGTTGTCCGAGGTCGCTTCATCGACTGCCCAGTGGGCGCAACAGCTTTACCGCGCCCGGCCGCCGGGTCATGCGTCAACTTGGACCTTCCTTCCGAGCGAGGAGGATCGACGTCTTCCTCCTCTTCCTCCTCCTCCTCCTCTTCATCAGAGCTGTCGTCCCCCTCATCCTCCTCGCCATTGGACTCCCATTCCTCCTGGCTTTCACCTCCGCTTCCTTCTTCTTCTTCGACTGGTTCCTACACCTCGTTGGGCATCGAGTACATCTCAGTGGTGGCCTAGAAGACAACAAAACAAGGCAAAGTCAGTCGACGAATTTGCATCAAAACAGAATGAATGCAGCAGAATCACAGTTGGAGATAAGTGGTTATACCTTGTCTGGTTCGTAAGAATGGTCGAGTGGGGGAATCCTCCTAGCTCCGCGAGGATTATCTTTGTTTCCTGTGATGGTAGTCATCCACTTCTCCAGCGTGGCGTCATCGACCTCCTCTGGATAGACCCGAGTGGTATCATCCGTGCTGGAGTACATCCACATCGGATGGCCTCGGTATTGGAGTGGCTGAATACGTCGGAGGAGGAAAACTTCCAGAAGATCCATGCCGGTCACCCCATCGCGAATGAGCTGGACTACGCGTTCGATCAACAATTTTACTTGGGCCTTCTCCTCTGGTAGCACCTTCAGGGAAGATGGCTTGTTCACTCGACTCATGGAGAAAGGAGGGAGTCCAGTCGACTGCCCCGGCGTCGGCTGGTCTTGGCAGTAGAACCAGGTCGACTGCCACCCTCTAACCGAGTCGGGGAGAGTCATAGCCGAAAAGCGCTCTTCCCCTCATCCGGACCCCGAGTCCCCACACATCTGGATTACTTGGGTTCTCTCGTCATTCGGTTCGCTTTCTTCACCATGCGAGAGCGACAAGTGAATATATGCTTGAAGAGGCCCCAAAGGCGGCCGACAGCCCAAGAAGTTTTCGCATAACGACACGAAAGCAACAGAGATAGACAATGGAGTTGGGAGTGAAATGATGGAGTTGCGCCCAAAAAGTCTCGAAACCCGGAAGAAAGGATTCGGCGAGAGAAAATCCCGATCTACGTGAGTGGCTAGGAGAACGCACTCACCCTCTTCAAAGGCGGCTTCCACTCCGTTCCCGGAAGCCTCGCTGACCCATGGAGGATCAGTCCCTCGTTGGCCAGATCATTGAGGTCCTTCTCGGTGATGGTCGAGCGGATCCAATCTCCCTGGACCCAACCTTGCGGCAGTTTGGACCGCGAAGAAGATCCGCCCCGACTGGGCGCTCTCCCCTTCGCCTTCGCCGCTGCCTTCTTCACCCGCTCCAAGGCTGCGGTCTTCTCCTTCACCATGGTCGCCGGCGAAGCAAGTACTGAGCTGCGGCGCTGAGCAGGCTAAGGGCGCAGCAGAAAGATTTGGAGGCGGAAGGAGGGAAGATTGGGGTCTGCTGTACAAAATACCCGTCCGATGCCTTATATGAGGCCGCTCGAGTGGTCGATCGGTAGGCCCAGAAATCCCGTCAAATCGCTTAATAGGCGCCAGCCGATACGTGGCGAAAAAAGGCGGCATGAAGATCGAGGCATCATCGCCTTATCCCATCCGGAAAAGCCGCAGTTTTCTCCGCTTCGCGCGCTTCCCAAAATTCAGATCCCGTGAAATCCGCTAACCGCGGAGCAACCTGTCAGACAGCAGATTTCCTCCGATCTATCGCTCGGAAATCCTCAAGTTCACAAAAGTTCACTCGGCAAATGTGAAGAATGGATCAAGGCGACTGAAAGAGAAGTTGACGCCATCACTAAAAGATCGTTGATCCAGAGTAAAGCACACTCGCAACACAAAGAACAGGTCGGAAAGATTGTCAACTCCTTCCTCACTCAAACCTCGATCCATTCGGGGGCTAATGATGAAGTCATGTACCTAGGGTAGGGTCATAGACCTACCCAAAGGTACCCTCCCTAAGGACACTCATGAAAGAAGCTGCCTACCAGTCGACCTGGTAGGTTTTCACTCGACAGATTCAAAGACACTCGACCATGAAGACCCACTCGACCACCAGGAGTCCAAGAGCCACTCGGTGTCCAAACGGTCTGTAGTTAAACAGTCTTTATGGTCATGATGACACTTTATGTAAGGCGTTACCAGTAACGCCTAGCCTTAACGTACCTTAAATCCTCCGCTACGTGGGCTGGCTGGGGTCCTGGCGCACTCTATATAAGCCACTCCCCTCCATAGGTAGAAGGGTTCGCACCCCTGTAACACATACACATATAATCCAGTCGACCGCCTCCGGGCTCCGAGACGTAGGGCTGTTACTTCCTCCGAGAAGGGCCTGAACTCGTAAATCCCTTGTGTATACAACTACTCCATAGCTAGGATCTTGCCTCTCCATTCCTACCCCCCATTCTACTGTCAGACTTAGAACCACGACAGGAGTTGCTTTCCTATTTCTACATTGACTAAGCCCTTAAACTGCCCCTAATCAGCGGTTAAACAGTTGTTAATATGTCTAAAAAAATATGCGATGGTAGTACACTTGACAAGGCTCAAATGTGTTCATTGGACCAAATCCATTTGATGCATGGAATAAATCCGGTGAAAAATCACAAAACGCTATCTTTTGTTAACAGAAAACAGAATTGTGTGTTGCGTGCTGTGTGTGTGGCCGGCTTGGCCACGGCCCACTTCCGTGCGTGGCTGGCCCTTGTGTTAATTAGGACTAATTTAGTTTATGAGTATTTTAATACTAGTCTAGTCTTTAGAGCAAATGACATGTGGCCCCATTTGATCCTGTTGACCAGTCAATAGTTGACTGGTCAACTGCTGACTGGACACCCCTGGGCCCCACCAGACAGCCTCTGTGGCTAACACATGGCTGGGTACACTTGGTATTTTCTGTTTATTTGCGAATTAAAATAAATGCCAAAATCATTTAAAACTTTGATAAAATCATAGAAAATAAACCGTAGCTCGGATGAAAAAGTTTTATACATGAAAGTTGCTCAGAAAAATGTGATGAGTCCGAATACGCAGTCCATTCATCTGTCACACATCCCTAGCATAGCGAACATGCAATATTTCCCCTCCGGTTCGTCTGTCTGAAAATGCCTAACTCCGGGAAAACTTTTCGGATGTTATCCCCCTTCCCCGGTATCGTGTAGCACCGTGTTAGAACATGTCTAGCTCTGCCTGTTGTCCTGTTATGCTCTTGTTTGCTATGTATTTACTGTTTCTCCCCCTCTTCTCTCTGGTGGACCTCGAGATCGCTGCTGATGCCCCTGTGATCGACTCCTTCGACGACAACCCTCCTTCTCGCCTGAGCAACCAGGCAAGCCCCCCCTTTGATCATCCCGATATCGCCCATTCCACTCTCTCATGCTTGCATTAGATTTTACAACTGTATTTGATTGCTCCTATTCTGATGCATAGCCTGCTTTTGTAACCTGCTTATTGTTACCTACCTGCTTATCCTAAACTGCTTAGTATAGGTTGGTTAGAGATCCATCAGTGACCCCCACTTGTCCTTGTTGCCCCTGCTTCATCATCAACGCCTCGATCAACATGATCGACGACCAGAGCCCGACACCTCACATCACATCACATCACGCTCCTTTAGTTGTTCGGCTCTGCAGAGCTACTATCGAGTGCCGAGGGTGATCCCTCATAACGCACTCCTGATGATAATTCTGTAGTGTAGATATTCGGTCGTGGTCATCGAGGGTGATTTCCTCCTTCACCATTCCCGATACGGCTCTGTCGTGCAACCCCTTGTTACGTCTCGAGCTTGCGTTGGATTTCCCCGAAGAGGAGAGGATGATGCAGCATAGTAGCGTAAGTATTTCCCTCAGTTTTTGAGAACCAAGGTATCAATCCAGTAGGAGACTATGCGCAAGTCCCTCGTACCTGCACAAAACGATAGCTACTCTCAACCAACGCTTAGGGGTTGTCAATCCCTTCACGGTCACTTACGAGAGTGAGATCTGATAGAGATAATATTTTTAGTATTTTTGGTATAAAGATACAAAGTAAAAAGTAAAAGCAAAGCAAGTAAATAAAGTGATGGAGATTGATATGATGAGAATAGACCCGGGGGCCATAGGTTTCACTAGTGGCTTCTCTCAAGAGCATAAGTATTCTACGGTGGGTGAACAAATTACTGTTGAGCAATTGATCTAATTGAGCATAGTTATGAGGTTATCCAGGCAATGATCATGTATATAGGCATCACGTCCGTGACAAGTAGACCGAAACGATTCTGCATCTACTACTATTACTCCACTCATCGACCGCTATCCAGCATGCATCTAGAGTATTAAGTTAAAAGCAGAGTAACACCTTAAGCAAGATGAAATGATGTAGAGGAATAAATTCATGCAATACGATAAATACCCCATCTTGTTATCCTCGATGGCAACAATACAATGCGTGCCTTGCAACCCTTTACATCCTTTGGGTAAGGTCACCGCAAGATTGAACCCAAAGCTAAGCACTTCTCCCATTGCAAGAACAGCCAATCTACTTGGCCAAACCAAACGGATAATTCGAAGAGACTTGCAAAGATAACTTAATCATACATAAAAGAATTCAGAGAAGAATCAAATATTTTCCATAGATAAGCTGGATCATAAACCCACAATTCATCGATCTCAACAAACACACCGCAAAAAAAAAGATTATGTCGAATAGATCTCCACGAGAGAGGGGGAGAACATTGTATTGAGATCCTAAAAGAGAGAAGAAGCCATCTAGCTACTAACTATGGACCCGAAGGTCTGAAGTAAACTACTCACACTTCATCGGAGGGGCTATGGTGTTGATGTAGAAGCCCTCCGTGGTGGATGCCCCCTCCGGCGGAGCTCCGGAACAAGCCCGAAGATGGGATCTCGTGGATACAGGAAGTTACGGCGGTGGAATTAGGTTTTTGGCTCCCTTTCTGATGTGTTGGGGGTACATAGGTATATATAGGAGGAAAGAGTACGTCGGTGGAGCGTCAGGGGGCCCACGAGGCAGGAGGGCGCGCCCAGGGGGGAGGGGCGCGCCCCCCACCCTCGTGACCGCCCGCACTCCTTGGAGTAGGGTCCAAGTCTCCTGGATCTCGCTCGGTGAGAAAATCACGTCCTCAAGGTTTCATTCCGTTTGGACTCCGTTTGATATTCCGTTTCTTGAAACATGAAATAGGCAAAATCTGACAATTCGGGCTGGACCTCCGGTTAATAGGTTAGTCCAAAAAATAATATAAAAGTGGAAAACAAAGCCCATTATAGTCCAAAACAATAGATAAAGTAGCATGGAGCAATAAAAAATTATAGATATGTTGGAGACGTATCAGGCATCCCCAAGCTTAATTCCCGCTCGTCCTCGAGTAGGTAAATGATTAAAAAAAGAATTTTTGATGCGGAGTGATACTTTAGCATAATTTCAATGTAAATCTTCTTAATTGTGATATGAATATTCAGATCCGAACGATTCAAGACAAAAGTTCATATTGACATAAAAATAATAATACTTCGAGCATACTAATCAAAATAATTATGTCATCTCAAAATAACATGGCCAAAGAAAGTTCATCCCTACAAAATCATATAGTTAGGCTATGCTTCATTTTCGTCACACAAAGATGTTCCCAACTCCTATACCCCGGTGACAAGCCAAGCAATTGTTTCATACTTAAATAATCTCAAACCTTTTCAACCTTCACGCAATACATGAGCGTGAGCCATGGATATAGCACTATGGGTGGAATAGAATATAATGATGGGGATTGTGTGGAGAAGACAAAAGGAGAAAGTCTACGCATTGACGAGGCTAATCAACGGGTTATGGAGATGCCCATCAATTGATGTCAACATGAGGAGTAGGGATTGCCATGCAACAGATGCACTAGAGCTATGAATGCTCAACAAAAGAAAACTAGTGGGTGTGCATCCAACTTGCTTGCTCATGAAGACCTAGGGCATTTAAGGAAGCCCATCGTAGGAATATACAAGCCAAGTTCTATAATGAAAAATTCCCAGTAGTATATGAAAGTGATAACATATGAGACTCACTATATGAAAACATGGTGCTACTTTGAAGCACAATATATGAGACTCACTACATGAAGAACATGGTGCTACTTTGAAGCACAAGTGTGGAAAAAGAGATAGTAGCATTGCCCTTTTCTTTTCTTTTTTTTGGGCCTTTCCTTTTTTTATTCTGGCCTTTCTCTCTTTTTTATTTGGGCAATGCTCTAATAATGATGATCATCACACTTCTATTGATTACAACATGAGGATTACAACTCGAAACTAGAACAAGGTATGACTCTATATGAATGCCTCGGTGATGTACCGGGATGGTGCAATGAATCAAGAGTGACATGTATGAAAATTATGCATGGTGGCTTTGCCACAAATACGATGTCGACTACATGATCATGCAATGGCAATATGACAAAAGTAAAGTATGTCATGATGATGAACGGAATGGTGGAAAGTTGCATGGCAATATATCTCGGAATGGCTATGGAAATGCCATAATAGGTAGGTATGGTGGTTGTTTTGAGGAACATATAAGGAGGTTTATTTGTGATAGAGCGTATCGTATCACAGGGTTTGGATGCACGGCGAAGTTTGCGACAACTCTCAATGTGAGAAAGGGCAATGCACGGTACCGAAGAGGCTAGCAAATGGCGGAAAGGTAAAAGTGTGTATAATCCATGGACTCAACATTAGTCAAAACTCATATACTTATTGCAAAAATTTAGAAGTCATCAAAAATTCAAGTACTACGCGCATGCCTTAGGGGGATAGATTGGTAGGAAAAGACCATCGCTCGTCCCCGACCACCACTCATAAGGATGCACAAGCCAGGTACACTTCATGCTTCAAATTTGTTACACAACTTTAACCATACGTGCATGCTACGGGACTTACTAACTTCAACACAAGCATTTCTCAAATTGACAACTACTCAAATAGCATGACTTTGATATTATCACCTCCATATCTCAAAACAATTATCAAGCATCAAACTTATCTTAGTATTCAACGCACTCAAAAGAAAGTTTCACATATCTTGAACACCAACTATATTAACATTAAGCAAATTACCATGCTATTAACGACTCTCAAAATAATCTAAGTGAAGCATGAGAGATCAAGTTTCTTTAAAACAAATCCACCACCATGCTCTAAAAGATCTAAGTGAAGCACTAGAGCAAAAATTATCACGCTCAAAAAGATATAAGTGAAGCACTATGAGCAAACTATCAAGCTCAAAAGATATAAGTGAAGCACATAGAGTATTTAATCAAATTTCAATTCATATATGGCTCTCTCAAAAGGTGTGTACAGCAAGGATGATTGTGGTAAACTAGCAAGAAAAGACTCAAATAATACAAGATGCTCCAAGAAAAACACATATCATGTTGGTGAATAAAAATATAGCTCCAAGTAAATTACCGATGGAAGTGGATGAAAGAGGGGATGCCTTCCGGGGCATCCCCAAGCTTTGACTTTTTGGTGTCCTTGGATTATCTTGTTGGTTCCATGTGAATACCCAAGCTTAGGCTCTTGCCACTCCTTGTTCCATAATCCATCAAAAGAATTCACCCAAAACTTGAAAACTTCACAACACAAAACTCAATAGAAATCTCGTGAGCTCCGCTAGAGAAAGAAAACAAAACACTACTTTAAAGTACTGTAATGAACTCATTATTTATTTATATTGGTGTTAAACCTACTGTATTCCAACTTCTCTATGGAACATAAACTATTTTACTAGCCATAGATTCATCAAAATAAGCAAACAACACACGAAAAACAGAATCTGTCAAAAACAGAACAGTCTGTAGTAATCTGTAACTAACATAAACTTCTGGAACCCAAAAAATTCTACCAAAATTAGAAGACCTGGAAAATTTGTTTATTGATCAGCATCAATTGGAATCAGTATTTTACCACGTTCTGGTGATTTTTAACAATTCGGGCACTGAGCACAAAGATTCTGGAAATTACAGCAAGATCAAATAACTATCATCTAAGAAGATCCAATAGGTCCAACTTGGCACAAACACTAATTAAAAGATAAAATCACATATAAACAGAGTCTAGATGTATTATTTTATTCCTAAAAAGAACCAAAAACAAAAAACACAAAATAAAATTGGGTTGCCTCCCAACAAGCGCTATCGTTTAACGTCCCTATCTAGGCATAAAAGCAAGGATAGATCTAGGTATTGCCATCTTCGGTAGGCAATCCATAAGTGGCTCTCATGATAGATTCATATGGTAATTTTATTTTCTTTCTAGGACAGTGTTCCATGCCTTTCTTTAATGGAAATTGGAATCTAATATTCCCTTCCTTCGTATCAATAATTGCACCAATCATTCTAAGGAAAGGTCTACCAAGAATAATAGGACATGAAGGATTGCAATCTATATCAAGAATGATAAAATCTACGGGCACATAATTCCTATTTGCAACAATAAGAACATCATTAATTCTTCCCATAGGCTTTTTAATAGTGGAATCCGCAAGATGCAAGTTTAGAGAGCAATCATCAAAATCACGGAAATCTAGCAAATCACACAAAGTTTTGGGAATAGTAGAGACACTAGCACCCAAATCACACAAAGCATGAAACTCATAATTTTTAATTTTAATTTTAATAGTAGGTTCCGCTCATCATGGAGTTTCCTAGGGATAGAAATTTTCAACTCAAGCTTTTCTTCATAAGATTGCATCAAGGCATCAACAATGTGTTCGGTAAAAGCCTTATTTTGACTATAAGCATGAGGAGAATTTAGCACGGATTGCAACAAGGAAATACAATCAATTAAAGAGCAATTTTCATAATTAAATTCCTTGAGATCCAAAATAGTGGGTTTAGCAACATCTAGATTTCTATTTCTTTCAATCCCACTTTTATCAATTTCATCATTAAGATCTAAAAACTACGAATTCTTAGAACGCCTTCTAGGTAAAGGAAGATCATATTCAGTTTCATCAAGATTTATATTGCAAAACAAAGATTTAATAGGGGACACATCAATAACTTTTAGATCTTCATCTTGATTTTCATAGAAATTGGAAGAACACGCTTTAATAAAGGCATCTTTGGAAGCACGCATCCTAGCGGTTCTTTCTTTGCACTCATCAATGGAAATTCTCATAGCTTTGAGAGACTCATTGATATCATGCTTAGGAGGAATAGATCTAAGCCTTAAAGAATCAACATCAAGAGAAATTCTATCAACGTTCCTAGCCAAATCAGCAACTTTAAGTAATTTCTCTTCAAGCAAAGCATTAAAATACTTTTGCGAATTCATAAACTCTTTAACACTACTCTCAAATTAAGAGGGCATCTTATTAAAATTTCCATAAGAGTTGTTGTAGGAATTTCCATAATTATTAGAAGGATTACTAGGATAAGGCCTAGGATTAAAATTCCCTCTATACGTGTTGTTTCGAAAACTATTCCTACCAAAAAAATTCACATCCATAGATTCATTATAATTCTCAATCAAGGTAGATAAAGGCATATTATTGGGATCAGAAGAAACACTCTTAGCAAATAAATTCATAAGTTCATCCATCTTTCCACTCAAAACATTGAATTCTTCTATAGCATGCACCTTTTTATTAGTAGATCTTTCAGTATGCCTGAGGGAGTCCCGGATTAGGGGGTGTCCGGATAGCCGAACTCTCACCATTGGCCGGACTCCTGGACTATGAAGATACAAGATTGAAGACTTCGTCCCGTGTCCGGATGGGACTTTCCTTGGCGTGGAAGGCAAGCTTGGCGATACGGATATGTAGATCTCCTACCAATGTAACCGACTGTAACCCTAACCTATCCGGTGTCTATATAAACCAGAGGGTTTTAGTCCGTAGGACGAACAACAATCATACCATAGGCTAGCTTCTAGGGTTTAGCCTCCTTGATCTCGTGGTAGATCTACTATTGTACTACCCATATCATCAATATTAATCAAGCAGGAGTAGGGTATTACCTCCATCGAGAGAGCGAACACAGGTAAAAACATTGTGTCCCTTGTCTCCTGTTACCATCCGCCTAGATGCACAGTTCGGGACCCCCTACCCGAGATCCGCCGGTTTGACACCGACATTGGTACTTTCATTGAGAGTTCCTTCCGTGTCGCCGCCATCGTAGGATGCCTCATCTCGTCTTTCAAGACGATACTATCGCCAAAGGAGCCTTGGCCGCTGGCGAACTCTTGACTAGGTGGTTTTCTTATGACCGCCAGTCCGGCCACCGCGCCGACGATGACCTCTCGAGTCATCGAAACCAATCTTCATGTCAATTCGGAACTTGCCGAACAATTAGATCCGATCGAGCTCTCCTCCATAAACGAGCTCTTGGATCGAATCGCCGCCCTGGGAGTCGCCACAGACTACGACCGAATCGGGCCTAAAACCGATCTGAGAGAGATCAACTCTTCCCAGGCTACCCATCATATTGCTGTGATAGAGGAGCAATGCGGCGGTTCTTCTTCTATCTTAGGGACTAGCTACGTCCGGATTCCCGATCCCTCCATGCCGGATCCCCGCGGAGGGACAGATGTCGATCAAGCCCTGAACTTAAAGTCAGGCGGCGGGTCGGACTCATTGGATAGCACTCAAAAATCCAAACTTCCGAAGTTCGAAACTTCTCGGCCCCTGAGTCCTAAATTGGACGGGGTTCCGGATTTAGTGCCACCGCCCACCCAAACATTAGCGATCTCTCTCGAAATTCGGCAAGAGCTCACCCAAAACAAGACATCATTACTAGGCCAGATTCCTCCTGGTTATGAGCAGGATAAAGGACTGCCGAGAGGAGGACGTAATCCCAATCTTCTGCAATAATTGCACGGACAAGGGAATCCTAAACGCCATAAGTCGTCATAAAATTACACGCTTTCTGACTTGGTGACCATAGTACAAAAATATTGTGCGATGGAGAGCGCCTGGAAAACCAAAAGTAAATTTTGGGATAATCCGGCCCCGAATACATCCCTAGTCCGAAACAAAAGGGTGCATCATTATCAAGCACCTGGGTTAAATACCAAAAAACCAAAACCCCCTAAAGGGTACGGAACCGTACTGGAGGGTTGGCTAAACGAACCCTGCAAAATTCATAGCACAGAGGGCGCCACTCCAACTCATAGCCTTCGAGCATGTTGGATACTACGGCAGTGGCCAAAAGTGGCGAAGAGCTTCTAGCTTCGAATCCCAGCCCAAAGAACACCAAAGACGGTGTTAATAGTCTTCGAGACTTTCGCATCAAATAACATGCGAAACGAACACTCCATAACCTTGCGAAGTCTACCAAGTAGCAACAATAAATCCATGGAGGACACGGCTATTACCTTTAATGCCAAAGGATTTAACCTAAATTCGAACTGCCCGGGCACCAGCCGCATTGGTCCTCACCCGATAGTGGACGGCTTTCGCCTTACTAAGGTACTCATGGATGGCGGCAGCGGACTAAACCTCATCTATGAGGAAACCCTCCGAAAAATGGAAATAGACTGGAACCGCATTGAGCGAAGCAGCACAACCTTTAGAGGAATAATCCCCAGCCGGGAAGCATGCTGCACAGGAAAAATCACGCTGGACGTAGTGTTCGGCTCGCCGGACAATTACAGGTCCGAGGAGGTCACATTTCAAGTGGCCCTGTTCAACAGCGGATATCATGCTTTATTAGGACGAGAGGCATTCACAATCTTTCAAGCCATACCCCATTATGGGTACATGAAGCTTAAAATGCCCGGACCTAACGGAATCATCACTCTCGCCAGTGATCCGAACATAGCACTCCGCGCCGAAAACAAGACAGCCGCACTAGCCCTCGAGGCACTATCCGAAGCCCTAGCGGCCAAGGAACTCACCGCAATGCGCTCCACGGTGAACAGGGATGATGTGATACTTGATAAAAGATCCAAGTCCACCTCTTTTAAACCAACAGATGAAATAGTCAAATTCCAAGTCCACCCAACGGACCCTGCAAGGACGACCTCCATTGGGGCACAATAAAACCCTGATGTAGATGCCGCACTACGAGAATTTCTACAAGAAAACTGGGACATCTTTGCCTGGCACCCTTCAGACATGCCAGGAATCCCACGTCAGCTGGCCGAGCACAGCCTAAATATCCTAAAAGGATTGAAGCCAGTCAAACAGGCTCTTCGGCGCTTTTCCGAACCCAAGAGTCAGGCCATGGGAGAGGAGCTAGCCAAACTTTTGGAAGCCGGATTCATCAGAGATATAAAACATCCGGACTGGCTAGCAAACCTGGTGATGGTACCGAAGAAGGATAAATCCTGGCGCCTATGTGTTGATTTAAAAGACCTTAATAAGGCTTTCCCAAAGGATCCCTTCCCCCTCCCTCGAATTGATCAAATCATTGGCCTTCTACAGCAGGACACGACTCATTGTGCTTCCTCGACGCGTACTCCGGCTACCACCAAATCAAGATGGCGGAGCAGACCAAAGCTGCAACAGCATTCCTCACTCCATACGGCCCATTCTGCTTCAACACAATGCCCTTTGGGCTCAAAAACGCCGGCGCAACATATCAGCGCATGATTCAGACATGTCTGGCAAACCAGATCGGCAAAACGGTGGAAGCATATGTAGATGACGTGGTCGTCAAAACCAAGCACGTCGAAACTCTAGTAGACGACTTGAGGCTCACATTCGACAATCTTCGAAAATATGACATCAAGCTCAATCCGGAAAAATGCGTCTTTGGCGTTCCAAAGAAAAGCTCACGGCTTCATTGTGTCCGGTAGAGGAATTGAAGCAAACCCAGCCAAGATCCGAGCTCTGTCACAATTGGATATTCCAAAAGTCCTCAAACAAATACAAAAATTGATGGGATGCGTAGCGGCTCTAAGCCGCTTTATTTCCCGATTGGGGGAAAAGGCGTTACCCTTTACCGCCTCCTCCGCCGCACCGAACACTTCGAGTGGACGGATGCCGCCATGGCCGGACTCGAAGAAATAAAGGCCATTTTGGCAACAAATCCGGTCATGGCAGCATAGCGTATGGCGAACCAATGCTATTATATATCGCCACAACACATCAAGTTGTCAGCGCGGTGCTCGTTGTCGAACGAGAAACGGACGGACACCGGTTCCCTGTTCAAAAACCGGTTTATTATGTGTCCACTGTCCTAACTCCATGCAAGTCCCGGTACCCACACTATCAAAAGATAGCATACGCGGTGTTCATGACATCCCGGAAGCTGCGACCCTACTTTCAAGAGTGTTCGATAACGGTAGCCTCCGAAGTACCTCTTAACGACATTATAAACAACCGCGACGCGACGGGCCGGATTGCTAAATGGGCCATAGAGCTCCTTCCATTCGATATAACTTATAAGTCACGCATTTAGCTATTAAGTCGCAGGTTTTGGCCGACTTCGTGGCGAATGGACCGGCTGAACTCCCTAAAGAGTACGGGCGCATACTCCAATTGGATCATGCACTTTGACGGCTCTAAAATGTTGGCCGGCTTGGGATCTGGCGTTGTCTCGACGTCCCCAACACAGGACACAGTCCAATACGTCCTTCGAGATAATGTATACGGACTCCAACAACGTAGCGAATCTGAGGCCCTTCGCATGGCCTCCGGATGGCGGTCTCCATGGGCATTCAATGCCTAGAGGTGCGCGATTCGAACCTCGCAATATCTCAAATAAACGGAGACTTTGATGCCAAAGATCCGAAAATGGCAGCATACCGCAATGCGGTCCTAAAAATGTCAGCACGGTTCGAAGGGCTCGAATTTCATCATATAGCCCGGGATAACAACCAGGCGGCGGATATATTGGCGCGCATCGGTGCAAAACGCGATGCCGTCCCTCCCAACATCTTCCTGGAATGGCTGTTCAAGCCATCCGTACTATGGGAAGGGGAGTCCGGCAATAACAATCCGGACCCAACCGCACTGCCTGACGCCGAACACTCTGACACAACCGGAGGCTCTGCCCCCGAGATAACACCCTCCGCTCACGAAATAATGGCGGTTATCGCCCCATGGACGGAACCATTCCTAGCCTATCTAACTAGGCAGGAACTCCCCGAAGACCAAAATGAGGCTCGCTGCATAGTACGGCGATCTAAAGCCTATAAAGTGCATGAGGGAGAGCTTTATAAGAAAAGCACTACCGGAGTCCTCCAAAGGTGTATCTCCGAAGAGGAAGGGTGAAACCTCCTGGCTGAAATTCATGCCGGACTGGTGGGCACCACGCCGCAGCCCGGGCCCTTGTCGGCAAGGCCTTCCGTACAGGATTTTATTGGCCAACGGCCCGGGCAGATGCGCAGGACTTAGTCCAACGATGCGTCGGTTGCCAGCTTTTTGCTAACCAAAGCCACATGCCACCCACCGCCCTTAAAACTATACCCATCACCTGGCCGTTCGCGGTGCAGGGGCTTGACATGGTTGGACCCCTTAAAGGAGGAACCCACAAGAAAAAATACCTATTGGTCATGGTGGATAAATTCACCAAATGGATAGAGGCCAAACCTGTTAAAACGGCCGAATCCGGACCAGTGATAGACTTCATATCAGGGGTAGTGCACCGTTACGGTGTCCCTCACAGTATCATCATTGATAACGGCACCAACTTCACGGCCGATGAGGTCAAATTATGGTGCAAAAACATGTGCATCAAGCTCGATTATGCCTCAGTCTATCACCCTCAAACCAACGGCCAAGTCGAACGGGCAAATGGTCTAATCATGAGCGGCATTAAACCCAGACTAGTGCGGTCCCTCAAGGAATCTAACACGCACTGGGTTGAGGAGCTCGACTCCGTACACTAGGGGCTACGGACCACGCTGAATCGTACTACCGGATTCACACCATTCTTCATGGTGTACGACGCAGAGGCAGTCTTGCCCTGCGACATAATACATGACTCACCTCGCGTGCGCATGTATGAAGAAAGAGAAGCCGAGCTTGATCGGCAGGACAGTTTGGACGCATTGGAGGAGGAGCGCGACGTGGCAAAAGCTCGTTCCACATTCTATCAACAGCAGGCTCGAAGATATCAAAGCAGGGAAGTACGGGCCAAAGCTTATAACGTTGACGAACTAGTTCTACGCCTGCCGGACAAGAAAAAGGACAAACTCAAGCCCAAATTGGAAGGTCCCTTCATCATCGACCAGGTCCTGACCGGCGGGGCATACCGTCTGCGAAACGCATCGGATAACCGACTCGAGCCGAACCCATGGAACGCAACCCGTCTATGAAGATTCTACGCCTAAGTGCCGGACTCCAAGTTCGTCTCCTTCCTCCGTCCGCATTTTTTATTTTTTGCTTTTTGCTGTCTTTTATTTATCTCCTTCCTCCTTCTTCTTCTTGTAGCCTCTAGAGTCTCGTTTGCACTTTTATCGCACACACTTGACGCGCTGTCCGCGCTCATTATACCTGGGGGCTTCTTTAACCGAAGCTTGTTTATACGGGCTTCATGCCCAACACATGCGTTAAACTTCCGCATGTACTTTTTATTCACCATTATATGCATCGATATGACTTAAGTTTTGGCCAAGCTGGGTTGCCTGGCTCCTGTGCTTACCCCTCGTTCCCGATTGTTCGGCTAGGTGGTAAAGGGAGCACCTCTGCGATTATTCTTGCCGGGTCACCGGATGTGTACCTCAGACTGGGTGAAGCCGAAAGCTAAGCGTTCTTAAGGGAATATTCGGTCGGTGAACTGAAAGATGATTTTAACTATTTACCCATCTGCCCCGGATGATTTTATGCTCTTATAGCAGCTTTGACATGCACTTTAGGGCATGCATCCCAGCGAAAGGAACCCTTAACGGAACTATTCTCCCTGGAAGATGTTTCTTACTACCCATGTAATATAACATAACTAGTTGGGCACTTGTCTGATACAGCAATAATGACCCCTACCCTTGTCTCCATGCATACCACGGTTCTTATATAACCATGAAGGTATTCAGACACACCTGCAGACCTCTGGGTCGAGGTCGGCGAAAAAGGTCCGCTATGACAAACGATCTACAATCCGGCTAGAAGACATTCTTTCATGTCATATTTTTACATAGTCAACTCGACTCATTGTATTCCTCCTCAATGCCATCTAATAGGCTATCTAATTTACAATCTTGTTGGGAATACTTGGCGGCCAATTCTACTTGGCCAGCACTAACTGCTTACAGGATCTCCATCTCATCAGGCCCCATGTGTCCGACCTCGCCATGTGGTTTGGGTCAACCTTCGTGTACCGCGTCTTTACCATGGCTCAGGCCTCCTGCCGCCTTTGACGGCAGGCCGATATCTTCCATAGTCGGAAGCGCCGCCGTGCTCCTTGAAGCGCCTCGCCAGCTCCCCAATGCCTTCGGGCAGGAGATAGATGGCCACAAGGCTCGGCTAACGCCTTTCATCACTGCCGGACTCGTTCGTAATCGATGCAATTCAGGAAGAAGATCACCAAGAACTGGGCATCTCCTCCTCAGACGACCTGTGAGCAAACCTACATACATGTTTATGTTAGTGGCCTTCCTCGCCGAACTCTTTTCAAAGTTCGCCAAGCACTTACTGAAAATGCCGCGACGAAGCCGCCGATTCTCCTTTACGGAGTCAGACAACTGGGCACGAACATCCTTTAGTTCCTCACCCAGCTTGGTGTTGGCGTCTTGGAGGTTATTTTTCTCCTGCCGCACCCTCGTAAGCATGCTCTCGCCGGCCTTTAGCTGGCGCAAGAGCTGCTGCTTGTCCGGATCTAGTCCGGCGCCATCTGCAATATTTTTGTCAGATTTACAAAACCGCCGCACTTCATAAACTATTTTTTAAAAGCGTATATTACCAGTGGGGGTCTCTGAGGCTCCCCTGTCGCTGCTAGTGCGGCCTCAAGTTGGGCCTTGCATTCTTCAAGCTCCTGGGACAGTCGGGTATTCTTTTCTCAGAAGATCCTCGATAACAAATGATCCTTAAATCAGTTATTCTAACTATTTTAAGTCTCGAGGGCTACTTGGCATATATAATCGCTGATTTCCTTACCCGTATGTCCTTCACATACCGCCCGTGGCTCTGGCTAGACCATCTTGAGCGGCAGAGGTGTGCATCTCCTAATCGAAGGCATTCAAGGCCTCTGGGAGAAACATGCGCCACGAAGAACTGTCCGTGGCGCCTGTGATTCAAGGCGCTCTCCACTTCAGAGTTGGTGGCGGACAACCTGTCGGCATCCTCTGTCGGAGGAGCATCCGACGACGCGTCTCGTTTCGCCTCGACCTCCGGACCCGGCTTTGAAGCCCGGCCGGTGAAGGTTCGATTATAACCTCTCCGGACTCAGTCCGGCGAACGCTCTTTTTCCTGAAAAAGAGCACCAGCGTTAGTACGCCTTCCAAGAATCAATCCTGGGAGTATGGTGACACGCCATACCGTTGCGGCGGAGTTTCGATCCGGACCGCACTTCTTTTTAGCCTGCGGGCAAGACTACCCTTTGTTGGCTAGTCATGGCTCGCTTCCCGCCTCGAGGGTACCCTAAGCACCATTGGTATACGGTGATCAAGAATAAGCATGGATGGGTCATTATCAGGGTTTTGGGATCTCGATCTCATTTACCTGTGAGGCTGGAAGTATTCCGGGGTAATCAGCCGTAATGGCAACCAAAGCATTGTCGATGCTAAGTTGGTGGAATACCCCGTCGATCCACTCCGCCTTTATATCCGGATCCTCTTCGGAGGTCGGATCGAGGGACCGTTCCAGATCCTCGGGTTGTGGGGGCTGGTTGTGTATCTTCTCCACAGTCCGGCGCAGTTCCTGCGCAGAAACCGCGAAATGAGATATTTAGCCATGGGAACATGGATCGGACAGGTCACAAAGATGTTTGCTTACCCAGCTTCGAGGATTATTCGAAGAAAACTCCTTTAGTGGATTGACACGGAGGAAATCCTCCTCCTCCCCTTTATACATGGAAGACAAGATCTTCACCAGTTTGGTGACCGATCCCGCCCTTTTGCGGCCATGGCGGGTGGCATCGTCCTCCCGTTGAAGTCCCACATGGGTGGCCTGTATTGGAGCGGCTGCACTCCTCATAATGTAGTTTGCCATGACTCCTGTCATGGTCAATCCGGCGTGAGCCAGTAACTTTATTCGGCTCATCAAATAAAGGACATCCCGGTCATCTTCTCTCCGGAGGCTCCGAGGGCGCCAGCTTAGGCGCTTCTTCAGAGGAGCATTGCTGAACTCCGGGAGGCCGATCCGAACAGGATCCGCAGCGGGACGCCCTCCAAGTAAAACCATTCAAGGCCAGTCTTGGACGCCTTCTTTGGGGTTCGGATAGGTATCCGGTCCCGGCGATGCGCCATAGCTCGGCTCCGCCCACTTGATATATTGACCCCTCATGAGAACGGGGTACTAGGCAGGATAATCTCTTCCACAGCCCGAAATGAGCCTCGACGCCCAAGAAAAGTTTGCAGAGAGCCACGAAGCCCGCGATGTGCAAGATGGAGGCAGGAGTAAGATGGTGCAACTGGAGGCCGTAGAACTCCAGGAGCCCCCGGAGAAACGGATGGATTTGAAGTCCGAGTCCTCTTACTAGATAAGAGATGAAGCATACCCGCTCTCCTTTAGAGGGACCGGGGATGCTCTCTGCTTGCTTTCCGCCCTTGTAGGTGGCAAGTCTGGCTCGAACCGGGACCATGAAGGCCGGGGGGAGAAATCCCTTGGCTTGTAGTATAACAAGCTCGCTTTGCGAGACTGAGCATCTCTCCCAATTTCCTGGCTGGGGGCTGGGAGCGCGAGAGGAGGAGCCGCGTCGACTGTCCATGATGGAATGGGCTTTGGTCAGAGGCGCTCCGATGAAAGCTCTCAAAAGGGGGATGGTGTGACTCAGATCTAGATCCTTGCCCCTTTTATAGGCGGCTCATTTGCGCGGATAGGGGGGTAATTGTAAAAATACTCTGTATTTTCGCTTTCATTCAAACACGTGGTAGATGGCCATTATTGGGCGTAGAAGTCAAGAGCGCAGCGATTATCGAAGCGGACACTATTCGACAAGTATATGGAATTTGGAGAAGAACCCGCCGCAATGCCGAAGACGATCAACGCGCCGGACTCATCGTCATTGAAGCCTGGTTCGGGGGCTACTGAGGGAGTCCCGGATTAGGGGGTGTCCGGATAGCCGAACTCTCACCATTGGCCGGACTCCTGGACTATGAAGATACAAGATTGAAGACTTCGTCCCGTGTCCGGATGGGACTTTCCTTGGCGTGGAAGGCAAGCTTGGCGATACGGATATGTAGATCTCCTACCATTGTAACCGACTCTGTGTAACCCTAACCTATCTGGTGTCTATATAAACCGGAGGGTTTTAGTCCGTAAGACGAACAACAATCATACCATAGGCTAGCTTCTAGGGTTTAGCCTCCTTGATCTCGTGGTAGATCTATTCTTGTACTACCCATATCATCAATATTAATCAAGCAGGAGTAGGGTATTACCTCCATCGAGAGGGCCCGAACCTGGGTAAAAACATTGTGTCCCTTGTCTCCTGTTACCATCCGCCTAGACGCACAGTTCGGGACCCCCTACCGGAGATCCGCCGGTTTTGACACCGACAATGCCATTGAGAATAATTAACCATAATATCATCTAGGAGTTTAGTAGCATCTCCTAAAGTGATTCCCATAAAAGTGCCTCCCGCGGCCGAATTTAAAAGATTTCTAGAAGCAAAATTCAATCCAGCATAAATTTTTTGTATAATCATCCATAAGTTCAAACCATGAGTAGGACAATTACATAGCATTATTTCATTCTCTCCCAAGCTTGTGCAACATGTTCATGATCAAGTTGCTTAAAATTCATAATATCATTCCTAAGAGAGATAATCTTAGCGGGAGAAAAATACTAAGAGATAAAAGCATCTTTGCACTTGTTCCAAGAATCAATACTATTTTTAGGCAAAGATGAAAACCAAGCTTTAGCACGATCTCTAAGCAAAAAAAGGAAATAGCTTCAATTTAACGACATCATTATCGACATCTTTTTTCTTCTGCATATCACATAAATCAACGAAGCCATTCAGATGAGTAGCGGCATCTTCGCTAGGAAGGCCGTAATTGATCTTTCATAACAAGATTCAACAAAGCAGTATTGATTTCACAAGATTCAATATTGGCAAGAGGAGCAATCGGAGTGCTAAGGAAATCAGTATTATTGGTATTGGTGAAGTCACACAATTTGGTGGCATCTTGAGCCATCGCGACGAACAAGCAAACTAACACACGAGCAAACAAAAGGCAAAGGGAAAAAGGCAAAGGGAAAAAGAGGAGGAGATTGGGAAAGAGGGCGAATAAAATGGCAAGGGTGAAGTGGGGGAGAGGAAAAAGAGAGGCAAATGGCAAATAATGTAATGCGAGAGATAGGGATTGTGATGGGTACTTGGTATGTTGACTTTTGCGTAAGCCTCCCCGGCAACGGCGCCAGAAATTCTTCTCGCTACGTCTCGAGCTTGCGTTGGATTTCCCCGAAGAGGAGAGGATGATGCAGCACAGTAGCATAAGTATTTCCCTTAGTTTTTGAGAACCAAGGTATCAATCCAGTAGGAGACTACGCGCAAGTCCCTCGTACCTGCACAAAACGATAGCTACTCGCAACCAACGCTTAGGGGTTGTCAATCCCTTCACGGTCACTTACGAGAGTGAGATCTGATAGAGATAATATTTTGGTATTTTTGGTATAAAGATGCAAAGTAAAAAGTAAAAGCAAAGCAAGTAAATAAAGTGATAGAGATTGATATGATGAGAATAGACCCGGGGGCCATAGGTTTCACTAGTGACTTCTCTCAAGAGCATAAGTATTCTACGGTGGGTGAACAAATTACTGTTGAGCAATTGACAGAATTGAGCATAGTTATGAGGTTATCCAGGCAATGATCATGTATATAGGCATCACGTCCGTGACAAGTAGACCGAAACGATTCTGCATCTACTACTATTAATCCACTCATCGACCGCTATCCAGCATGCATCTAGAGTATTAAGTTAAAAGCAGAGTAATGCCTTAAGCAAGATGACTTGATGTAGAGGAATAAATTCATGCAATATGATAAATACCCCATCTTGTTATCCTCGATGGCAACAATACAATACGTGCCTTGCAACCCTTTACATCCTTTGGGTAAGGTCACCGCAAGATTGAACCCAAAGCTAAGCACTTCTCCCATTGCAAGAACTACCAATCTACTTGGCCAAACCAAACGGATAATTCGAAGAGACTTGCAAAGATAACTTAATCATACATAAAAGAATTCAGAGAAGAATCAAATATTTTCCATAGATAAGCTGGATCATAAACCTACAATTCATCGGTCTCAACAAACACACCGCAAAAAGAAGATTACATCGAATAGATCTCCACAAGAGAGGGGGAGAACATTGTATTGAGATCCAAAAAGAGAGAAGAATCCATCTAGCTACTAACTATGGACCCGAATGTCTGAAGTAAACTACTCACACTTCATCGGAGGGGCTATGGTGTTGATGTAGAATCCCTTCGTGGTGGATGCCCCCTCCGGCGGAGCTCCAGAACAAGCCCCAAGATGGGATCTCGTGGATACAGGAAGTTACGGCGGTGGAATTAGGTTTTTGCCTCCCTTTCTGATCTGTTGGGGGTACGTAGGTATATATAGGAGGAAGGAGTACGTCGGTGGAGCGTCAGGGGGCCCACGAGGCAGGGGGGGCGCGCCTAGGGGGGAGGGGCACGCCCCCACCCTTGTGACCGCCTCTGGCACTCCTTGGAGTAGGGTCCAAGTCTCCTGGATCACGTTCGTGAGAAAATCACGTTCTCAAGGTTTCATTCCGTGTGGACTCCATTTGATATTCCATTTCTTCGAAACACTGAAATAGGCAAAAAACAACAATTCTGGGCTGGGCCTCCGGTTAATAGGTTAGTCCCAAAAATAATATAAAAGTGGAAAATAAAGCTCATTATAGTCGAAAACAATAGATAAAGTAGCATGTAGCAATCATAAATTATAGATACGTTGGAGACGTATCACCCCTCAAGTGTGAACCTCGAGGGTGGTTCCTCTTACGTTCACCTTGATGATTACATCGAGTGGAATCCACCGGGGGTGATTCCTTGGGTTTTCCCCTTGATGTCTGGACACACAGTTACCTTGACTTTACTGGAGACCGTTGTGAAAGCCGGGCGGGCCCGGAGAGCACCCGTGCGATGTGACAGTGGCGGCTGGCTGTTTAGCGGTATCACCCGGGAGGGGGTGATAGCTCCGGACTTGTCCCGACAACCGTCACTCCTTTTAATAATGCACTAACAGGTTTGGGTATTTGTTCTGAGTTGGCCTTTGGCCTTTACGCACTAACCACCACACTAGAATAGTTATGGGCCTCGACGTCGTGGTATCAGCCGAAGCTTTGTCGACGTCCGATTCAGCGATCTTGGCACGGTCGGATCGTCTTGGCCATCCGAGGTGGTCTTGGTATTCACCTCGCATAGCGACCCGAGTGTCATGGCGATGGGCCCAAGACCCCGAGCGCTTAGGATGTAGACCGGCGGGGACCTCTGCTGAGCCTAGGTAGGGCTACGACGTGTTGATCTTCCGAGGCGGGCATTGACCCGAAGGTGTATCCGCCGAGTGATCGGCGTGTTGGGTAACGTGGTGCACCCCTGCAGGGAAGATCTTTATTCGAATATCGTGTCCACGGTAATGGACGTTCAGACTTGTATCCTGATCTTATACAACTAGAAATGGATACTTGATATGTGATGGATATGTTGGCTCCGGGATTGCTTTCTCGCACGGAGTCGAGGAAGGATCTATGGGCCTTAATGTTACAACATGCTTGTTAAT
Organism: Aegilops bicornis; assembly: GCA_021605145.1. Classification (NCBI taxonomy): domain Eukaryota; kingdom Viridiplantae; phylum Streptophyta; class Magnoliopsida; order Poales; family Poaceae; genus Aegilops; species Aegilops bicornis. The sequence goes on along the minus strand of CM038675.1, from coordinate 129,526,363 downwards.
TAAACTGCTATTATATACTCTTCTACATGCTGCAAGATGCTTGGAGCTGCTTGAAGATGCTAGTCTTCGTTAGGCTAGGCCTTCCCCCTCTATTCTGGCATTCTGCAGTTCAGTCCACAGACATGACCCTTCCATTTGATACCAATGCATACTTAGTATAGATCTGATGCTTGCGAGTACTTTGGATGAGTACTCACGGTTGCTTTGCTCCCCCTTTTCCCCCTTCCTTCTTCTTTCCGGTTGATGCAACCGGATGGTGGATCCCTGGAGCCAGATGCCACCGCCGACGGATACTACTACATGGAGGCCACCGAAGACCAGGAGTAGTTAGGAGGTCCCAGGCAGGAGGCCTTGCCTATTTGCTCGTGTTGCTTTTGTGCTAGCCTTCTTAAGGCATCCTTGTTTAACTTATGTCTGTACTCAGATATTGTTGCTTCCGCTGACTCGCTTGTGCATCGAGCTATGTATTCGAGCCCTCGAGGCCCCTGGCTTGTAATATAAAGCTTGTATTATTTTAATTTGTGTCTAGAGTTGTGTTGTGATATCTTCACGTGAGTCCCTGATCTTGGTCGTACACATTTGCGTGCATGATTAGTGTACGGTCGAGTTGGGGGCGTCACACACAAAGAGATCAGATTCTTCAATAACTTGCCGATTCAGATGCAATAGCACGACCATCATCAGCACATATAACAAATACATAGATCTGCATCAAGCACATACATTTGCATTTTGTCTCCTTTAGAATTTCAACATATAAAGAAGAGAAACAATGCATATATCCGTAAAAAGGCCAACACAAGTAAACATTAGAAGAAAGGGGTGGAAAACTAAAGAGAGGATGAGCTCACCAAAGGCTCATGACCACTGCCTAGTTTACATCAGGGGTTTGCAGATGTTACAATCTGCTATCTAAAATAGTCTGACGTAAAGTAGCTACAACGTCAACTAAAAACTAAACCTACAACTATCAGCTCTCTTATATTAGAGTAGCATGGTGCAATTCATGCAAGGCAAAAAAACACATCAGTTCGAAGCTATTAGAAACAGGGGCTCGAGTATAGTTTCAAACTAAAACAACTAAATGTAGTCTCTCTCTCTCTCCCTCCCTCTAAATAAAGAGAAAACAGGGACTAAAGCACATGCCACTTATGCATTTTATCGACAATTTGAACATACAAAGAAGAAACAGTGGATGCCACTATTAATGCAGCAAGGGATCTAAAAAAATTCCAAGGCGCAAGTAGCCCAAGCAATATGTTTACTGAACATGCGCATATATATATATATATATATATATATATATATATATATATATATATATATATATATATAACACTTACTATTGATTAGAGTAGCTATTTTAGAAAAGGTTTTAGATATCATGAATCTCAGTTTCTCAGCTTCAATAGTCATGAAAAAGAGCTCCAACCTCGAGTGCGTAAATAGATCCAATAAAGACATCATAGCAGAGTACATCCAACAAAGACCAGAAATTAATTGGACCCAACAATCAAGGAATATCAGAAATCCTTATATTGGGAAGGAATAGCACAGGTTGCAAATAAAAATATATTATTCCTAACCATGTGCTTACATTTATTTTTTCTTGTGTCGCAGTAATGAAGATAAAAAGGAGCATTGAGAGGGAATTACTCAAAGTAAGCCCATGTGTAGAAGTACATCATTACAGAAAGGCTACCTATACCGTAGAACAAATGTAATTGAAAGTAGAGCACAAAGAGGCTCCTAATTTTCAGACGAGGTGACCATACCTTGTGAAGAATTGACACTACCTCCCTCGCAACCTCCTCCTCTCAGCTCTCATCGGCACACACCACAGTCAGCCGACAAGACAAGGGGATAGGAAAAGAGCTCCAACCTCGAGTCAGCACACGAGCTGCTCCTGGTTAACATAAAGCATAATTTCTACCTCTGAGGGTACTCCATGCTGATTACTTGCCAACACATGGGACACTAAGAGCTTCTCTGGCATCTACAACAAGAATAGCATTAGCACATTAGAAACTATATGATAAGGAGTCACAACACAAAGAAGTGGTAAACCAAATCAACCAATAGTTAAGAAGAGTCAACTCTTGTGAATTACAAGCGGCACCCAACTGTGATCAAGCTACTATATAGATAACATGGTGTTTCATCTGAAAGCTCAGAATCATTGGCAGAATCATTCAGCAGCCAAACATATAAACTAAAACTCTTAAAAAAATATAATGTGGTTCTCAAATCAATTCGTTCATGTTTCAAATTTTATCATGAACAAACTAACAGCAGCAAAATGCATACTTGTATGATAGCAAAATCCTATATACCATGTAGTCATCAACATTGAGCCGCAGAACGGCAAGATCAAACTAAGACTCGGGCCTGCATAACCATAGAAAGAAAAGGATCATCGACAAAGAGGAGAAACTCAAATCAGGAAGCAGCTACTGGTTCCTCTAAAAATTCATTTAGATGACAAACTGTGGGAAGAAAAAAGAACAGGTCTTGATTCCTCTAAAAATTGACTTTAGATGACAAGCCATGGTAAGAAAATTCAGGAAGCAACAACAACAAAGGGAGAGAATCGATCATTCGTTGTCCTAAGCCACAAAAGCATCATACAACGGCAACAACAATGTGCACCATAGGGGGGAAATCCCTAAATGAAAGGCACAAATGAGAAAAATTGTAACAAATGCAAGGAAGCATATATTACAAGGAGTCCAAAATAATATTTTCATTCAGCAAGGTACCATGGTTCAGTATGCTTGCACATCCTAGTTGTCACTCCTTAAGACAGATTGTTTTGTGCATAATGGTGAACCTTTTTATCCTTTTATATTAAGAAATAAAAGGTTTATTATGGCCTTTCATCAATGATTTAGTTGCGCCTGAACCTATAATAAGTAACAGAAAACCAGAAGAAACAATTATTCCTAGGAGGCATGTTGCCATCAAGTTTCTTGTTGGACTGCCTAATTTTGACATCTAACAATGATACATATCATTTTAGAAGACTAAATATCTTACCCTGGATCTGTAAATGGCAGTTGGTGCTATTAGCGACACAGCAATTTACTTCCACCCCCTCTTATCTTTCCTCCATTGAATGATGCTGAGAACAATTCCTTGAACCTGCAATTGGAGATCATATTTTAAACTAAATTAGTTTCTAATCAATAAACCTGCAATTGGAGATCATATTTAAACCAAATTAGTTTCTAAGGCAATAACCAGTAGTAAAGCTAGAAAGAACAATTAGTTCATTACCTAATGCAATATCTACTCCAAGACCATTGCCAAAAATCTTACTACCTCTTGCAAACCTAAAATCAGTTACCTGCAGATTCCCTATCATCCTATGTTGGTCTTCAACATGATTGTTGATTGTTCCAATATTTTCCTATACGGGAAGAAAGAACAAACATAAAAATTATAGACCTGGCTACTTTAGCATGTATATGATTATGATCCCAAAAAGTAACTGGTTCTGTTGCGTGGACAAAAGGCGAATCAACAGAAATAACATATCCTTGTGTGTGCACTCGACCAAAATAAATGACCCCTTACATGTAGATATGTTTTTATCTCGTTAGCGCGATCCACATACTATAGAATTACCAGCTGGTGATACTGACCGTCGTTTAAAATTCAAGTTAGTTTGCTGGAAAAACACGAAATCAATGACCAGTGAAACATAGGATCAAGAATAGCTATTACCTGCCCACGAACATAAATTTACAGAGTGAAAAGAAAACAGCAGCCCAAAAAGAATAGTTATTACTTGCCCGCAAGATCAACCAAGGCAAGATTTCCAGGAAGAACTTGACTACCATCTCATCCTTTCTGCTTGTGTTTTACAGTAAAAAGAGAGGAACAAACGGTATTTTTCACGTGAGCTATTAACTGATCGTATCTGTAACTGTCTTTGTAGACTCACAATCTCAACATTTTAGACTATGCTATTCTGTCAAATCAAACCATATTTGTACTTGGAGATATAAAAAAGAAGAAGACTCAGTTTGGTCGTCCACGTGAACGCCACTGTGAGAAAGGGCTCCCTTTCTTTCTCCAGGCAGTAAAACAAACTCAAAGTATACTATGAACTCAATTGATCTCGTCTCTCTAATTAATAATCTAAGAAGCATCAGGTAATTGGAGTACTGACCACAACATGGGGCTCGAAGGGGTGCTATTCTTCAAGGAGTGGGAAGATGGGGGCGACATCGTGGTCCTCCATCGTGGCCTCCTGTTCCTCTCCGGATCTACCCCACGACCTCCATGGCCTCCTCTTCTTCCTTGCCCCGTGACCTCCATGGCTTCCACCCCTTTCTCCTAGTTCTCACATGTTGGCGAACGAGCAAGAGGAGGCAAAGGATTGACTGCTTGAATCGAAGCCGAGAAGGGGATAGTGACTGCTTACATCAAGATAGAAGCCCAAATTGCTCCGGCGCCTGCCCCGACCACGCCGCCACCTGCTGCGCGCGCGACATCAGTGAATGGAGCGCCGCGGCCGCGCCGTCCACCGCCACCACGGACGCCATCGCCGGCGCCGTCGATCCGCTGCCCTCCTCTGTGGATTGCCGCCCGTCGCCGGATGAGGAGCGAGTGAGGGAGGGAGGCGGTGGGGAGGGAGGGAGGAGGTGGCTCGGAGGAGTCGGCAGACGGGCGAGACGGCAGGCGGACGGCGGGTCATGGGTCATCGCCACGCTGTGGCGAAGGGACGGGCGGGCAGGCGGGCGGGCGGCGGGCGAGACGCGGCGGGCGGCGAGACGGCGGGGGTCATGGGTCATCGCCACGGCCACGGGCAGCGGACGGGCGGGGCGGGCGAGACGGCGGGGCGGCGGGACAGGCGAGCGGCTAGGGTTCTACGGGGAGCTGGTGAGATTTTATATCCTATAGTGAAATGACTAAAATGCCCTCGCCGTGGCACGAGAATTACACGCAGTGGCACGAGATCTTTTAGAGCGGGAGGTAACTATTCATTGTAGCAGCCCCGGATCGACCCAACAGCCGAGGTCCTCCAGTGGCCTGATCCGATGGCTGAAAACGCATCAAACAAGTGATCCGACGGCCAGATCCGATGGCTGAAAACGCATCAAACAAGTGATCCGACGGCCAGAAATCGCTGAGCTCTGAGAAGCCTCATGTTCTCCCTAGATACTTATATCAGGGTGCAAACCACCGCCGGCCAATAATCCTAGACCTGGCCGTCATGCATCGAGCGATCTGCAGGCCTGTGACTGACGATCGAGCTCTCTGAATAATTTACGTTTTGTGCCAACGTTCCTCCCCGTACATGTAGCTTTGGCGGTTTCTTCAAATAATGATGAAGCAGTGGACACGTTGTCGGTCGTCACGCTTGCAGCCTGCGGTTCATACGTGTCAAAGTATGAGGAAACTTAGTAAAAAAAAGTATGAGGAAATTTCCGTCGGAAATATTAGCATTTTTTTGACTAATCTAATCCACAAGTAAATACTAAGCATGGCAAATTCATTGGCCTTGAAGATTAAGCAGGGATTATTGTCTTATATGGGCCTAAGCCCATCCATAATCCATTAATTTCTCTCTTCTATTTCCGTACTGCATGACAATTCTGTACATCTGGTCAGTGCTTTTTAAAAAAAGAGGAAGACTCCCGGCCTCTGCATTTGGGCGATGCATGCAGTCACTTTATTAATTATTCACGAAGACCTTACAAAGTAATACATCCGTAAATCTGAAGCCACCATTCTAGCAACATCCGTCGCTACTCCTATCCATTTGATGAAGGGGTGCTGATAGTTGCTGATAGTCCAAGCCTAATACCAAACAGACCTCGCAGCAAGCCTAACATCTAGAACCGGAGGCCCCAACCAAGGCACTGTCGGGTCTGGGGCACACACCGGTCCGACGCACTCTCAGAGGCCGCCACCGCGTCTTCCACCGATCCGTCTTCAGAGCATTTGCCGACGCATCGACCTTGCGAGGCCTACCATCAACGTCACCACGATGCCAGATAGCTCCAACCTCCTCCGATACGCCGCCGAGATCTGCCGTCTTCGATACCGAGGAGGAAACATCGCTCCACCTCTGGGCGCATCGTCGGCCACCTGCCGCGATGCGGTGCAAGTCCAGCCCCGGGAAAGCACGCGGGAATCACAATCTTCAAGACGAAACCCTCAGGAGGGGAAGCGACATCACGCCATTGTCTGGCCCTGCACCGCAGGTCCTAGGCTTTCACCCGAAGAAAGTGACTCGAGAGCCGAGGTGGTCGGAGAGCTCCATGACGGACCCCAGGAGGAGAGCGACGTCCGCATATGCCGCGCCTTCGGCTTTCGCCCGGAGCAACCCTACCTCCGCACCCTCACGCTGCTGGACGAGGATGGGGGAACCCTAGCGCTGCCAACATGTGAACCCACTGGCCCAAGCGCCTCGTGCGTGGCGGCGGCGCCACCACCACGCACGACCACCAACCTCACCGTCGGTCGAAGCTGACGGGCCAAATCGGCCGATCCCGCTACGGCCAGATCTGCAACCTCGAGACGCCGTCGCGTCGAGGCAGCCACGAGCAGCCGGCAGCCCATCACCTGCGAGAGGACGAGGACGCCGTGCCGGGCAGCCGCCACGCCGACCGGAGACGCCGAGGACGAGTCTCCCACCACCATGGGCTCATGCCGGCAATCGAGGTCGCCGCGCATACGGAGATCCCTGCCGCTACCGTCCTCCGGCATGGGCTTCGCCCGGCAGACTAATCCGGCGACGGCGGGAGGAGGGGGTGCTGTAGAGGGGGGCGGCGGCGGCGCACTAGGGTTCCCCTGAGCCGCCCTGGGGACACGCGGGGGTCGGGGTGGGGTCAGTGGTACTATTCTCAAGATGTTTAATGCACGCAGGTATTACCACTGCAGTCGGGGGTATGTCACTTTTAAATATGCACAAGTAGTCATTTCCTGACGGAAGACCGGACGGACAAAACTATTTGAAAAAAAAAGGACAGAGATTTTTTTTTTAGAAAAACTTTCAATCTATTTATCTTCAATCATAGTAGTACAACGAATACCAGAAATAAAAATTACATTCAGATCCGTAGACCACCTATCGACGACTACAAGCACCGAAGCGCGCCGAAGGCGCGCTGCCGTCATCCCCAGAGCCGGGCATAACTTGTTGTAGCAGACTGTCGGGAAGTCCTCGTGTTAAGGCCCCATAGGACCAGCACCCCATAACAGCAACCGCCGCCGATGAAAAATAACTTATATCGGAAGGATCCAAACAGAAGACACGCGAACGTAGACGAACAACGACGAGATCCGAGCAGATCCACCATAGATAGATCTGCTGGAGACATACCTCCACACGCCCACCAACGATGCTAGACGCACCGCCGAAACGGGGGCTAGGTGGGAAGATCTTTATTCCACCTTTAGGGAGCCGCCGCCGTCTCGACTTCCGAGTAGGACACAAACCCTAACAAGATTGAAAAAATGACTAAAAAAGAAGCCCTCCCGCCGGCCCTTGCCAGGATCCACTGCGCCTCCACGGTCCTAGGGCCACCGGAGACAAGGCGGAGATGCGACGGCGCTGGCGAGAGGCACGAACCTTAACTTTCTTTTTTAAGAAGGAGGAGGAGGCGGAGCCCTGGCTTTAGGTACGTGCGTAAGGCTGGAAGAAAAAAAAACAGATAAATTGAACGAACTGGTACTCTGCGGTACGTGCAATTGGGCGCTCTCAGAGAACGTCACCTCGGAGCTGGCAGGTGCATGTACGTACGTGCGTGCATGGACCGTGTGCGACGCAGACGTACAGAGCGGCCGGTCGACCGCTCGATCTGCGCCGTGCAATGCGATGCGTGCGTGACGCCGACCAGACGGTCTTCGTGCGTGCGTGCACGTGCGGCGCGCTGTCGCAACAACGAACGCCAATTTCACATCCCGTGAACGCAGCTCGTTTTTCTGTCCAAAGTGCATCTTTTCGTCGTTTTAGTGGGTTCGCGTCTGCTTCTTCCTTTCAAAAGTGATCTAAACGCTCTTATACTTCTTTATAAAGGGAATAGTTGAGTGTGCTCGCATCTGCTTTTCACGAGAGTGATCTAAACGCTCTTTATATTTTTTTAAGTAGGGAGTAGTTGCGCTTACCCATTTGGTGTTTTTACTCGTTTCTACTCCGTACTTTGTTGTCCAAGCTAGTGTTATGGTTTCTGGCGACGAAACAGAGGCATTAGCATTTCCTAAAAAAAACATCTGAGATTGTCTCGATCGTGCACCAATACGAATCCTACAATAGTGCCAACCAACAGATCCAGCCCATAAAAGAAGAGAACATGATACGAGCGTCAACGCAGAATGTTAAGCTAGATGATACGCGGATCACCGAATTCATATATACACACACACGTTGCTTTCGGAATCTCGGCATTTCAATTTGTTTTCATCCTCCCGACAGCTCAGGAATGCAAGTTTACGCCACCTCCGATCCGAGCCGGTCAAACAATCAATCAACGAATCCGAATGGTACCGCTTGGAATAAGTGGTTTGCTATCTCAAAAACGAATCCGAATGGTCCCGGCCGGCAGCTTGTTTTACATGTTTGTTTTGCCAAATCTGAAAGACTTTCCCTGGCAGCCTATTCACCACCCACTTTGATGTCACGAACAGAACATATGTGTATGTTATATCGCCTAGCCCTCTCGCCTAGCCCTCTCGCCTAGCCCACACGCCGGAGGCCACTCCGGCCCCGGCGTCCACTGCCTCCCACGCCGGAGGCTCTCGCGACGCTGGTCACTCCGGCCACGTCGTCCACCAACCATCATCTTCCATTTGTTCCTCGCGGTGGCGCTGGCGGACCTCAACTTCGACATTGGGCAAGATTTCGCTGCTGAGATCTGGAGGAAGTGGGGTGTCACCATCAACTATGAAGAGGGACAAGATCAAGAGGAGTTTTTGCTCGTGGCAGAATTCACCAGATCAAGGATCAAACTCACAACTGAATCAGTTAGCACCATTCTCTTGGCCTGTTTCGGGGGCAGAGCCTCACTGTTTAGGGTTCAATTGTTGCAAAATTGGTCCTTTAGATTCTCTGTTTCATCCAAAGAGGTTGGTTTTTCTATCATCAAAGGAGGAAATATCTCTCTTCCTCTGCTCAATGTTAATTTCCTCCTTTGGGCAATGGGGGCCCTAACTCATGTTGGGAGCTTGATCAATATCTTCAAGAAAAAGAGGATGAATGGACACATGTTTTTCGTCGTCATCCAAGGAAATCCTACATGGATGCCCTGAGATCTCCTGGTAGATTCCTGGATTCAGATCATAGAGATCTTCGATCATCCCCAATTCATCCCATCAATTCTACCAGGGCGACACCTAAGGAATATGTTGGCAATTATGGCCATAATAAACATTCATTGGCTAATTCACCCCCGGAGCGGGATCACAGCGTATTCAAAATGAGCAGCGACCTTTCTGTGTGTGTTGCCTCACTTTGGGCCATGCTAGGCCCAGTTGCACAAATCGCATTAAGTGTCGGCTCTGTAAGAAATGGGGCCATATTGCTAAAAATTGTTTCTCTGCCCCTCAGCCCAATGAAGGCCCAGTCCTCACGCTTGGCATTCCGAGGCAGGATGCCACTGTTCCAGCTGCAGAGAAGGCAGGAGCGGTCAATCAGAGGCCTAATAAATGTAATGTTATCTCCCTCTCTGCTCCTTCCCGAGTTAGCTCGTTCCTTTACTCTGCCTCTCCGCATTCCATTGCTCGTCGTCTCCAGGCCGCAGTCATACCCTCATCTCCTCCATCCGCAACCAGATCTCCAGACCTCACTTCAGCCATGGCGACCTTCCCCTTCGATCCCTCACCCTTTCTTCCACCAAATCATCAAGGCATTGTGGTGGAAGGAAGGCCTGCTCGCACCTATGTGCTCTCTGGAGCGCCGACGCCCTTGCATGAATATTGGGCGATTGCATCTATTGTTCCTATGCCGAATCTCCCGGTGGCTTTCAACACTGTCCGTGAGGTACTCACTGATTTCCTGATAGATAAGGGGTTGGGGTTTTCAGAGATTATTCCTTGTCCCTTTGGACATGCATATATTTAGCTAGGCAGCGTATTTGATCGGGATGAGCTAGTTGCCAATAGCCCCCATCTTTTTACTGATGTGCATGTCATCTTTCAAAATCATGACAAAGGATTGAACTGGAGAAAATTAGTTTTGACCAGGGAAGTATGGATTCTGTTATGCGGCTTTCCTTTTGATAGAAGGAATATTAGAGAAATCAATGAGGCAGTCAGTAAATTTGGGAAGTTTGTGATGTGGGATAGAGTGAGAAGCTCGAAAGCAAATCAGATGGTCAAAATCAAAGTGCAAGAATTGAGTAATATACCTGCTAGTATTGTATTTGGAGATGGTGAGAACTCCGATTCTCTCTCTGTTCCGGTTGTGATCCTGCAGCATCAGTTGATTGAGGCAGAACCACACGATGAAGATCCTATCCCACCCCATGGTAATCCACATCCTATGCCAATTCAAGCTAACCACCACCCCAACCAGCACATTCACTTTTTGGGTCCTCTTCAGCAACATGAGGCTGATGCACAACCAGTTCCTCAACTGAACCTGAATTTAGCTCTGAATGATGAAGAAAATGAGGAGATGAATGAGGAAGAAAATGAGGAGATGAATGAGGAAGAAGAACCAGATGAGATGACAGGCTGGGGCCACTGGGCTATGCCAGAAGCGAACCCAGAAATTGATCAGGAGCTCCACCCTGGTGAATTTCTGGAACTGCAAGACCTAATGGCCCCTATGGATGAAGAGCAGCAGAATATGGGTGAGCAAGGAAATCAGAGTAGCCTCACTTTGACTCTGGGGCAGTCTGACAGCAGTGGTAACACGGGTGCTTCAATTGTGGGCCCTTTGGCGCCAAGGATTCCTGACTTAAATCCCATTGGTGGGCCGTTGCCGGCCCAACAAATGATTGTGGATGAGCCTGATGTCTTGGCTACAGTAGTCCCCCCCCCCCCCTCGAGGAGCAAAATATTGTGATGGCCCAGATGCAGCCCATTATGGATATGAGTTTTCAGTTGATGTTCAGACAGCACATTACAGCTGCAGTTGATAGAGAGGAGGATCCCATGAATCTGGAGCTAATGGTTGGCTCTCAGCAGGTTATAACCAAGCTGGTCTCTCCTCCCACTGATAACCATGTTCAAGTGGAGAAGTCAACAGTCTTGGCTGATACTCATAGTCCTGTGAAGCTGATTCAAGAGCTGAATAATGACCAGATTGGCCTGATTGATCCAGACACTGATCAGACTACACAAGTCAACATGATTCCAAAAGAGACAGAGAATAATGAGCAGGAAGGTGAATCTTCATCCTCATCTGACATGACAACCCCACCTGGTTTCCCCTTTCCATCTTACCTTCCGGATAATGTTCCTGTAGGTACAGATGTAGATGCTACGATGGTACTGCCAACTGAATCAAACAACAACAACAAGTTGGCCAATATTGTGGAGCTGCTGGGTACTGAAGGAGCTGAGGTATGGGAGCAACACTTTGCTCCTAAATAAGCTCATCACAATCACATAAAGGTACCAGTGGACTTGGGTTAATTTTCTTTCTGTATCATTTCTCTCTCCTGGTAAGTTCGAATGGGTCAAAAAGTTTATTACTTCCAAGGTTTGGGAGATCATTAAGCAAGGGTACTCAGATGATAACACCCTCCCATTTGTGATACCTACTGCTTGTCCTATCTCTGACTCTGAAGACAATATTATGGTACAGGTGGAGATGGAACAAGAAGTCACCTCTCCCTTGAGCTCTGAACAAAGGATAGATCAATCAGCCTCTTCTACTCCTGCTGTTCTCAACCACAAGAAAAGAAAGGAAAAAGTTCCACTGGTTGACTCTGAGGTAAGAAGAAGTTGCAGACTACAAAAGCTCTCTAAAGGATTTAAACAAAAATCTTGTACAGATAGGAACTGTTTGGCTTGCCATGCTCTGCCACCTCTTATACCTGCCAAAGTAGTTAAAAGTCTCAATACTTCTTTTTGTAAGGTACCAGCAAAGGACACCATTGAGGAGCTACTATCTAGCAAACCCAAGAAGATCAAGAGCTCCCAAGCTGCCAAAGTAGCCATCAAGGAGAAGGAGGCTGACAAAGGAAGCAAAGCTAGTACCTAGAATTCCTCATTTGGGCATTGAATTAGAGCTTTTGTAAAGAGGGCAGTTCAGCACTTTTGAGTTTCAGTCTTACAGAGATTTGTATCCATGGGAATGACTTATATGCGCATGTTACACAGTATTCTGAATGTATTGATGGGTTGCTATGTTGCTACTTGTATTGTTAATGCCATTTATGTCTCTTTTGCTGGATTGCTGGATCTGAATTCAAATTTTACTTGTCGTTCTGCAAGAGTACTGCCAGAGTTATAGTAGGTGGGGCACAATGGTATGAGACGCTGAAAGTACACCAATTAGATTATGGCTAGGGAACGGACTGTACTTAATTGGAATATTCGAGGATTGAATGATCCTAAGAAGTGGACTGCCATTAAGAATAAAATAGAAGAATCACAATGTGTTGTTCTCTGTCTCCAAGAAACCAAGAGAGAGCATTTTGACAGTTGGTACCTGCTTAACTTTTATCCTAAGAAATTCAACAAATTCGAATACCTACCCTCAGTTGGCGCCTCTGGAGGACTGCTCATTGCTTGGAATGACCAAATCTTCTCTGGGCAATTATTTCACAGGAACAGTTATGCTCTTTTTGTTACTTTCACTTCCAAACATAATGGTGATTCATGGATCCTGTCCAATATTTATGGACCCAGCCAAGGAGAGGATAGAGGCAACTTCATGGAGTGGTTCAGAAACTTTCAAATGCTTGATGATCATAACTGGTTGGTGATGGGTGATTTTAATCACATCAGATATCGTCATAACAGGAGTAATGAGGGGAGTAACATCAATGATATGTTGGCCTTTAATGAAGCCATTAGTAATCTGGCTCTAGTTGAAATCCCTCTTAAGGGCAGGAATTTTACTTGGAGCAATATGCAGGATCAACCTTTGCTTGAAAAATTAGACTAGTGCTTTACCTCTGAAACATGGACCCTCAAATTCCCACAAATCTTGGCTTATCCTTTAGCCAAAACTACCTCAGATCATGTCCCCTTCATGGTCAAGATTGGCACCAACATCCCCAAATCCAATATATTCAGATTCGAAAACTTCTGGCTAGAACACAGTGATTTTCATGAGGTGGTGAAGCAGATTTGGACACAAGATGTTGATGAAACAGATAGTGCCAAGATTATTGCCTCTAAATTCAAAAGATTGAGGAAGGGGCTCAAGATCTGGTCTAGAAATATTTCCAACCTCAAGTAGCTTATTGAGAACACCAACTTCATGATTCTCTGCTATGATCAGCTTGAAGACAGCAGACCTCTATGCACTGTGGAAGATAATGGGAGAAATATCCTTAAGATGCACTTGGCAGAAATTCTTAAGCAGCAACGTCTCTATTGGAAGCAACGATCCACCATCAGAAATATTAAGGTTGGGGAAGCTAATACCAAATATTTTCAGGCAAAAGCTACTATTAAACACAGACATAACTGCATTGCTATGCTTAGAGATGAGCTCAACCAGGAACATCACACCCATCATGCCAAAGCTGCTATTCTCCTCAGAGCCTTCAAAGAGAGATTGGGCACTGTTGTCACACCTCACAACCCTTTATTACTTCACCACCTCATTCAAGCAGAGGCTAACCTGGCTGAACTTGAAGTTCCTTTCACTAGAGCAGAGATAGATTCTGTGGTGCATCATATGCCTCCTGACAAATCCCCTGGCCCAGATGGCTTCAATGTTGCTTTCCTCAAAGCTTGCTGGACTATCATTGCCCCAGATTTCTACAGATTAATTGATGACTTTCACTCAGGGGTTGTTAATCTCCAGAGCATCAATTACTCTTTCATTATGTTGATTCCAAGAATGATTCTGCGGCCACTCCAGCTGAGTTCAGACCCGTTTCCCTCCTCAATTGCACCCTGAAAATCCTTACCAAGCTGTTGGCAAATAGATTGCAAAAAAATATTTTAAAACAGGTTCATAGAAATCAGTATGGTTTTCTCAATAACAGATGTATTCAAGACTGCCTTGCCTGGTCCTATGAATATATCCATCAATGCCATTGATCCAAAAAAGAGATTATCCTATTGAAATTGGATTTTGAGAAAGCTTTCGATATAATCAACCATGACACCATTATTGAGATTCTGCAAGCTAAGGGTTTTGGGAGTAGATGGATTCAATGGACCAGAATGATTTATGGTACTGGTTTTTCATCTGTCCTTCTTAATGGTGTCCCAGGGAAACAGTTTCTATGTAAAAAGGGTGTCAGGCAAGGTGATCCATTATCTCCCCTCATCTTTGTCTTGGCTGCTGATCTGTTACAAACCATGTTCAATGAGGCAATGACAAATTCCATGATTTCCTCTCCTTTGCTACACCATTCATGTCCTGATTATCCAATCATCCAATATGCAGATGATACCATTCTGGTAGTTAATGTTGATCCTCTCCAACTGAACCACATTAAGAACCTCCTATTACATTATGCTGCCTACACTGGTCTCAAAGTAAATTATGGGAAATCTACTATGATCTCAATCAACACTCCCCCCCCCCCCCCGAAGATGGCTGCCGTATCAACTCTGCTTGGTTGTAAGATTGGTACCCTTCCTCACACATATCTGGGTCTGCCACTTTGCCTCCTAAAACCCAAAATTGTGGACTTCATGCCCATGATGAGAAGGATTGAAAACAAATTGCTGAGCTGCTCAACCATGCTATCTAGTGGAGACAAACTCACTCTCATCAAATCTGTATTTGCAAGTATGCTTATCTACTTCATGTGTTCACTCACCTTACCTAAAGGTGTGATCCATCAAATAACTTGCTACCTGAGGAACTACTTCTGGAGAAAGTATGGTACCATGGCAACTGGCTCTGCCCTCATCGCGTGGGATTCCATTTGTAAACCTAAAGCTCATGGTGGATTGGGCATTTTGGATATCACAACTCACAACAGAGCCCTTCTTATGAAATTCCTCCACAAATTTTTCAATAAGGAAGATGTCCCCTGGGTTAATATCATTTGGGAAGCTCATTATCAAGACTCTCTCCCAAGCGACAAAATGGTTGGGTCATTCTGGTGGAAATGCTGCTTAAATTGCTTCCACTTTGCAAAAGCAAAGCAATGCAATCCTGGTACTAGAGATACAATAACCTTCTGCTCTGCTAATTGGGCTGGGCAACCATTGTTGGAGAAATTCCCTGAACTTTGTTCTTATGCGCTCAACAAGGCCTCTTCTATGGCTGAAGTCACAAATCATCAAGATATCAGTTTGTCTTTCCATCGACCATTATCTTCCCAAGCATTCCAGCAATTCAATGAGCTCACTGCACTGCTAGCTGATGTCTACTACGCAACCTTCTCCTTCTAGACGTTGTTAGGCCTCCAAGTGCAGAGGTTTGTAGGACAGTAGCAAATTTCCCTTAAGTGGATAACCTAAGGTTTATTAATCCGTGGGAGGCATAGGATGAAGATGGTCTCTCTCAAACAACCCTGCAACCAAATAACAAAGAGTCTATTGTGTCCCCAACACAACCAATACAATGGTAAATTGTATAGGTGCACTAGTTCAGCGAAGAGATGGTGATACAAGTGCAATATGGATGGTAGATATATGTTTTTATAATCTGAAAATATAAAAACAGCAAGGTAACTAATGATAAAAGTGAGCATAAACGGTATTGCAATGCTAGGAAACAAGGCCTAGGGTTCATACTTTCACTAGTGCAAGTTCTCTCAACAATAATAACATAGTTGGATCATATAACTATCCCTCAACATGCAACAAAGAGTCACTCCAAAGTCACTAATAGTGGAGAGCAAACGAAGAGATTATGGTAGTGTACGAAACCACCTCAAAGTTATTCTTTCCAATCAATCCGTTGGGCTATTCCTATAAGTGTCACAAACAGCCCTATAGTTCGTACTAGAATAACACCTTAAGACACAAATCAACCAAATCCCTAATGTCACCTAGATACTCCAATGTCACCTCAAGTATCCGTGGGTATGATTATACGATATGCATCACACAATCTCAGATTCATCTATTCAACCAACACATAGAACCTCAAAGAGTGCCCCAAAGTTTCTACCGAAGAATCAAGATGAAAGCGTGTGCCAACCCCTATGCATAGGTTCATGGGAGGAACCCGCAAGTTGATCACCAAAACATACATCAAGTGAATCATGTGATATCCCATTTTTCACCACAGATATGCACAGCAATACATACATCAAGTGTTCTCAAATCATTAAAGACTCAATCCGATAAGATTACTTCAAAGGGAAAACTCAATCCATTACAAGAGAGTAGAGGGGGAGAAGAAACATAAGATCCAACTAAAATAGCAAAGCTCGCGATACATCAAGATCGTGCCAAATCAAGAACACGAGAGAGAGAGAGATCAAACACATAGCTACTGGTACATACCCTCAGCCCCGAGGGTGAACTACTCCCTCCTCGTCATGGAGAGCGTCGGGATGATGAAGATGGCCAGCGATGAGGGTTCCTCCCTCCGGCAGGCTGCCGGAACAGGGTCCCGATTGGCTTTTGGTGGCTACAGAGGCTTGCGGCGGCGGAACTCCCGATCTATTCTGGTCTCCGATGGTTTTAGGGTATAATGGTATATATAGGAGGAAGAAGTACGTCAGGGGAGCCACGAGGGGACATGAGGGTGGAGGGCGCGCCTGGGGTGGGGGGGGGGGAGGGCGCACCCCCCCTACCTCGTGGCTTCCTCGTTGCTTCTCTGACGTGGAATCCAAGTCTCCCCGGTTGCTTTCCTTCCAAAAATAACTTCTCCAGAAGATTTCAATCTGTTTCAACTCTGTTTGATATTCCTTTTCTTCGAAACACTGAAATAGGCAAAAAAACATCAATTCTGGGCTGGGCCTCCGGTTAATAGGTTAGTCCCAAAAGTAATATAAAAGTGGATAATAAAGCCCAATATTGTCCAAAACAGTTGATAATATAGCATGGAGCAATCAAAAAATACGTTGGAGACATATCAAGCATCCCCAAGCTTAATTCCTGCTCATCCTCTAGTAGGTAAATGATAAAAAAGATAATTTTTGATGCGGAGTGCTACTTGGCATAATTTCAATGTAATTCTTCTTAATTGTGGTATGAATATTCAGATCAGAAAGATTCAAGACAAAAGTTTAATATTGACATAAAAATAATAATACTTCAAGCATACTAACAAAGCAATCATGTCTTCTCAAAATAACATGGCAAAAGAAAGTTATCCCTACAAAATCATATAGTCCTGCTATGCTCTATCTTCACCACACAAAGTATTTAAATCATGCACAACCCCGATGACAAGCCAAGCAATTGTTTCATACTTTTGACATTCTCAAAACTTTTTCAATCTTCATGCTATACATGAGCGTGAGCCATGGATATAGCACTATATGTGGAATAGAATGGTGGTTGTGGAGAAGACAAAAAGAGAGAAGATAGTCTCACATCAACTAGGCGTATCAACGGGCTATGGAGATGCCCATCAATAGATATCAATGTGAGTGAGTAGGGATTGCCATGCAACGGATGCACTAGAGCTATAAGTATATGAAAGCTCAACAAAAGAAACTAAGTGGGTGTGCATCCAACTTGCTTGCTCACGAAGACCTAGGGCATTTTGAGGAAGCCCATCATTGGAATATACAAGCCAAGTTCTATAATGTAAAATTCCCACTAGTATATCAAAGTGACAACATAGGAGACTCTCTATCATGAAGATCATGGTGCTACATTGAAGCACAAGTGTGGTAAAAGGATAGTAGCATTGCCCCTTCTCTCTTTTTCTCTCATTTTTTTATTTTTTTTGTTTGGGCCTTTTCTCTCTCCTTTTTTATGGCCTCTTTTTTTCTCTTTTTTTATTTTATTTTTCGTCCTTGGTCACATCCCGACTTGTGGGGAAATCATAGTCTCCATCATCCTTTCCTCACTGGGACAATGCTCTAATAATGATGATCATCACACTTTTATTTACTTACAACTCAAGAATTACAACTCAATACTTAGAACAAGATATGACTCTATATGAATGCCTCCGTGGTGTGCGAGATATGCAATGAATCAAGAGTGACATGTATGAAAGAATTATGAACGGTGGCTTTGCCACAAATACGATGTCAACTACATGATCATGCTAAGCAATATGACAACGATGGAGCGTGTCATAATAAACGGAACGATGGAAAGTTGCATGGAAATATATCTCGGAATGGCTATGGAAATACCAAAACAGATAGGTATGTTGGCTGTTTTGAGGAAGGTATATGGTGGGTGTATGATACCGGCGAAAAGTGCGCGGTATTAGAGAGGCTAGCAATGGTGGAAGGAATAAAAGTGCGTATAATCGATGGACTCAACATTAATCATAAGGAACTCATATACTTATTGCAAAAATCTACAAGTTATCAAAGCAAAGTATTACGTGCATGCTCCTAGGGGGATATATTGGTAGGAAAAGACCATCGCTCGTCCCCGACCGCCACTCATAAGGAAGACAATCAATAAATAAATTATGCTCCGACTTCATCACATAACGGTTCACCATACGTGCATGCTACGGGAATCACAAACTTTAACACAAGTATCTCTCAAATTCACAACTACTCCACTAGCATGACTCTAATATCACCATCTTCATATCTCAAAACAATTATCAAGTATCAAACTTTTCTTAGTATTCAACACACTCATAAGAAAGTTTTTACTAATCTTGAATACCAAGCATATTACGATTATTTAAGCAAATTACCATGCTATTTAAGACTCTCAAAATAATATAAGTGAAGCATGAGAGGTCAATAGTTTCTATAAAACAAATCCACCACCGTGCTCTAAAAGATATAAGTGAAGCACTAGAGCAAATGACAAACTACTCCGAAAGATATAAGTGAAGATCAATGAGTAGTCGGATAATTATGCAACTTATGTGAAGACTCTCCCATTTAAGGATTTCAGATCTTGTTATTTTTTTCAAACAGCAAGCAAAACAAAATAAAACGACATTTCAAGGATAGCACACATCATGTGAAGAAGCAAAAACTTAGGTTCAACCGATACTAACCGATATTTGTTGAAGAAGAAAGGTGGGATGCCTACCGGGGCATCCCCAAGCTTAGATGCTTGAGACTTCTTGAAATATTATCTTGGGGTGCCTTGGGCATCCCCAAGCTTGATCTTTTGTGTCTCCTTAATTCCTCTCATATCACGGTTTTCTAAATCTCAAAAGCTTCATCCACACAAAACTCAACAAGGACTTGTGAGATAAGTTAGTATAAACCAATGCAAAAACCTTATCATACTATATGTAAAAAATCACTAAAATTATTATTCAACATTACATACTAAATGCCTCTGCATATTTAATACTCCTATCCTCAAATAGAATCATTAAACAAGCAAACATATGCAAACAATGCAAACATAACAACAATCTGCCAGAACAGTACAGTCTGTAAAGAATGCAAGATTCATCATACTTCCCTAATTCCAAAAATTATGAAAGAAAATTCCCATTATAGTAAATTTATCAGAGCTTATTATGCAAAAGGTTTCAACATTTTATCACATTCTAACTTTTATAAGGAATTTTTGCAACAGCGGTAAACTATCTGTTTTCATACAGCAACATGCATACTTGCAAAATAAGCATAGTAAAGGCTATCCTTGAAATTTTTATTGAAAATAAAGATGCAAAACATTAATCTAAATAAAAGCAAGCAAATACTAGCAAAATAAATTGACGCTCCAAGCAAAACACATATCATGTGGTGAATAAAAATATAGCTCCAAGTAAAGTTACTGATGAACGAAGATTTAAAGAGGGATGCCTTCAGGGCATCCCCAAGCTTAGGCTCTTGGTTGTCCTTGAATATTACCTTGGGGTGCCTTGGTCATCCCCAAGATTAGGCTCTTGCCACTCCTTATTCCTTAGTCCATCGAATCTTTACCCAAAACTTGAAAACTTCACAACACAAAACTTAACAGAAAATCTCGTAAGCTCCGTTAGTATAAGAAAATAAATCGCCACTTGGGTACTGTAATGAAATCATTATTTATTTATATTGGTGTAATATCTACTGTATTATAACTTCTCCATTTTTCATACCTTCCGATACTACTCATAGATTCATCAAAATAAGCAAACATCACATAGAAAACAGAATCTGTCAAAAACAGAACAGTCTGTAGTAATATGTATCAAACGTATACTTCTGGAACTCCAAAAATTATAAAATAAATTGGTGGACCTGAGGAATTTTTCTAGTAATTATCTTAAAAAAGAATCAACTAAATAACACTTTCCCGTAAAATTTTTTAGCTAAACTCGTGAGCGCTAAAGTCTCTGTTTTTTACAACATGATCATAAAGACTTCACCCAAGTCTTCCCAAAGTTCTACTTGGCACAAACACTAATTAAAAAATAAAACCACATCTTAACAGAAGCTATATGTATTATTTATTACTAAAAAGAACCAAAAATATAAAAACTAAAATAAAATTGGGTTGCCTCCCAACAAGCGCTATAGTTTAACGCCCCTAGCTAGGCATGATGATTTCAATGATGCTCACATAAAAGATAAGAATTGAAACATAAAGAGAGCATCATGAAGAATATGACTAGAACATTTAAGTCTAACCCACTTTCTATGCATAGGGATTTTATGAGCAAACAACTTATGTGAACAATAATCAACTAGCATAAGAAGGCAAACACAAGCATAACTTCAAGATTTTAAGCACATAGAGAGGAAACTTGACATGCAATTCCTACAAGCATACATTCCTCCATCATAATAATTTTCAGTAGCATCGTGAATGAATGAATTCAACAATATAACCAGCACATAAAGCATTCTTTTCATGATCTACAAGCATAGAAATTTTATTACTCTCCACATAAGCAAATTTGTTCTCATCAATAATAGTGGGAGAAAACTCAACAAAATAACTATCATGTGATTGAAAATTAAGATAAAGATGACAAGTTTCATGGTTATCATTATTCTTTATAGCATACGTGTCATCACAATAATCATCATAGATAGCGGGCATGCTCTCATCATAATAAATTTGCACATCAAAACTTGGGGGACTAAAAATATCATCTTCATCAAACGTAGCATCCCCAAGCTTGTGGCTTTGCATATCATTAGCATCATGGATATTCAAAGAATTCATACTAAAAACATTGCAATCATGCTCATCATTCAAAGATTTAGTGCCAAACATTTTATAGACTTCTTTTTCTAGCACTTGAGCACAATTTTCCTTTCCATCATACTCACGAAAGATATTAAAAAGATGAAGCGTATGAGGTAAACTCAATTCCATTTTTTTGTAGTTTTCTTTTATAGACTAAACTAGTGATAAAACAAGAAACTAAGGGATTCAATTGCAAGATCTAAAGACATACCTTCAAGAACTCACCTCCCCGGCAACGGCGCCAGAAAAGAGCTTAGTTGACGGGGTGTGAGTGTCGCTTACCTAGCCTCCCTGGCAACGACGCCAGAAAATAGCTTGATATCTACTACGCAACCTTCTCCTTGTAGACGTTGTTGAGCCTCCAAGTGCAGAGGTTTGTAGAACAGTAGCAAATTTCCCTCAAGTGGATGACCTAAGGTTTATCAATCCGTGGGAGGCGTAGGATGAAGATGGTCTCTCTCAAACAACCCTGCAACCAAATAACAAAGAGTCTCTTGTGTCCCCAACACAACCAATACAATGGTAAATTGTATAGGTGCACTAGTTCAGCGAAGAGATGGTGATACAAGTGCAATATGGATGGTAGATATAGGTTTTTGTAATCTGAAAATATAAAACAGCAAGGTAACTAATGATAAAAGTGAGCGTAAACGGTATTGCAATGCTAGGAAACAAGGCCTAGGGTTCATACTTTCACTAGTGCAAGTTCTCTCAACAATAATAACATAGTTGGATCGTATAACTATCCCTCAACATGCAACAAAGAGTCACTCCAAAGTCACTAATAGTGGAGAGCAAACGAAGAGATTATGGTAGGGTACGAAACCACCTCAAAGTTATTCTTTCCAATCAATCCGTTGGGCTATTCCTATAAGTGTCACAAACAGCCCTAGAGTTCGTACTAGAATAACACCTTAAGACACAAATCAACCAAATCCCTAATGTAACCTAGATACTCCAATGGAACCTCAAGTATCCGTGGGTATGATTATACGACATGCATCACACAATCTCAGATTCATCTATTCAACCAACACATAGAACCGCAAAGAGTGCCCCAAAGTTTCTACCGGAGAATCAAGACGAAAACTTGTGCCAACCCCTATGCATAGGTTCATGGGCGGAACCCGCAAGTTGATCACCAAAACATACATCAAGTGAATCACGTGATATCCCATTTGTCACCACAGATACGCACGGCAATACATACATCAAGTGTTCTCAAATCATTAAAGACTCAATCCGATAAGATTACTTCAAAGTGAAAACTCAATCCATTACAAGAGAGTAGAGGGGGAGAAGAAACATAAGATC
The DNA here is from genome assembly GCA_021605145.1 of Aegilops bicornis. Classification (NCBI taxonomy): domain Eukaryota; kingdom Viridiplantae; phylum Streptophyta; class Magnoliopsida; order Poales; family Poaceae; genus Aegilops; species Aegilops bicornis. The sequence goes on along the minus strand of CM038675.1, from coordinate 129,503,704 downwards.
CAACTATAATAGCAAAGCTCGCGATACATCAAGATCGTGCCAAATCAAGAGCACGAGAGAGAGAGAGAGAGAGAGAGAGAGAGAGAGAGAGAGATCAAGCACATAGCTACTGGTACATACCCTCAGCCCCGAGGGTGAACTACTCACTCCTCGTCATGGAGAGCGCCGGGATGATGAAGATGGCCACCGGTGAGGGTTCCCCCCTCCGGCAGGCTACCGGAACAGGGTCCCGATTGGCTTTTGGTGGCTACAGAGGCTTGCGGCGGCGGAACTCCCGATCTATTCTGTTCTCCTATGGTTTTAGGGTATAATGGTATATATAGGAGGAAGAAGTACGTCAGGGGAGCTACGAGGGGCCCATGAGGGTGGAGGGCGCACCCCCCCTACCTCGTGGCTTCCTCATTGCTTCTCTAACGTGGAATCCAAGTCTCCCCGGTTGCTTTCCTTCCAAAAATAACTTCTCCAGAAGATTTCATTCCGTTTCAACTCCGTTTGATATTCCTTTTCTTCGAAACACTGAAATAGGCAAAAAAACAGCAATTCTGGGCTGGGCCTCCGGTTAATAGGTTAGTCCCAAAAGTAATATAAAAGTGGATAATAAAGCCCAGTTTTGTCCAAAACAGTTGATAATATAGCATGGAGCAATAAAAAATACGTTGGAGACATATCAAGCATCCCCAAGCTTAATTCCTGCTCATCCTCTAGTAGGTAAATGATAAAAAAGATAATTTTTGATGCGGAGTGCTACTTGGCATAATTTCAATGTAATTCTTCGTAATTGTGGTATGAATTTTCAGATCCGAAAGATTCAAGACAAAAGTTTAATATTGACATAAAAATAATAATACTTCAAGCATACTAACAAAGCAATCATGTCTTCTCAAAATAACATGGCCAAAGAAAGTTATCCCTACAAAATCATATAGTCTGGCTATGCTCTATCTTCACCACACAAAGTATTTAAATCATGCACAACCCCGATGACAAGCCAAGCAATTGTTTCATACTTTTGACAGTCTCAAAACTTTTTCAATCTTCACGCAATACATGAGCGTGAGCCATGGATATAGCACTATATGTGGAATAGAATGGTGATTGTGGAGGAGACAAAAAGGGAGAAGATAGTCTCACATAAACTAGGCGTATCAACGGGATATGGAGATGCCCATCAATAGATATCAATGTGAATTAGTAAGGATTGCCATGCAACGGATGCACTAGAGCTATAAGTATATGAAAGCTCAACAAAAGAAACTAAGTGGGTGTGCATCCAACTTACTTGCTCACGAAGACCTAGGGCATTTTGAGGAAGCCCATCATTGGAATATACAAGCCAAGTTCTATAATGTAAAATTCCCACTAGTATATGAAAGTGACAACATAGGAGACTCTCTATCATGAAGATCATGGTGCTACTTTGAAGCACAAGTGTGGTAAAAGGATAGTAGCATTGCCCCTTCTCTCTTTTTCTCTCATTTTTTTGGGACTTTTCTCTCTCTCTTTTTATGGCCTCTTTTTTTCTATTTTTCTATTTTATTTTTCGTCCGGGGTCTCATCCCGACTTGTGGGGGAATCATAGTCTCCATCATCCTTTCCTCACTGGGACAATGCTCTAACAATGATGATCATCACACTTTTATTTACTTACAACTCAAGAATTACAACTCAACACTTAGAACAAGATATGACTCTATATGAATGCCTCCGGCGGTGTACCGGGATATGCAATGAATCAAGAGTGACATGTATGAAAGAATTATGAACGGTGGCTTTGCCACGAATACGATGTCAACTACATGATCATGCTAAGCAATATGACAATGATGGAGCGTGTCATCATAAACGGAACAGTGGAAAGTTGCATGGCAATATATCTCGGAATGGCTATGGAAATGCCATAATAGGTAGGTATGGTGGATGTTTTGAGGAAGGTATATGGTGGGTGTATGATACCGGCGAAAAGTGCACGGTATTAGAGAGGCTAGCAATGGTGGAAGGAAGAAAAGTGCGTATAATCCATGGACTCAACATTAGTCATAAGGAACTCATATACTTATTGCAAAAATCTACAAGTTATCAAAGCAAAGTATTACGCGCATGCTCCTAGGGGATAGATTGGTAGGAAAAGACCATCGCTCGTCCCCGACCGCCACTCATAAGGAAGACAATCAATAAAAAATTATGCTCTAACTTCATCACATAATGGTTCACCATACGTGCATGCTACGGGAATCACAAACTTTAACACAAGTATATCTCAAATTCACAACTACACCACTAGCATGACTCTAATATCACCATCTTCATATCTCAAAAAAATTATCAAGCATCAAACTTTTCTTAGTATTCAACACACTCATAAGAAAGTTTTTACTAATCTTGAATACCAAGCATATTAGGATTATTTAAGCAACTTACCATGCTATTTAAGACTCTAAAAATAATCTAAGTGAAGCATGAGAGATCAATAGTTTCTATAAAACAAATCCACCACCATGCTCTAAAAGATATAAGTAAAGCACTAGAGCAAATGACAAACTACTCCGAAAGATATAAGTGAAGATCAATGAGTAGTCGGATAATTATGCAACTTATGTGAAGACACTCCCATTTAAGGATTTTAGATCTTGGTATTTTGTTCAAACAACAAGCAAAGCAAAATAAAACGACATTTCAAGGATAGCACACATCATGTGAAGAGGCAAGAACTTAGGTTCAACCGATACTAACCGATATTTGTTGAAGAAGAAAGGTGGGATCCCTACCGGGGCATCCCCAAGCTTAGATGCTTGAGACTTCTTGAAATATTATCTTGGGGTGCCTTGGGCATCCCCAAGCTTGAGCTCTTGTGTCTCCTTAATTCCTCTCATATCACGGTTCATGACAAATGATCAATCTTATGGCCACATTCATGGCATAGTTTGTTCAAATGATCTCATATTGTGCACAAGGGTGCATATTGGAATGGCAAACAATATTGCCGAAGGAAGTTTTCATTTTCTTTGGAAGAAAAACCATTTTCCATTTTTCGAGTGCCCAAAAGGAGGTTTTTTTGTGAAGGACCTCCCAAATAATTGTTGCAAAATTGGACCAATCTTTTTTCTAAAATACTAGGCCATATTTAATGCACAATTGACCAAATGGTTGGGTGTAAAAAGTTCTGATCCACCTCTCGTGAAAAAGACAAATTTCCACCAATTCAGCTGGAAGCGAGTCAAATTTGAACTGTAGCTGCCTTGTAGTTTGCTCTTTATTTTTTCCAAAAATCATTTCTAGGTACATAAGTATCTATTTAATCAGAGAAACACCAAAAAAAATTCCAAGATTCAACCACTAGCTAGGAACAGTCATTCCCGCCGTTTTGTCCGCATTTTGAAACGGGCATAAAAAATTCAAAACAAATCAAAAAATTGGGAAACCTTCGCATTGTGTCATTATATGTGGCCAAGTTCCCAGGAAAAATAACAAAATTGTAACACGGAAATTATTTGAAGAAAAGTGTTCTCAGAAACGAGCTATCACGTGTGGAGATCAATGGCTTTCAAGCCAAATGATCAATCTTATGACCACATTCATGGCATAGTTTGTTCAAATGATCTCATATTGTGCACAAGGGTGCATATTGGAATGGCAAACAATGTCGCCTTTTGGGAACACGCTCCAACGGGATTGTGGCCAACAATCCCCGGGATGGTCATCATCGCTACCCCGACCCTGCAGCCCCTCAACCCCCTCCAGCTAATCCCGACGGTGAAACCCGTGGAGAAGCCTCGACATCCATAAGGCACGCCCACTTAGATATAAACGAGGTAGACTGAGTCGCATGAGTGGTACCACACTTTGGTATTTCTACGCCTTGTAATTGTGTAATCTTGCATCGCCTTAAATAATCGCATCCTGCTTGTGTGCCTCTGTTTTGAATTATAGCCTTGCATAAATATGTTAGCATGCGGTTGTTCTTTTTCAATTCCGGGCACAGCTACCAAAATTCCACCGACGACACCCACTGTATACGTCACTTTTGTGAGATATGTGTATCTGTAGCATTGACCCCGACCCCATAGGGCAGATTCGTCAAACTAGTTACCCTTCACCACGGTAAATAGCCCATCCCCAATGCTATATAAAAGGCCACCTCGTGACCTTGCCAAATATCCCTCACCTTGTGCACAACTCTCACAGCCATTTCTTTGCCATGCCGAGCCCTAGTATTTATCTGAGAACTCCAGATGCAACCCCGGGTAGTTTTGTTAAAATATTGTGGGACTTTACCTGCAGTACCATGAGTGCTATCCACCCACCCCAGTACGAGTTGCTCAAATCGAGGATCACCCCATCCACCTCGAAATATTGGGCAGTGGTGCACATCCCTCCTGCAAACCCGAACCAAGACCCAACGGAGGTCTCCTTCGTGGGGAAATCTATGCCGACTCCGCATATGGCCATAGAAGCTGCTGCGTACGAAGCACTTGCTCTCCTTCGATTCGCGGTACCCTATGCCAGCGATCGAGGGTATTATTACTTTCCGAGTCGCGCAGCACCCGGAGAAATAGCATCTTTTCCCGGTGGGTGAATTGAGAGAGACCCAGTATTGGCCAACCTTGCCCAGTATGTTATCACTCAAGAGCGTCTGACCCAACGAGTGATGGGTTATCTCCAGAGCCTAGCTGATTTAAACCCTCAGATCGCCATCGGCAGACCACTGAGACCCGACCAGGAGAGGCACAGTCATCGACTAGTCAATCCGCTTCCCCCGATAGAAGAAGAGTGTGCCCCAGTACCAGAGACGTTCCCTCAAGACCCTGTCCATTTACCGTTTTCATTGTAGACGTTACTGCTATGTTCATTGTTCCAGCATTTATGTATGTGTTGCAACTTAAGCGTTGTGTCCTAAATTTGTGCGATGAAATAAATTTTTAGTTTCGATTAATGTGAGTGGTTTTTACTGCGGTAAATATTTATTAACTGTTTTCACTCTCGGTGAATTCTGAAGTAAGATTTTTTTTCCCCGGAGTTGTCGCGGCATATATCTCTTCACGACATAGATTTTTATTCACGCAGCACCACGGCAGACTCACAACCGCAACCACTCGACCTCGTGCACTAATTGCTAATGCACATACACATGTTACACCTAACTGATCACCTCTGAAGGAGAGGTTAGTGGGAATCACTCGGGTACAAGTTGCCTCCAGCACACTGACAACAGTTAGCGCCTGACACCGCACTTAATCCTCATGATCACCGCCACCGCGGAGAGCTAACACTCGAGCGGCAGCATCACGGCGATCATCGAGGATCATCGCGCACAGGAGCACGGAGAACCCCAGCAATGCCGCCAGCCCTCCGCACATCAGGATCATGCACCATTCCGGCATCACCTCCACCATTAGAGCCTCGTCTCGAGCTCCTGCAAACAGAATGGAGGATAAGGAAGGAGAAGGAGAAGCGATGCCAGGTGTGAGGAGGAAGAAAGGGGAACCGCGGTCATTTTATAGCTCGAGATCGGTGTACGGTGGGCGAGGTCCACGAGCGCCGCTCGTCGCTCGATCGCCGGTGTTCGGAGGCGAATCCACGAGCAGTGCCGACAACGCATGATGTCTACTACACAACCTTCTTCTTGTAGACGTTGTTGGGCCTGCAAGTGCACAGGTTTGTAGGACAGTAGCAAATTTCCCTCAAGTGAATGACCTAAGGTTTATCAATCCGTGGGAGGCGTATGATGAAGATGGTCTCTCTCAAGCAACCCTGCAACCAAATAACAAAGAGTCTCTTGTGTCCCCAACACACCCAATACAATGGTAAATTGTATAGGTGCACTAGTTCGGCGAAGAGATGGTGATACAAGTGCAATATGGACGGTAGATATAGGTATTTGTAATCTGAAAATATAAAAACAGCAAGGTAACAAGTGGTAAACGTGAGCGTAAACGGTATTGCAATGATAGGAAACAAGGCCTAGGGTTCATACTTTCACTAGTGCAAGTTCTCTCAACAATAATAACATAGATATATAATATAACAAGCCCTCAACATGCAACAAAGAGTCACTCCAAAGCCACTAATAGCGGAGAACAAACATAGAGATTATGGTAGGGTACGAAACCACCTCAAAGCTATTTTTTCGGATCAATCTATAAAAGAGTTCGTACTAGAATAATACCTTAAGATACAAATCAACCAAAACCCTAATGTCACCTAGATACTCCATTGTCACCTCAAGTATCCGTGGGCATGATTATACGATATGCATCACACAATCTCAGATTCATCCAACCAACATAAAAGTACTTCAAAGAGTGCCCCAAAGTTTCTACCAGAGAGTCAAGAACGTGTGCCAACCCCTATGCATAGGTTCATGGGCGGAACCCGCAAGTTGGTCACCAAAACATACATCAAGTGGCACATGATATCCCATTGTCACCATAGATAATCACGGCAAGACATACATCAAGTGTTCTCATAAAGACTCAATCCGATAAGATAACTTCAAAGGGGAAACTCAATTCATCACAATAGAGTAGAGGGGGAGAAACATCATAAGATCCAACTATAATAGCAAAGCTCGCGATACATCAACATTGTGTGAAGTCGAGAACACGAGAGAGAGGGAGAGAGAGAGAGAGAGATCAAACACATAGCTACTGGTACATACCCTCAGCCCCGAGGGTGAACTACTCCCTCCTCTTCATGGATAGCGCCGGGATGATGAAGATGGCCACCGGTGATGGATCCCCCCTCCGGCAGGGTACCGGAAAGGGGTCCGATTGGTTTTTGGTGGTTCTGGAGGCTTGCGGCGGCGGAACTCCCGATCTATCTTCTGTTCTGGAAGTTTTAGGGTACTTAGGTATATATGGGTGAAAGGAGTACGTCGGTGGAGCTACGGGGGCCCCACGAGGCAGAAGGGCGCGCCCAGGGGGGGTGGGCGCGCCCCCCACCCTTGTGAGCACCTCTCGTATCTTCTGACGTGGAGTCCAAGTCCATCTGGTGGGTTTCCTTCCAAAAATAACTTCCCCAGTTGATTTCGTTCCGTTTTGACTCCATCTGATATTCCTTTTTCTCGAAACACTGAAATAGGCATAAAACAACAAATCTGGGCTGGGCCTCCGGTTGATAGGTTAGTCCCAAAAATAATATAAAAGTGGATAATAAAGCCCAATATTGCCTAAAACAGTAGATAATATAGCATGGAGCAATCAAAAATTATAGATACGTTGGAGACGTATCAGCGCACTGGCCCGCGAGGTGAGTGCACATTGCGCCGGCAGCTAGCACGCCGCGCACTACCGCAGTACGACCTAGATGCCCTACGCGCTAATCGTCGCCGGTGGAGAAAGCACGGGAAAGCACGCGAGAGAGAGGAAGAAGAGAGAGCCAGAGGTAGAAGAAGAGACTGACAGTGGACCCCGTGTCCATCTGTCAGCCAGAGAGAGCACTGTGCTCTCTGGTACGACCAGTGTATTTTAGAAAATTTGAATTTATTCTAAATTTACTGTATCCAACGTAGAAATATCTCGTTATCCCCAAACCCTGGACTTTTCCACGCAGCGCCAGTGTTCCACACTGTAGTTTTACACCACTTATTGCCCTCTCACTGTAGCCGCATTTTATTGCATAAGTAGGATGATTTTTTTTCAGAGTAATTTCTACTCAAAACAGCTTTTAGCAAATCTCGAGGACGAGATTTTTCTTAAGGGGGGTAGTGTTGTAACACCCCAAAAATTTAACCATATTTTGTTTATTAAAATTTTGCCAGGAGATTAAAATTTTTACTTTCTGGATTTTCTTTTGATTTCAGAACCTCTCTTTACTTTGATATTGTGGAGATTTCACCCCAAGTGAAAACTTTTCAAAAATATTGTTGGACTTTTATACCCTCTCAAGAAACATTTATTTTATCAGTGGAAATTATTTACATGATTATTCTCCCTGAGCTTTATTCTTTTAAAAATGGTTTTTTTTATAAGTTTTGGGTTCCAATTGCACTACAACCCTTTGATAAATTTATTTAAAAATCCCACCAAAATTTGGGGATGATATATGAGGTCCCTAAATCACTTTTATGCAAAAAGATCTTTTAGCATTTGGAGAATTTGAGCTCTACACCAAGTTTTCAAATCTGGTCCAGATTGCACTTTTGCACTACGACCTATTTAAATATTATTTTAAAGATTCCACCAAAATTAGGGGAGGTCAGTAGGAATGTATAATTCAACCTTATGCAAAAACTCGTTGATGTTCTTTGAAAAATCTGAGCAAAACATCCTCTTTTGCTCTTTGGTCCAGTGAGGTGTTTCCTACTGCAACCATATGTTAATTTGCCCTAATCACCATGATTCTTTTTCCTACTTATAGACCACCCTACAAAACCCTTAAGTCCAGGAGAATGGACCCATTGGAATGTTTTTTGTCCATGAAATGATAGCCTTTAGTTTCTGTCCAGTTTTGGTTTTCTCAAAAACTTGCACTAACAAGTTTCTATCTTTGACAAACTAACCTTGCCACCCTCCTTAGCATCTAAAGAAACTATGATCTGGAGTTTTTGGCCACCCCAAGAGATGCCTAGATGCCCATGACATTCTGTCGAGCACTTTGTGTGCATAGCCAGATTTGGCATGATTTCTATTTGGCATTGTGAGCTTGATCCTCTGACCTAACTAACTTGTCCACTAAGCTCCTAGCTAACCCTAACCCAGGCATGTTAACTACCAGCATCAACCGAGCACTCTAACACCCACTGGCATTTCAGCGAGCACCTGGCGTGCGTGTGCTGGGCGCGCCCAGAGCTGCTGCTTTGCACGGCGCGGCGCACGGGTCGCCGTCTGCCCTCGGCCTTTGCTCACTGCAGAGCCACGGCCGCCCTCATCCACTCACCAGCACCCTCCAGCCGCCTCGAGCTCCACAGCAGCCGGTGTCGGCCGTGGCAGCTAGTGGCCGGCCATAGCAGGTTTCTGCACGGACGGCGCTGCCTGCCCAAGCCAAGGCCACCGCCCCTTGAGCAAGAGGGAGCCTGCCGGAATGCGCCGACCAGCCCCAATCTCCTCCACGTCGCCTGCTGCAACAGACGGCGGTTCGCCAACGTCCTTATGCACGGGTCATGGAACCAACCTAGCTACGCTTATAAATGGTGACCCCGAGCTCTTCCAAACCCCTGTGCAGCCTCAAGCCATCCTCCTAGAGTTCCCCTAGCCCGCAATCGACCAGGAAGGCCGCCTTCCCGTCTCCCGCCAGATCGCCGCCGCGCCTCGGTGCCGTTCTTCGCAACCAGGGCCTTCCCCGTCCATCCAGCACCACCACCCGACTCCCCTGAACCTTGCGGAGCCACCCCGCCTCTCAGACGCGACCAGGAACCACCGTAGCCTAAACCCCCAAAACCTCCCGAGGCCACCTCCGCCGCGGAGCTCGCCGTCGGCGACTCCCTTCGTCCCCACCTACCTAAGACCACCGGGAGGACCGCCCTGGACTGGCGGATCCATCCCCGCCCTCAGAACCCCTTGGGGAGCCGCCTTTCGCCGGCGTTGATTGCCGGAGCCCCGTCGCCGCTCGGGCAGAGGAGAAAGGAGGGAGAGACGACTGGTCAAACCTGACTAGTGGGCCCCATGGACCCACTGTCAGTGACCACGAACCGGTACACGCTGGATTAAGTGAAGACGTAAACCCAGAGTACGTCTTCGACGTGTTTATATTCCGAAACGTTTTTCTTTTTCTGTTTTATTAAAAAAAACAGAGATTTGACTGAAACTTTGACTGGCTATAACTTTTTAAATATAACTCCAAATGAGTTGATTCTTCTTCCTACCTTCCTCAAATTTTGTCTAGTTTATTTTAATATTTATTTGAAAAAATTTCAGACAACTTTTTTGTACTGTTTTAAAAGTTTGTGTTAATTTGAGTATTTTCAAAAATAGGATTTTTGAAGAGGAAGGCAACTTTCAAAAGTTTTGGAATGCACCCCGCCTCTCCACATCTTGAAGGCAAGCATTCTGAACCCTGGCATAATATTGTGTGTGTTATTTGACACGGTTACAACACCACCTCGACACGGAGTATCCGTTATTTTATGTGATGATATGTTCATACTCATGAGTGCCTATTGATGATTTCATGCTATTGGAGTTTGATATGTTTGTGATAGTAGTCACCATCATATGCCTTTCATGCATACCGGAAGGAATCCGGGAAAGCCTCTATCTTGGGTAGACACGGGCTTGTCCCTAGTCCTCCGTCGAGTCGGTTGTGTCCGGTACGGCATGATGAGCTATGTCGAGTGGTGATTCTGTCTGTTGGTTGAAGTATAAATTGTTATGCTAATCATGCAGGGAATACTTAAGCCTCCTGAGTCGACCATAGATCGAGTCTTGTTCCGGTAACCCCCATACTTGTTTCGTACTACCACTTGTCCCTGCCATAGGTAGGGTACGGTTCAGTAAGTCGTCAACCCCTTTCGTAGCACACACCGTGCAGAGAGGCCATGGTGGAAGATATCGGAGGCATCCGGTAGGCATGCCACCTGGTCCGGGGGCATGGGTGTTTTCGGTTGGAGCCGAAGGGGTAGCTCCCCTAGTTTGCGCGCATTAAATTTTTTTTGATCCCATGCTAATCGAGGTTGTAGCCTCCCCACTTAGAGTTTTGCTTAAACGGGTGTCATGGGTGATTCCAGACACTGGTGAGTTAGTCTGGTGTGTGCGGTCAGGTGTGTTTTCAACTAAAAGACCGTAGACGGAATTAGTCCCGATGGACTAAAGGAATCTGTTACCCGTGGGTAAAGAGTACACCCTCTGCAGAGATTAAACATCTATTCGAATAGCCGTGTCCATGGTTAAGGACTACAGTCTAGGATGGGTCAAGTGTCGGTCTTAGTGTCGGTCTTCGGAGGAAAAACCACTAAGCCAGAACATTGATTATGACCTGTGACATATGATGATTATGATTATTATTATGGACTAACTATTTACATTATTTGATTTATTGAGTATCCCTGGGACGGTTCTACCTCCTGGATATTCACTATGATCACTTTTATATAAGCCCTTTATGTGGTGTCGCTAAGACGCCCGACTGTGGCATGCTTGTTATTCCTTTTATTTATAAGCCCTTTATGTGGTGTCGCTAAGACGCCCGACTATGGCATGCTTGTTATTATTTACTTTATAAGCCCTTTATGTGGTGTCGCTCAGACGCCCGACTATGGCATGCTTGTCATTTCTTTTATTTATAAGCCCTTTATGTGGCGTCGCTCAGACGCCCGACTGAGGCATGTGTTATATTAATATCCTTTCGAGGCGTCGCTTCAGACACCCGATCGGTGCAATCTATTTCTACTCCCGTATTGCATATTCATGTAATAACCCCGCTTGCGTGCATCATGGATTGTATTTCGTGACTGACGTTGTGAACATAGACTATTTCAGAGCATGATTATCATTTGTTATATTATACATGTGTTTCATAATGTTTGCGAGTACATTCAAAAGTACTCACTGGCTTGTCCCTGGCTATTGTCTTGGCCAGATTTCTTGCATGGAGAGGAGCGTTGCGGTGACAGTCGCGGAACCTACACCATGATGGTAGCAGCCTCGCAAAGATAGGAGTTATCCAGGTCAGCTGTTCCTGTGGAAAATGGAGTCCCATAGTCGCAGATGAACCACAAACCGCTTCCGCCATCAGCCACTAGAAACCAATGGTTGTACTCATAGGCCAGAATGGTCTTGTACTACATATTATGTAATTTGCTTGGAGTTTCTGTATCAAGTTGGTGTCTCGCCAGCTAACAGTAATCCTGGGGCTGGTGAGCACAAGGGCCATTTTCTGGAAAATTAATATCCCGAAAATTCGGTCCTGACACAAATGGAGGTTTTTTTGTGAAGGACCTCCCAAATAATTGTTGCAAAATTGGCCAAATCATTTTTATAAAATACTAGGCCATATTTAATGCACAATTGACCAAATGGTTGGGCGTAAAAAGTTTTGATCCACCTCTCGTGAAAAAGAAAAATTTCGGCCGATTCAGTTGGAAGCGGGTCAAATTTGAACTGTAGCTGCCTTGTAGTTTGCTCTTTATTTTTTCCAAAAATCATTTATAGGTACATAAGTATCTATTTAATCAGAGAAACACCAACAAAATTCCAAGATTCAACCACTAGCTAGGAACGGTCATTCCCGCCGTTTTGACCGCATTTTGAAACTGGCATAAAAAATTCAAAAAATATCAAAAATTTGGGAAACCTTTGCATTGTGTCATTATATGTGGCCAAGTTCCCAGGAAAAATAACAAACTTGTAATACGACAATTATTTTTAAAAAGTGTTCTCAGAAACGAGCTATCACGTGTGGAGATCAATGGCTTTCAAGCCAAATGATCAACCTTAAGACCATATTCATGGCATAGTTTGTTCAAATGATCTCATATTGTGCACAAGGGTGCATATTGGAATGGCAAACAATATTGCCTAAGGAAGTTTTAATTTTCTTTGGACGAAAAAACCATTTTCCATTTTTCGAGTGCCCAAAAGGAGGTTTTTTGTGAAGGACCTCCCAAATAATTGTTGCAAAATTGGACCAAATCATTTTTCTAAAATACTAGGACATATTTAATTCACAATTGACAAAATTGTTGGGTGTAAAAAGTTTTGATCCACCTCTCGTGAAAAAGACAAATTTCCGCCGATTCAGTTGGAAGCGGGTCAAATTTGAACTGCAGCTGCCTCATAGTTTGCTATTTATATTTTCCAAAAAAATCATTTATAGTTACATAAGTACCTATTTAATCATAAATACATGGTTTGGTGGCGATACGTCGAGGTTTGGGCGGTGGCCAAGGCCCCCAACTCTAGAGCGCCAGAACTCAAGATGCTCGGCCAAGCGTGGTCACCGCGTGACGTGGGCGTTGCATGCCATGTGTTCTCGGCAGCCTAGGCATGTCTTGTGGGTTGGGAACTCCCCAGGTAGGTGCTAGGAAGAAAATTACAACATAAGATTCTCACGAGGAGACCGATCGATGCTCAAACATGATTTAGCATCCAAGTGTTTGATTAGCGGTACGGGAAATGTACATGGCTAATGGGCGTGAGTTTTGGCTAAGGATGATCAGTTACTAAGAATACTGTCTTCACAAATTTTCGGCTCAAAAGGAGGAGCCTATGTGGTACTTGCTTTGCAAAGTACCACACTGGACATAAATACGAATGTTGAAGCTGTGCTCAAAATAATGAATGGATTGAGGTGGCATTTGGTGGAGGATGGTTATTTGGCCATAGGAAAGCACCGTAGAAAATGGATACTATTTGGACATGCCAAAGTGGTACTTCCTCCACAAAGTGTTGTTCTGAACAGAATAGGAAAATGAATATTGTTGAATTATTTTTGAACTAGGTAAGGAAGTGTTTTTTTTACATAGACGAAGATATGACCCAAAGAATTTATGAGATTTTTTTGGGAATTTTGGGATTGACAGAAATATAGATTGCTTCACAACCTGAGGCAAAAATTGCCACATAGACATGACACATAGGCAAAACTTATGAGGTGGTGCCTAGTCATAGCAACTCACCACAATTTACAAGGCTATGACCATCTATATTGGTCGTGATCAGCTAGAAATAAGGCAGCGGACTAGTGCTATCTGCTTTATGCCCATTTCGTGTAAGGAAATTACGACCTTTCTGACCAAAATGGTCGTTATAGTTTAGGGTTTGGAGCCCCCCGAACAGCTTTTGACCAATTGGTCTGAAATGGTCATAGATCTATGACCAATTCTTCCAGGGTCATTGACAGAAGGTCACTAGTTGACATATTTCTTGTAGTGCCACGAGGGTGGAGGGCTCACGTGGGAGGGCGCGCCTCTACCTCGTGGCTTCCTCGTTGCTTCTCTGACGTGGACTCCAAGTCTCTCCGATTGCTTTCCTTCCAAAAAATAACTTCTTCAGAAGATTTCATTCCGTTTCGACTCCGTTTGATATTCCTTTTCTTCGGAACACTGAAATAGGCAAAAAACAGCAATTCTGGGCTGGGCCTCCGGTTAATAGGTTAGTCTCAAAAGTAATATAAAAGTGGATAATAAAGCCCAATATTGTCTAAAACAGTAGATAATATAGCATGAAGCAATCAAAAATTATAGATACGTTGGAGACGTATCACTAGCCAACAGAGAGATTTCTGCAGATAAGGACATATGGAAATATACTTGGTCCACTCAGCATTACTCCTCTATGAAGATGTACAAGAATATAATGGGACCCAGTTTTGAGCATGGTGTTTTTTTTTAACTTTGGAAAACATCCTGTCGACTCAGATATCAGATATTCTTCTGGCTTCTACTTCATGATAAGATCAACACCAGGAATATGATATCCAGAAGAAAGATGCATCTACCAAATTATTCTTGTGTACTCTACTCTGAAGAAGTTGAGGAAACACTGGGTCACCTTTTCTGGGATTGCTCATTTGCACTTTCATGTTGGGATTTTATTGCCCCTGGAAGACACCGGGGCATTTCCACTTTTGATGAGATATCGAACATCTCCAGACATCTACCACAAGACATTGCGCTGGATATCATTCTATCAAGCTGTTGGGGCATTTGGTCTGCAAGAAATGATAAAATATTTCGAATTGCTGCAACACATCTAGATACCTGGAAATTCTATGTGAAAGAAAGGCTCTGGGAAGCACAACTTCGAGCAAAAGCTAGGAAAGCAGAGCACCTCAAGTCCTGGACAGAACTCCATTTGTAATATGATTGTTATTCGATTTCCTAGAGAGGGTGTTGGCTGAAGGTGGCTTCATACCTCATGTATTTTATTTTCTTTTGTTGTATTCACTTTTAAATTAATGAAAATACTGTAGAACACGGTCCAGGTTTCAAAAAAAACTTTAATGTTACAACAACTCGCACAAAATCTGATTGATGTCGACTCGAACGGCAAAATTATCAGATCCTATGAAACTTCTCACAGTCTAAGTAAACTTGTCGCCCAGTTCAACGGGGAGTGATACGAGGTCGTTGGCGCCCTCCCACGCGCGATCCGGATAGTTCGGTCGCGAATGATTGGCTCCATAGGTTTTCATGGACTCCCATCCTATGCATAATTCCATCGATCCATCCGGACGGAGGGGGCAGTACTGAAGGCAGGAGCACGGACCGATCCAGCACCGGATCTTTCAGTGCCGACCGCCGTTGATCAATTAAGCGAACGGGAGGCAGTGTCAGCGGCCAGACGAGCCAATCAGCCGGCACTTATCACGCATCGTCAACCTGGCGACCGAATCTTTACTCTCCGTCACTTCGCTCCATGAAGAGACTCGGTGCAACGCACGGTCTCTAGGAAGCGAGGTGCACTGTACGCGTCGAGTTACAGGGGCTGCTCAGTGGTCACCACATGCTCTGATGCTCAAATGCTTTGAGCTTCCAAACAGACACGTGTGGTGTGGTCTCGCGGATTCCAGCAGGCGCCGGTCGTGCGTGCTTTCTTGTGGACACGAACCGACGGGCCGGTCTTCTCATGAGTGTGCAGGTGGGTCGGTTTCGTTCGTTGTATCCGGCTTGTGATCGATCACCTGTGTCTGCCGATTCCGAGAACCTCCGAACTTGCCGGTGCGTCGGTGGCCGGCCTAGACTTTGATATCACGTAAAACTACGACGAATAATTTAGAACGAAGGGAGCAGTACCGACACGGCCCCTTCCGCACGGATGCAGGGTTCAGTGGACCGGCTGCAGCTAATCACAAAACAAGTCAATCCACTATAGTTAAAAACCTGATCCTGGCCCGCATGGGCGTTCTAAAGTGTATCTTTGGGTCTTTTTTTCCTCGGGTGGTGTTGCATGCGCATCATGTGTCCCTCTCTTGATTCTCCAGCGAAGGCCTGACCTTTGTCTCGCAAAAAGAAAAGAAAGCCTTTGACATTTGGGGGCTCTTTCATTCACAGGATTGAAAAATCACTAGAATAGAAAAAATACAGGAAAACTATAGGATTGCAGGTGTAAAACAAAGAATTGAAAAACAGTGGAAAAGTAGAGGAATATGAAACAAATGGAACGTTTGAAATGCAGGAACTGAAATCGAAGGAATGCATTATTTAATAGAGAAACCATGCATCACTCCAAACAGTGCTAGACACAAGCCATACACATTCACTGGCACGCGCTCACGGAAAGCATTGGTTGAGTCATGAGAGGAATATGGTATTCAGCTCTGTCCCCCTTGCCTCGGTCTTTGTGTAAAAAAGAGGTCTGATTCAATGTTTCACTTCCTGCAAAATCACAGGAAACCAACAGTGTTTCTCTGAATCGCAACAGTATTCCTCCGGACTGGTTCCTGCAAATCAAACGGCGCTACAGTAGCAAATCCTATGGAATGAGCATTCCTGTGTTTTTCCTATGAAAAATCCTTCAAATCAAAGGAGGCCTCGGTCTTGCGATGCCACATGCACCTTCTGATGATGAGCTGCACCTAAATTCCGAGTAAGGTAGGAGTACAGTATCATTTTGTGCTCCTTTCGTGGTAGCATCGATTGTGCGCGTTCACTGATCGTGACACCGTGTCCTGTCACACGGAAACTGTCTATGGTACCTGCACACAAGCCAGGGCGCTCATTTGGTCGTATGTTGTATCAGACACATTTCACCTTTAGCTAAGCTTAGTGGAAATTGACGTTGCGAGCACGCCCAACTTTTTGACAAACGAACCGGCCTGTGTAGTTACCCTCTCTCCGGTCAGCAATTGCACTCGCACACGCACACACATACCACATACGTGTCAAAACAGTGGACGCGTGAGAGATATATATATACGTACTGAAATAAGGAGATGAATTTACTCGGGCTGCCAGACATAGCCGGCAGGGGCCCGGCGTGCGGAAGCATGCACGGCGCGGTGTCCATGCGTGTGACACGACACGATGCATGTCACGGTCCCCGGCCAACGCGCGCGTTAGCAAAGTCACTAGCCGAGCACCACGATCGACATACCAACCGGCTCCGGTCACCGGTCACCCCCCCCCCCCCCCCCCTCCCCATGCATCTATATACTGTCCTACTAGTACTACTAGTAAAACGCCCGTGCGTTGCTCCGGGCTACGATTCACATAAATGAATCAACCAAACGATTAGGTCGTCTCCAAGGTTGAAGTTCCCTTTTCCCGCATACGTCCTAACGTGTACAGATATCAAACAAGCTTCTAGCAGGCTCCTCAAAATCCAACCATCTGAACAGTCCAAGCTCCCCTAAATCTAATCCATATGTGACGGAGAAATATGGTTGTCCAAACTATCTACCATATTGTCTCCAGCACTCGGTCCTACAAAAAAACTCACCCCACAACATACCCTTCCCTTTTCCCGTCGAACCCTCCCCTTCCCGCTTGGTTTTCCGCCATAGCAGGACATTTCTTCCTGAAGCTCACTCCTTCAAAATCAGATGGCGCCCACCTCATCGTCACCATGGCGCCCACCTCATCGTCACCATGGCGCCCTATGTCCTTCACACCGTACTTCCGTACAGACAGCCAAGGAGGAGTCCCCCGCCAACCGCCCCGCTCTCCACCTTGATCCCCTCCCCTAGTGTTCATGTCGATCCACCGCCTTGATCCCTCCTAGTGTTCATGTCGATCCACCGGCGCTATCAAGGGGGACGAGAAAGGCCAAAGTAATATTCATTATATGAGATGGTACCATACTTTTTAAGTTAGAATGTGCCGAGAGTTAGGTTTAAAGTTGTCGAAGACAGTTTTCCATTAGTTATCTTGATATAAAGATCATTGATCACGCTTTTAAAAATTCTAAGCATTTGCATTGATCACAAATAACAAACCACATAAAACAGATGATTATATGTGTGAACCTCATGTATTTTCGGGACAATGTTGCAAATTGCAAGTTAATACTTTTTCTCCCCAAGAGAATTTACATACATGCTTAGTAAGGCAACATCAATATTTGATTCTACAACATTAGATGCGAAGACTGCACTCATACATTTTGAAGGCAATATTATTTCAAACTAAACAGATGCATGTTGGTTAGCTTATTTTACCCTGAAGATTAATTCATCAATATCATCTTGTAGACCATCCATCACTCTGTTTTGCCCGCAATTTTAGTATGTACAAGTACATCATCCACATAATCAACAAGATACACTTGCACAGAACAGAACAAAGAAGACAAGTTGGGAGTTGAACATCTCAAACTGATAAGGATCTTGTATTTATTTTCTAAAATGATTCCTTTATAGGTAAATTTTATTGGTGACAAGATTTTGTGGAAGTTTTTTTCTAACATAATAAAACCCTTCAGCAGCTGTTGCGGTTCTTATACTTCTAACTGAATGAAGGTCATCCAACTTACATCAGAAAAATGGGATGACGAAAAGACAAATTTGGTATCAAAATATTTAGAATTTTCTCGAGATAAATGTTCTTGAGAACCATGAAACTGTGGCTTGATGGGTCCTAAATTTAAGGAGCTCTTGCGGTGTGCGCCACCAAACCAAGGCATATGACTTGGTGATAATAAAATTTAATCATTACCAAGCATACGGTGTTCTGGCAGCACAATACTATTGGTTAGTGCCAGAAAAGTTGCATATAGGAATGAAAATAATAACTCCTTGTCACCCTATGTGTACCACTATCAGTCTGTTCATATTACCATTATTTTTCACAGTACAAGTCTATCAACACCAATTAAGTGTTTAGTACCAAATCTGCCCTCCCAAACAAGAAGGACGACTCCAAGCTCGTAATCTTGTACTGGGTCATGTATTTGGATTATAAATCTACAAAAATAATCAACATGTAAATATGAACAATGTTTTGGGTCGATCTATTTCTTAAGAAGACAATAAATAAAATCTACCAACATGTTATGAGAAACCCGACGATGCAGCCTTGAAAAAAGAGTAATCAAATTAGCACAAATGAGGAAGACGGATAGCACAGACAAAGACCACGACAAGATGCATCACCTTGAAATATCTTGTTCATTTAGAAGTGGATGTGCCAGATTTACACTGGGTATAGCTAATTAGTGAAATAATCTTCAGAAATCATACCTGGATCAAGGGACAACAGCCGCTTGTACTGCAGCAAGACATCAAGATCAACATGGTCGTGCTTGGATGCTCTCTTGTCTCCCTCAAAATATGTTTATCGTGAAGGATAACATGGTTGAGAACGTCACAGGATGTTGTGATGAGCTCTGCTCGATATATCTTAGTGAAGATCCTGCGGGCAAAAGGAAAGCAAGTTATCATATGAGGCCTGCAACTAATAGAATGAAAAAATAAATCTGGCAAACCTAATTGGATACTATGTGCAAAAATTAACAAATTTGCTAGCCAAAGCCTCCACAAACATATCTGATGACCTATAGAAAAACATAATTCAGTAGTACTCGTGTGTGTGTGTGTGCGTCTTTTGTATTTTGTTATTGTCATAGGTAAAACTACCATAATCAAATCCTTGAAACAATCTGACATCCACATTCGCAACCATTATTTTTCAAGACAATGTTACTAAGCATCTTGTTAATTCAGGGCAGAAAGAAGTAAATCATATCAGGCGTGTTCTCACTCAAAGCATCAGACCGCACAACTCATACAGATTGCAGGGAGGTAGCAAAGTAGCTATGACAATGAAGAGCAGATGCGGGGATGAACACCCCCCCCGCCCCATGCATCTATATACTGTCCTACTAGCACTATATCGAACTGACAACGGTGTTTCTTCAATCAGCTGCAGAGACTTTGCGAGGTCGGCCAAAACGGCTCAAGATACTCCCGTAAACCCGCTGCCTGTGGTAATTTTGCCCGTGATCAATTCATCTGCAGGCGTGTGACTGAGGATCGAGCTCACTGAATAATTTATGTTTTGTACCTACGCTTCCTCCCTGTACGTGTATTTGGCGGTTTCTTCAAATAATGAAGCATGATGGAGATGGACATCATATCGGTCATCACTCTTGCAACTTGCGGTGCTCTGTGATTAAACGCTCTTATATTATTTTTCAGGGTGTAAGAAAGCATGGAAAATTTCCTTTCTTCCGTTTCCACCGTTCTGTACATGTTGCGTACGGAGCTTAGCATACATATCCAGTAAGTGCTGCTACTTCAATGCAAAAAATAAAAAGGTTGTCAGTGGGAAAATTGCTCGGCGCGGACGAGCTCGTGCGCTCTCGTTATCAAGAGGCGTTCGTTCCCCTGGAGATGCGGGATTTCCGTTGTGGTGCAGCTGGCAAGTGAGGCGATTTAATGTGCGTACGAGACGGGCAAGAGACGCCGTGGGAGACGGTGTTTGATCTTGTAATGGGTCGTTTGTTTCCTGTTCTCCTGTTCTGTTCCCAATTCCTTCCGCTGACGCTGCTCTCACGACGCCCCCGCCGATCTGGCTCGCCCTGTGCAGGTGCCGGTGAACCTCCGCACTTGTACATCATGTTGGCGGTCACCACCGCCAAGGCAACCGCCGGCCCCAACCTCAGCAGTCGTCCACCTCGTCATCGGCCCAGCCGCCGAGGGCACCGACGACCGTTACCTCTGCACTCCGCAATTGTCCAGCACGTCGGCAGTCCTTGCCGCCGAGACAACCGCCCGCCCAAACCTCCGCAGCCGTCCGCTTCGTCATCGTCCCAGCCGCCGAGGCCACCGACGGCCGTAATCTCTGCACACAGCGGCACACGCGGCACACACGGCCGTAATCTTCGTGATGCGACTTGCCGCAGACTCCCTTGCAGAGCAACAACAACGAAATCTCTGAATGCATGTATTACTTGACACTGAGATTCTGAATGCCTGTAATACTTGTTCTTGTTTTTCTTCGATGCAAACATGTACTTGCATACTTAGCTTCTAAATGTGGATTGTGAGCTTGTAGAATGCAACTGTTGTTGGGTGTACGTGCAGCTTCAGAGTTGTGAATGAAAAAGAAAAAACAAACATCTATTTCTTATTACTTGTTCCTATTGGCAATTGAGGTGTCCCTTACATACTACATGATGCAATATAACTCAAATGCTACTAGTGTGATGTATCTTCAAGATTTCTGCACCTGATGCAAGCTAACAGTAGCTAGCAGCACAAAAAATTCCATGGATAAAACAGTTTGCTGCTGCTCCTCGGAACCTCGTGCCTCTGCCTGCAATCAGATTTTCATGAACACATACATAAACAAGAACAAGCTTCCAAACCACCATACACAACTGGAACTCAGTAGCATGTTCTGACCACTATATTTATTGAATTAAGCACACATCCAATGTGATAGAAATAAGACAAAAGCTAGAGAATAAACACAACTTATCATTCATTACATAGATTGAAAAATTGAGTAACTATTTTTATCCTCTATTTTGTGTAATTCCTTGAACACAACAATGGTCTCTTGCAGTGAACTAGCTCATTTTCTAACTTCTTTTGCTGTCCAATACGAACCCCAAAACCAGAATGATGTGCGTAAGACTTGTAGGACTCCTATAAAGCCTTCAGCCCTTCAAATGTCATCCCTACATTAGGCTTCAAATTATCTTCACATTCTGGTATAAAACATGAGCACAATAATTAATGGCATCATCATGTACAAATAACTGAACAGAATACGGCACTGGTTGCTGAAAGCAATTGACTTACAATGACAGGAATACCTGCTTTTCTTTATGGGTGTACTAAATCCTTCCTTGTTCATCTGCATTTGCCAAGTATTTGCTACAACAATAGGTACATGATAAGCCTTTGAAAGTAACCAGAAAAAAGACACACAATTTGACATGAGAAGTACATCCCAATTTTCATTTAGCCAGCAATGCCGACGGAAAACCCGGTGACATTTCAAATGGCAATTAGCGTACAGAATTACAGTCTCCCAAAACTATATGTATGTGCACGTAAAAGCATGAACACAAATTCCTGGCTTTACAGTAATATTGGCTGCACTCGTACAGATGTCATCGTGAAGAGGTGCATTTAGGATAAAGTTTTTACAACTCTATTTGACTAAAAAAAACTAGCAAAACTTCGAACAATGGATATGAGCCATATCGCATCATCTGTACCACAGAATTCCCTGTTAACATCAAGTTAGAAGAATCCCGTATACATACAATTCTTTTACTCAATAGTTCTCCTGGGCTGAAGCAAAGCGATCTGGATTGAAACATTACAAACAGGGAACGGCAAGGCAAGGAGTGAGGGATGGATTTGGGATACTGTATTGACCTTCGAGCGTACGCGTCTGCCCGCCGGAATCTCGTCTTCGTGGAAGTTAGGGCCTACATTCTTCTGCATCTAGTCGCAGGCCGCCGCCATGGTGATCGCTGATTGGGACGTGGGGTTCGCGGTTCAGGGGTGCCGTGCAAATTTACATGGCTAACTTACGGAGGCAGAGGGCTGAAGGCGGGCGCTTTGTTGCAAAATTTTCGACAACTGAACACATACGCACGATTTAGATCGTATGCTTCAAAACGAGAGTATACAGGGATGCACGAGGGATCCCAGATTCACGTGATACAACGCCCTGGTCTTAGGCGGCGATTGAAGAAAGATGATAGATTTGTTTTACTTTTCAGCGCTGACCAGTCGACTATGGGCCCATTTATACCCATTAGGAGAACGGGCGTATGCGTAACGGACGTGGATGACGGCGGTTGTTATGTGCCGCTTCGAAAATCCTGTACTAACGGAACACCAACAAGCTGGTCCGCTACATCCCGGTTAATTTGGACGGCTCCGAACCTGTACTCGCAGTGTACGCACCTGATAGCATTCAATACAATTGGCTACGCGTCAGCGAGTCGTTCGTCCACCTAGCGGGAGCGCACGAGCCCGTCCATACCGTCGCCGCTCTCGTTGTCAGTGCTGCTACTGTTCTGAAGATGTTGAGTGCACGCAGGTAGTACCAGCGCAGTACTAAGAGCATCTCCAGCCACGCCCAACAGGCCATCTTCAGGAAATTTTTTAGCGCCGACGCTCATAAATCGGCCCAGTCGCGTTTCCAGAAGCCTGTTTTCGCCTAAACTGGCGTCGGCGGATCCAGACCGAACCCAGCGCGCTGGGGGCGCCCAGGGACGCCGGGGCAATCGGTTTTGGCCCGAAAGAAAGGCGGGCCTGCCGAGTCAGCAACCCTCGTGCCTCGTCGTCCTCATCGCCTCGGTTTCCCGCGGGGAATCAATGCCAAGGCTGCCGCCGGTCAGCCTTCCATTGATTCCTCATGGGCGGCGTGGCGCGGCGACGCACCACCTCCCGCCACGCGTACACACGGTGCCCACGCCCCGTCCGCTATATAAGCAGCGCCTCACGTCGCCTCTGGCCACACCCCGCCCACAGCCGCCGAGCTCTCTCTCTCTCTCTCTCTCTCTCTCTCTCCCCCGTGCGCCGCGGCGGCCTAAGTTCCTCCCCTCTCTCCCCGTGCCCAGCCGCGACGATGGGCGAGAGGTTCCCCAGCGATGGGGCGGCGGGCAATGGCTTCGGCCGCGGCTCGCTGCACGAGTGGGAAGCCCACTTGCTGTTTGAGGCCAACATCCCTGCGCCGCCCGACATGCGCGCGCCGGGGCGGTGGAGGCTCAGCGCCGGTCCCCCATCCCACCGCTGCCTGACGTCGCCGCGCGCGCCGACTACTTCGCCGACGAGCTCGACCACGTGCGGGCATCGTTGACGGAGGAGCAGTTGGCCCTCCCGCAGTACGTCGCTGACCACCATGAGACGTGGGCGGCATACTTCCAGCACCGGCAGGCGCATCGGCTGGCCTCCACCAATGGGGCGCCGGTGGTGCGGGGCACCAAGAACAGCGAGGGATGTCGCCTGTGGTGGGGCACCCCCGACCGCACGCTCCACGCCGTTCTCCGGCACCTCGAGGGAGGTAACGACCCGCTATTGAGGTACCCTGCTGTCGGTGTCAAAACAGGCGGATATCGGGTAGGGGGTCCCGAACTGTGCGTCTAAGGTCGATGGTAACAGGAGGCGGGGGACATGATGTTTACCCAGGTTCGGGCCCTCTCAATGGAGTTAATACCCTACTTCCTGCTTGATTGATCTTGATGAATATGAGTATTACAAGAGTAGATATACCACGAGATCGTAATGGCTAAAACCCTAAAAGTCTAGCCTGTATGACTATGATTATCATTCTTCTCTCCTCTACGGACTAAGCCCTCCAGTTTATATAGACACCGGAGGGGACTAGGGTTGTACAAAGTCGGTTACAGAGAAAGGAATCTTCATATCAGGACGCCAAGCTTGCCTTCCACGCCAAGGAGAGTCCTATCCGGACACGGGAGAGAGTCTTCGGTCTTGTATCTTCACAGCCCATCAGTCCGGCCCACGTACTATAGTCCGGATGCCCGAGGGCCCCTTAATTCAGGACTCCCTCAGTAGCCCCTGAACCAGGCTTCAATGACGACGTGTCCGGCGCCCAGATTATCTTCGGCATTGCGAGGCGGGTTCCTTCTCCGAATACTCCTACACAGTCTTCGGATACAACGACCGTGTCCGGCTCTGCAAAACGAGCACCACACATTGCCGCAGAGAGTATAATATTTCACGAGTCCAATCCGCTGACAACTTTTTGTAACGTGATACCACGTCATCACCCAGTTATTTTTTTGAACCGTTTTTCGACCTGCCGCTTCGAGATGCGGTTTCACTGGCACGTGTTGTCGAAGCAGAGATCGTGTTCCCTCATTGCGGGATTCTCATCAATACGGGCGTGGGTAATCCAACCGTGCCTTCTGCACGACCCTTGGGAACAGGCGAGTAGGGAGGCACTTGATATTCACTGCATTTATAAGGAGATAAGTGATTCCTCTCTTTCACCCACGCCTTTTCTCTCTCTGTGTGCCTTTCCATCTCGAGCTCCAGCGCTCAAGTCCTCATCTTTTCCGCCTTGAGGAAACAATCGACCATGTATGGATCTGGAGCGCAAGGCAAGTGGATGGCCTCCTCCGTCAAGGAGAAGTACATCACCAATCTTGGGGAGGCTGGGTACCTGGCGAAAGAAAAATCGCCCATCGGCTTCCGGCCAAGGGGCAAATCGTCCCCACACCGAAACCCAATGAAGGGTGGTGTTCATCCCCAACTTTGTCCACGGGTTAGGGTTTCCTCTCCACCCTTTCGTTCGTGGACTCATGTTCTATTACGGGATAGATTTCCATGATCTGGCCCAAACTCCTTCCTCAACATCTCGGCATTCATTGTCGTGTGCGAGGCCTTCCTCCGCATTCCACCCCACTTCGAACTGTGGCTTAAGATCTTCAACGTGAAGCCGAATGTGGTGGATGGCCAACACGCGGAGTGCAGAGGTGTCATGGTGAGCAAGATGCCCAATGTCACATGGCCCAAAGGTACTTTTGTGGAGACCGTCAAAGAGTGGCAGAAACTGTGGTTCTATATCACAGAGCCCCGCGACGCCACCTGGGCCGCAGCTCCCGAATTCAAGTCCGAGGCTCCAATGCGGCTAACCTCCTGGATAGAGAAGGGCCCGAATTGGTCTTCGTCGGACGAGCTGATAGCGCTGCAAACGTGCATCCAAAGCATGATGGACAAAAACATCAAGCTTGTCAATGTGATCCAGGTGATGCTAGTTCGTCGGATCCTTCCATGCCAGAGCCGGGCCTGCCCTTTATGGGAATTCGATCCGGAGGAGCACCAGACCTTGGAAAGGCTCTTCGGAACCACGCATGAAGATATCTGGAAGTTGCTCTTCAAGGGCAACGAGACGCCGCCGTTGACAACCGAGGATCGCGTGCACGCCCTGGCCCATCCCGCCTGTGCGGCAAGTATTTCACGTTTCAGGGCGCGTACTTTACTTGCTTAGTCGTGGAGGATATCTAAACCTCAATATTTATTTTTTCAGGGCTGGACAAAGAAGGTGGAGCGGCTTCGGTGTCCGGCTCCGCTGCCCGAGGAACCAACAATTCCGCTTCTGACGAAGATGCTGGTTCCGGCGCCCTTCCAGGCGCCGGATACGAAGGCCAAGAAGAAGGCCAAGGGGGTACGGAGTGGTCCCCACCGCAAAGGAGCTTTAGACATGACGTCCGAAGACAACGAGACTCACTCCTCCGGCTCCGAAGACGACGACGAGGAGGAGGAAAGCAGCTCTCCCCCTGAGGGGGGAAAGGAAGCAGAGGGCGGCCTCCACAAACCTGGAGGCGGAGGCGTCCAAGAGGGGGAAGAGCTCCCTCGCGGATAACTCTGTGTGGGACGTTGACAGCAGCCCAGAGCCACGCCCCCGAAACAAGCCCCTGGCCACATCGTGAGTACTACGAAAACCTGATGCGTCCATATATCCGACCTCTCTACTTCATAGTTTTAACATGTTGGATTATGCAATTGCAGTCCGGCCCATGACAGCTCCCTGCGGTCCTCATCGGGGGATTCGCTGGACTCAAAGGCGATGGCCAGCGAGTCACCACCGACGCCTCACTCTCCCCAGGCCAAGGGCGACGCCGAGGTGCTGTCTCAAAGGACCTTCCTTGGCCAGGGAGAGGTTCAGGAGGCCGTCAGGGTGGCGCCAGAGGATGACTCCTCGGCTGCCGGACACATGGGGGAGAAAGCCCCCATGGAGACGGGCGATGGGGGCCATATCCAATTCGCCCCCCAGCCGGATACCACCCCGTAGACCTACACGGCTCCGGAGTGAAGGAATCAGCCTCCTCTGAAGGGAGGACGTGTGCCTATACCGCCGGTGACGTCTGTCCATACAGAGGCACCGGATAATTTTCTGGAAGCGCTATGAGGCGCTTCCATTGTGGAGGAACACCGTATCCTTATGGGTACGGTGGTTGAGAGGGTTCAGTCCGAGACCGGACTGACCGAAGCCTGCACCAGCCTGCTAACAGGCTTTGAGGTAAGCGACGCAAAAGAGAAAGCCATAGTATAGACAGTAGCCCCTGAGACACTGTACGGTGTTCGGAAAGAAAAGCCGGACAGAGGATCAAGTAATTTTCACAGGAAACTAACTAAATATGTCTTATGTGAATAAATAGGCGTCGTTGCTGGCCGCAACCTCTCATGCTGCTGAGGTCTCCGGACTAAAGCAGAGTCTGGAGCGGGCCGAGGAAGAGCTCGGCCAGGCAAGGAAACAGCTAGAGGAGAAGTAAGGTATGTGATGACTTGCTGTATGTTCAGAAAGAATAAATGATGTTTACTGACCATAGTGCTATGATATTTGTAGGAGCGGCTACTGAGGTTAAAACCCTCAAGAAAGCGCTGGCCGAGGCCGAGGAGAGGGCGGAAAAGGAACAAGCCGCCCGGAAAAGCATGAGGCCAGGGTTGGGGAGGTCCAGCAGGAGCTCCAGGACGCCTTGAAGAAATACGAGTCCTTGGAAGCCCAGTATGCGAACCAAGAGTCCAAACTCGCGAAGGCCTGCCAAAGCGCACAACAGACCCGGCCGAAGCCCAAGGCACCCTCCAGGAAATCGAAGAGGCCAAGAAGATCGCGGCGGGTAAGGCTCTTATTATGCAAAGCGAGTATGTGAAGAAGAGGTATCTCATCGAATTCAATTTGGAGTTCTCTGGGCGTTATGGATCTGCCAGCGCAACATTTCGATCTTTGCTGAATTATTTCGAGCCGAAGAGGGGAGCTCAAGGGAGAAGCTATTCTGGTCCCAATACCTTGCGCCAGAACATCCAGTACCCTTTAGCGATCAGCTAAAATAGTTGGTCGAGCTGCATAGGGTGGCCGAACTGGCCATGAAGGACTTAATAATCCGGCTGTGGCCTGCCGAAGCCATACCCAGCAGCTATTTTGGTCTCGTGAAGCGGCTAGTCGATGCCTGCCCTCGGCTTGACTCCATCAAGCGGTCGGTCTGCATTGAAGGTGCGCAAATGGCCTTCGCCCGTGTCAAGATGCAGTGGACAAAGATGAACGCCGTCACGGTCGCGACCGAGGGACCGCCCGCGAGAAAGGAGCACTATACGCCCGAGCGATATTTTAGCGATGTCCTGGAGGGATCCTGCATTGTGGCGGAGCAATGTACGAAAGATGTAATCTTTGAATGAATACATTCACATTGTCTTGATTTGTATTGTGAAACAAGTTTGGCTATGTAATATAATGTTTGTTTAATTTTTTACCTCCTGTGCGGCCATGTTTATGAAATTTTGAGAGTTGGCCAGTCGTCGGCTTCAGCCCCCACGTAGGTAGTACGGGGGTGTTCGGGATGGAATCTAAACACTCTTGATCCAATTGTTTGGTCCTTGAAGGAGGTGTTTAGCGCGACGAACCAGGCAATCGGCCGGACTATGTGGCTTTATCACCCTCACTTGGCCATAGGAGTTTAACAATGAAAATTTAGGCGCAACCCCTAGTATCGGAACTAGGGTACTGTAAACACCTGATCGGGTAAGAGCCGATTCATCGCATAATGCGGAAAAAATCGCTAAATATTTGAAACCTCCGAAGAGCTGACCGGCTCTCACCGCATCATGACAGTCAGTTTCCGGCTTTCTATACTGAGGTGCTCATCCGGATAAACCGAGACCCAATCGCAGTAGTTCTCCCTTTACTACCCTAGCCGATATAGCGCAATGTAAGGTAGTAAGCATAGGAGCCGGGCAACCCAACTATTGACCAAAGACATGATTCAGAGCCAATGCATACAATGCTAAACTCGGGGTGCCGAACTATATTGTAAAAAGTGTTCGAACTTTGTTAACGTATTATGGGTCGCAATGAAGCCCCTGGCAGATTAAAGCGCACCAAAGTGTACGGGTGCAACTTGAGAAGATTATCAAAAAAGGAAAAAGGAGGTAGTAAGCTAATGCCACAGAAGTTGGGCCGCTAACTGTTTCCATTATAGTTTGATTGATACATCAAAGCGTATTTGTACAAGTGGTGCAATAAGCAACCGAGCTACTTAACATGCCATAACCAAGGAAGAGTTGCGTGCGGGTCCTAAAAACAGGTAGGGTGATCGTTAAAGAGACCACCTAGAAATTCCCTTGTACGCCAGTGCTTCTTGCCATCTTGGTGTATCCATCCTGTTGAAAGGACCGATAATCAGGTCGACCGAAGAATCCTGCGGAAAAGAAACCTGGAAAGAATAAAAAATAAAAATTGAAACTATGTGTGTCCAGGAGCGGTCGAGCCGTATTGTGGATTACAAGCTAGTTATGCCTCCGTCTATGCCCATGGTATTTTGAATGCATAGTTATGTACGCGCGGTACGAACACCGCCACTTGATCGGGACTGGGACGGAGGCCAAATTGCTAGTTGAGCTCGTAACAAGCTGGGCTGTCCTACTGCAGGGTAGTCCGGACTCGTTTAACAGTGTCCGGGAGCTTGGCCGCCGAATTAAGGTTCTTCTTAAAAAGGCCGCTCTGTACTTCTGCTGCTAAAGCCGCAGTATGCTCCTTAGTGCGGAGGGAGCGTTCTGTGTTTCCATTGTCTGTTATCACGCCGCGTGGTCCGGGCATCTTGAGCTTGAGATAAGCATAGTGTGGCACCGCGTTGAATCGAGCAAACGCGGTTCATCCCAGCAGTGCGTGATAGCCACTGCGAAAGGGGACGATATCGAAGATCAACTCTTCGCTTCGGAAGTTGTCCGGAGATCCAAAGACAACCTCTAGTGTGATTGAGCCCATACAACGGGCCTCTACACCTGGCATGACTCCTTTAAAGGTAGTCTTTGTGGGCTTAATCCATGAGGGATTAATGCCCATTTTGCGCACTGTATCCTGATAGAGCAGGTTCATGCTGCTACCACCGTCCATGAGGACTCGTGTAAGATGGAATCCATCAATGATTGGGTCGAGGACCAGTGCGGCGGAACCGCCATGAGGATACTGGTAGCATGGTCCCTGCGATCGAAAGTGATCGGACAGGACAACCATGGGTTGAACTTTGGGGCGAATGGCTCCATCGTGTAGACGTCCCGGAGTGCACACTTGTGCTCCCTTTTGGGAATATGGGTGGTGTATATCATGTTCACCATTTTTACTTGGGGGGAAACTTCTTCTGTCCCCCTGTGTTCGGTGGTCGGGCCTCTTCATCCTCGTCCTCGCTTTGTGACCCCTTCTCTTTGTTCTTGGCGTTTAATTTGCCGGCCTGTTTAAAAACCCAACAGTCTCTGTTGGTATGATTGGCTGGTTTGTCGGGGGTGCCACGAATCTGGCATGGACGATCGAGTATGCAGTCTAAGCTGGATGGTCCCGAATTGTTCCTTTTGAACGACTTCTTCCGTTGGCCGGACTTGGAGCCACTGAATCCGGCGTTAACTGCCGTGTCGTCGGTATTATCACCAATGTTTTGATGCTTTGTGTATGTTGCGTCGGGGCTTGCCGTTGCTATTTCTGGCATCCGCAGTGCCAGGTTCGCTTGCGTTGTTATTGCTACGGGCTAGCCAGCTATCTTCGCCCATGCAAAAGCGGGTAATAAGTGCCGTAAGCGCTGCCATGGACTTCGGCTTTTCTTGGCCGAGGTGTCGGGCGAGCCATTCGTCTCGGATGCTTTGTTTAAAGGCCGCCAGGGCTTCGGCATCCGGACAGTCGACGATCTGGTTCTTTTTGGTTAAGAACCTAGTCCAGAGTTTCCTGGCTGACTCTATGGGCTGTTGAATTATGTGACTTAAGTCGTCGGCATCCGGAGGTCTTTCATATGTACCTTGGAAGTTGTCAAGGAAGGCCTCTTCCAAGTTCTCCTAGCTGCCGATAGAGTTTTCGGGCAGACTGTTCAACCAGTGACGAGCTGGTCCTTTGAGTTTTAGCGGGAGGTATTCGACGGCATGGAGATCATCGCCGCGGGCCATATAAATGTGAAGAAGAAAATCCTCGATCCATACCGCGGGGTCTGTTGTCCCATTGTATGATTCGATGTTTACGGGTTTGAACCCTTCTGGGAATTCGTGCTCCATTACTTCTTCCGTGAAGCAAAGGGGGTGTGCGGCACCTCTATATCGGGCCACGTCGCGATGTAGCTCGGATGCAGTCCGTCTGCGGTTCTCGGCCCGGGCGTAAGTATGATTGTCGTGTCCGGCTAGGTAGCCGTTGTCGTGTGTCGGGGCACGTCCCCGTGATCCATAGATCGATCTGTTCTGACTTGCTCTATTGTCCAAGTCCCGCTGCAGGTCATATGTATGTCCCCGAGCTGTTTTATCTCTGCCCTTACGGTGAGGTAGGGCGGGATGGTGTTCGGCTTGAGTTGCCTCTTTGTCCTGACCACGTGGTGGTCGGTCAGCCGCATTGCGCGATGATGGTACGGGCTCCAGCGCCTTGTCATCGAACTGAGGTAGCAATTCGCAATTCGGTTAACTTTTGGCTGGGCGCTTGAGGCCGTATTCCTCGGCTGCCAGGACATCAGTCCATCTATCGTTGAGCAGATCTTGATCAGCTTGAAGCTGCTGCTGTTTCTTTTTCAGGCTTCTTGCAGTGGCTATTAGCCGGCGCTTAAAGCGCTCCTGCTCGAGAGGTTCCTCAGGCACGATAAAATCCTCGTTGCCAAGGCTCACCTCATCCTCGGAAAGCGGAAGAGAATTACTGTCCTCCGAGCCTTCGTGTATGGCCTATTCATCAGCGCTAACTTGCCCATCTTCCCGATCGTCCTGTTCGGCAGTTTGATCATCGGGATCTTCTCTGTCTTCGGCACCATCCGGAGTGTTATCGTCTCCTGTGCTGGTGTTGCTGTCTTTTCTGTGGCGTGATTTAGAGTGGCGCCGCTGACGTCGGCGCTTTGGTTGTATCTCAGGAGGTTCATCCTCAACTGGATCTTCCCTGTCATCGCTGCTATTCTCTTTGGGTGCATCCACCATGTATACGTCGTATGAGGAGGTGGCCGTCCAACGACCGGTAAACGGCGGGTTTTCGGCCTGTTCCTCTCCAGCATCGCCGTCCATACCGTCGATGTCTTCGGAGCCGTAATCAAGCACGTGGGTTAAATCTTCGACAGTGGCAATTAAGTGGGAGGTGGGTGGGAAGCAAAATTCTCCTCGGACTCCAGTTCGAACCGGATATAATTTGGCTATGAGTCCCCCGCTAAGGAGATTGTTTTTAATGAGTTTAGCACATCGCCTAAAGGTGAGTGCCGGAAGATGTCTGCGAAGCTGAATTCGGTGATCGATGACTGATCAAGCTCGACGTATGCGGAAGCGCATGGTCCGAAACGAGTCCAAAAGTCGTCGCGGCAAGATCTACATCGACAACGAAGGCTGGGGCCCCGAGGCCGACTCAATCGAGTACGGGTACCGGGTCCCCTTTGGAGAAATCCACGTCTTCATCGGCCGGATCGGTGAGCCGGGCCCTGAGCCGGACAACTACACCGACCTCATCAAGACGGCTCAGCGTGCGAGACCCGCCCGAGTTCAACCCGTCATGAAGCGTGCCTTCGTGGGCTGTGTCCACGGAGAAGAACTTCCTGAAGGATCTAAAGATGGCGAAGAGACGGCCGTCCCATCGGATGATGATCGTTCGCCGGTTCAACAGATTCTTTGTATCAGGTCCAAGAGGGCATGCTTGTGGGCTGTTCTGATGACTCTACCATTCCAGACTACTATGAGCCGCCGAGCTGGGCAGGGGGTCTTCATGGCTGGTACTCAACCTGGTCAACACTCGACGGCTGCAACAGCAATAACGTCCGTGTCGAGCGGCCGGGCAGGAGGCCTGGGCGCCCACCGGCTCAAAATCTTTGATGCATCTCATGGATAAGTTGACGGCCCTGCTAACCACCACGGTTATTCCTGCAAATCAAGATGAGCATAATGCGGAGGTGGCAAAGGTGCGTGAGGAGATAGCCCTGGCCAAGGAGGTCTTGGCAGCTGAGGACACCAGGTTAGCTACGGAGCGGGCAGCTTTGGACGCACGGGCGTAACGACTCCAGTCAGAGGCTTTCCAGCTTAATATGAGTCTGAACGCATCCAATGAGGTCATGAGAAGGAGACATCAAAAAACCCAGTCCCGTCTGCCTCCGGTTTACGATCCTCGAAATCTTTTCACGACACCGGAGCTGGTCCTAGCAACCCACCGAAAACCAATCAGTTTATGACACGGAGCTGGAGGACCTGCTCAGCCCGAGAGATGGCACCACCTCACGGGAGTATGGCCCCGCCCCGATACATACCAATACCACCGGGTCACTTCTCCAACCCCATGGAGAACTTGATAGCAGCATCGGCACGTCTGGCGGCTCTTCCAGTGGACAGTGATGACCCGATGGTGGTGGAAACCCGGAGGGTCAGAGATCTTATTCAGACGGCCTTGGTGCAACAGGAGACCTATTCTTACAGCAGGGACATGATTCATTCAACTCCTCAGCCTTGGCTCGCACCTCGTCAAAACCGGAGCCCGAGTTACAGCAGGCACATGGAGTCAGAAGCTTTATCAAGCAACGCCTCAAAGGTCGTGAATTCAGCCCGGTGGCTATAACTCCGTCCAGACCGAATGCGTCGGAGGACGAACGGGCAGCTCGATTAGTGGCTCAAGAAGCGGCATATGAAGGTCTCCCAGTATCCGGCGACTTCCGTTGGAGCAGGAGTGGCCACTAGAACCGGTGGTGTCCCTTGTTTGGTGCCGGCTCTGCGGGATGTACGTCTGCCCAAGGATTTTAAGGGACCTCGAAAGGTGCCGAATTATACGGCCGATTTACAGCCTGGGGCATGGATCAAAAGTTACGAGATGGCCATGGAGCTATTGGAGCTCAGCGACGCAGCAATGGCTAAGTATTTCACCATGATGTTAGATGGAATGGCCCGATCTTGGTTGAAAAGTTTGCCTCCCAATTCCATCAGTTCATGGGCAGAGCTAAAGGACCGGTTTATCCAGAACTTCAAGGACACTTGCAAGCAGTCTATGTCAATTCTGGACTTGACCAATTGTAAGCAGGAGGAGGGTGAATCCACAACTCATTGGGTGCGCCGGGTCAAGGAAATAATACACTCATCTGATAAGATGGATGCCGGCTCTGCGGTACTTATGCTCCATCAGAATTGTTGCTTTGAGCCACCGAGGCAAAAGCTGGGGCGCCTTAAGCGTGATTGCAATGATATGGGTACGCTGATGGCAGCCTTAGTCAAATACGCCGATTCTGATACTACCAATGATCCCGCGTCTGATGAGGAAAAGACAGGGAAGGGAAAGAAGAACGGCAATGGAAAGGGTCAACAGCATAACCCGGTAAGTCAAGGAGGCAACAAGCGTAAGGCGAAGGGTAACCCGGAGTTTGTGGCCAATGCTAATGCACAAGGTAACAACCAAAAACGTAAGGGGAGACCACCCCCTCGATCTGGTGGCTCAGGCCCATCTCTTGAGCAACTTCTGAATGAGCCTTGCCCGAGACACGGTACTCGGAGCGCCCCGCCACCCACTTATGGAAAGACTGCGCGATCATGAAGGCTTTCAAGAATTACAACATGTTTGATGGCAATCATGGATCGGCGGCGGCTCGGGGGCGGTGGCTTTCATGGCCCGGTGGCGGTTCAAGTTCCGGCTTTCGGGGAGGTCAAGGTGGCTATAATCAGCAAAGAACCCGGTCAAGGGGGACAGCAGCAAGATCAGGTTATCGAGCCATCCAAAGCAGCTGAATGGTGGGCAATACCATGTGTTCACCACTAAATTGTGCAAACGTGACCAGAAGGTTCATAAGAGGGCTATGAATTCTGTCGAGCCGGCGGTTCCCCGTTACTTGAGGTGGTCAGAGCGGCCCATCATATGGAGCAGGGAAGAGCACCCCTCCGGGTTGATAACCCGGCCGGTTAACCTTGGTGGTGGCCCCTCGTGTTGGTGGATATAAATTCACTAAGGTACTCATGGACGGAAGAAGCAACATCAATATTCTCTATTATGAGACCTTTTCGCCGCATGGGGTTGATCGATAAGGACTTGAGGACGCCCAACACTGTCTTTCATGGGGTGGTACTGTAAATCGGCATATCCAGTTGGTAAGATCGAGCTGGAAGTAGCCTTTGGAAATGAATATGATTCCAGGGCTGAGAAACTGACATTTGAGGTAGTCAAAATCAGGAGCCCGTATCACACTCTGTTTGGACGGCCGGCTTATGCCAAGTTCATGGCACGACCGTGTTATGTTTATCTGCAGCTCAAGATGCCGGATTACAAGGGCACCATCACTATGCATGGGAGTCGAAAGGTAGCCTTGGAATGCGAAGAAGGCGATGCGGCTTATGCTGAATCTGTTTGTGCTGAAGAGGAGCTGAAGTTTTATCAAACTAATGTTGACCCAGCAGATATGACCTCTTTGAAGAAGCCAACCACAGAGCAAGACTCGGCGTTGAAATTTAAGTCGGCCGCCGAGACAAAACTGGTCGACTTCACTCCAGGCGACTCTTCCAAGCAGTTCAACATCAGTACCAATTTGGATCCCAACTAGGAAGGCGCGCTCATCGAGTTCATCCGTGAGAACTGGGATATCTTTGCATGGAAGCCTTCTGACATGTCGGGTGTCCCGAGATAACTCGCTGAGCACACTCTTAATATTCATCCAAAGTATAAGCCGGTCAGGCAATTTCTCCGACGGTTCAATGAGGAAAGACGGAAAGCTATCGGGGAAGAGGTCGCTCGGCTCTTAGCGGCCGGGTTCATCGTGGAAGTTTTTCACCCGGAGTGGTTGGCTAACTCGGTGCTTGTGCTCAAGAAGAACGGCACCTGGCGGATGTGTGTAGATTACACGGACTTAAATAAATCTTGTCCGGCTGATCCCTTTGCTCTACCCCATATTGATCAAATCATTGATGCTACAGCAGGTTGCGAGCGTTTGAGTTTTTTGGATGCTTACTCTGGTTATCATCAGATCAAAATGGCAGTTAAGGACCAGGAGAAGACGGCTTTCATTACTCCGTTTGGAGCCTTCTGCTATGTATCTATGCCATTTGGGCTCAAGAGTGCCCAGGCGATTTATTAGCGGTGTGTACATAATTGTCTCCACAATCAGATTGGGCGCAATGTTCATGCTTATGTAGACGACATTGTGGTGAAGTCCAAAGAGAAGGAAACCTTGATATCTGATTTGAAGGAAACCTTTGATAATCTCCGGGTCTATAAGATGATGCTTAACCCGGACAAGTGTGTATTTGGTGTACCTGCAGGCAAACTTTTGGGATTCCTGGTCTCGAACAGGGGCATTGAAGCTAACCCGGAGAAGATCAAGGCAATTACCTCTCTGGCTAAACCGGCATGCACCAATGATGTTCAATGATCATGGGTCGTACCGCTGCTTTTAAGCCGATTCATAAGCGGTTAGGTGAGAAGGCTCTACCACTGTATCGATGATGAAGAAAGCAGACACTTTTATGCAGGTGAGGCTCTTGATGCTGCCTTTTAAAGATTTAAAGAGACAATTGTGCGAGCCGCCAGTTCTCGCGGCTCCCATTGATAAAGAGCCGTTGCTGTTGTATGTTGCTGCTAACTCACGAGCTGTTAGTGTTGCCATCATGGTGGAGCGTAAGGAGGCTGGCAAGGAGCATCCGGTTCAATGGCCGGTTTATTACATCAGCGAGGTGCTCATAGAGTCCAAGCAAAGATATCCACATTGGCAGAAACTTGTTTATGGTGTGTTCACGGCAAGCCGGAAGCTAAAGCAGTATTTCCAAGGTCATCCTATAACTGTGGTAAGTTCTGCCCCCTTGGTGGACATCATCCAGAACAGGGAAACCATAGGACGAGTCGCCAAGTGGGCCATTGAGCTTGGGCCTCACGGTTTGAAGTATATGCCACGTACAGCTATCAAGTCTCAAGCCTTGGTGGACTTTATCAATGATTGGACGGAGTTGCAGGCACCTGAGGAGAAACCAGATAACACGTATTGGACTATTCACTTTGATGGGTCCAGGTAGTTGGAAGGCTCGGGGGCTGGAGTCGTTTTAACTTCCCCCCGAGGTGACAAATGTTTCCCTGTACTAATAATGCAGCTGAATACGAGGCTTTACTCCATGGTCTCCGGATGGCCAAAGACATGAATTTGAGCCGGGTAAGGTGCTTGGGTGATTCAGACCTCGTCGCTCAACAGGTGTCAGGCACGTGGGACTCCAAGGATCCCCTTATGGCGGCTTATCGTCGTGAAGTTGATGCGGTGGCCGGGCACTTCAAAGGTTATCAAGTAGAGCACATTGATCGAAGGAAGAATGGGCGGCTGATGCTTTAAGCCGGTTGGGGTCTCAGCGTAAGCCGGTGCCGCCTAACACCTTTTGCATAACCCTTCTGTCAGAGTGCCTACAGAGGAAGAGTTCAGAGTGCCAGACCCGGAGGCGCAACTGGTGGCGGCTCTCCATGCCATCCCAGATTGGACAGTCCCATATTTGGCCTATATGACCTGGGGAGAGTTGCCTGAGGACGAGACCTTGGCAAGAAACAACCCATCGAGAGTCCGGTATAGCGTATTCCGCTCCCTGGTCATCGAAACATCAAGCAATACCAACCCAACTAGACGTAGGCTTTCCTTCTCCGCAAGGGGCCGAACTAGTATAAAACCTCTCATGTCCTTTGTACCGATTAACCCCTTTAAGCTTCCTAGTTGCGATGGCTCCACGACTAAGTCCTTGCACGAGGACATCTGCCGTGACAATTCCACGACAGTTGGCGCCCACAGGCGGTCCAAATCCATGACAATTGTTCATGGCGAGTTGCATCACCGCAACGTCACTGGGGCGTTCCAACGTTGCGTATCGCTTGCGGAGGGTCAGGCGATACTTCGTGAGATTCATGAAGGAGATTGTGGTCATCATGCCGGTTCAAAATCTCTGGTGGCCAAGGCTTTTCTTCATGGTTTCTATTGGCTGACGGCTCACGCTGATGCGGAGGATCTAGTCAGCAAATGTGACGGATGTCAAAAATTCTCACGACGAGCTCATGTGCCGGCTCAAGAATTGAAGATGATTCCAATTACTTGGCCGTTTGCGGTCTGGGGGCTTGACATGGTCGGACCTTTCAAAAGGTCTAAGGATAAGAAGACACACCTATTGGTGGCAGTGGATAAATTCACCAAGTGGGTTGAAGCATAGCCGGTCAGTAAGTGTGATGCAGCCACGGCGGTTCAGTTCATGAAAAAGGTGATCTTTCGTTTTGTCTTTCCACACATTATTATAACTGATAATGGTACTAACCTCTCCAAAGGTGCCATGGAAGAGTTCTGTCAACGAGAGCTCATCCGGCTTGATGTTTCGGCTGTTGCTCACCCTCAGTCTAATGGTCAAGCAGAAAGAGCTAATCAGGAGATCTTGAAAGGTATCAAACCCCGACTCTTAGTTCCTTTGCAGCGAACTCCGGGTTGTTGGGTGGAGGAGTTACCCTCTGTGCCATGGAGCATCAACACAACGCCTAACAGATCTACAGGTTATACACCTTTCTTCATGGTGTACGGAGCAAAGGCGGTTCTGCCAAGTGATATCCGACATGATTCACCCCGGGTGGCGGCTTACGTTGAGGCTGATAATGAAAAAACTCGTCAGGATGCACTTTACTTGTTGGATGAGGAGCGAGACTTGGCCATAGCCCGCTCGGCGATTTACCAGCAAGACCTGCGCCGTTATCACAGCCGCCGGGTTAGAAGCAGAACTTTTCAGGAAGGCGATTTAGTGCTCCGGCTCATCCAGGATCGATCGATATGCACAAGCTATCCCTCCACAGGAAGGACCTTTTGTGGCGATGAAGAATCTGAACAACGGGTCATATTACCTCATCGATGTTCGAGAGCACAAAGACTCACGTAAGTCGGAGGAAGAGACCCGCCCGCCGTGGAACATAGCTCATCTTCGGCCCTACTATACTTGAGCCACCGGCTCTCAGAATATATTTCTTTTTTCTTTTTGGCAATGTATATATTATATAAAGCAATAAAGCGGGACCTCTTTTCTTTCCACCCTCCAAGGTTTATGTATCTTCTTTACCAGGTGGTGGAAACAACCAACAGGGAGCGGATCATATCTGAATCCAGCTTTCCCTTTGATCCGGCTTATGATCATATCTGAATCTAGCCATGGTCACTTGGGGGCTTCCTGTTCAAACATAGGTCGTATTCGAACCAAACAGAACATAGCTGTCGATACCCAATTGATCGGCATACTGCCAAACCCACTTGGGGGCTTCTTGATCATATTTGAATCATAGCTTAACCCCATTGGGTCTGAAGTGGATCGTATTCGAATCAGCGTCATTAAACAACTCTAATGGTCACTTGGGGGCTTCATGTTCAAACATAGGTCGTATTCGAACCAAAGAGAACATAGCTGTCGATACCCATTTGATCGGCATCGCCAAAGCCATTGGGGGCTATATGATCGTATCCGAATCTTAGCTTAACCCCTTTGGAACGGTTCTACTGATCGTATTCGAATCAGAGGCCTTTGAAAATTAAGTTTACTATTTATTTTACTCTGTAAGGGTAAATAATATTAAGGGCCAGGTAAACATTATATGTGCCAACTTTCAGAAGTTAAGTTTAACTCTCTGCTTTTTGGGATCACATAAGCCGGTAAGAAGTGATAAGACGCCAAAGGAATTCTGTTTTTTGTTCTATACACAGGATAAAGCAAGAAAGTTTTGGACGTCAAGGAACAATTAATATAAGCCGGAAGTATATAACGATAGCGGCTTATGACAATATTAAGCGCCACAAACATGCTAAGGCATGACAGAGTTAAGAGGTTTTTCTACCCTATTACAAGACTCTGAGTCCGAATAATGAAGCATCATTTTTCAAAGACATAGCACTGGCGGGTTACTCCTTTGGTGGGCTTGAAGATTCGGGTTATCCTTCTCCGCCTCTTAAATGCTGCTTTGTCACGGAAGGTTGACGAGGTCCAGTCAATGCCGCTTAAGGCTTCAAATTCAGCTTCATCATCTATTAAACCGGCTGGGTCAACTTCAGGAGCAAAGGTATGCTTACGAGTTGGAGGAATCAAGCTGACGTCATCATAATGAGAAGGTGGAATCCTCCGGTTCTCGTTGTTGTAAACCGGTTGATACTTGGTAAGATCAATATCATTGCCAATGATGGTGGCCACATGACGTACGACTCTCACACAGGTAGTGAAGTCTGATTCATCGATTACAGAGCCATCCTCCTTCAAGATGGGATATCCAAGAGCAACGTCTGCCAGGTCTAACTCTGGAAGCAACGCCTTGGCTCAGCTTAAGGCGGCTATGGCCCCGGCTCTAGCAGATGCCCGCCTTAGTTCTTAATCCGTTGGGGTAACACGGCAAGCCATTTGAGCATATCCTGCAGGAGATAAGGAGCATCATTTGATAAAGCCACAACGGCCAAGGCACATTGTGACCCGGTGTATAGCTGTTCCACCAGAGTGTACACCGCCTTAAGCTTGATCA
This sequence comes from Aegilops bicornis, assembly GCA_021605145.1. NCBI lineage: Eukaryota > Viridiplantae > Streptophyta > Magnoliopsida > Poales > Poaceae > Aegilops > Aegilops bicornis. The sequence goes on along the minus strand of CM038675.1, from coordinate 129,463,458 downwards.
GCATATTCTGCTTGAGGTTTGTGCTCCTGGGGCCTGCGTTTATACATATAAGGTAAGCCGGAGATAATAATTGAAATAGTCATCAAAGAAACCATGGTGATGTTCACAATTATACATAGTAACTTACCGAAGATTGCACGAGACCATTTGAGATATCTGGCGCTTTTAAGCGGACAACTTCAGCTGTTAACCCGGCAAGAGCTGCTTCTGCTGTCTCGGCCCGGGTCACAAGTGAGGCCTTTTCATCGGCCCAGATTTTCTTCTCCGCATCAAAAATTTTCTTCAACTTCTCTTGTTCAGAGACGCTGAATGCCAATTTGGAGTTGGCCTTTCGAATTTCAAGTTCTTGGGCTGCCAGACAAGTCTTCAGGTCAGCAATCTCCGATTCAAATTGACTGGTGGAGGCCTGCGATTGATGCCAGATTATAATTAAAGTTATGGTAAGATATCATTAAGTCCCAAGCACTTTGCAAGCAGAGACACTTGACACTTGGGGGCTAATGTATGCTGAAGAAAATTTTAATTTATAATGCTGGATTAAGTATATTAAAGTCTCAAGCACTTTACAAGTAAAGATACTTGACACTTGGGGGCTAATGTGCATCGCATGTTCTAAGTTATCATATTATGACCGGGTTAAATATCTTTCCTTTTAAACCGGATGAACTAACAGTAAGCAGGTATCTAAGTCTACATCATATTTATTCATAAGCAGTAGACTTGGGGGGCTGGTACAGTAAGTAAGATTCAGGAGAATAATATAAGTTATACCTCAGATTTGTGCTGTATTTGTTTCACCATGTCAATTTCCAGGTCGCGGCTGTTATGCACTTGATTCAGATAGCCCGAGACTATATCACCAATGCTTAAGTGAGCATAATCAGCGATGTCCCGTTTGGTCTTCCGGCGTTCGACAAGTTCTTCCTTGGAAGTACATCTGGCAAGGACAGTAGGCCGCCCCGGTTCAACAAACTGATTTTCAAGATTTCAACCTCCGGGTCAGTCGTCTTGACTGGGCTAGGAATTTCCGGATTATCGGAGCTGTTAAAAGTATCTTCAGCAGGCGGGTCAGAAGATGGCGTTGGAATTTCATATGCCGGTTCAGGGGGCGGTTGATGAGTAGAAGCATCAGGGGCAGCTATTTCGAGTTCCGGCTCAGTTGCTACCGGTCTTGAATGACTTATTCTTTTGCCCTCTTCTGGCTTCACCTGCACGCTGTGGACAAAACAGAAGGGTGAGCACAAAATATGAGTAAGGCAAAGCATAAGGATAACAAAGGTATATTACCCAGGGGCAGTCTTGAAGGCCGGCATGTTGGATTGCATAGACTCGCCGGAGCAAGGAGAGGTATCCTGATAATTGGAGTCAGATGAATTGAGAGGTTGACGAATTAAACCCGCCAAAGGATAAACAGAACGTAAATCGAAGATGACCTCAGTCCGACGCTTCCTGCTTACGTCGGGTAAGTCGAAAGAGAGCTCTGCATCCTTACTGGTCCGGGTCTGCCTCCGGCTTTCAAGCTGTTGTTGCTTCAAAAGAAATTGAGGATCTTGATAAGCTAGAGGATGTGAAAATCTTACTTTCCGGGTCACCCGTCGGATTTTGTGCTTTGGCAAAGGCTCTGAGTCGGAGGAGATTATAGTTACCTCTTCGCCAGGAGCTTGGCTGTTCCCAGTATCCCCCTGAAAGGCGGAAATTTCAATAAAATAATAACAAAGGAGTTAAGAGAGTTAGGGATTACCTCTTCCTCATCTGAAGAAGAGTCATCCAATTTGAGCAAATTGGTGGCGCTGGGTTTCTTCTTCTTTGAAGTTCCCGTCTTGGCGGCTTTCCTTTCGGTTTTCTTGGCTGCCCTGGCTTGTTTGGCAGCCTCGTGGTCATATTTGACCTTCCAGAAATTAGCACCGGCCTGTGGAAAAAGATAAAGAATTATAAGTACAAAGGAGGTAAACATGTTAAGGAATATTTATCAAGATTGGTAACTTACTGCAGGGGTCGGGTTCTTTTTGCAGAAGGGAAGTAAACCGAAGGCATTGCTAATGACAGTGCCCTCCTTCAGCAGTGACTGGGTTGTAGCATCCACCACATCATCTGGTAGGTCGTCAGGACTATGACACATTGGGTCATTCTTTTCGCCTGTATAAGTACACATTAAGCCGGAGCGGCGGCTTAATGGGAGTATTCGCCAAGTGACCCAGACTCGGACCAGATAAATGCCATTTAAACCATTTCCCAAAAGAGCTTTAATCTTCTTGATGGTGGGATTAAGAGGCAGACGTACAATATCGCTCAGTTTATCCGCTAGCGGATGGTTGGACTCAAGGCGCAGGGCGCGAAAGCCGGGCAGAGGCTTCTCATCAGCCGGAGAAGTGTCTTGACAGTAGAACCATGTCTGCTTCCAATATTTTGGGTGACTCAGCAACTCAGCATAAGGAAACAGGCAGTCTCTCCATCGCTGGATCGAGATACCGCCAAGTTCAAGACTAGGCCTGTTGGCATGTTCATTATACCGGTTCAAGTAAAAAAGTTCTCTGAACAAAAGTAGACTTGGCTCCTCTCCCAGGTACACCTCGCAGAAGACTTGGAAATTTCAAAGATTTGTCACGAAATTGGGTCCAATGTCTTGAGGTCTAAGATCAAAGAAATTCAAAACTTCTCTGAAGAATTTGAGCCGGGAGGGGCAAATCCCCGGCTCATGTGATCCGTGAAAACTATCACCTCCCCTTCTTTGGGTTGAGGCTTTTCTTCAGATGGGTCAGGACCATGATAAGACATGACCTCCTTTTTTGGCAGATGGCCAGACTTCACAAACTCAGCCAGTTTACTTTTAGTGACTGTGGATGGGACCCAGTTGCAGGTTACAGGAGCTTTGGTCGCCTTAGGTGCCATGGCAATAGTTGGCCTATTACAAAATAAGAAGTTCCGGTTCAAATTTTAACCCGGGAGAAAATATCCAAATTACTGAAGGTAGCGGCTTAGGAAGGGGCCTAATGATATAAGGATAACTGGGCAACAATATTTAAGCCGCTACAAGCATTAAGAGCAGTTCAAAATTCTTAAAGATATGAGAAGTAGGCAAGGTTCACATATCAGTGGTATGCATTTAAACCGGACACCTGGACAGTTATGTTTAAGGGCATTTAATAGAAGAAGTTTTCGGGGTGATAAAAACAAGTTTCATAATCTTCTGCTAAAATTTGAGATCAAGGGTCTGTTCTGATAAGAAAGTTTTCTAGACCTAAAAACTGACGCAGATGTGTTCATAGGCTCGAATGAGGCTTTTATACAGAGAAAGGGATCTGCTTTTTATCCAAGACAAGTGCGAAAACAACTACCGTGGCTATTTTATATCATTCTTAGATCGGAAGAGGTATTTAGGAGGAAAACTAACAAGGATTTGGCTCCAATGGTGATGAACTCCGACGAACTCGAGGAAGCTCTAATGCGGATCTAAGCAAGGAAGGGAAGGGAACTTACGGATCTGGAGGGGCTGCGGAAGTTCGCCGTCGTTTTCTGATCCGATTCAGGTTGATGCAGCGGCCTGGGACGGTGAAGACAAGAAGCTTGACGGCGGCGGTGGCGGAGCTCGAGAGGAGGCAAGATGAAGAAGATGACTGGAAGGGGGAGAATGGGAGACCTAGGTCGCGCCTATTTATAAGGAGAGGATAAGCGGGGCGGTAGCGGAAACAAGGAGATAAGAGTTATTATCCAGCGGCCCCAACGCCTCTGTTTTCGGAACAGTCAATAAAGACAGAGATCCGTTGGAGGATATGGTGGAATAAAAAAAGAATTTAAGAAAAGATGACGTCACAGCGGGTTAATACGGATCCAAAAAATGACGTCATGGCGGGTTAAAGAAAGTCTTTTTGCACAGTCAGAAGACTGAATATTTATGTTTTAAGATATTTTAAGATTGACATGAACAGGTTCAAATCAATCTGGGGCCTAATGTTGGGGATATAACTATTTGTGTAAGCCGCCCAGGAGGGGCCGGGTTACGCAAGGAAGATTCACCAGAAAGAAGCCCAAGACCAAGCATGAAGATGGCGGTTCAATAAAGGGCCTAAGGTGAAAGGATCGAGATGGACCTAGAGGGGGGGGGGTGAATAGGTCCAATTACAAATTTTAATTATTACTTAGCAATTTTAGGCAATAGTGCGGAATATGAAGGTGAGCCTAACAATTGCTAGTAAGTACGAAGTACTAGGCAAGTAACACAAGCATATAAGTGAGCAAGCACAATATGATGTATGTAAGTGCAAACAAAACAAGTAACCACAAATATAGAGTTAGGGTTAGGAATAACCGCAACTCCGGGAGACGAGGATGTATGCCGATGTTCACTTCCTTGGAGGGAAGCTAGTCACCGTTAGAGAGGTGGATGTTACCACGAAGGCACACCAATGCCACGAAGGCTCACCCTATTCTCCCTTTGAGACAACACCACGAAGGCATTTCTCAACCACTAGTGGTAGACCTTGGGGTGGTCTCCATACCCTCACAAACTTATCCGGGGGTAATCACAAAGGTCGATTCCTCTCCGAAAGACTCCTACCGCCTAGGAGTCTCCAACCTCCAAGAGTAACAAGATCGATGGGGATTTGCTCAAGACTTGCTCAAGTCACGAATTCCTTGGGTGCAAAGAAGGAGGAGAAGTGGATCTATCACTTGATCGGACAACTTCTTTCCAAAGCTCTCAAATCACTTGGGGATCTAAAATTTGGTGTGGAGAAATGAGAGAGAGTGTGAGAAGTGTTCTAGGGTTTGTTCAAAGTGAATGGTCAACCTCTCTCGTGGGGAAGAGAGGCAATATATATAGTGTGTGCTCAAATATGCCCGTTGTAGTGCAAGTGACGGGCAGGCGGACATCCGGGCTGGAGGCGGACATCCGACCTGTCAAGCCACTTGAAGAAACGAGGCGAGCAGTAGGAAACAGAGGAGCCGGACATCCGGGGGTCAAGCCCGGACATCCGGCGAAAAAGGAAAGCCCGGAAATCCGGAAGATCACCGGACATCCGGAGGACAAACCAGCATTTCACATGGTTCTGGACATCTACGGCCGGATTTCCGGGCCAAGTCCCGGATATCAACACAAAAACCGCAGGTGCCCCCAAAAGTAAAACATCCATAACTTTCTCATCCGGACTCCGATTTTGATGATCTTGGGCTCGTTTTGAAGATATGGAAAAGCTCTAGGTCCTCACTTAGAGAACCACCCAAGATAAACCAAAATGGAGGATGCAAAGTATGCAAAGGTTAGATCATATATTTTGGGGAACCTAGTTGGCTATGGATTTATTTGGTATATAGGATATGAGTGGAATTGTGTTGGATAGGAGTGAAATATGCCTATGTTGGAATATGATGTGAGGAAGTAGAAATAGAAGATGTTGACTTGAGCAAATCTAGCACTATCCCTTTGATCCCCTCTTAATAGTGCGGGATCCCTATAACTCAAGAAACATAAAATGAAACATCATTTTACCACTTCAACCTTGAGAGAACTCACTTCGTATGCTCTTGATCCACACACAATTTTGACGAACCGGGGACCAACACCTGAAATCTACTTGGCAGCCATTGTTAGTCCCCTACATGTAGATTGTCATAAACAACAAAAACATAATGTAAGGGCATGATTGCACTTTCAATCTCCCCCTTTTTGTTTGTTGATGACAATCATACATGTAGTATCATAGATGTAATAAATAGTCTTAGCAATGATAATCATGGGAGCAAAACGGATACAGAATATGTTTAGTTACAATTTGCTTTTAGCCCCCCCTCATTGTGTGCATGCGATGAATATATTAGGATAACCAACACAAAGGTTCGTATTATTCCATATGTAACTTAAAGAATTAAAGAAGTAAGAGACGAACACATATGAAATCCACATATGAAATCATCATAACACTTTAAATAGACTGAGAACATTTCATGGCCATGCCATAATCATAACATAGTCTCAAGCGAACAAGTACCGTAGGTAGCAGCATAAACATAATCATAACATAGTCTCAAGCGAACAAGTACCATAGGTTACCATAAGTTGGAATAACATATCATAGCATGACCATATTACGACGATACTACTTCTCCCCCTTTGACAACAACAAGTAAAAAAGGGGCGAAGACTAAACAGTCTCAATCACTCTTGACGGATGTCATCATCAACATCAAGAAACTCGGGGTAGTCAGCATGAGATGGAAAGCTGAATGTGGACGAGGATGGAGCTGCGGGAAGAGGATCATCATCACTAACGGGAATCCCACGGTCACGGAGGCGCTGTTTGAGTATATTCTTGGAGATGATAAGGCGCTTCTCAAGAAACTCGGGGTAGTCAGCATGAGATGGAAAGCTGAATGTGGACGAGGATGGAGCTGCGGGAAGAGGATCATCATCACTAACGGGAATCCCACGGTCACGGAGGCGCTGTTTGAGTATATTCTTGGAGATGATAAGGCGCTTCTGAACATCATGATTCTGGCACGACTGAAGGTGATTGCCTTCATGATAGCGGTGAGCCTTACCAAGAATGATGCAAAACGGCTACTAGGACCGGTCGAGGAAGATGGAGCAGAAGAACCCGATTGGGTTGAGTAGGAGCAGCTGTCCTCTCACCAGCAGACCTCCTAGGCTGAGTAGAAGCCATAGCTGTCACACACATGTGAGGAGGAGGTTTCCAAATGGAGTGCACAGCTGACTTATCCACCTCAAAGGGAGCAGTGTGATCAATCAGAGCCTGAATATATGGGGCATGAGGGAACTGGCGCGTCTGAATAAAACTGCAAAGACGGATCTCATGCCAAATGAAGTTGGCAGTGTCCAGAGGCACAGTGGGTTTCTCATGCATATGAACCATCAAGTCAATACAATAGTTGCGAGCCCTCGAGCGATCTCCCTTCTTAGGATACAGAGTGCGAAGCACACACTGAAAGAGGATGAAGAAGGGAGCACGGAAGATGGATACCTCATTGACTGGATATGCTTTTTCTTCGTCAGTTAGCTGAGAGGTAGGTTTTACAAGAGGCAAGCAAGCATCAATCCCTTTGGGCTTGCCCTCTGGATCCATACTGTGGATGCAATGGCCAACACCTGAGAGACCCAAAATCTGAACAAACCTGTCATAGGTGATGCTCAGTGTAGTGTCATCGGTCATCCAAGTGAGAGTGTTGTCCGGACCAAAGAAACAGGTGGCATAGAACTGTAGAATGGCAGCTTCACTCCAATCACACTTGAAAGTCATTGCAGGACCAAGAGTCATGTCATCAATGATCTTGACTGGATCGTTAGGGAACATGGCAGGATTATCACGCAGGAAGTTTAGATCCAAGTATGAGCGAGGAGCAAGGCCACGCCCATGGACAAAGCTGGAATAGAGATCCTACTGCATACGAGTCCGGAACCGAGGATCTTCGGCATCAGCCACCATCTCATAGGGATTAACATCCCGACGGAACTGAAGATATTGCCCTGCCCCCACAGTTGTGAAGTCGTGAGTGGGGCGACCTCCACTATCAGGAAGCTCCATGGAGATGCGACGACCATGGGCAATGGGTATTGCAGAACCACGAACTTGAGGCATCGGCGCCCTCCTAGTACCGGGCTTGGACTGTCCAACAGACTGTCGTGGTGCACTGTCATCCTCTTCCTCTCCAACATAGTCCGCATCAACTGGATCCGAGGCCGACGGACTGGTGGATGGTGCTCGCTTCTTCTTCTTGGTGGAGACCTTCTTTTTCTTGGGCCGCGCATACTCATCGGAGTCGGTGGGGCCTTGCCGCCGATCAACCCGAGTAGACACCACGGGACGCTTGGGACCGCAGTTGTTGGTACGAGCCATGAAGAACTCCGGAGGTGAATCCCACCGAACACCGGCCCCTCCCGAGAGACTCAAGCCACAATCCAAGAAATGGATTGGATAGAATCGTAGATCGGGAGGAGAAGAGTCCGTTGGCAGGAGATCAGGGCCGGAGGTCGGAGGAGATGGCCGGGGCAGTACCGGAGTGGTGGCCAGGTGGTGGCGGCTGTGAGGGGATATGAGGAGAGGGACGAAGGGAAAAATGGAACTGCCCCCCGAACCCCACACCCCCTTCCCAGGTATACGTTGCGGGCGACGGGCCGGACATCCGGGGCAAGGCCCGGATATCCGGCGAGTGGAAAACAGAGACCAGAGAAGCAGCGCCCGGATGTCCGGCTGAGGCCCGGATGTCCGGCCACTGACGGCAGTTCATGATCGTTTTGATGGGCAAGGAATTTTTCACAGAGCCCGGATGTCCGGCGCGAGACCCGGATGTCCGGTCACTGGACAGATGACACACGCGAGGGGGAGATGTGAAGGAGGGGGGGGCCGACCCGAGTAATTTTATATAGACACCGCCAAGTGGTTTACATGAGATTAATAAGGAGGACAACCTGAGACGTCTAAGGCCATGCTAAGATACATAAATAATCCAAACATGATTAGGAAGAAGGGTCCATATAAGCATTGTACAAGCGGTGACTGAGGTCACCATGTTTGAGCATATGGAACATAGTACCACAAAGATATAAACTTTGAGCACATGGTCACTACTCCATCATATTAAAGTATCCTAGTTTGAAAAACTATGATAACTTTGAGAGTGTTTGTTCAATTTATGCATTATGTAAGGTGAGAGAACTCATGGATTGAGTGTCTCCCCCTAAATATATGCCTACATCAAGACAAGACATTAAGTTTAAGCATGGATGAGTACTAGATTTCACAAAAAGTTGTCAAGATCCAAGATAACAAGTTCAAGCCTAAGTCGTAGAACCTTGCTTCATCCAATGGTTTGGTGAAAATATCCGCGATTGCAAATCTGTCCCAATGTGATCAATGTGAATATCGCCTTTCTCAACATGATCTCTCAAGAAGTGATATCTAATATCAATGTGCTTGGTGCGGAGATGATCCTTGGGGTTCTCGGCAATGTTGATAGCACTTTCATTATCACATAGAAGAGGCGCATGTCTATAGGTGATACCATAATCCTTCAAAGTTTGCCTCATCCATAATAACTGAGTTGCACAACTGGGGGCAGCAATGTATTCAGCTTTTGCAGTAGAGAGGGCAATACAATTTTGTTTCTTCGATGACCAACTTACCAAGGAGCGTCCAAGAAATTGACATGCACCGGAGGTGGACTTAATATCCACTTTGTCTCGGCCCAATCCGCATCCGTGTATCCAATGAGATCAAACTTAGCATCCTTGGGATACCATCTACCCAACTTTGGGGTGTGAACAAGGTATCTAAGAATATGCTTAACCGCCTTATGATGACTTTTCCTAGGGGAAGCTTGAAATCTAGCACACATGCATACACTAAACATGATGTCTGGTCTAGATGCACAAAGATAAAGCAATGAACCAATCATAGAGCGGTATTTAGATGGGTCGAAGGGATACCGTCTGTGTCTTCGATGAGTGTTATTTTGGTTGGCATTGGTGTCTTACATGGACTAGCATCGGACATACCAAACTTCTCTAGGATATCCTTGAGGTACTTTGCTTGGGACAAGAAAATTCCTTCTTGAAATTGTTGAATTTGAAAACCAAGGAAGAACTTCAAATCCGCATTGAGTGACATTTCAAAATTCTTGGTCATTGAAGCGCATAAACTTCTTGCACAAATGAATGGTAGGAGAACCAAAAATGATATCATCTACATAGATTTGGCATAAGATCAGATCACCCTTATCCCTCTTAGTAAAAAGAGTAGGATCGATCACCCCTCTCACAAAACCATCATCGAGTAAAAACTTCTTAAGATGATCATACCAAGCATGAGGTGCTTGTTTGAGGCCATACAAAGCCTTATGAAGTTTATACACATAGTCTTTGTGATCGGGATCAACGAACCCAGGTGGTTGTGATACATATACTTCTTCTTGTAGAGGACCGTTAAGGAAAGCACTCTTCACATCCATTTGATGTAGTGTAAAACCATTGAAAGCAGCATAAGCAAGTAAGATGCGAATGGATTCAAGGCAGGCAACGGGGCAAAGGTCTCACCAAAGTCCAAACCTTCAACTTGTGAGTACCCTTGTGCCACTAACCTTGCCTAGTTTAGGATGATTACACCATTCTCATCTTGTTTGTTCTTGAAAATCCATTTTGTTCCAATGACGTTGTGTTCGGTAGGTGGCCTTTTGACTAATGACCACACTTGGTTGCGTTCAAAACTGTTCAACTCTTCTTGCATAGCAACTAGCCAATCGTTGTCCATCAATGCATCTTGTACCTTGATGGGTTCAAAACTAGACAAAAAAGAGAAGTGAGCACAAAATTTGGTCAAGTGTTCTGAGTGACTCTACCTTCCGATATGCGGTGAGTATTTTGTCAACATCAACACGGTGGCCACTCGTGGCATGATAGAGGTAAGGGTTTCACGAGGTTCAACTTCATGTCCATCATCCACATCCTCAACATATGAATCATTAATGTGTGGAGGAAGATCTTCTTGTTCATATTGCATTTGTTGAGGTTCATCATCAATGATTGGACTTTCTTGTTCTTATTCTTGAAGATTTTCATGAGGAGGAGCTTGATCATCCTCTTCAACTTGGGCTAAAGGTATCGGTTGAGCAATAGGGGCTTGTGGTGTTATGAATGTTGAAGTAGTTTGATGATGTGTGAGACTTCTATCTTCTTCTTCATCATCATGAGGTTCTTGTTCCATAGGAAGAAGTGCACCAACACCCATGATCAAAATGTCTTGAGAAGAATCTTCTTCACCTACATCACTTAGATCAACTTGCTCCCCATGGGAGCCATTAAATTCATCAAACACCACGTCACAAGTTTCTACAACACATCCATTGGATTTGTTGTAGACTCTATATGCGTGAGAGTTTGATCCATAATAACAAATATACCCTCAATTGTTTTGGATTGAAATTTTCCTAACCTTTCTCTTTTGTTGAGGATGAAACATTTGCACCCAAATACACGAAAGTACTTGACATTTGGCTTGTTTCCAGTTAGAAGCTCATATGGAGTCTTTTCCAATATAGTGCAGAGGAAAAGCCGGTTTGATGCATGACATGCGGTGTTGACAGCTTCGGCCCAGAAACTATGTGGTGACTTGTATTCATCCAACATGGACCTTGCCATCTCCACAAGGGTGCGGTTCTTCCTTTCAGCTACACCATTTTGCCGAGGAGTGTATGGAGCTGAATATTGATGCTCAATCCCTTCATCACTAAGGAATTCTTCCAAGGTATAGTTCTTGAACTCAGATCCATTGTCACTTCTTATTGCCAAGATTTCTTTGTCAAACTTGCGTTGTGCTTGCTTGGCAAAGTCAATGAAAGTGATCTTCGTCTTGTCCTTGGACTTGAGGAAAAACACCCATGTATATCTTGAGTAATCATCAACAATGACAAGTCCATACTTTTTCCCACCAAGACTATCCCATGAAGGAGGCCCAAAGAGATCCACATGAAGGAGCTCCAAAGGCCTTGAAGTATACACAATATTCTTGGGTGGGTGCTTTGATTGATGTTGCTTCCCGGCTATACATGCACTACACACACGATCTTTCTCAAAAGAGACATTTGTTAGTCCAAGGATGTGATTACCCTTTAAGAGATCTTGAAGATTCCTCATGCCGACATGGGCTAGCCGGCGATGCCATAGCTACCCCTTGTCGGCCTTGGCCATTAGACAAGTTGCATGGAATGTGCTCTCTTTCGAGAAATCAACCATGTAAAGGTTGCCATCCAACTCTCCAACAAAGGCCACTTCGAGAGTATCTCTCTTAAAGACTTTCACATCCGTTAGTCCAAATAGTGTATCATAACCAATGTAAGCCAATTGTGAACATAAAGCAAATGATATTTAAGGGATTGGACAAGCATGACATTTGCAAGAGACATGTCATTTGTGATAGCCACCTTCCCCAATCCAAGTACCTGTCCTTTTGATCCTCCACCAAACATAATGCTCATAAATGGTTGAATAGCTTCCATGAAATCGTAGAGCAATTTGCTATCTCCAGTCATATGATTTGTACATCCACTATCAATCACCCATTTTACTCCATCGGAGAAGGCAACCTACACATAATTATTACTTGGTTAGAGGCACCCATTTTGCAATGGGACCTCTCAAGTTAGTCACAAGGGTCTTAGGGACCCAAATAGCATAAAACCGAAATGCATTTCGAGGACCAACAAACTTTGCATAAACTTCTCCATCCTTAGTCTTACGAAGTACATAGGATGGAGGCATGAACTGTTTTGGCTTGTTGAGAGTGGCATGCCCATTGTGGCCTTCTAACTAGCAACCTTACCTTTCTCCTTGTGTCCTTCTTGTACAAAAGTTTCTTTCAAAGGGGTGGTGCACTTTTGAGAGGATGTCTTCTTCTTGCTTGTGCTTGGGTCAAACCCGAGTCCCTCTTTAACACTTCATTGTGTTGGCTCAACACCTCATTAAGGTTCTTTTGCCCTTGAGCACATGTCATGAGCCCTTTCTCAATTTGAGCCTTGAGAAAACGATTCTCCTCAAGAATAGATGCTAGATCACTACTAGAGTTAGTAGAACAAGCATCAACATTTATAATAGGAGACAAGTAAGCCTTAGCTAGAGTTTCAAGATAAGTAAGTTTGAGCGTCTCAAAACTCTTTGTAAGAAGGGTGAGCTCTTCTTCCTTAGTCTTGAGGGACACGGATAGAAGCTCACATTCCTTAGAGAGAGAAACATCACAAGCTTACTTTTATCATTCATCAACTCTTCACAAGAGCCAATAGCCTTTTTCAAGGAGGCAAGATCTTTAGTATGAACATCAATATTTGCACCAATTTTTAAGCATAGTTCATCATTTCATGTTTCCTCATATTGGACTTTCCGCTCAAGGGTTTCACATTTTTCCTTTTCCTCGGTGACGAGGGTTTCGAGTTCCTTAATGGTGATGGTGTGCTTACTCACCATCTCCATAAGCATACGAAACATAGTGAGCTTCTTTCCTTTGAGGGAGCACATGAACTTATTAAGTTTAGCAAGCATAGGATCATTTAGGTCATCATCCTCATAACTATCCTCCGCATCAAGATACTCATCACTAGGAGTAGGAGGAGTGAAGAGAGGAGGGTTTGATCGTGGGGTTACCTTGACCTTGTCAGGAGAGTTTTGATCCTCTCCATCTTCTACCACGGCCTTCGCCATGAGGCACTTGTGAGCGTTGCCCTTGTAATCCTTCATGTAGTTGTAGGTGACAACTTCACCACTCTTATTGACTAGCCTCAATGTGTTTTGCGAATCTTGAGCAACTCCGGATACACCACTAACATCATCCGGATCGGATTCTTCTTGAGCCACCATTGCTTTCCCATCTCTCTTCTTGAGCTTGGAGTTTAAAGGATTTGGCAACTTCTTCTTAGGAAAGGTCTTGGGAAACCTTGGTTTATCTTCTCTCTTCTCATAAGGGCACTCATTTGAGAAGTGGTTGGTTTCCTCACAGTTGTAGCATTTTCTTACTTTCTTCTTTTGGAATCTTCCCTTGAATTTTCCCGCGCTAAACTTCTTGACAAAGAGAGCCATGTCTTCATATGACGGGCCCTCGTCGGATTCAATCTCATCACCATCTTCATCATCATCATCTTCTTCTTCTTCTTCACTTTGCTCATCTTCACATACATGCTTGGCCTTCAATGCAAGATTGACCTTTGATGATGGGGAACCATGCATGGCAAGATGTTTTGTGGCATTAGCCTTTGACTCTTCAAATAGTTGAAAGGTGGATATGATGTCATCTGTAGTCATTTCCTTGAAGGTATGGTGTTGTCTTATGTCCCACACCATTTGATGTTGATATGGAGCAAGAGCATGAAGCAATTTATCCACAAGGAATCTCTTAGTCATGTTGAATCCATCTTGTGTCTTGTCACACTCACATGACTCAATATCGGCAGTGAGAGTCATGAGGCGCTCATGGAGTTGATTGGGGGTTTCACCTTTCTCCATACAAAAGTTTTGCAATTGCCCCTTGGCAATTTCATATTGAGCACTCCGGAGGGTAGAGGTGCCAGTCTTGGATCGTATGATAGTTTCCCATAGTTCCTTGGCACTTGTGATGTGTATGAATGGTCTCCTTTGCTTTTCATCCATGCCTCTCCTTATACACATGATTGCAGTGTCATTGAGGTTCTTGTCATATATTTCTCTTGGTGTGGGGTTCTTTGGATCAACCACATGATAGCCATACTCAGGGATCTCCAGCATCTCATCATTTCGATGTCGAAGATGATCCTGCATAGCAACTCTCCACAAGGCAAAATCGGAAGTGGCGCTTAGTAAAGGAGGTTTGCCTTGAGGGTTATATCTTGGTTTCTCAACCTGAGGTCTTGCATAAAGCAAAGGAACACTGGCGTGTTCATTGCTAGGAGGTTGTTGACCAAGTGATGGAGTAGGCATAGTTGGCCTCAAAGCAGCACCACCCGAGAGTGGTGCAAGCACTGTGGACAACGTGGCTAATCTCATTTTGACCAAGGCCTCAAGAGAAGCATCATGCTCCTCTTTTTGCTTAGCAAGGGCCCGTTCTAGATCCTCCGACGTAAAGGACTTGACTTCAGAGGAAGCCTCGCCTTTATCCTTAGGATCTACAACCAGGAGTCCCATCCGGGTTCATCTCGCTCTAGGCGGTTAAGCCACAAGAGCGAGCACGAGGCTCTGATACCAATTGAAAGGATCGAGATGGACCTAGAGGGGGGTGAATGGGTAAAATTACAAATTTTAATTATTACTTAGCAATTTTAGGCAATAGTGCGGAATATGAAGGTGAGCCTAACAATTGCTAGTAAGTACGAAGTACTAGGCAAGTAACACAAGCATATAAGTGAGCAAGCACAATATGATGTAAGTAAGTGCAAACAAAACAAGTAACCACAAGTATAGAGTTGGGGTTAGGAATAACCGCAACTCCGGGAGACGAGGATGTATGCCGATGTTCACTTCCTTGGAGGGAAGCTACTCACCGTTAGAGAGGTGGATGTTACCACGAAGGCACACCAACGCCACGAAGGCTCACCCTATTCTCCCTTTGAGACAACACCACGAAGGCGTTTCTCAACCACTAGTGGTAGACCTTGGGGTGGTCTCCAAACCCTCACAAACTTATCCGGGGGTAATCACAAAGGTCGATTCCTCTCCGAAAGACTCCTACCGCCTAGGAGTCTCCAACCTCCAAGAGTAACAAGATCGATGAGGATTTTCTCAAGACTTGCTCAAATCACGAATTTCTTGGGTGAAAAGAAGGAGGAGAAGTGGATCTATCACTTGATCGGACAACTTCTTTCCAAAGCTCTCAAATCACTTGGGGATCTAAGATTTGGTGTGGAGAAATGAGAGAGAGTGTGAGAAGTGTTCTAGGGTTTGTTCAAAGTGAATGGTCAACCTCTCTCGTGGGGAAGAGAGGCAATATATATAGTGTGTGCTCAAATATGCCCGTTGTAGTGCAAGTGACCGGGCAGGCCGGACATCCAGTGGAGGCGGACATCCGACCTGTCAAGCCACTTGAAGAACATGGCAGAACAGAGTAGGAAACAGAGGAGCCGGACATCCGGGGGTCAAGCCCGGACATCCGGCAATATATATAGTGTGTGCTCAAATATGCCCGTTGTAGTGCAAGTGACCGTGCAGGCTGTGGCGACCGATTCTCCGGGTACTAATTCCCAGAAAATGGCCCTTGTGCTCATCAGCCCCAGGATAACTGTTAGCTGATGAGGCACCAACTTGATACAGATATTCCAAGCAAATACAAAAAATATGTAGTACAAGACCATTCTGGTCTGTGAGTACAACAAATGGTTTCTAGTGGTTGATGGCGGAAGCGGTTGAAAATCATCAGTGTCTATGGGACTCCATTTCCCACGGGAACAGCTGACCAGGTTAACTCCTATCTTCGCGAGGCTACTATCACCGTTGCTTAGGTTCCGGGGCTGTCATCACGGTCGCTCCTCTCCGCGCAAGAAATCTGGCCAAGACAATAGCCAGGGACGAGCCAGTGAATACATTGAATGTACTCGCAAACATTATGAACACAGGGATAATATTGCAATGATGTGCTAAAAATATTTCATGACGTCAGTCACAACAATATAAATATAACTTTGATGCGTGTAACCATGGTATATATGAATATGTAATATCAAAGAAGTATTAAAAGATATAATGAAATAAATAACAAGCATGCCACAGTCGGGCGTCTGAGCGACACCACATAAAGGGCTTTAAAAGAAATGCCACAGTCGGGCGTCTGAGAGACACCACATAAAGGGCTTTAAAAGAAATGCCACAGTCGGGCGTCTGAGCGACACCACATAAAGGGCTTTAAAAGAAATGCCACAGTCGGGCGTCGGCGACCACGACATAAAGGGCTTTAAAAGAAATGCCACGGTCGAGCGTCGGCGACACCACATAAAGGGCTTTAAAAGAAATGCCACGGTCGAGGCGTCTGGCGACACCACATAAAGGGCTTTAAAAGAAATGCCACAGTCAGGCGTCTGGCGACACCACATAAAGGGCTTTAAAAGAAATGCCACGGTCAGGCGTCTGGCGACACCACATAAAGGGCTTTAAAAGAAATGCCACGGTCGAGCGTCTGGCGACACCACATAAAGGGCAAGAAAAGAAACAATCATAGTGAATATCCCGGAGGTAGAACCATCCCAGAGATACTCGATGATAACAATAATATTCATGGGTTAGTCAACAATAATAATAATCATAAATATCACAAGTCACAAGTAGTAATTCAAATCCTGGTTTAACAGTTTCACCTGCGAAGACCGACACTAAGACCAACACTTGATCCATCCCAGACTGTAATCCTTAACCATGGATACGGCTATTCGAATAGGTTTAATCTCCGCAGAGGGTGTACTCTTTACCCACGAGTAACGGATTTCATTAGTCCATCGGGACTAATTCCGTCTCTGATCTTTTGTTGAAAACACACCTAACTTGCACACACCAGCTTAACTCACACGTGTCCGGAATCACCCACGACACCTGTCAAGCAAACTCTAAGTGGGGAGGCTACAACCTCGCGTAGCATGGGATAAAATTTATATTGCGCGCTCTAAGGGGTGGCCTCCCCTCTCGGTGTCAACCGGAAACACCCATGCCCCCGGACCAGGTGGCCTGCCTACCAGCTACAACCGGTATCTTCCACCCTGGCCTCTTTGTACGGTGTGTGCCAGAAAGAGGTTGACAACTTACTGAACCGTACTCTACTTGTTGTAGAGACGAGTGGTAGTACGAAGCAAGTATGGGGGTTACTGGAACAAGACTCAATCTACGGTTGCCTCAGGATGTTTAAGTGTTTCCCTGCATGATTAGCATAACGAGTATATTTCAACCAACAGAGTCACCGCTCATATTACCTTACCATGCCATACCAGACATAACCGTCCCGACGGAGACCGGCGTCAAACTCATGCCTACCCAAGGCAGAGGTTTTCCCGGGTTCCTGTCGGTATGCATGCAAGGCACATGAGGATGATTATCATCACAAGTGTGTTCATTTCCAACAGCATGGAAATCACTAACATGCACCCATGCATATGATCATATCACATGAAATAACAAGTTTCTCCAAAGTGAGGTGATGTTATAAACGTGTCATCAAACACACAAAAATATTTATGCCGGGGTTCAGAATGCTTGCCTTCAGGTCATGGGAAGGCAGGGTGCATTTCAAACTCTTGAAATACTTCTCCTCTCTTCAAAATCCTATTTTAGAAATATAAATGAACTAGCGGAGTTACCCGCGCATTTGCGCGGCTAGATTTTCTGTAAGCATTTGTTCCTTTTTTTCACATTGAACACTGTATATTATCATACCTTCTTAAATTATATATCGAGCAAATTTATTTATTAGTCAGTTGTATTAATTTTTCTTATATTTTTGTTTCATGATAAACTACATAGAAATATGAAATTTAAACATATTTATATGAAAAGGAGATGTTCAATTCAAACATATGGATCAAGAATGAATTTATGTATTTGTATGCACATTGCAGCTTCCTTTGTCTGGCTACATTAGCTAAGTAAATATGTGTTTCTTAATCAAACACATTTTAACAATAAATTTGGAAATCATGGAGTACTTTATGTTGCCAATCACAATGGAAAGTATGTACATGTTCCCTATATCTAATCTGGTAGTTAATTCTCTTGACCGAGTTTCCGATTAGCGTATATGTTGTTTGTGCTTTCACGCTCATCTCCAAGGTGCAATAGTAATCCTATCTTTATTTATTTTCTTATTGGTTTTCTTGTGGTAGCTCCTAAAAAAATATACGACCACTTAAAGACATGTCAAAAGGTTTGTTCGTGATAGTATTTGTTTGTGATGCTGCATATTTTAAATCCTAGTCGCTAATACCTAAATTGACAATCAAGATGATTTTGTCCGTGTGAATGAAAATGCATGATGACTTGGTTGTCTTCTGTTTAAATAATACTGTAATAGAAGATAAATAAATGTGCATGAAAGCATGCTATTGACACGTTTATTTAGGGGAAGTTTTTTTTAAGATGTATTCAGGCAAATGTTGATTCTGCATGTGTCCTACCTACGCATGCATGGCTCTATTTTGGTAAAGTTTGATTCTGGTACGCTTATGCAGTCAGGTTCTGTTTTTTTTGAAAGAGTTCTATTTGACTTTTATCCCTCGATCTAAGTTAGGCATATTTTATTAGGTGGATGACTGAAAAAATATTCTTGTACTATGTGTGATGTGGCGTGTATGTAGGCAAAATGTGGATTGTGCAGATGACCAACCTGTACATATGCATCCCTCTTTTTAGGAAAAGCTTGATTCTCGCACGCGTCGGAAGTTAAGTTCTATTTTTTTTGGAGAGTTATATTAGACTTTGTATCGATCGATTCGGAAGTGAAGTTATATTTTTTCCAGGAGAGTCTATTAGGACTTGTATCCATCGATCTAGTTAGGCAGTTATGACTACGTGGATGACTAAAATCAGCAGTCTTGTCGGTATGATGGAGAGAACTGTCCTAGGCCGATCTCTTTTTTTTAAAGGGGACTCTCCTAAGGTGATCTGATGGTATATTCTTGACCCTAGGAGTCCTCGTCCTAGTACAATTACTAAGCTACTATCTCCGGCAAGATAGCATACGTGAGATATATGTTTAGCAAGAGTCCTTGTACTGGTACAATTACTAAGCTACTGCCTAAGGCCATTGAAATAGTTTGGTTTTAAATTGATAAATCTTGGCCGTTCGTTTTCTATCGTTTTAATAATATAATAGATAGAAGAAGATTAACGCAAAAATAAAAACAGCACAAAAAGTTGTTCTGAAATTTTTTCAAATAAATCTTAAAATAAACTAGATAATATTTGAGAGAGGTAGGAAAAAGAATTAATCCATTTGGAGTTATATTTAAAAAGATACAGCAGGTCAAAGTTTGGTCAAAATCTGTTATACAAAATAAAACAGAAAAGAAAAACGTTTCAAATAAAACGTACACGCCGAAAGCTGCATTTCGAAGCGCGCTTCCACTTAGCCCACGTGGACTGGGACGGGGGTCACTGACAGTGGGTCCAGGGGCCCCACTGGGCAGGTTTGACCAGTCCCCTCTCCCTCCTCTTCTTTGCCTCGAAAGCGGGCGGGCGTCCGGCGATCGTCGCCGATTTAACGGCGCCTTTTTCGGGCATCTAAGAGCAGGATGGATCCGCCACTCCTAGGCGGTCCTTCCGGTGGTCGCAGGTCGCGGAGGTGGAGGGAGTCGCCGTGATAAGCTCATGGCGGAGGGGGCTTCGGTGACAAAGTGATTTTTGGGCTGTGGTGGTCTCCGACCAAAATTGATCGAGGTTGCACTCGCGAGAGGGGGTTCTTGGTGGAGAGATTGGAGAAGGAGAGGCCACAGTGGCGATGGAATCGGCCGGGGCTTGGCGGCCAGCGTGGCGGACTCGGGGAAGAAGGCCTTCCCCTCCTCGAATGTTGGCCAGGGTAGCTCTAGGAGGATCACTGGAGGTTGATCGAGGGCTAGATGGAGCTCCGGGGCCCTTATATAGGCGGTGTAGGTCGGTTCCGGGGCGGCCGGCGATAAGGACGACGGCGAACTGCCTCCATGTAGCTTTGGCGACGTGGCAGCGACGAGCGCTAGAGGACGAGGCTGCGGATGGGCTCGCCTTTGTTCGAGGGCAGGTGGCAAGCCGGGGTGGCTTTGGCGGCGCCGACCGTGGCGTAGGCGCTGCTTGACGCCGCATGCCGCCAAAAGCTCTGTCGGCGGCGCTGTTGGCTGCCAGGGCGGCTTGGCGCGTTGCTGTGAGGGGGTTAGTGCATGGTGTGGCGCTGCAGAGCGGGCCAAAAACAGAGGGGACCAGCGTGTCGGCTTGGGCGCGGCTCGTGCAATACGCGCGCTCTGGGCGCGTCCAGTGCACGCACGGAAGGTGTTCGACACAATGTCGTGGCACGCTACAGGTCACAGGTGAGGTTGGCAAGCAACATAACTAGGCTAGTGATAGAGGGAAACTCCGGGGACAAGGTGGTTTGGTCGGTGGCCAAGTTCATAATGTATACGAGATCATGCCAAAACAGTCCATGCACTCCAGGTGTTTGACAAAATGCCACAGGCACTTAGGCTTTTCTTGGAGTGGCCAAATCTTCCAGATCAGTGTCTCCTTGGATGCACAAGAGGGTGGTGAGGTTAGTTGGTGAAAAGCACAAACTTGCTAGTGCAAGTTTTGCAGAACTTCAAATCTGGACAGGATGTGAATGGCATCATTTCATGAACCAAAAATATGCCAAGGGTTGCATGCTCCTGGACTTAGGGGTTTAGCATGGAGGATAACAAGTAGGGAAAAGAATCTAGGGCCAAAGAGCCAGCAATAATAGGGATGCTGTAAAAACCATCTTGATGGACCAGAATGAAGATTAGGTTGATTTACTCAAAAATTTCAAAGAACATCCTTGGATTATTGCATATAATGGAATCATATGCTGCTACTGACATCCCATAATTTTGGTGGAAGCTAGAAACAAATATTTAAAAGGGTTGTAGTGTAAAATTGTCCACTGGACCAGAGAAGAAAAACATGTGCAGCACTCAAAATATGCAATGAATGAAATATATTATTGCACAAAAGTGATTTAGAGACATCACATGACATCTCCAAATTTTGGTTGGATTTTTAGCTAAATTTATCAAATGGTTGTAGTACAAAAAGGAGCTCCAAAACTTAAAACAAGTCATTTTATTGAATAAAGCTCAGGGTGAAATAATTTAATAAATAAATCTACTGATTAGGAAATTATTTTAATGAGAGGGCATAGAAGTCCAATATATTTTGGAGGGATCCACTTGGGATAAATTCCTTAATATTAAAGGAAAAGTTTTGAAATCAACAGAGATATTCTTGCAGGCAAAAAATTTAAACTCTTGGAAAAATTTTAATAACTAAAACCCGGTTAAAATTTTGGGGTGTTACAGTTACTACCCCCGTTAAGAAAAATCTCGTCCTCGAGATTTGCTAAGAGCCATAGAGAAAAACAAATACTCCATATGCGTTCGAGCGGTTGTGAGTCTGCTGCCGTGGTGCTGCGTGAATAAAAAAAATAAACTACGTAGTGAGGGGATAAAAGATGCAGCAACTCAGGGAAAGGAAATCTCATTCTAGGATTTTCGCGGTTACACAAGTTAATCGCGAAGAAAACTACTCATACTAGTGGAAACTAAATACTCGACTCGTCGCACAAATTTAAGGCACTAAGCATAAGTTACAACATAATATTACATGCTGAACTACCAATACGGTAGTGACGTCTAAAATGAAGATGGTAACTGATCAGGGTCTCGAGGAAAAGTCTCTGATAGCGGAACGCACTCCTCTTCTATCGGAGGAAGTGGATTGATCAGTCGATGCACGAGTCTCTCCGGATCGGGCCTCAGTGGTCTGCCGATTGCAATCTGAGGGTTCAGATCAATGAGATTCTGGAGATAATCCATCAGTTGCTGATTCAAATGCTCTTGCGCGATGATGTACTGGATGAGGTTGGCCAGTACTGGGTCTCTCTCAATCCGCCCACCGGGAAAAGTTGTTACTCCTCCGGGTGCTGCACGGCTCGGAAAGTAATAATATCCTCGCTCGCGGGCATAGGGTACTGCGGATCGAAGACGAGCAGTCACCTCTTTTGCAGCAGCTTCTATGGCCAAGCGCGGGGTTGGCGTAGATTTCCCCACGAAGGAAAGTTCCGTTGGATCTTGTTTGGGGTCTACGGGAGGGATGTGTACTGCTGCCCAATATTCCGAAGTGGAAGGGGTGATCCTTGATTTGAACAGCTCGTACTGGGGTGGCTGGGTAGACCCCATGGTACTGCAGGTAAAGTCCCACAATATTTTGACAAAGCTACCTGGGGTTGCATCTGGGGTTCTCAGATGAATACTGGGGCTTGGCATGACAGGAAAAGGTTGTGAGGGTGGTGCACAAGGTGTGGGGTGCTTGGTAAAGTCACAAGGTGGCCTTCTTATATAACACCTGGGCTGATTTATTTACCGTGGTGAAAGGTAATAAATATGCCAGATTACTTCCAAGAATCGGGTCAGTGTCGGGGATACACATATCTCATAAAGAGACGTGTTACTGTGGGTGTCGTCGGGGTTGGTCTTGGTAGCTGTGCCTGGAAAAACATGCGCGCTGACGAAAATAAGCAAGGTTACTATTTAAGATTGGGGCATAACAACAGGCTGCGTTAATTCGCAAGGTCACATGGTTACAAAGCGAGAATACACCGAGACTTGGTACTACTCGGGCGACTTAGTCTACCTCGTTTACATCTAAACGAGCCTGCCTTGAGGATGCCG
The DNA here is from genome assembly GCA_021605145.1 of Aegilops bicornis. Taxonomy (NCBI): domain Eukaryota; kingdom Viridiplantae; phylum Streptophyta; class Magnoliopsida; order Poales; family Poaceae; genus Aegilops; species Aegilops bicornis. Next base: position 129,440,595 of record CM038675.1, on the reverse strand, counting down.
AGGCTTCTCCACGGGTCTCACCGTCGGGATTAGCCGGAGATGGTGGAGGAACTGCAGGGTCGGGGTAGCTATGATGACCATCGCGGGGATTGTTGGCCACAATCCCGTTGGAGTGTGTTCCCAAAAGGCGTGAAGCATACGGGGTCATCACAGTATCTTGGATGATGGCTAGGGCTGACCTCAGGGTATCAATCAGGTGTCCAAACAGCATGACTGGGTTGTCGGTGTCGGCCTCGGTTTCTCGGCTTACCGAGGCTCGGCGAGCCAGCTCTCCTCGAGCTGTGATCAGATCAATAGTGATTTGATCGAACAATGCCTCTAGTGCACTTACATAGCGCACTAGGTGCAACAATGCGGGATCCGTCTCGTGATTTCCGTTGGCAACTTGGGGTGGTCTACCATACCCTTCACGCCTGGGGTAGTAGTAGAACGGCTGACGAGTTAACTCTAGGCGATAACTGTCGGAGTTGAACTATAGCTTCTCGAGCGGCTAGCTGGATGGCTTGTGGCTGGAAGGAAGTTGTTCTACCGGTGAACCTGTAGGGGCGTTCTGGCGACAAACCCCTACCGTAGATGTGCACAGTGGCCCAGAATTGGCGGTCTTCACCGCTCATGGGTCCTTGGTACACAACATATTCTGGGGGCTCTTCTAACGCATAGGCACGACAGGTGAGGTTTGCGTGTATGGTCACGAAAGCCCCAAGATTGGTTGTTGTGGTCTCATTGTGCACTATGGGACCAGGCATTGTGGCTAGGTTGGGGAAGATGCTGTCTTTGGGTTGAGGCTAAGCGTGCCCTTTTTTATAGAAAAGGAGCGAGTCTTCCTTCCATGCGCTGCGAATGACACATCTTGGGCGCTGGTTACTGGCGCGTGATCGACAGGCTAGGTTGATAGGTTGGGCACCGATTGCCAAAAAGTGTCGGACTTACTGTGTGGCTATCTTGCACGGGAAGCTTGGCTGAGGTTTGGTTAAGGTCTGGTAGGTCGGTTTACCTAAGTTATCCGACCTGGCTAAGATAGGATTAGCCAATGGTCAGCCTGGCTCTGATACCAAGTCTGTGGCGACCGATTCTCCGGGTACTAATTCCCAGAAAATGGCCCTTGTGCTCATCAGCCCCAGGATAACTGTTAGCTGATGAGGCACCAACTTGATACAGATATTCCAAGCAAATACAAAAAATATGTAGTACAAGACCATTCTGGTCTGTGAGTACAACAAATGGTTTCTAGTGGTTGATGGCGGAAGCGGTTGAAAATCATCAGTGTCTATGGGACTTCATTTCCCACGGGAACAGCTGACCAGGTTAACTCCTATCTTCGCGAGGCTACTATCACCGTTGCTTAGGTTCGGGGCTGTCATCACGGTCGCTCCTCTCCGCGCAAGAAATCTGGCCAAGACAATAGCCAGGGACGAGCCAGTGAATACATTGAATGTACTCGCAAACATTATGAACACAGGGATAATATTGCAATGATGTGCTAAAAATATTTCATGACGTCAGTCACAACAATATAAATATAACTTTGATGCGTGTAAGCATGGTATATATGAATATGTAATATCAAAGAAGTACTAAAAGATATAATGAAATAAATAACAAGCATGCCACAGTCGGGCGTCTGAGCGACACCACATAAAGGGCTTTAAAAGAAATGCCACGATCGGGGCTGGCGACACCACATAAAGGGCTTTAAAAGAAATGCCACGGTCGAGCGTCTGGCGACACCACATAAAGGGCTTTAAAAGAAATGCCACGGTCGAGGCGTACGGCGACCACGACATAAAGGGCTTTAAAAGAAATGCCACGGTCGAGGCGTCGGCGACACCACATAAAGGGCTTTAAAAGAAATGCCACGATCGAGGCGTCTGGCGACACCACATAAAGGGCTTTAAAAGAAATGCCACGATCGGGCGTCTGGCGACACCACATAAAGGGCTTTAAAAGAAATGCCACAGTCGGGCGTCTGGCGACACCACATAAAGGGCTTTAAAAGAAATGCCACGATCGGGCGTCTGGCGACACCACATAAAGGGCTTTAAAAGAAACAATCATAGTGAATATCCCGGAGGTAGAACCATCCCAGAGATACTCGATGATAACAATAATATTCATGGGTTAGTCAACAATAATAATAATCATAAATATCACAAGTCACAAGTAGTAATTCAAATCCTGGTTTAACAGTTTCACCTGCGAAGACCGACACTAAGACCAACACTTGATCCATCCTGCACTGTAATCCTTAACCATGGATACGGCTATTGAATAGGTTTAATCTCCGCAGAGGGTGTACTCTTTACCCACGAGTAACGGATTTCATTAGTCCATCGGGACTAATTCCGTCTGATCTTTTGTTGAAAACACACCTAACTTGCACACACCGACTTAACTCACACGTGTGCGGAATCACCCACGACACTGTCAAGCAAACTCTAAGTGGGAGGCTACAACCTCGCGTAGCATGGGATTAAATTTATATCGCGGCTCTAAGGGGTGGCCTCCTCTCGGTCTCAACCGGAACACCCATGCCCCGGACCAGGTGGCCTGCCTACCAGGCTACAAGCTGGTATCTTCCACCTGGCCTCTACATGCGGTGTGTGCTAGAAAGAGGTTGACAACTTCTTGAACCGTACTCTACTTGTTGTAGAGAGGCAGTGGTAGTATGAAGCAAGTATGGGGATTCTTTGGAACAAGACTCAATCTCACAGTTTGCCTCGGGATGTTTAAGTGTTTCCTGCATGATTAGCATAGCAGTATATTTCAACCAACAGAGTCACCGCTCATATTACCTTACCATGCCATACCAGACATAACCGTCTCGACGGAGACCGGCGTCAAACTCATGCCTACCCAAGGCAGAGGTTTTCCCGGGTTCCTATCGGTATGCATGCAAGGAACATGAGGATGATTATCATCACAAGTGTGTTCATTTCCAACAGCATGGAAATCACTAACATGCACCCATGCATATGATCATATCACATGAAATAACAAGTTTCTCCAAAGTGAGGTGATGTTATAAACGTGTCATCAAACACACAAAAATATTTATGCGGGGTTGAGAATGCTTGCCTTGAGGTCATGGGAAGGCAGGGTGCATTTCAAACTCTTGAAATACTTCTCCTCTCTTCAAAATCCTATTTTAGAAATATAAATGAATTAACGCAAAAATAAAAACAGCACAAAAAGTTGTTCTGACATTTTTTCAAATAAATCTTAAAATAAACTAGATAATATTTGAGAGAGGTAGGAAAAAGAATTAATCCATTTGGAGTTATATTTAAAAAGATACAGCAGGTCAAAGTTTGGTCAAAATCATTATACAAAATAAAGCGAGAAAAGAAAACGTTTCAAATAAAAGCGTACACGTCGGCGTGCCGGAAGTGCGCTTCCACTTAACCCACGTGGACTGAGGCGGGGTCACCGACAGTGGGTCCAGGGGCCCCAGTCGGGTTTGACGATCCCCTCTCCCTCCTCTTCTTTGCCCGAGCAGGCGGGCGTCCGGCGATCGTCGCCCGTGACAGCGTCTTTTCGCGGGCATCTAAGAGCAGGGATGGATCCGCCACTCCTAGGCGGTCCTTCCGGTGGTCGCAGGGTCGCCGGAGGTGGAGGGAGTCGCCGGCGGCGAGCACCGCGGCGGAGGGGGGGCTTCGGTGACAAAGTGATTTTTGGGCTGTGGTGGTATCCGACCAAAATTGATCGAGGGGTTGCACTCGCGAGAGGGAGGGGGGGTTCTTGGTGGAGAGATTGGAGAAGGAGAGGCCCTGGTGGCGATGGAATCGGCCAGGGCTTGGCGGCGAGCGAACCGGCCGGACTCGGGGAAGAAGGCCTTCCCCTCCTCGAATCTTGGCGGTAGCTCTAGGAGGATCACTGGAGGTTGATCGAGGGCTAGATGGAGCTCCGGGGCCCTTATATAGGCGGTGGAGGCCGGTTCCGGGGCGGCCGGCGATAAGGACGATGGCGAACTGCCTCCCTGTAGCTTTGGCGACGTGGCAGCGACGAGCGCTAGAGGACGAGGCTGCGGATGAGCTCGCACTGTTCCAGGGGCAGGTGGCAAGCCGGGGTGGCTTTGGCGGCGCCGACCGTGGCAGAGGCGCGCTGCGGACGCCGGCATGCCGCCAAAAGCTCTGTCGGCGGCGCTGTTGGCTGCCAGGGCGGCTTGGCGCGTTGCTGTGAGGGGGTTAGTGCGTGGCGTGGCGCTGCAGAGCGGGCCAAAAACAGGGGGGGCCAGCGTGTCGGCTCGGGCGCGGCTCGTGCAATACGCGCGCTCTGGGTGCGTCCAGTGCATGCACGGAAGGTGTTCGACAGAATGCCGTGGCACGCTACAGGTCACAGGTGAGGTTGGCAAGCAACATAACTAGGCTAGTGATAGAGGGAAACTCCAGGGACAAGGTGGTTTGGTCAGGTGGCCAAGTTCATAATGTATACGAGATCATGCCAAAACAGTCCATGCACTCCAGGTGTTTGACAAAATGCCACAGGCACTTAGGCTTTTCTTGGAGTGGCAAAATCTTCCAGATCAGTGTCTCCTTGGATGCACAAGAGGGTGGTGAGGTTAGTTGGTGAAAAGCACAAACTTGATAGTGCAAGTTTTGCAGAAATTCAAATCTGGACAGGATGTGAATGGCATCATTTCATGAACCAAAAATATGCCAAGGGTTGCATGCTCCTGGACTTAGGGGTTTAGCATGGAGGATAACAAGTAGGGAAAAGAATCTAGGGCCAAAGAGCCAGCAATAATAGGGATCTTTGTAAAAACCATCTTGATGGACCAGAATGAAGATTAGGTTGATTTACTCAAAAATTTCAAAGAACATCCTTGGATTATTGCATATAATGGAATCATATGCTGCTCTTGACATCCCATAATTTTGGTGGAAGCTAGAAACAAATATTTAAAAGGGTTGTAGTGTAAAATTGTCCACTTTGGACCAGAGAAGAAAAACATGTGTAGCACTCAAAATATGCAATGAATGAAATATATTATTGCACAAAAGTGATTTAGAGACATCACATGACATCTCCAAATTTTGGTTGGATTTTTAGCTAAATTTATCAAATGGTTGTAGTACAAAAAGGAGCTCCAAAACTTAAAACAAGTCATTTTATTGAATAAAGCTCAGGGTGAAATAATTTAATAAACAAATCTACTGATTAGGAAATTGTTTTAATGAGAGGGCATAGAAGTCCAATATATTTTGGAGGGATCCACTTGGGATAAATTCCTTAATATTAAAGGAAAAGTTTTGAAATCAACAGAGATATTCTTGCAGGCAAAAATTTTAAACTCTTGGCAAAATTTTAATAACTAAAACCCGGTTAAATTTTTGGGGTGTTACAGTTATGTTACACAGGCCGGACATCCGGGCTGGAGGCCGGACATTCGACCTGTCAAGCCACTTGAAGAACAGGGCAGAACAGAGTAGGAAACAGAGGTGCCGGACATCCGGGGGTCAAGCCCGGACATCCGGCGAAAAAGGAAAGCCCGGACATCCGGAAGATCACCGGACATCCGGAGGACAAACCAGCATTTCACACGGTTCTGCACATCTACGACCGGATTTCCGGGCCAAGTCCCGGATATCCGGCCAACACAAAAACTGCAGGTGCCCCCAAAAGTAAAACATCCATAACTTTCTCATCCGGACTCCGATTTTGATGATCTTGGGCTCGTTTTGAAGCTATGGAAAAGCTCTAGGTCCTCACTTAGAGAACCACCCAAGATAAACCAAAATGGAGGATGCAAAGTATGCAAAGGTTAGATCATATATTTTGGGGAACCTAGTTGGCTATGGATTTATTTGGTATATAGGATATGAGTGGAATTGTGTTGGATAGGAGTGAAATATGCCTATGTTGCAATATGATGTGAGGAAGTAGAAATAAAAGATGTTGACTTGAGCAAATCTAGCACTATCCCCTTTGATCCCCTCTTAATAGTGCGGGATCCCTATAACTCAAGAAACATAAAATGAAACATCATTTTACCACTTCAACCTTGAGAGAACTCACTTCGTATGCTCTTGATCCACACACAATTTTGACGAACCGGGGACCAACACCTGAAATCTACTTGGCAGCCATTGTTAGTCCCCTACATGTAGATTGTCATAAACAACAAGAATATAATGTAAGGGCATGATTGCACTTTCATAAGGCCCACAGGCGACTTAAGGCCCGTTGTAGTAAACCGCCATAATGGCATGACTTGTATTAAAAGGTAGATTTAACTAGTCACCGAGCCGGACATTGTTTATAAGCCGACCGGGACTCTGTAGGCCACAGGCGTCAACTTTGTGTATATAAGGGGCGACCTGCTTTGGCGGCTTAACGAAAACAACCCATCGAGAGCGGGTATAGCGTATTCTGCTCCACGGTCATGAAACATCAAGCAATACCAACCCAACTAGACGTAAGCTTTCCTTCTCCGCAAGGGGCCGAACTAGTATAAAACCTCTCGTGCCCTTTGTCCCGATTAACCCCTTTAAGCTTCCTAGTTGCGATGGCTCCACGACTAAGTCCTTGCACGAGGACATCTGCCGTGACAATTCCATGACAACTTCCGTGGCGGGGTTGAGCTTCCCATCCTAGGATGGCGCGATCTGCTCCAGATCTAGGGCCAGAGCAGTCACAGGCTCTATCTCCTGGGTGTGTGATACGTCTCCAACGTATCTATAATTTTTGATTGCTCCATGCTATATTATCTTCTATTTTGGACATTATTTGGCTTTATTATTCACTTTTATATTATTTTTGGGACTAACCGGAGGCCCAGGCCAGAATTGCTGTTTTTTTGCCTATCTCAGAGTTTCGCAGAAAAAGAATATCAAACGGAGTCCAAACGGAATGAAACCTTCGGGAACGTGATTTTCGGAACGAACATGATCCAGAGGACTTGGACCCTACGTCAAGAAATCAAGCAGGAAGCCACGAGGTAGGGGGGCGCGCCTACCCCCCTCCACAGGCGCGCCCTCCACCCTCGTGGGCCCCACGTTGCTCCATCGACGTACTCCTTCCTCCTGTATATACCTCGTACCCCAAAGCGACCGAATCACGGAGCCAAAACCTAATTCCACCGCGCAACCTTCTATACCCGTGAGATCCCATCTTGGGGCCTGTTAGGAGCTCATGGGAAGGGCATCCACCACGGAGGGCTTCTACATCAACACCATAGCCTCTCCGATGAAGTGTGAGTAGTTTACCTCGGACCTTCGGGTCCATATTTATTAGCTAGATGGCTTCTTCTCTCTTTTGGATCTCAATACAATGTTCTCCCCTCTCTTGTGGAGATCTATTCGATGTAATCTTCTTTTGCGGTGTGTTTGTTGAGACCGATGAATTGTGGGTTTATGATCAAGTTTATCTATGAACAATATTTGAATCTTCTCTGAATTCTTTTATGTATGATTGGTTATTTTGCAAGTCTCTTCGAATTATCAGTTTGGTTTGGCCTACTAGATTGATCTTTCTTGCAATGGGAGAAGTGCTTAGCTTTGTGTTCAATCTTGCGGTGTCCTTTCCCAGTGACAGTAGGGGCAGCATGGCACGTATCGTATTGTTGCCATCGAGGATAACAAGATGGGGTTTTTATCATATTGCATGAATTTATCCCTCTACATCATGTCATCTTGCTTAAAGCGTTACTCTGTTCTTATGAACTTAATACTCTTGATGCATGCTGGATAGCGGTCGATGTGTGGAGTAATAGTAGTAGATGCAGGCAGGAGTCGGTCTACTTGTCTCGGACGTGACGCCTATATACATGATCATACCTGGATATTCTCAAAACTATGCTCAATTCTTTCAATTGCTCAATAGTAATTTGTTCATCCCCCATAAAATACTTATGCTCTTGAGAGAAGCCACTAGTGAAACCTATGGCCCCCGGGTCTATCTTCCATCATATTAATCTTCCAACACTTAGTTATTTCCGTTGCTTTTATTTTACTTTGCATCTTTATTATAAAAATACCAAAAATATTATCTTATCATATCTATCAGATCTCACTCTCGTAAGTGACCGTGTAGGTATTGACAACCCCTTATCGCGTTGGTTGCGAGGATTTATTTGTTTGTGTAGGTGCGAGGGACTCGCGCATAGCCTCCTACTGGATTGATACCTTGGTTCTCAAAAACTGAGGGAAATACTTACGCTACTTTGCTGAATCACCCTTTCCTCTTCAAGGGAAAACCAACGCAGTGCTCAAGAGGTAGCAAGAAGGATTTCTGGCGCCATTGCCAGGGAGGTCTTCGCAAAAGTCAACATACCAAGTACCCATCACAAACCCTTATCTCCCGCATTACATTACTTGCCATTTTCCTCTCGTGTTCCTCTCCCCCACTTCACCCTTGCCGTTTTATTCGCCTTCTTCACGTATGCCTTTCTGTTTGTGTTTCCATGTGCCTTCTATTTGCTTGCATCTTTGCTTGCTAAAAATATATTGATATGGATCCACTTAAAGTGTTCTACTTGGGTCATCTTCGATCCTTATGCGCTTGTGCTGAAACCCCAACTAGCCTAGTTGATGGGAATTCTTTAGATGAGCATGCTCATTTTGTGCGTCATCATTTGTCTGAAAAGGGAAGCTCTTATGGTATCATATAAATAGTTTGCTATGCTATGCTTGGAATCTTTGTGAAATTTGTGATTTTACTTGTTGCTCTAAGAACCCTAAAAAACACCTTCCCTACCTATGTGAGTTCAACGATAATGAAATCTTATCTTCTTATGCAAAGGGTGTTTATAGCTACTATGATATCTAACAAATTGGAGAATTTGTCGTTTTTAAGGGGGCTCATGAAGTTGCTTCTTTGATAGAAAAGTATGATTTTACTCTCAACAAATCTGAAAATTCCGTCATACTTAAATATTGCAATGAAAACTTTGCTCATAATGTCTATGTCCAAGAATTTATTGAAAGAATGACCGTTGCTTTGGAAGAAAATAATGATATGCATGAATCTATAGATAATGATGATTCCGATGATTTGGTTGAAATATCCCTTGATGAACACGATGCTTGCTATTCTTGTGGCCATGATGCCAATATTTATTAAGACGAATTTTCTACAGTTCCTTATGTTAAAAATGAGATCGTTGCTATTGCACCCATGCTTGATAGTTCCCTTGATGACAAGCATGATTTCAATGATTTTACTATAAATTCTCTTGATGTCAACTATGCTAATAATATGCAAAACCCTAAGCTTGGGGATGCTAGTTTTGCTATGTCTACTACTTGTTGCAATGATCATGATTGGGTTGATTCTTCTTATGATCTTGAAAATTTATTTAATCCCCTTGATGAATATGAGATTGATAATATTGTTTGCAATAATATTGAAAGTGGGTATGGAAGAGTGTCCACTTTAGATCCCACATATTTGGAGAATATTCAATCTTATGAAATTTTTGATAAAAGTGGGTTTGGAGAGGTCATGACTTTAGTTAATGTTAATCCCACTATTTTGGAAGAGTGTCAACTTTGCATGCATGTGGATCGTGTTGAAAATATTTTATGTGATAGCTATTTTGTTGAATTTGCTTATGATCCCACATGTAATTACTATGAGAGAGGAAAATATGGTCGTAGAAATTTTCATGATAATAAATTACCTCTCGTCATGTTGAGATTGCTATTATTTCTTTCCGCTTCCTTGCATATGCTAGTTTTTGGTTGCTATGATAATTTGTTTGCCTATAAGATGCCTATGCATAGGAAGTATGTTATACTTAGATGTATTTGTCACGTGTTTTATGATTCTCTCTTTGCGCTTGAAGTTTGTTCTTTCATGTGAGCATCATTAAAATTACTATGCCTAGCTAGGGGCATTAAACGATAGCGCTTGTTGGGAGGCAACCCAATTTTATTTTTAGTTTTTTTTTTGCTTTTTGATTCTGTTTAGGAATAAATATTTGATCAGCCTCTGGTTAGATGTGTTTTTATATTTTAATTAGTGTTTGTGCCAAGTTAAACCTATAGGATCTTCTTGGATGATAGTTATTTGATCTTGCTGTAATTTCTAGAAACTTTCTGTTCACGAAAATAATTGTTAAAACTCACCAGAACGTGATAAAATATTGATTCCAATTGCTACTGATCAATAAACATATTGTCTAGGTCTTCCTATTTTGGCTGATTTTTTGGAGTGTTGGCACGCGAAATCGCCGCGCAACACCAGGATAACCGTCGTGCTTTCGTGACGACGAACGATTGCTTTACGAGCAAAGCAACAAAGATTTCCTCGCTTTCGTGGAGGAGAACCGGCCGCTTTCAGCGCCAAAGCGGCAAAGATCGCCAAACCCTAGGGCTGCTAGGGCTCGGCAGGAAGTAACAATGAAAATAGACGTACGTGAAAATAGACTTTGTATTGATATATCGATTGCTCGGGGGTTTTCCAATCGGCCGTGGCCTTATAAATAAGGTACGCTGGACTTTGCGTATACAAGGCAGGACTTGGTTCCGTAGCATGCCTTGCCATACAGGAATACAACTCCAAAACTAAAACCGAACATGACTTGATTCGGTTACCATGTAACATGCGTACAAAAAATATACTTGCCAATCTAAGTACGTAAAAAATCTAGGCCATATCCACGTACATGCAGTCTTGCATATATAAATAAAGTATTCCGGCCACGTCGCCATCACACTAAACATAGTGGCTAAGCATATGTATAAATACCTTGAGCCCACCAAGAAAATATTAAATATTCCGGCAACGTCGCAAATCAAACTGGATAATGGCCATTAGGACTAAGTATACTTCTTCATATACGTAGATATATATCACTTGCATGCATGACGCGCATGGTCCAGTATAGCATATGCTTCTTCTTAAGACTTGTATCTTCACCTACCATTAAATTTCCTGTGGCAATACTTCAACAATGCATTAACCGATCAGCTTGATAAATCATTGATTTAATTTGGCTCATCACATACTAAGTAGCCAAATTATACGTTGATGCCCCCCTGTTTTTGGTACAATTGCATTGACCAAAAATATATAGGAATTGCCGTAGGTTAAAGTCGATCATTGATCACATCATCACTTAGGGCGTTGTCCAACGATACATAGGCCAAATTTTCTTAGGACGATATTTCAAATAATATATATCGGCCAAATTTGCTCAGGGCGATACTTGAAATAACATATCGGCCACAACATGTTCATGCCTCCTTCCACATGCTAGGATAATACTTCTTCAAATATTTTCCATTAAGAGCTTTGGACAACTTCTCTCCCTGCAAAGATTGTACAAAATATGAATTTCCAGGAACAATCTCTATAATTTTATACGGGCCTTCCCAACTCGGCGACCATTTGCGAATTTTCTATCTTTAGTTCCAATAGGTAAAATCGTTTTCCACACTAAATCCCCTATTTGAAACGATTTCTCTCTCACCTTTTATTATAAGCCTTGGCTACTCTTAATTTCTCCTTCTCAATTTCTCGCAAAGCTCTTAATCTCTCTTCTGAAATGTCATCTATCTTATCCATCATCAAATCATTATAATCTACAGCCGACAAATCATTTTGTCTGGCCACACTAAATTAACCTCTACAGGTAACACCGCCTCCTGACCATATACCAGATCATACGGTGCTACTTGAGTCGCTCCGTGTTTAGATATCCGATGAGCCCATAAGGCTTCCGAAAGTACCTCATGCCATCTTTTCGGATGCTCCTCAATTTTCTTTTTGATAAGCTTAATTAAAGTTTTATTGCTAGATTCGGCCTGTCCGTTAGTTTGGGCATAGTAAGGCGACGAATTTAACAATTTAATTCCTAAAGATTCGGCAAATTCACGAAATTGATGAGACATAAAAGAAGCACCTTGATCAGTAGTTAAAGTTTGAGGAATACCGAATCTATGAATAATATGCTCTAAAACAAAACTAATAACCTCTTTGTGAGTCATATTTTTCAAAGGAACTGCTTCAGTCCATTTAGTAAAATAATCTGTGGCAACTAGGACGAAGCGATGTCTTTTAGAAGATGAAGGATATATTTCACCAATAAAGTCTAAGCCCCATCCTCTAAATGGCCACAGCCTAATTATAGGATTCAACATAGATCTTGGTAGCTAACTGTATATTCCCAAATTTTTGACATGCCTCACAACCTTTATAGTACCGAAAACAATCCTCCAGCAAAGTCGGCCAATAAAACCCTGCTCTTTTTAATAACCATTGCATTTAGTGAGCCGACTGATGTGTCCCACACATTCCTTCGTGCACTTCACCCATAGCCACTCTAGATTGATCAGAATTCAAGCATTTTAAAAATAAGCCATCTATTGTTCGGCGATACAACTCGTCGTTAAACAAAGTATATTTTAAAGCTTGTCGCCGAATTTTTTTATCTCTCGTTTGACTTGGATCTTTTAAATGATTAACTAGTGGAACTCTCCAATCATTTAGTTCTAAATTAATTGCTAATTCGGTCGTTTGTGACCCATGCACCGAATCTGCACTACATTGTACAGTTAGTTGTTCAACTGTGCTAGGCCCAAGTGCACTCTGTGGCAAAGTATCCAACATCATAGACTCAGCATGCATCCGCTTTTCTAATATAAAAAACATTCCTTTGCTAATGTGATAACCGGATGCTTGCTGTGCTAAACAATTAGCTCTAGAATTTTCTTCTCTGGGTATATGATGGATGGTGAATGTATCTAGAGACTTAATTATGTCTAAACATCGGTCCAAATAAATATTTAATAACCCATCAAAACATTGAAATTCGCCTTTAATTTGTTGTACTACCAAAAGCAAATCCCCAAAAGCATCTAGATCCTTTACACCCATATCAACTACAGTTTGTAAACCAAACAGTAAAGCTTCGTACTCAGCTTGGTTATTAGTGCAAGGATATTCCAAACGGACCAATGTATCATAAATAACATTATTAGGTGAAATTAAAACATTACCGACGCCTTGCCCGTCCCTACAAACCGATCCATCAAAATAAATATTCCATGGACACACACTAACATAATTGATATTTTCATCACCTTTAATCCTATGATCAACAATGAAATCGGCGATAACTTGACCCTTCATAGCACACAACGATTCATATGTTAAATCATATTCTATTAGTGAGTAAGCCCACTTTCCAATCCTACCGCGACTTTCGGCGTCGAGAAAACGACGGCTTAAGTATGCAATGATATATTCTTTGCCGTTGACCTCTTGCGCTAACACCGCACCGATCACCCTATCTTCTGCAGCAATGTACAGCCTGAACGGCGCACCGGACATGGGCGCCGCAATATTGGAGGATTTGACAAGCATTGCTTTATTTTGTTGAAAGCATATCGTTGCTCTGCCCCCCAAGTAAATTCGGCTTCATTCTTTAGCTGAAGTAGAGGAACAAACGATTCAATTTTTCCTGCAAGGTTAGATATGAATAAATCTCAAGTAATTAATTTTTCCTAACAACTTTTGCACATCCCTTTTACACGTGGGCTCCTCCAAATTTCTAATTGCCTCCACTTTCTTAGGGTCAATCTCTATGCCATTTTCATGAATTATGAACCCTAAAAACTTACCGGCCGACACGCCAAAAGCACATTTGAGTGGGTTCATTTTTAACCCATACCGGCGAATCCTTTCAAAAGCTAATCTTAAATCGGCTAAATGATGATCAAACCCATCCGATTTAACAACTATGTCATCAATATATATTTCTAGTACAATGCCTAGAAGATCATGAAAAATTAAATTCATAGCTGCGTTGGTACGTAGCACCGCATTTTTAACCCAAATGTCGTAACGACCCACTCAAATAAACCAACAAAACCTGGGTAACGAAAAGCAGTCTTAGACATATCTTGTTCGGCCATAAATATTTGATTGTAACCTGCATTACCATCTAAAAAGCTAATCACTTTATGTCCCGACGCATCATTAATAAGCATGTCGGCTATAGGCATAGGATATTCAAATCTCTAAAATCAACACAGATTCTAATATTACCAGTATTTTTCTTTTCCACGGGCACAATATTAGAAACCCAATCTGCATATCTACACGGCCGAATAAACTTACCTTTTAACAACCGATCAACCTCTTCTTTGATGCGGTCATATAAATTAGGATTGAAACTTCTACGAGGTTGTTTATGCGGCCTAAAACCGGATTTAATAGGTAATCTATGTTCTACTAAATCTCTACTCAAACCGGGCATCTCACTATAATTCCAAGCAAAGCAATCAACGAATTCTTTAAGTAATAAACATACCTTACTTTTCTGATCGGCTTTCAAGCTAGCTTTGATAAATGTAGGCCTTGGGATACTTCCATCACCAATATCAATCTCTTCAAGTGGATCAGCCGATGAGAATCCTTGTCCAAGCTTTTCCATGTCATCAAAATCTTCAATTGTTTCATGCATATCGCTCTTTCCGGAACGATACTCCTCCGTGCGTCTTTGTAGCCATCATTGGTTTATCCTGATTGAACCATCTATCGCGCTTCTTCTCAGCTATCTCTTCCTTTATTTCCAATGTCCGCAGTCGCTGTACACGTCGTTTCTGAGTGTGGGTAAGTCAATTCGGGCACCACTGCGGTGCTGGTTTAGTCCCTGGCGCAACAGACTTAATTCGTCTGCCCCCGGGTCCTTTGGCCTATACTGACGTACTTCTGTTTTCCTGGCAAATATTTCATCTCTGGCCAAAAAACTTCTCTGTTGATCATATACGGTACTGGAATTAAATCCCTGGCCGCATACATTGCCTGAGTCCCAATGTGTAGATGTACTAGTATTAGACTTGAAACTCCTCGGAGGCAAACTCTTGGATGTTTCTGTGCAACAATTCTTTATGATCAAATCAGCTTGTGTGCTAGCCGATTTAGGCTTATGAATAGTACGTGAGGATATAGCATCCGGCCGTGCATGCGGGTTATGCCCAGAATTAGTTTGCTTTTCAAATTGATTAGACTGGCCAGCTTGCTGCAACTTTACGCCATTACTTTTCTCCTCTGTAGCGAGACCTTTTTTTGAGACACTGCTTGTTTCTGTACAATTGACAACACCTTCATCTGACTGGTGTTCCGCTATTTTCAGACCATGATCAGCATCCAAATCATCTGAACTTTTTGCTGCTTTAGTTTCAGCACGCTTCACCGGCATCCATACGCGCTTGTAGTTGCCCTTATAGTTGTTGCGCTCTGCACTGCGTACCGGTGATCGACCTCCTCGAATCTCGATGGAGTTATGTGATCTAGCCTCCTCATTGAAATGAGCCCTTTTCTCATGTACGTTTGGTATGAACATAGGCCTCGGCGGGATCCATCCCGGCTGAAAATAATCTGCTGGCCCTGTAGGATATGGCGCCCAAGGATTAAACCCCCATGGAGGAAACTGCAGATACATAGGAGGTGCACAACCCCAATATGTCGGTTCCATTGCAAAATACGGGTGTTGGTCATACGCACTTCCTTGCCATTGCTCATGACCACGGGGTCCGGAAGGAGATCTTGGACGCTTATTACCTCCGAGCCGATTAAACACATTGCTGGTCTTGCGTGAGGTATATTTTTCCAACAACATGCTAACTGTCGGCTTTGGCCTTGGAGTTTGTTTTCTTCTGCCATTAACTTTCCATACTCCTAGTTCTGGATTTTTTGGTTTGATCATCCTTGGAGGAGCATTGTTATCAACAACATTTTTCTCTCTTGCAGATTCGGTCTGATCCGACCGAATAAGCATTTTTTTACTCTCAAGCTCGATCACATTGATAGGAAAAGGGTCGCTGTCGAGCTTCATCTTAGAACCTTCATTGATGGCCGATTGTACCTGTCGACGAAACACGTCACAATCATTAGTAGCATGAGAAAAAGAATTGTGCCACTTACAATAAGCTCTTCTACCCAATTCTTCTGGAGGTGGAATTACATGACCCTCTCGTACTCTAATTAATTTATTCTGCAATAACATATCAAAAATTCTATCACACTTGCTAACATCAGAAGTGTATTTAATTTCATCTCTTCTAGCAGGTGTAGGTTTCAAAGCAGAACATGCAAAAGGTTTTGACTTTGGCGCTTGAACCCATTCGGCTACACATATATTAACATCATCCTCACTAGCGAATCACTATCATAATCTAAGGCATTAACCACATGATTATCTTTTTCTTTATTTCTGTTATCTTTAAACCGGCTATATTGTTTAATTTCCTTAGCCCGGTTTTCTTGCGCCAAAGCCTTCTGCAAAACTTGGTTAACATCTAAAAATTCTTGCCCTTCTAGTTTATCCTTAATATGAGCGAGTAAACCCGAATAGGCAAGATCGGCTAAGTCCTTTTCGGCTATGGTCAAGCTGAAACATTGGTTTTTGACATCCCTAAACCTCCTAATATAATCATGAACATGCTCATTATATTTCTGCCTTACCATAGTTAAATCTGAAAGTCGAAGTTCTGTTTCACCGCTATAAAAATACTCATGCAATTTTTGCTCCAATTGTGCCCATGTTGACATAGAATTAGGAGCAAGCGATGTAAACCAAGTCTATTAGCTACTGCTTGAGTAATTGTACGTATCGTATTTTCCATATCAGAACCATATTTACTAGCTACGGACACATCAATTAGATGACCAGTTTCTTCGGTTGAGTTTTTTACCTGAGCATCGGAAAGGCTCGGAACTACCTTTTTGATGATGTCGTTCCTCGTCTTCGCGTACCCAGCCAACTTAAGCTTCAACCTCTCAACCTTTTCATTCTCAAGCTCCTCTTCAAGCTCGCGCCGAACATCTTCCGACAGATCGTCGAGTGTGACGGCGATGACGTTCTCCGGGTCGATGTCGCTCCCGTTCTTGGACTCGGTACTCATCGTGTAGCTCTTCTTCTTCTCGTCCCCAGCGGAGTCACCAATTGTGTTGGCACGCGAAATCGCCGCGCAACACCAGGATAACCGCCGTGCTTTCATGACGACGAACGATTGCTTTACGAGCAAAGCAACAAAGATTTCCTCGCTTTCGTGGAGGAGAACCGGCCGCTTTCCAGCGCAAAACGGCAAAGATCGCCAAACCCTAGGGCTGCTAGGGCTCGGCAGGAAGTAATGATGAAAATAGACGTACGTGAAAATAGACTTTGTATTGATAGATCGATTGCTCGGGGGTTTTCCAATCGGCCGTGGCCTTATAAATAAGGTACGCTGGACTTTGCGTATACAAGGCAGGACTTGGTTCCGTAGCATGCCTTGCCGTACAGGAATACAACTCCAAAACTAAAACCGAACAGGACTTGATTCGGTTACCATGTAACATGCGTACAAAAAATATACTTGCCAATCTAAGTACGTAAAAAATCTAGGCCATATCCACATACATGCAGTCTTGCATATATAAATAAAGTATTCCGGCCACGTCGCCATCACATTAAATATAGTGGCTAAGCATAGGTATAAATACCTTGAGCCCACCAAGAAAATATTAAATATTCCGGCAACGTCACAAATCAAACTGGATAATGGCCATTAGGACTAAGCATACTTCTTCATATACGTAGATATATATCACTTGCATGCATCACGCGCATGGTCCAGTATAGCATATGCTTCTTCTTAAGACTTGTATCTTCACTTTCCATTAAATTTTCTGTGGCAATACTTCAACAATGCATTAACCGATCAGCTTGATAAATCATTGATTTAATTTGGCTCATCACATACTAAGTAGCCAAATTATACCATCAACATGGAGTTCCAGAAGTTTGCGTTAGTTACAGATTACTACATACTGTTCTGTTTTTGACAGATTCTGTTTTTCGTGTGTTGTTTGCTTATTTTGATGAATCTATGGCTAGTAAAAGAGTTTATAAACCATATAGAAGTTGGAACACAGTACGTTTAACACCAATATAAATAAATAATGAGTTCTTTACAGTACCATGAAGTGGTCTTTTGTTTTGTTTCGCTAACGGAGCTCACGAGATTTTCTGCTGAGTGTTGTGTGTGAAGTTTTCAAGTTTTGGATGAAAGATTTGATGGATTATGGAACAAGGAGTGGCAAGAGCCTAAGCTTGGGGATGCCCATGGCACCCCCAAGATAATCTAAGGACACCTAAAAGCCAAAGCTTGGGGATGCCCTGGAAGTTGGTTAGACTTAAATGTGCTATTCAAAATACCTATGCATAGGAAGTTGGTTAGACTTAAATGTGCTATTCATATTCTTCATGATGCTCTCTTTATGTTTCAATTCTTATCTCTTATGTGAGCATCATTGAAATCATAATGCCTAGCTAGGGGCGTTAAGCGATAGCGCTTGTTGGGAGGCAACCCAATTTTATTTTAGTTTCTTGCTTTTTGGTTCTGTTTAGTAATAAATAATCCATCCAGCTTATGTTTAGATGTGGTTTTATGTTTTAATTAGTGTTTGTGCCAAGTAGAACCTTTGGGAAGACTTGGGTGAAGTCTTTATGATCATGCTGTAAAAAAACAGAAACTTTAGCTCTCACGAAATTAGCTTCAAGTTTTTACTGGACAGTGATATTTAGTTGATTCTTTTTCAGATGATTACTGGACAAATTCCTCAGGTCCACCATTTATTTTGGAATTTTTGAGTTCTAGAAGTTTGCGTTAGTTACAGATTACTACACACTGTTCTGTTTTGACAGATTCTGTTTTTCATTGTGTTGTTTGCTTATTTTGATGAATCTATGGCTAGTAAAATAGTTTATAAACCATAGAGAAGTTGTAATACAGTAGGTTTAACACCAATATAAATAAAGAATGAGTTCATTACAGTACCTTGAAGTGGTGTTTTGTTTTCTTTCGCTAACGGAGCTCACGAGTTTTCTGTTAGTTTTGTGTTGTGAAGTTTTCAAGTTTTGGGTAAAGATTCGATGGACTATGGAATAAGGAGTGGAAAGAGCCTAAGCTTGGGTATGCCCAAGGCACCCCAAGGTAATATTCAAGGATAACCAAGAGCCTAAGCTTGGGGATGCCCCGGAAGGCATCCCCTCTTTCGTCTACTTCCATCGGTAACTTTACTTGGAGCTATATTTTTATTCACCACATGATATGTGTTTTGCTTGGAGCGTCTTGTATGATTTGAGTCTTTGCTTTTAGTTTACCACAATCATCCTTGCTGTACACATCTTTTGAGAGAGACAAACATGATTCGGGAATTATTAGAATACTCTATGTGCTTCACTTATATCTTTTGAGTTATATAGTTTTTGCTCTAGTACTTCACTTATATCTTTTAGAACACGGTGGTGGATTTGTTTTATAGAAACTATTGATCTCTCATGCTTAACTTAGATTATTTTGAGAGTCTTAAATAACATGGTAATTTGCTTAAATAATCCTAATATGCTAGGTATTCAAGAATAGTAAAAACTTTTTTATGAGTGTGTTGAATACTAAGAGAAGTTTGATGCTTGATGATTGTTTTGAGACATGGAGGTAGTGATATCAAAGTTGTGCTAGTTGAGTAGTTGTGAATTTTAGAAATACTTGTGTTGAAGTTTGCAAGTCCCGTAGCATGCACGTATGGTAAACGTTGTGTAACAAATTTGAAACATGAGGTGTTCTTTAATTGTCCTCCTTATGAGTGGCGGTCAGGGGAATGACGATGGTCTTTTCCTACCAATCTATCCCCTAGGAGCATGTGCGTAGTGCTTGGTTTTGATGACTTGTAGATTTTTGCAATAAGTATGTGAGTTCTTTATGACTAATGTTGAGTCCATGGATTATCACGCACTCTTACCTTTCCATCATTGCTAGCCTCTTGATGCCGTGCATTGCCCTTTCTCACAATGAGAGTTGGTGCAAACTTCGCCGGTGCATCCAAACCCCGTGATATGATACTCTCTTTCACACATAAACCTCCTTATATCTTCCTCAAAACAGCCACCATACCTACCTATTATGGCATTTCCATAGCCATTCCGAGATATATTGCCATGCAAATTTCCACCATCCCGTTTATCATGACACGTTCATCATTGTCATATTGCTTTGCATGATCATGTAGTTAACATAGTATTTGTGGCAAAGCCACCATTCGTAATTCTTTCATACATGTCACTCTTGGTTCATTGCATCTCCCGGTACACCGCCGGAGGTATTCATATAGAGTCATACTTTGTTCTAGTATCGAGTTGTAATCATTGAGTTATAAATAAATATAAGTGTGATGATCATCATTTTTATAGAGCATTGTCCCAAGTGAGGAATAAAAAAAGAGAAAGGCCATAAAAAAGAGAAGGCCCAAAAAATGAGAGAAAAAGAGAGAAGGGACAATTTTACTATCCTTTTACCACACTTGTGCTTCAAAGTAGCACCATAATTTTCATGATCGAGAGTCTCTTGTTTTGTCACTTTCATATACTAGTGGGAATTTTTCATTATAGAACTTGGCTTGTATATTCCAACAATGGGCCTCCTCAAGTGCCCTAGGTCTTCGTGAGCAAGCAAGTTGGATGCACACCCACTTAGTTTATTTTGTTGAGCTTTCATATATTTATAGCTCTAGTGCATCCGTTGCATGGCAATCCCTACTCCTTGCATTAACATAATTCGATGGGCATCTCCATAGCTCATTGATTAGGCTCGTTGATGTGAGACTTTCTCCTTTTTTGTCTTCTCCACATAACCCCCATCATCATATTCTATTCCACCCATAGTGCTATATCCATGGCTCACGCTCACGTATTGCGTGAAGGTTGAAAAAGTTTGATATTACTAAAGTATGAAACAATTGCTTGGCTTGTCATCGGGGTTGTGCATGATGAGATCATTCTTGTGTGACGAAAATGGAGCATGACTAAACTATATGATTTTGTAGGGATGAACTTTCTTTGGCCATGTTATTTTGAGAGAACATAATTGGTTAGTTAGTATGCTTGAAGTATTATTATTTTTATGTCAATATTGAACTTTTATCTTGAGTCTTTCAGATCTGAATATTCATACCACAATTAGGAAGAATTACATTGAAATTATGCCAAGTAGCATTCCACATCAAAAATTCTGTTTTTATCATTTAGCTACTCGAGGATGAGCAGGAATTAAGCTTGGGGATGCTTGATACGTCTCCAACGTATCTATAATTTTTGATTGCTCCATGCTATATTATCTTCTGTTTTGGACATTATTGTGCTTTATTATTCACTTTTATATTATTTTTGGGACTAACCTATTAACCGAAGGCCCAGCCCAGAATTGCTGTTTTTTGCCTATTTCAGAGTTTCGCATAAAAAGAATACCAAACGTAGCCCAAATGGAATGAAACCTTCGGGAACGTGATTTCCGGAACGAACATGATCCAGAGGACTTGGACCCTACGTCAAGAAAACAAGCAGGAAGCCACGAGGTAGGGGGGCGCGCCCTCCACCCTCGTGGGCCCCATGTTGCTCCATCGACGTACTCCTTCCTCCTGTATATACCTACGTACCCCAAAACGATCAGATACGGAGCCAAAAACCTAATTCCACCGCCGCAACCTTCTGTACCCGTGAGATCCCATCTTGGGGCCTGTTCCGGAGCTCCGCCGGAGGGGGCATCCACCACGGAGGGCTTCTACATCAACACCATAGCCTCTCCGATGAAGTGTGAGTAGTTTACCTCCGACCTTCGGGTCCATATTTATTAGCTAGATGGCTTCTTCTCTCTTTTTGGATCTCAATACAATGTTCTCCCCCTCTCTTGTGGAGATCTATTCGATGTAATCTTCTTTTGCGGTGTGTTTGTTGAGACCGATGAATTGTGGGTTTATGATCAAGTTTATCTATGAACAATATTTGAATCTTCTCTGAATTCTTTTATGTATGATTGGTTATCTTTGCAAGTCTCTTCGAATTATCAGTTTGGTTTGGCCTACTAGATTGATCTTTCTTGCAATGGGAGAAGTGCTTAGCTTTGGGTTCAATCTTGCGGTGTCCTTTCCCAGTAACGTTAGGGGCAGCAAGGCGCGTATTGTATTGTTGCCATCGAGGATAACAAGATGTTTTTTTTATCATATTGCATGAATTTATCCCTCTACATCATGTCATCTTGCTTAAAGAGTTAATTTGTTCTTATGAACTTAATATTCTAGATGCATGCTGGATAGCGGTCGATGTGTGGAATAATAGTAGTAGATGCAGGCAGGAGTCGGTCTACTTGTCTCGGATGTGATGCCTATATACATGATCATTCCTAGATATTCTCATAACTATGCTCAATTCTGTCAATTGCTCAACAGTAATTTGTTCACCCACCGTAAAATACTTATGCTCTTGAGAGAAGCCACTAGTGAAACCTATGGCCCCCGGGTCTATCTTCCATCATATTAATCTTCCAACACTTAGTTATTTCCATTGATTTTATTTTACTTTGCATCTTTATTATAAAAATACCAAATATATTATCTTATCATATCTATCAGATCTCACTCTCGTAAGTGACCGTGTAGGGATTGACAACCCCTTATCGCGTTGGTTGCGAGGATTTATTTGTTTGTGTAGGTGAGAGGGACTCGCGCGTAGCCTCCTACTGGATTGATACCTTGGTTTTCAAAAACTGAGGGAAATTCTTACGCTACTTTGTTGCATCACCCTTTCCTCTTCAAGGGAAAACCAACACAGTGCTCAAGAGGTAGCAGTCTGGTCCGATGATAGATTTAGGTCATGTTCATCGCGGTGGCAGGGAGCGACTGCCGTGGGTGCCGATCCATTGAAGATCAAGTCTCCATGGATACCAGCGACGTAGTTCAAGCTTCCAAATCTGACCTGATGGCCAGGGGTGTAGCTGTCGATCTGCTCTAGATGGCCAAGCGAGTTGGCCCGCAGTGCGAAGCCGCCGAATACGAAGATCTGTCCGGGAGGAAGACTTCCCCCTGGACAGCATTATTATAGATGATTGACGGGGCCATCGAACCTCTTGATGACGATGCAGCGGAACTCTCAATGAAAGCACCAATGTCAGTGTCAAAACCGGTGTATCTCGGGTAGGGGGTCCCGAACTGTGCGTCTGAGGTCGATTGTAGCGGGAGGCAGGCGAGACGATGTTTACCCAGGTTCGGGCCCTCTCTATGGAGGTAATACCCTACTTCCTGCTTGATTGATCTTGATGAATATGAGTATTACAAGAGTAGATCTACCACGAGATCGTAATGGCGAAGACCCTAAAAGTCTAGCATGTATGACTATGATTATGATTCTTATTTCCTCTACGGACTAAGAGCATCTCCAGCCGTTGCCCCCCCCCCCCCAGGACGCATAAAAATCGCCCCCTGGGGGCGAGCCGGCGATACAATCGGCGCTGGGGGCGGTTTTGCGTCCAGCCGCCGCCCCCAGGTCGCCCCCAGGCGCCGATATAGGCCCACTTTTTGGCCCACTTTCGGCGAATAAAGGGCCCATATGGGCGAGAATAGGCCCATATTCGGCGTGGTTCGCCGTGGCTGGGCGTTGAATTATGAACATAAATATTTTTTTATCACATAGTTCATCAGAGAAAATCAAATAGTTGAACAAAATAGTACAACAACAAATAGTTCATTACAAATTATATAGTTCAACAAATAAAAACTCATATTTCATCACACGTCGCGCCCGGCGTCGCCCTTGAGCCTCCATAGGTGCTCCACCAGATCCTGCTGCAGCTGATGATGCACCTATGGGTCTCGGATCTCCTAACGCATATTGAGGTAGGCAGTCCAGGTTGCCAGTAGCTGGTGATCAACTTCGGCTAGAGGACCCTGCCTGTAGTATGGTTCAGTGTCAAACATTGGGTCTTCTTGCTAGCTCTTGATGATCATGTTGTGCAAGATGACACAACAAGTCATGATCTCCCACATTTGATCTTTCGACCAGGTCTGAGCAGGGTACTGGACAACACCAAATCGAGATTGGAGCACACCAAATGCTCGCTCGACATCCTTCTGGAAAGCCTCCTGCACCTTGGCAAAGTGGTACTTCTTGCCTCCTGGCACAGCGTTTGAGATAGTCTTCACAAATGTAGACCATCTCGGATAGATGCCATCAGCTAGGTAGTACCCCTTGTTGTAGTGCCGCCCATTGATCTCGAAGTTCTAGGTAGTACCCCTTGTTGTTGGCTATCTAGCAGTGATGGGCGGCGGGCGGCGCCGGGATATAGCTAGTGGCGGCCGAGGGCGCGGGGGGTGGGAGGCGAGTCGGGGAAGAAAATCTTGCATTTTCACCTGACGGTGTGGGCCAACCACGCTTTTCCCTTGCGCCGGAGCCCCCGATCGCCCCCAGTGTGCCAGGTTCGGCCTGCAACCACCGGGCCCAAAAACAGGCCGAACTGACGCTTTTCGGCGTCCTGGGGGCGCGACTGGGGCGTTTTTTTGGCGCCGGCGCCGAAAAAGTGGCCTGGGGGGCTGTTGGGGGCGCGGCTGGAGATGCTCTAAGCCCTCCAGTTTATATAGACACCGGAGGGGACTAGGGTTGTACAAAGTCGGTTACAGAGAAAGGAATCTTCATATCAGGACGCCTAGTTTGCCTTCCACGCCAAGGAGAGTCCTATCCGGACACGGGAGAGAGTCTTCGGTCTTGTATCTTCATAGCCCATCAGTCCGGCCCACGTACTACAGTCCGTGTTGAGGAACGTAGTAATTTCAAAAAAATTCCTACGCACACGCAAGATTATGGTGATGCATAGCAACGAGAGGGAAGAGTGTCGTCTACGTACCCTCGTAGACCGTAAACAGAAGCGTTATGACAACGCGGTTGATGTAGTCGTACGTCTTCACGATCGACCGATCCTTAGTACCGAACGTACGGCACCTCCGCGTTCAGCACACGTTCAGCTCGGTGACGTCCCGCGAACTCACGATCCAGTAGAGCTCGAGGGAGAGTTTCATCAGCACGACGGCGTGATGATGATGTTGATGAAGCTACCAACGCACAGCTTTGCCTAAGCACTGCTGCAATATGACCGTGGTGGATTATGGTGGAGGGGAGCACCACACACGGCTGGGAGAGATCAATGATAACCTTCTGTGTTCTAGGGTGCCCCCCTGCCCCCGTATATAAAGGAGCAAGGGGGCAGGCCGGCCGACCCCTGTAGGGCGCGCCAGGAGGAGGAGTCTAGGACTCCCCTCTTTCCTACTCCTACTAGGAGGGGGAAAGGAAGGGGGAGAAGGAGAAGGAAAGTGGGGCGCCGCCCCCCCCCCCTTCCTAGTCCAATTTGGACTAGAGGGGAAGGAGGCGTGTGGCCTGCCCTGGCCGGCCCCTCTCTCTCTCCACTAGGGCCCAATAAGGCCCATTAACCCCCGGGGGTTTCCGCTAACCCCTCCGGCACTTGGTAAAATCCCGATTTCACCCGGAACTCTTCCGACGTCCAAATATAGGCTTCCAACATATCAATCTTTATGTCTTGACCGTTTCGAGACTCCTCGTCATGTACGTGATCATATCCGGGACTCCGAACTACCTTCGGTACATCAAAACATATAAACTCATGATACCGATCATCTCAGAACTTTAAGCGTGCGGACCCTACGGGTTCGAGAACTATGTAGACATGACCGAGCCACGTCTCCAGTCAATAACAAATAGCGAAACCTGGATGCTCATATTGGTTCCTACATATTCTACGAATATCTTTATCGGTCAAACCGCATAACAATATACGTTGTTCCCTTTGTCATCGGTATGTTACTTGCCCGAGATTCGATCGTCGGTATCTCAATACCTAGCTCAACCTCGTTACCGGCAAGTCTCTTTACTCATTCCGTAATGCATCATCCTGCAACCAACTCATTAATCACATTGCTTGCAAGGCTTATAGTGATGCGCATTACTGAGAGGGCCCAGAGATACCTCTCCGACAATCGGAGTAACAAATCCTAATATCGATCTATCCCAACTCAACAAGTACCATCGGAGACACCTGTAGAGCACCTTTGTAATCACCCAATAACGTTGTGACGTTTGGTAGCACACAAAGTGGTCCTTCGGTAATCGGGTGTTGCATAATCTCATAGTCATAGGAACATGTATAAGTCATGAAGAAAGCAATAACAGTAAACTAAACGATCAAGTGCTAAGCTAACGGAATGGGTCAAGTCAATCACATCATTCTCCTAATGATGTGATCCTGTTAATCAAATGACAACTCATGCCTATGGCTAGGAAACTCAACCATCTTTGATCAACGAGCTAGTCAAGTAAAGGCATACTAGTGACACTATGTTTGTCTATGTATTCACACATGTATTATGTTTCCGGTTAATACAATTCTAGCTTGAATAATAAACATTTATCATGATATGAGGAAATAAATAATAACTTTATTATTGCCTCTAGGGCATATTTCCTTTAGTCTCCCACTTGCACTAGAGTCAATAATCTAGGTCACATCGCCATGTGATTTAATATCAATAGTTCACATCTTTATGTGGTTAACACCCATAGTTCACATCGACATGTGACCAACACCCAAAGGGTTTACTAGAGTCAGTAATCCAGTTCACATCACTCTGTGATTAACATAGAGGGAGTCCTGGATTAGGGGGTGTCCGGATAGCCGAACTATCACCGTTGGCCGGACTCCTGGACTATGAAGATACAAGATTGAAGACTTCGTCCCGTGTCCGGATGGGACTTTCCTTGGCGTGGAAGTCAAGCTTGGCGATACGGATATCTAGATCTCCTACCATTGTAACAGACTCTGTGTAACCCTAACCCTATCTGGTGTCTATATAAACCGGAGGGTTTTAGTCCGTAGGACGAACAACAATGATACCATAGGCTAGCTTCTAGGGTTTAGCCTCTCTGATCTCGTGGTAGATCCACTCTTGTACTACCCATATCATCAATATTAATCAAGCAGGAGTAAGGTTTTACCTCCATCGAGAGGGCCCGAACCTGGGTAAGAACATCGTGTCCCTTGTCTCCTGTTACCATCCGCCTAGACGCACAGTTCGGGACCCCCTACGCGAGATCCGCTGGTTTTGACACCGACATTGGTGCTTTCACTGAGAGTTCCTCTGTGTCGTCATCCTTAGGCCCGATGGCTCCTTCGATCATCAACAACGACGTGGTCCAGGGTGGGACTTTTCTCCCCGGACAGATCTTCATATTCGGCGGCTTTGCACTGCGGGCCAATTCACTAGGCCATCTGGAGCAGATCGAAAGCTACGCCCCTGGACATCAGGTCAGATTTGGGAGTTTGAACTACACGGCCGACATCCGCAGAGACTTGATCTTCGACGGATTCAAGCCACAGCCAGGCGTGCCGCACTGTCTCGATGGGCACGATCTAGCTCTGTCACCGAACAAAGGCCCTCGAGGTCAAGCGTCCGCTCCGACCCTTAGCTCGGAGCCGACTCCGCCGATCAAGGACGAGTGGCTGGACACCGCCTCGGGGGCTATGATCTCTACGGCGATTAAGCCGAACTCCATCCCTGTCCTTTGCGAAGACCATGACTCCAAGGTGCCGGACTCCTCTCCGGACTCCGAACCCTCCGCGCCCTTGCCAATCGAATCCAATTGGGCGCCGGTTATGGAGTTCACTACCGCGGACATCTTTCAGCACTCGCCCTTTGGCGGCATCCTGAATTCACTAAAGTCTCTCTCTTTATCAGGAGAGCCCTGGCCGGACTAAATTCAGGAAGGTTGGGATGCGGACGACGAAGAAATTCAACGCCCACCCACCACCCACTTTGTAGCCGACATGCTCGACTACGACTCCGAAGACATCAACGGTATGGACGACAATGCTGGAGACGACCAAGAACCAGCGCCTACAGGGCACTGGAAGGCCACCTCGTCATAACGTATATTTGGTGGACATCCCAAAAGATGGGAACAACGATGGAACAGCGGAGGATGACCCCTCCAAGATACAGCCCAAGTGTCGGCGTCAGCGGCGCCGCTCTAAATCCCACCACAAAGAAAGCGGTGATTCCGCACGGAGATAATAACACCGGACAAGGTGCGAACACAACCCCTCCAGCAGGATTCAGCAGAGGAGGAGGAGAAGCCAGCCCTCATGATAGAGCGGCAGAGGGGAGGTGGAGGGCGATAATTATATGCCTCCCTCGAAGATGAGGCAAGCCTCGATTTACGCATTTAATTTGTCGTGCCTGAGGATCCCGCCGAATAGGAGCGTTTCAAACGCAGGCTTATGGGC
This sequence comes from Aegilops bicornis, assembly GCA_021605145.1. NCBI lineage: Eukaryota > Viridiplantae > Streptophyta > Magnoliopsida > Poales > Poaceae > Aegilops > Aegilops bicornis. The sequence continues at coordinate 129,412,489 of CM038675.1, read as the reverse complement.
ACGGCAAGCAGCCTCAAGAAAAAGCAGCAGAACCTTAGAGCTGACCAAGACTTGCTAGCTGATAGATGGACTGAAGTCCTTGCAGCCGAAGAGTACGAACTCGAACGCCCCTCCAAGAGATACCCAAAACGCAGGCTGCTACCCCAATTAGAGGAAGCAGCACCCAAACCTACATCACCAGTGCATGATGCGGCCGACCGCCACCCGTGGTCAGCGACAGAGAGGCCTCGGACCCTCCATTCAAGCCGCACTCGACGTCGCTCGAAAAGTACCAAGGCATGGGGAAACGCGCCAGACCTGCGAGACATATTGGAGGACAAGGCAAGGCAAACAAGATCGATCTACGGATCGTGCGGGCGCCCCACGACACGCGACGATAACCGTCACGCCGGATACAGCAATTCTGGCCGGGCCGAACACAGTAGACAAAGCTCAATACAGAGGCGCCGCACACCCACTATGCTTCACAGACGAAGTGATGGATCATCAAATCCCCGAGGGTTTCAAACCCGTAAACATCGAATCATACGATGGCACAACAGATCCCGTGGTTTGGATCGAGGACTACCTCCTCCATATCCACATGGCCCGCAGTGATGATCTACACGCCATGAAATACCTCCCACTCAAGCTTAAAGGACCAGCTCGGCATTGGCTTAACAGCTTGCCAGCAGAATCAATTGGTTGTTGGGAGGACCTGGAAGCCGCATTCCTTGATAACTTCCAGGGCACATATGTGCGACCACCAGACGCCGATGACCTCAGCCACATAATTCAGCAACCAGAAGAATCGGCCAGACAATTCTAGACGCGGTTCCTAACCAAGAAAAATCAAATCGTTGACTGTCAGGATGCAGAGGCCCTTGCAGCCTTCAAACATAACATCCGCGACGAGTAGCTTGCCCGGCACCTAGGACAGGAAATGCCAAAATCCATGGCAGCCCTCACAACACTCATGACCCACTTTTGCGCGGGAACAACTTGACCAAAAACCCTGGTAGTTCGGATACCAAGGACAGCAATGGCAGGTCGCGTCGCAACAAGCACAAGCGCCGCATTAACGGCGATAATGCTGAAGATACGGCAGTCAATGCCGGATTCAGAGGCTCAAACCCGGTCAGCGGAAAAAGCCGTTCAAAAGAAATACTCAAGGCCCGTCCAATCTGGACTGAATACTCGATCGCTCGTGCCAAATACACGGCACCCCCGAAAAACCAGCCAACCACACCAACAGGGATTGTTGGGTCTTCAAACAAAGGTGCAAGTTAAATGCCAAACTCAATGACAAGGGGCTGCATAGCGATGATGAGGAGGAGCCCGACGCCCGAACAATAGAGGACAGAAGGGCTTCCCCCCACAAGTGCGGACGGTGAACATGATATACGCAACCCACATACCCAAAAGGGAGCGGAAGCATGCACTAAGGGACGTATATGCGATGGAGCCAATCGCCCCAAAGTTCAACCCATGGTCCTCCGGCCCGATCACCTTTGATCGAAGGGACCACCCCACTAGCATCCGCCACGGCGGATTTGCCGCATTGGTTCTTGACCCAATCATCAACGGATTTCACCTCACTAGAGTCCTGATGGACGGCGGTAGCAGCCTGAACCTGCTCTATCAGGATACAGTGCGCAAAATGGGCATAGACCCCTCAAGGATTAAACCCACAAAGACGACCTTTAAAGGCGTCATACCGGATGTAGAGGCCAATTGTACAGGCTCAGTTACACTCAAAGTGGTCCTTGGGTCCCCGGATAACTTCCGAAGCGAAGAGTTAATCTTCGACATAGTCCCGTTCATAGCGGCTATCACGCCTCGCTTGGACGAACCGCATTTGCAAAGTTCAATGCGGTGCCGCACTACGCATACCTCAAGCTCAAGATGCCAAGCCCTCGAGGAGTAATCACGGTCAATGGAAACACCGAACGCTCTCTCCGAACGGAGGAGCATACGGCGGCCCTCGCGGCGGAGGTGCAAAGCAGCCCCTCGCAGAAATTCTCGAGTCCGGCTACTAAACGTCCGGACACTGTCAAGCGTGCCCGGAGTAATGTACAACAAGACCGCCTGGCACGATCCAAGCACGCGTAGCAATCTGGGCCCAACCCCATCCCTCGCGAAATTAGGAAGCCAGTACTACGCGTACATAACTACGCTCTGGAGATACCATGGGCATAAGGGGAGGGGAACGACCACGGCACGCCTAGAATGCGGCTCAACCACACCAGGGGCTCCCGATTGTGTCATTCTTTTTCTTTCTTCTCTTCTCTCTTACTTTCAGGACTCCGTTTTTCAGAAGCCATGTCCGGCTCTAGAATTGCCGAACCCACGATGCAACAGCCAGGGAAGCAGAAAGCTACGTCGAGTGTCCAGGTGGTCTCTACTACGAGCATTATATCTGCTTTACATACTATCCCACAGCTTACCCCTGGAGGGGGACATGTCAAATAATCCCATCCCTTGCTTATCGCACTATTTGTATCGTTCTGCTTTCATTGCAGTACCTTTTTGAATAAACAATACATAGCTTTTTCCTATTATTGCACCCCTTTCTTTATCTATATATATATGTTCATTCATGACACGTTGCACCCGTACACTTTGGTACGGCCAATACACCAGGGGCTTAAGTACCCCAAAGATATGGTGTGATAAGTCCGAACACTTTCACAAGTACGGCACCCCGAACTTATAGCATTATATGCATCGGCTCCGAATCATGTCTTGGGTCAATAGTTGGGTTTGCCCGGCTCCCATGTTTTGGTACCTTACGTTCCGTTATATCGGCTAAGGTAGCGCTGGGAGAACCACTGCGATTGTGCCCCGGTTGAGCTGGGTTGAGCGCCTCAGTTGAGAAAGCTAAAACTGACCGTCATGATAGGGCGAGGGTCGGTCGCTGTTCCAGAGGTTTTTTTGGGTTCCTAAAGACTTATGCCGCTTGGAGCGAGGAGTCGTCATTGTCCGGCCAAGGCGTGGATAGCGCCCTGAACTCGGTCTTCCGAATACTAGGGGCTTCGCCGAAATTTAAAATTACAGAATTCTATGGCTAAGTGAGAGTGTTCAAGCACTATAGTCTGGTTTCCTTGTTCGTTGCGTTGAGCGCCTCCCTTGAAGGACCCAAGAATGGGAACAAGAGCGCTCAAGTTTATCCAGAACACCCCTGCACTCGTGGCATGGGGGCTGAAGCCAACGACTTGCCATCTCTTAAATTTGATAAACGACCGCACAGAAGGTAATATTTTAAATTCACAAGCGTTGCTTAGCGCATATGAACAAGTTTTCAGCGTACAGGATAACAAATGCGAGTCTATTAAAAAATTACATCTTTGGAGCATTCACCCGCTATAAGGCGGGCACCCTTCAGGACGCCCTCATAGTACATTTTGGGCTTGCGATGCTCCTTTCCCGGCGGTGGCCCGTCCATCACAAGCTTCTCAGCATCCATCTTGCACCAGTGCACTTCAGCACGAGCAAGGGCCCAACGGGAACCTTCAATGCAGACGGAGCGCTTGATGACTTCAATCCATGGACAGGCATCCACCAGCCGCCGCACTAGCCCGAAGTAGCTCCCAGGCATGGCTTCCTTAGGCCACAGCCGAATTATGAGGCCCTTCATGGCCTGTTCGGCGACCTTGTGGAGCTCGACCAGCTGCTTCAGCTGGTCGCTCAGGGGCACCGGATGTCCGGCCTCAGCATACTGAGACCAGAACACCTTTTCCGTCGAGCTCCCCTCCTCGGCGCGGTAGAACGCGGCAGCATCAGACACACTACGGGGCAGATCTGTGAATGCTCCTGGAGAGCTCCAGATTCGGGTAAGTAATAGATAATTCACTTTCACATGCTTGCTTTGCATAAAGAATGCCTTACCCGCCGCTATCTTCTTTAATGATTCAATTTCCTGGAGGGCTTTTTGGGCTTCGGCCTTAGCGGCTTTGGCACTCTCAAGAGCCGAGGCGAGCCCGGACTCTCGAGTCTTCGAGTCACGCTGCAAACTCTCGTGTTTTTCCACGAGAGCCTGGAGCTCTTGCCGCACCTCCGCCACCCGCGCCTCCTGCTTCTCTCGCTCGGTGCGCTCCGCGGCCGCTTTGCTTTCGGTCGTGGACACCGCTTCCTTCAGGGTTGCCACCTCGTTCGTGGCCCCTACAATACCCACGTTAGTCCTGTCATTTTTGTAACCAAATCCTTTCTATAAGGTATTACTTTAAGAAGGTATTACTTACCTTCCTTGTCCTCGAGCTGCTTCTTGGCAAGGCCGAGCTTGTTCTCGGACCACTCGAGGCTCTGCTTCAATGCATTGACCTCCGCAGTCAGTGCGGCAGAGGTCAGCAGCGCAACCTGAATTCCCATATTGACATACTTATGTTAGACTCCCGCGTATATATTTTTAGATCCTCGGTCCGGTTTTCCTTTCCGAACACCGAACTAAGCATCAGGGGCTACTGTCTATGCGGTAATATTTTTACAAATTCTAAACTTACCTCAAAGCCTGTTAGAAGGCTGGTACAGGCTTCAGTCAGCCCGCTCTTGGCAGACTGAACTTTCAGATCACCACACTCATAATAAAGGCGGTGCTCTCGTCGATGGAGGCGCCGTTAAGCGCCTCCAGCAAGCTATCCCGTGCGTCCGGATGGACAGAGGTCACCGACGTCGCAGTCTTGCCCTTCTTAAGAAGGGGCCGCTTGCCGGACTTCGGAACCACTGAAGGTTCCGGTACGGAGTCCGACACAGGGCCGGACTTATAGCCCTCTGGGGTTTCGCACCCTTTGCGCCCGGAGTCCGGGAGGTCGACTTGCGGCGCCTCCACGACCACCTCCTCCTGGTGGGGCCCCTTTTGGGACTCCACCGCGGTGCCGTCTGCGTCACGAGGAGAGGAGGCGGTCGGAAGTGAAGTGCTATTCACATCCGATGAATCCAGGGAGCCGGTCGACGAAGCGGCGAGCTCGTCCTTGGGCGGGCTACATGGTTATATTCGGCGTTAGAAGACACTATGCGACAAATAAAAAGTCCTATGCTATTCCGGAGCCCAGACACTTACAATCTCGCCAGAGGCTTGGCCCTTGGTGGACACTCCTGCTCGTCGTTGTTGGCGTTGGTGGAGAAGTCCGGAAGAAGGGTCCTTTCTTTCTTGGACCCTCTGGCCTCCCCCGTCGGGGCGGCCTTCCTTTTCTTCTCTCTTCACTGGGAGAGGCTTTTTCCTCCTCCTCGTCCTCAGGGGAGGATTCCGCCTCAGAGTCGTCGGACAATGAGTCCGATAGCACCTGGCGCCGGAAGCTCCTTCGAGTTCCCGTGGCCTTCTTCTGGGCCTTCTTCCCGGCACCACGTGAGGTGTCGGAGCCAGCAGCCCCGTCAATCGAGCGTCCGCTGGGTCTTCTGGCAAGGGAGCCGGACAGTTAATCTGTCCGGACGTCTTTAGCCAGTCCTATCAAAGGTTAGGGAGTTTTAGATCCCGCATAGAGTCAAAATATGAAAAAAGAGTCCCATATAGGGTAAAATAACTTACCTCGCCGGCTTGACGCTGCGAGCTGAATCCGCGATCTTGATGGCGGATGCGGGAGCTTGGCGCCTTGAACAGCACCTTCTGCATCTTCGTACGTAGTGTCGAAGAGCCGGCTCAAGGTTCGGTGCTGTGCCGGACCAAACTCCCACAAATTGAAGGCCCGTTGCTGGCATGGGAGAATCCGGCGGATGAGCATCACCTGGATTACGTTGACAAGCTTGAGATTCTTGACCACCAGGTTTCGGACGCAGGTTTGGAGTCCGGACAGCTTTTCCGAATTACCCCACGTTAGGCCCGTCTCTTTCCATCATGTGAGCCGTGTGGGGAAGCCAGATCGGAATTTGGGGGCCACCGCCCATGGAGAGTCGCGCGGCTCGGTGATGTAGAACCACCCCGATTGCCACCCCTTTATGATCTCCACAAAGGATCCCTCGAGCCATAGGACGTTGGCCATCCTGCCAAAGATGGCACCTCCAAGACTCCACTTGGCGGCCGCCCACTACCTTCGGCTTGACATTGAAGGTCTTCAGCCATAAGCGAAGTGGGGCTGGATGCTGAAGAAAGGCCTCGCATTACCTGACGATAAACGCCGAGATGTTGAGGATGAAATTCGGGCTAGATCATGGAAATCTAGGCCGTAGTAGAACATGAGCCCCCGGACGAATGGGTGAAGTGGAAACCCTAGTCCGCGGAGGAAGTGGGGGAGGAACACCACCCTCTCATGGGGCCTGGGGGTGGGGATGATCTGCCCCTTGTTGGGGAGCCGACACGCGATGTCGCGGGACAAGTATCCGGCTTTCCGCAGCTTTTTGATGTGCCCCTCCGTGACAGAGGAGGCCATCCACTTGCCTCCCGCTCCGGACATGGTTGGAGAAGGTTGAGGTGGGATATGTGGACTAGGGCGCTGGAGCTCAAGTGCGCGGAAATGGATGAGCAAAGGAGGAAGAAGGCGTAGGTTAAAAGGTGGATCCTTATCCCCTTATTTGGACGGACGAAGCTATGCGTCCCCCGCCAGCTTGGTAAAACTCGCTTATCTCCCAAGCACCGTAATCAATCGCGCGGTTGGGTTACCCACGCCCGTATTGATGGGAATCGCGGAATAAGGGGGCACGATCTCCGCCCTGATAAGGCGTGCCAAGGAAACCGCCTCGCTAAACGCGCTGAGGTGGAACAGTAAAACGATTCGTATAAAGGCGTGGCCGTGGTGTGTTGTCACGACGCGGAATGCGTCAGCAGATCTGTGCAAAGGTTATTCTCTCTACGGTGGTATGTGGGACTTGATTTGCAGAGCCGGACACTATCCTTGTGTTCAAAATCTTCTATGAAGTATTCAGAGGAGGAACCCGCCTTGCAATGCCGAAGACAATATGCGCGCCGAATTCATCGTCATTGAAGCCTGGTTCAGGGGACTCTTGAGGAGTCTGGATTAGGGGTGTCCGGATAGCGAACTATCACCGTTGGCCGTACTCTCGGACTATGAAGATACAAGATTGAAGACTTCGTCCCATGTCCGGATGGGACTTTCCTTGGCGTGGAAGGCAAGCTTGGCGATCTGGATATGTAGATCTCCTACCATTGTAACCGACTACGTGTAACCCTAACCCTATCTGGTGTCTATATAAACCGGAGGGTTTTAGTCCGTAGGACGAACAACAATCATACCATAGGCTAGCTTCTAGGGTTTAGCCTCTCTGATCTCGTGGTAGATCCACTCTTGAACTATCCATATCATAATATTAATCAAGCAGGAGTAGGGTTTTACCTCCATCGAGAGGGCCCGAACCTGGGTTAAAACATCGTGTCCCTTGTCTCCTGTTACCATCCGGCTAGACGCACAGTTCGGGACCCCCTACCCGAGATCCGCCGGTTTTGACACCGACAAACACCAAAAGAGTACTATGGTGTGATCATGTTTTGCTTGTGAGATAATTTTAGTCAACGGGTCCGTCTCATTCAGATCCGTAAGTATTTTGCAAATTTCTATGTCTACAATGCTCTGCATGGAGCTACTCTAGCTAATAGCTCCCACTTTCAATATGTGTCTAGATCGAGACTTAGAGTCATCCAGATTGGTGTCAAAGCTTGCATCGAGTAACCTTTTACGACGAAGTTTTTATCACCTCCATAACCGGGAAATATTTCCTTATTCCTCTAAGGATAATTTTGACCAATGTCCAGTGATCTACTCCCAGATCACTATTGTACGCCCTTGCCAAACTCAGGGCAGGGTATACAATAGATCTGGTATATAGCATAGCATACTTCAAAGAACCTATGACTGAGGCATAGGGAATGACTTTTCATTCTCTTTCTGTTTTTTGCCGTGGTCGGATTTTGAGTCTTACTCAATTTCACACCTTGTAACACAGGCAGGAACTCTTTCTTTGACTGTTTTATTTTGAACTACTTCAAAAAACTTGTCAAGGTATGTACTCATGGAAAAAACTTATCAAGCGTCTTGATCGATCTCTATAGATCTTGATGCTTATATGTAAGCAGCTTCACCGAGGTCTTTCTTTGAAAAAACTCCTTTCAAACACTCCTTTATGCTTTGCAGAATAATTCTACATTATTTCCGATCAACAATATGTCATTCACATATACTTATCAGAAATGCTGTAATGTTGTGATATGTCTCCAACGTATCTATAATTTTTGTTTGCTCCATGCTATATTATCTACTGTTTTGGACAATATTGGCCTTTATTTTCCACTTTTATATTATTTTTGGGACTAACCTATTAACCGGAGGCCCAGTCCAGAATTGCCGTTTTTTTTGCCTATTTCAGAGTTTCGAAGAAACGGAATATCAAACAGAGTCCAAACGGAATGAAACCTTCGGGAACGTGATTTTCTCACCGAACATGATCCAGGAGACTTGGACCCTACGTCAAGGAAGCTTCGAGGAGGGCACGAGGTAGGGGGGCGAGCCCACCCCCCAGGGCGCGCCCTCCACCATCCTAGGCCCCACGATGCTCCACCGACGTACTTCTTCCTCCTATATATACCTATGTACCCCGAAACGATCAGATACGGAGCCAAAAACCTAGTTCCACCGCCGCAACCTTCCATACCCACGAGATCCCATCTTGGGGCCTATTCCAGAGCTCCGCCGGAGGGGGCATCCACCACGGAGGGCTTCTACATCATCACCATAGCCCCTCCGATGAAGTGTGAGTAGTTTACCTCAGACCTTCGGGTCTATAGTTAGTAGCTAGATGGCTTCTCCTCTCTTTTGGATCTCAATACAATGTACTCCCCTCTCTCGTGGAGATCTATTCGATGTAATCTTCTTTTTGCGGTGTGTTTGTTGAGACCGATGAATTGTGGGTTTATGATAAAGATTATCTATGAACAATATTTGAATCTTCTCTGAATTCTTTTATGTATGATTGGTTATCTTTGCAAGTCTCTTCGAATTATCAGTTTGGTTTGGCCTACTAGATTGGTTTTTCTTTCAATGGGAGAAGTGCTTAGCTTTGGGTTCAATCTTGCGGTATCCTTTCCAAGTGAAAGTAGGGGCAGCAAGGCACGTATAGTATTGTTGCCATCGAGGATAACAAGATGGGGCTTTTATCATATTGCATGAATTTATCCCTCTACATTGTGTCATCTTGCTTAAGGCGTTACTCTGTTTTCATGAACTTAATACTCTAGATGCATGCTGGATAGCGGTCGATGAGTGGAGTAATAGTAGTAGATGCACGTAGGAGTCGGTCTACTTGTCTCGGACATGATGCCTATATACATGATCATACCTAGATATTCTCATAACTATGCTCAATTCTGTCAATTGCTCAACAGTAATTCGTTCACCCACCGTAAAATACTTTTGCTTTTGAGAGAAGCCACTAGTGAAATCTATGGCCCCCGGTGTCGGTGTCAAAACCGGCGGATCTCGGGTAGGGGGTCCCAAGCTGTGCGTCTTAGGATCAATGGTAACATGAACACGGGATTTTACCCAGCTTCGGGCTCTCTTGATGAGATAATACCCTACATGCTGCTTGATTGACTATAATGAGTATAGGGGTTACAAGAGGTGATCTACCCCGAGATCATATGTTGTGGTCTAAACCCTAGAGGTATGATGAGTAATGTCATAATCTACCGACTAGCCTGGCCTTGGTTTATATAATGTACCATAGGCCTAGGGTAACAAGAGTCCTAGCCGAATACGGCGGTGGGGGAGGAGTCCTTGTCTTGATCACCAAGCCTTGTGGAATCTTCCTTGTATGCGCAACTGTCCGAACTGGCCCGTGAGTATACGGCCATGGAAGTCCTCGGCCCAATCTAACTGATCGGGAGATGACGTGGTGAGTACCCCATAGCCCAGGACACCGTCAGTAACCCCCTGAACCAGTCTTCAAGTTGGGGATGCTCCTCGATTCTTTCAAACTGTTCTTCATATTTGGTCGTCGGTCTTGAAAACTGGTTCAACAAATCTTCTTATCTTCGATTTTGAGGATCGCGAAGTAAATCCGAAGAGTTTATATGTCGGGTATCCGAGGAGCCCCTTTAAGTTTCCGGCCTTTATCAATCCCTTGTTATTATTATGCCACACCTCAGGTTTGAAGTTATTCTCGGGCGGCAGTGTCCTCTTGCGTCCGAGCTCCAACGCCGGATTGCATTCGAGGTATCTTTTGCAGCCAAGCACCAAAGCCGGACTGCGTCCGAGCTCCAACGCCGGAATGTATCCAAGCTCTAACGCCGGACTGTGTCCAAGCTCCAACGCCGGACTGTCCCGAGCTCCAACGCCGGACTATATCCGAGATGTCATAGATCATCTGGGTTCAAAAAGATGAAGGAGTTTAGCCGAGCTTAATGCCGGAAATGCCCTCTATGGAGCCAGCCACTGGCGCCCGAGCTTAATGTCGGACTGCTTCCGAGGTGGTGCACCACCCCTGACTGCGGGCTGATTTTTTATTGGTGCAATTTATTCTCTGCCGAGATATATAGCCAGTAGCCCTCAAGGTGTGTGCGTCGGTCTAAACCCTGAGATGCACCTGAAAGAAAACATGAAACCACTGATCCTAGTTGCCCCTGAGACTCAGGTCGATGCGCGAAATCGGCCTGAGGATCAATTCCTAGCTCGGCAGCATACATAGGAATAGAAACGCGGTGTGCAAAGTCTTCGAGACTCAGGTTGGGTGCGGCCGACCATCCTGAGGATAATAATCTCCTCGAAAACTATACTGCACTTTAAATTTTCTGCATTGGATTGTCAATGCAGTAGCCCCCGAGACACTGGTCGGGTGGCGACACTAGATCAGGGGATCGATGTACCCCTTTAATATTTGTAAATAATAAGCACGGAGCCCAGTAGCCCCTGAGCCTTAATGTGGGCACGGGTGGCCGTATTAAGGATCGATGTCCAAAGTAAAATCACAAATTATGTGTAATGATTCTATGTATCCAAGTACTTTACATCATCAATGCTCGGATCCGCATTGTACAAAACTTTGTTCACCGGCCATCGGCTTCAACCTCCTCGGCCAGTAGCCGGAGAGTGTTTGTCCCACTTTACAAAGCCTTTATGAGGGCAAAGATTTGCGGCAAACAAGGCAAACCGGCCATACAGTTTTATAAACAATGGTACGCAGAGAGACATGTTATATTATTGTTTAACATAAGAAACATCGTCCAAAGAAAATAGTCCCACTATCGGTTCCTTTCTTTGGGTTGCCATGCTAATCATGATCATGAAACCTCAGCTCCGATCAATGTGGGAGGAAAATACTGAGGATTTTAGTTCGGGAAAAAGCTTCCAAACTCTATGGTCTAGATAAACCCAAATTTTCACTTCCGTTGCGACCGTTTATAATCTGAAAGTGGCCCATCGTCGGCTTCTACCCCCTTGTAGATGCTACGCAGGGTGTTTCCGGAATAACAAAACAACCCTTAGCCGACGTCTCGGTGCCCGAAGGCGGTTGTGTTGGCAGAAACAAGGCAATCAGATATACGGGCTTTATAAATTCACTTAGTCATAGGAGCTTAAAGTTGGGAGGCCAGCAAGTAGCCCCCCGCTTAGTATTCGGCGACAGCCGAGGTCAAGCCATAAACACTTAGGCCAATGTTATGAACGGCCCGTCATTTAACATAGTCATCGGATCGCTGACCGGTTTATGCTTTATTGTGACAGTCAGTTTTTGGCTTTCTCCACTAAGGTGCTTAACCATACGAGTTGGAAGCAGAATCGCAGTGGTTCTCCTTTTGCACACCTAACCGAACAAAGCGGAATGTAGGAGGCAAGCACAGGAGCCGGGCAACCCAACTATCGACCAGAGACACAATTTGAAACCGATGCATATATAGCAATATCCGAGAATTTTTGCCGAATCTCTAAAGGTGTCCGGCGTTGCACTGCGAGACTTATGCGGAAAACACACAAAAAGTTGAAAAGTGCCATAAACTTGGAAAACCAAGAAACTTCAGTTAAACTTGACGACCGAACGAGGTCAAGTGTTCGGTGCCAATCTAAAAATTGGTCTTAGAGAAAAAATTGTTCTTCTGTTGTGCATTAACATGACACATCCTATCTCAAGACTTCAAGCGGGTCAGCCTATGGCTTCAACCTCCTATCCCGAAGGTAGATGAGAGGGAAATCGGGCTATTGACCACACACTTGCATCGAAAAAAGGTGTGATAGAAAAGAAAAAAAAATTTTGCAACGACTAGGAAGAAGAACACTTATTATAAAACACCTCATATAAATTTAAGAGCCCCCAAGTGACTTGGGTAAAAGAATGAATGTATGTACCGAAGTACTTATATCATATCTATGTTCACCCGAACTTTAAACACGTCTTAACCGACCGTTGGCTTCTCCCTCTTCGGTCAAGGACCAAAAAGTGTTATGTACTCCACCTGTCGAGAATATCGACGATGTTTCCGATAACCAGGCAATCAGGTCATAAGGCTGTAACAGACAAAAGCGGCGCTCGGGGAACTTATGCTATATTCTTGACAAAGTGTAAGAAGCATCTTCGAAGAAAATAGTACCCCCACCGATACCTTTCTTCGGTGCTCATTGTTAATATGAGACTTTTGCAATAGATTTTTTGTACTCATGAGTTCCGTTGTGTGCCGACCATAATTGAATAACAATAAGAGCACTAGCTTTCGGCTTCACCCAGTCTGAGGTCAGAGCTCGGAAGAACCGGTCGTGACAATCGCAGAGGTGCTCCCTTTACTCCCTAGTCGAACAATCGGGAACGTAGGTGTAACATCCCAAATTTTCAATTTGGCATGTTATACACAGGTCATCCGTTTCTCAAACACCATGTAGTGCGAGAAACCAACAGAGGCGATCGAGTCTTGTGGGGAAAAGTGCGCAAACCTCTGCAGAGTGTACAATCTAATCATGGTTAGCCGTGTCCCCGGTTATGGACAATTCTGAGTATCTAGTACTTGAGTATTCACATGTATCTCATCACTCTAAATTAATATTGTTGGGTTGTTTAATACCTTAATTGGGATTGAGTTGGGGTTATACCTTCTCAATGATGTTTCAACCACCATGATAGTTAAAATAAAATTTATTCCTTTGATGTAGGGAAAAATTGGCTTTTTGCAAAACTGTAACCATAGAGCTTTTCCACCAGCCATATATGCATGTAGTATAGCCTATTCTTTCATTACTCTCTATGTGTTACATTCCCAGCATATTCCATGTGCTGACCCGTTCTCGGGCTGCAACATATTATGTTGCAGACTTTTCAGACGAGGAGTAAGGATTGGTAGGTCGTTGCCGTGCAGCTCAGTTATGCCGTTGGAGTTGATGGACTCACTTTGTCTTCCAAGCCTTCCGCTGTTATCGCATTAGATGGCCTTAAGCCATATTATTGTAATAATTTCTCTTTTGAGACATTCGATGTACTAAGTGTGTGATTGCTACTCTGTTATAAATCCTTGATCTTGTGTGTCAAAGCATTACCGATCCAGTGGATGACACGTATACGTAGACTTTACCATCTGAGGTCGGGTCGCTACAGTAGGGGTAAGCACAGGAGCCAGACAACCCAACTTGCAAATCACTTAGGTCAATATGGTGCATATTGTGGCGTAATACATGAACAAGGAACGAAGCCATACAAGTATAATCATATGCAAGAGGAAAAGCTCCAGCAAGGGAGCCCCCAATTAAACAGGGTATTTGAATTTGTGTGTCACAAACAAAGTTTGGACAGGGAAGTTTTTCACAAGCAACTTTTTGCCAAAAAAGGATAATGCTTGGTCAAACCGAACAAAATTTAAAACTGAAAGTATTTGAGCATGAGAGCGACTTAGCTTAGTTAATCTGTTCAGCATTGATGACGCGGTCCGAGCTTGATGCGGGACAAGGTTCCAGCCTCCAGGCTGGTCCCGAGGTGGCCAAGCAGAGAGTTCGGCACCCCCAAAAGATGAAGCCCCCAGTCCAGCCGCGGTAATGGAGCAGGCAGCGCGCCAAAGCGACAACACGGCTCAGTCTGAGTCGATTGGCTGCACAGATAAAATAGTGCAAACCAAAAGAAATAACTAATAAATATAATAATGTATATATATATATATATATAAATTCTTCTACTTATTTAACACAACTGAAGGAAATAATGAAAGAGATGTGGCCTGAGTGTCGAGGTCAATGTCGATGCAGGGCATCGGCGTGACGCAGTGAAGGCGTGACAAAGCCCGAATTCGCAGGTCAGTCCGAGTTCCGGATACGGCGTTCGCCGAACTATGCACGGAAACTGACTGAACCACCACGCAAACATCGCTGATGCGGCTACCAATTGATAGACCTGTGTACAGATGATGGAACAAAGCAGAGTAATAATTCCTTGGAAAAAATGAACCCAAACGAGCAAAAATTGCTAGGACTAATAGCACCTGGTTTATCTGTTGTAGCGGTTCGAAGAAAGGTTACTCCAAAATTGGGAATCAATCCGCACACCCATTGCCCGATGGGTGATGAAGCGAAGGCATGACGATGCTGGCAAAGGCTGGCTCGCCGAGGCAAAGCCCGTGGTTCAGCTAATGTGATGAAGCTGGTCGGCCGGTGACGTCGGGGTCTCTGAGGTAAGTTGATGAAGGGATGACGAAGCCCTCAGTTCAGGCAAGGAGACGGAGCAGGTTGGTGAGGAGATGTGTCAGCCGAGGTGTTCAAGTAGTTCGGCGTGATGGACATCGGCTCGATGAAGCAACAGTTCGGCCATGCCGATGCAGGTCGTAGCTTGTGACGTGATCAATGCTGGCTTGATGAAGTGAACGTGCGGTGATGCCGGTGTGCCCGCTCCGTGTAATCTGTGGGGCGGCGATGTTGGTGACGATTTATCCTTCACGATGCCGAACTATTGTTCGGCTGGCCAAGATGATGATCCGAAAAAATTGAGCTCGGCTCAACAAAGCGACGACGTGTCTAACGCAGGTCGGCCGTCATGGAGTGAAGTTGTCGGGCTGGTTTGACACCGGCGCGATGGTGAAGTTCGTATTGCAAGAATACTTTTAATACTATTGGGATGTGTTTGAGAATAAAACACAACATGACGATCGGAGATAGGGCGTAGTCCTCGGTCAAGCCAAGGTGACTAGTCGAGCTGGTGACGAAGAAACCGACGTTGCAGTTGACCTGCAGTCGAGCCATTGATCCTTTCGCCGATCACACAGCAGAACTCTCAATGAAAGCACCAATATCGGTGTCAAAACCGGCGGATCTCGGGTAAGGGGTCCCAAGCTGTGCGTCTTAGGATCAATTGTAACATGAACACGAGATTTACCCAGCTTCGGGCTCTCTTGATGAGATAATACCCTACATGCTGCTTGATTGACTATAATAAGTATAGGGGTTACAAGAGTTGATCTACCCCGAGATCATATGTTGTGGTCTAAACCCTAGAGGTATGATGAGTAATGTCATAATCCTCTATCGACTAGCCCGGCCTCGGTTTATATAATGTACCATAGGCCTAGGGTAACAAGAGTCCTAGCCGAATACGCCGGTGGGGGAGGAGTCCTTGTCTTGATCACCAAGCCTTGTGGAATCTTCCTTGTATGCGGCAACTGTCCGAACTGGCCCGTGAGTATACGGCCATGGGGGTCCTCGGCCCAATCTAACTGATCGGGAGATGACGTGGTGAGTACCCCATAGTCCAGGACACCGTCACCCGGGTCTATTTTCATCATATTAATCTTCCATCACTTTATTATTGCCTTTGCTTTTTTACTTTGATTTTTATTTTACTTTGCATCTTTATCACAAAAATACCAAAAATATTATCTATCATCTCTATCAGATCTCACTCTAAGTGAAGTATTTGTGAAGGGATTGACAACCCCTTATCGCGTTGGTTGTGAGGAGTTATTTGCTTTGTGCAGTCTGAGGGACTCGTGGCGTAGTTTCCTCTTTGGATTGATACCTTGGTTCTCAAAAACTGAGGGAAATACTTACGCTACTTTGCTGCATCATCCTTTCCACTTCAAGGAAATCCAATGCAGTGCTCAAGTGGTAGCAAGAAGAATTTTTGGCGCCGTTGCCGGGGAGTCTACGCAAAAGGCAACATACCAAGTACCCATCACAATCCCTTATCTATCGCATTACATTATTTGCCATTTGCCTCTCATTTTCCTCTCCCCCACTTCACCCTTGCCGTTTTATTTGCCCTCTCTTTTCCTTTTGCCTCTTTCTCGCTTGCTTGTCGTTATATCTGAATTTGGGGAAATTATTGCCGATATGGGCAATAATAATATTATAGAAAATTCTGATGCTCCTGCTGAAGAACCCCCAACCTTGCATACAAAAATATTTCGAATTGGTAGTGGTAATATTATTGGAAAAGGAGTTATTCAAGATTTATTTACTTGTGCCAGTGCTTTGCCTTCTATGGGTGGTTCTATTCTTCATAGAACTAGTAGTCTTGTGGACGCTATTGCCATGCTTATAGTTGAACTTGAAAGGCAATTTATACACATGCATCCTTGCATACAAAGAATTTTCTTAGAATTCTCTAATATGGAGCATTCTTCTATTAAGCATGCCGTCACTATCTTTTTGGCTCATGAGTTTAGATTTATAATAAAAGAGGCCAAAGAAATATTTGCGCATTATAGGGTAGTGGCTAGTCATCTGATACGTCTCCAACATATCTATAATTTTTGATTACTCCATGCTATATTATCTACTGTTTTAGGAAATATTGGGCTTTATTTTCCACTTCTATATTATTTTTGGGACTAACCTATTAACCGGAGGCCCAGCCCAGATTTGTTGTTTTATGCCTATTTCAGTGTTTCGAGGAAAAGGAATATCAGACGGAGTCAAAACGGAACGAAATCAACTGGAGAAGTTATTTTTGGAAGGAAACCTACCAGATAGACTTGGACCCTACGTCAGGAGATGAGGGAGGTGCTCACGAGGGTGGGGGGCGCGCCCACCCCCCTAGGGCGCGCCCCCTTCCTCGTGGGGCCCCCGTAGCTCCACCGACGTACCCCCTGTATCCATATATACCTACGTATCGTAAAACTTCCAGAACAGAAGATAGATCGGGAGTTCCGCCGCCGCAAGCCTCTGTAGCCACCAAAAACCTCTCGGGACCCTGTTCCGGCACCCTGCCGGAGGGGGAACCCATCACCGGTGGCCATCTTCATCATCCCAGCGCTCTCCATGACGAGGAGGGAGTAGTTCACCCTCGGGGCTGAGGGTATGTACCAGTAGCTATGTGTTTGATCTCTCTCTCTCTCGTGTTCCCTCTATGGCACGATCTTGATGTATCCCGAGCTTTGCTATTTTAGTTGGATCTTATGATGTTTCTCCCCCTCTACTCTCTTGTGATGAATTGAGTTTCCCCTTTGAAGTTATCTTATCGGATTGAGTATTTTATGAGAACACTTGATGTATGTCTTGCCGTGTTTATCTGTGGTGACAATGGGATATCACGTGTCACTTGATGTATGTTTTGGTGACCAACTTGCGGGTTCCGCCCATGAACCTATGCATAGGGGTTGGCACACGTTCTTGACTCTCCGGTAGAAACTTTGGGGCACTCTTTGAAGTACTTTTATGTTGGTTGGATGAATCTGAGATTGTGCGATGCATATTGTATAATCATGCCCACAGATACTTGAGGTGACAATGGAGTATCTAGGTGACATTAGGGTTTTGGTTGATTTGTGTCTTAAGGTGTTATTCTAGTACAAACTCTTTTATAGATTGATCCCAAGGAATACTGTCGGTGTCAAAACCGGCGGATCTCGGGTAGGGGGTCCCGAACTGTGCGTCTAGGCGGATGGTAACAGGAGACAAGGGACATGATGTTTTTACCCAGGTTCGGGCCCTCTCGATGGAGGGAATACCCTACTCCTGCTTGATTAATATTGATGATATGGGTAATACAAGAGTAGATCTACCACGAGATCAAGGAGGCTAAACCCTAGAAGCTAGCCTATGGTATGATTGTTGTTCATCCTATGTACTAAAACCCTCCGGTTTATATAGACACCGGATAGGTTAGGGTTACACAGAGTCAGTTACAATGGTAGGAGATCTACATATCCGTATCGCCAAGCTTGCCTTCCACGCCAAGGAAAGTCTCATCCGGACACGGGACGAAGTCTTCAATGTTGTATCTTCATAGTCTAGGAGTCCGGCCAAAGATGATAGTTCGGCTATCCGGACACCCCCTAGTCCAGGACTCCCTCAGTAGCCCCTGAACCAGGCTTCAATGACGACGATTCCGGCGCGCATATTGTCTTCGGCATTGCAAGGCGGGTTCCTCTTCCGAATACTTCATAGAAGGTTTTGAACACCAGGATAGTGTCCGGCTCTGCAAAACAAGTTCCACATACCACCGTAGAGAGAATAATTCTTGCACAGATCTGCTGACGTATTCCGCGGCGTGACATCACACCACTGCCAAGCCTTTATACGAATCATTTTTTACTGTTCCACCTCAGCGCGTTTAGCGAGGCGGTTTCCCTGGCAGTCTTATCAAAGCATAGATCGTGCCCCCTTATTCCGGGATTCTCATCAATACGGACGTGGGTAACCCATCCGTGCCCTTGATTACGGCGCTTGGGAGATAAGCGAGTTTTACCAGGCTGGTGGGGGACGCATAGCTTCGTCCGTCCATATAAGGGGATAAGGATCCACCTTTTTCACCTACGCCTTCTTCCTCCTTTGCTCATCCATTTCCGTGCACTCGAGCTCCAGCGCCCAAGTCCGCACATCCCACCTCAACCTTCTCCAACTATGTGGGAGCGGGAGGCAGGTGGATGGCCTCCTCCGTCCGCGGAGGGCACATCACAAAGCTGCGGGAGGCCGGATACTTGTCCGGCGACATCGCGTGTCGGCTCCCCAACAAGGGGCAGCTCGTCCCCTCTCCCAGGCCCCATGAGAGGGTGGTGTTCCTCGCCCACTTCCTCCACGGACTAGGTTTTCCACTTCGCCCATTTGTCCGGGGGCTCATGTTCTACTACGGCCTGGATTTCCATGATCTGGCCCCAAACTTCATCCTCAATATTTCGACGTTTATCGTCGTGCGTAGGCTTTCCTCTGCATCCAACCCCACGTAGGTTTATGGTTGAAGACCTTTAGCGTCAAGCCGAAGATAGTGGGCGGCCGACAGGCGGAGTGCGGTGGCGCCAGGGCGGGCAGGATGCCCCATGTTCTATGGCTCGAGGGCTCCTTCGTGGAGACAGTAAAGGGGTGGCAATCGGGGTGGTTCTACATCACCGTGCCGCGCGACTCCAAATGGGCGGCGGCCCCCGAATTCAGATCTCGCTCCCCCACATGGCTCACATCATGGAAAGAGACGAGCCTGACGTGGGGTGATTCAGAAGAGCTGACCGGACTCCAAACCTGTGTCCGAAACTTGGTGGACAAGAAGCTCAAGCTTGTCAACGTAGTCCAGGTTATGCTCATCCGCCGGATTCTCCCGTGCCAGCAACGGGCCTTCAACTTGTGGGAGTTTTATCCAAGACAAAGACCAGATTTTGAGCGGCTCTTCGACACTACGTGCGAAGATGCCCGGAAGGTCTTATTCAAGGGCGCCGGCCCCGCATCCGCTATCGAAGATCACGGATTCAGCTCGCAGCATCAAGCCAGCGAGGTAAGTTATTTTACCCTTTACGGGACTCTTTTTTCATAGATTGACTCTATGTGGGATCTAAAACTCTCTAACCTTTGACAGGACTGGCTGAAGACGTCCGGACAGATTAACTATCCGGCCCCCTTGCCAGAAGACCCAGCGGATGCCCGATTGACGGGGCTGCTGGCTTCGGTACCTCATGTGGTGCCGGAGAAGAAGGCCAAGAAGGAGGCCACGGGAACTCGAAGGAGCTCCCGATGGCAGGTCTTGTCGATTCTGGGCAGAATCTTCTCCACGAGAACGAGGAGGAGGAAAGAAGCCTCTCCCGGTGAAGAGGAGAGAAAAGGAAGGCCGCCCCAACCGGGAGGCCGGAGGGTCCAAGAAGGGAAGGACCCTTCCTCGGACTTCTCCACCAACGTCGACAACGACGAGGAGGAGTGGCCAACAAGGGCCAAGCCCCTGGCGAGATCGTAAGTGTCCGGATACCCATGGCTTTCTCATTGCATAGTGTTCTCTAATGCCGAACAATCATGCAGCCCGCCCAAGGGCGAGCTCGCCGCTTCGTCGGCGGGTCCACAGTTCGTCGAAATGGAGAGTACTTCACTTCCGGCCGCCTCGCGCCTCATGCTGCGGACGACGCCGAGGTGGTGCCCCAAGGGGGCCTGGTCAAGAGGAGGTGGCGCAGGAGGCGCCGCAAGGTAACCTCCGGACCTGTGCTTGAGGGAGCAAGACCCCAGGGGCTCTAAGCCCGACCTCGTCCGGACTCCATACCGGAACCTTCAGCGGTTCCGAAGTCCGGCAAGCGGTCCCTTCGTAGGAAGGGTAAGACGCCGGTGTCCTCCGTCCAACCGGAGGCACCGGATAGCTTACTGGAGGCGCTTAACAGCGCCTCCATCGAGGAGGAGCACCGCACTATTATGAGTGTGGTGATCCAGAAAGTTCAATCTGCCAAGAGCGGGCTGGCTGAAGCTTTACCAGCCTTCTAACAGGCTTTGAGGTAAGTTTAGAATATGTAAAAATATTACCGCATAGACGGTAGCCCTCGATGCTTAGTTCGGTGTTCGGAAAGAAAAGCCGGACTAAGGATCTAAAAAGATATACGCAGGAGTCTAACATAAGTATGTCAATATGGGAATGCAGGTTGCGCTGCTGATCTCTGCCGCACTGACTGCAGAGGTCAATGCATTGAAGCTGAGCCTCGAGCGGTCCGAGAACGAGCTCGGCCAAGCCAAGAAGCAGCTCGAGGACAAGGAAGGTAAGTAATACCTTATTAAATAAATACCTTATAGAAAGGATTCAGTTGCAAAAAATGACAGGAATAACGTGGGTATTGTAGGGGCCACGAACGAGGTGGCGACCCTGAAGGAGGCGGTGTCCGCGGCCGAAAACAAGGCGGCTGCGGAGCGCACCGAGCGAGAGAAGGGGGAGGCGCAGCTGGCGGAGGTACGGCAAGAGCTCCAGGCTCTTGTGGAAAAACACGAGGGTTTGGAGCGTGACTCGAAGACCCGAGAGTCCGAGCTTGCCTCGGCTCTTGAGAGTGCCAAAGCTTGCTAAGGCAGAGGCCCAAAAAGCCCTCCAGGAGATTGAGGCAATAAAGAAGATCGCGGCGGGTAAGGCATTCTTTATGCAGAGCAAGAATGTAAAAGTCAATTATCTAGTACTTACCCGAATCCGGAGCTCTCCAGGAGCGTTCAGAGATCTGCCCCATAGTGTGTGCGATCTTGCCGCATTCTACCGCGCCAAGGAGGGAGCTCGATGGAGAAAGTGTTCTGGTCTCGGATATGCCTTTGAGGCCGGACATCCGGTGCCCCTAAGCGACCAACTGAAGCAGCTGGTCGAGCTCCACAAGGTCGCCGAACGGGCCATGAAGGGCCTCATAGTTCGGCTGTGGCCATTGGAAGCCATGCCTGTGAGCTACTTTGGGCTAGTGCGGCGGCTGGTGGACGCCTGTCCATGGATTGAAGTCATCAAGCGCTCTGTCTGCATTGAAGGTGCCCGTCGGACCCTTGCCCGTGCTAAAGTGCACTGGGGCAAGCTAAATGCGGAGAGGCTTGTGACGGACGGGCCACCGAAGGGCAAGAAGCATCGCACGCCCGAAATGTACTATGAGGGCGTCCTGAAGGGTGCCCGCCGTATAGCGGATGAGTGCTCCAAAGATGTAATTTTTTAATAGACTCGCATTTGTTATCCTCACGCTGAAAACTTGTTCATATGCGCTAAGCAACGCTTGTTAATTTAAAATATTACCTTACATGCGGCCGTTTATCAAATATGAGAGATGGCAAGTCGTTGGCTTCAGCCCCCATGCCACGAGTCTTTGGGGTGTTCGGGATAAACTTGAGCGCTCTTGTTCCCATTCTTGGGTCCATCGAGGGAGGCGCTCAACGCAATGAACAAGGCAACCGGACTTATGATGCTTGAACACTCTCACTTAGCCATAGAATTCTATAATTTTAAATTTCGGCGAAGCCCCTAGTATTCGGAAGACCGAGTTCGGGGCGCTATCCATGCCTTGGCCGGACAATTCTGGTTCCTCGCTCTAAGCAGCATAAGTCTTTAGGGACCCGAAAAAACCTCTCGAACAGCGACCGGCTCTCGCCCTATCATGAAGGTCAGTTTTAGCTTTCTCCACTGAGGTACTCAACCCAGCTCAACCGGGGCACAATCGCAGTGGTTCTCCTAGTGCTACCTTAGCCGATATAACGGAACGTAAGGTACCAAAACATAGGAGCCGGGCAAACCCAACTATTGACCCAAGACATGATTCAGAACCGATGCATATAATGCTATAAGTTCGGGGTGCCGCACTTGTGAAAGTGTTCGGACTTATCACACCATAATTTTGGGGTACTTAAGCCCCTGGTGTATTGGCCGTACCAAAGTGTACGGGTGCAACATGTCGTGAAATGAACATATATATAGATAAAGAAAGGAGTGCAATAATAGGCAAAAGCTATGTATTGTTTAAAAAAGGTACTGCAATGAAAGCAGAACGATACAAATAGTGCGATAAGCAAGGGATGGGACTGTTTAACATGTCCCCCTCCAAGGGTAAGCTGCGGGAAGGTATGTAAAACAGGTATAATGCTCGTAATAGAGACCACCTGAACACTCGACGTAGATTTCTGCTTCCCTGGATGTTGCATCGTGAGTTTGGCGATTCTAGTGCCGGACAAGACTTCTGGAGAACGGAGTCCTGAAAGTAAGAAAAAAGAAAAAAGAAAAAGAATGACACAATTGGGAGCCCCTGGTGCGGTTGAGCCGCGTGCAGGCGTGCCGTGGTCGTGCCCTTCCCTTATGGCCATGGTATCTCCAGAGCGTAGTTATGTACGCCAGCGTAATCTTGGCTTCGCGGTTTCGCGAGGGCTGGGGTTGGGGCCGGATTGCTACGCGTGCTTGGATCATGCCAAGCGGTCTTGTTGTAGGTTACTCCGGGCGCGCTTTGCAGTGTCCGGACGTTTAATGGCCGGACTCGAGAATTGCTGTGAGAGGCTGCTTTGCACCTCCGCCACGAGGGCCGCCGTGTGCTCCTCCGTTCGGAGAGAGCGTTCGGTGTTTCCATTGACCATGATTACTCCTCGAGGGCCTGGCATCTTGAGCTTGAGGTATGCGTAGTGCGGCACCGCATTGAACTTTGCAAATGCGGTTCATCCGAAGCAAAGGCGTGATAGCCGCTGCGGAACAGGACTATGTCGAAGATTAACTCTTCGCTTCGGAAGTTATCCGGGGATCCGAAGACCACTTCGAGTGTAACTGGGCCTGTACAATTGGCCTCTACGCCCGGTATGACGCCTTTAAAGGTCGTCTTTGTAGGTTTAATCCTTGAGGGGTCTATGCCCATTTTGCGCACTGTATCCGGATAAAGCAGGTTCAGGCTGCTACCACCGTCCATCAGGACTTTGGTGAGGTGAAATCCGTCAATAATTGGGCAAGAACCAATGCAGCGAAACCGCCATGACGAATGCTAGTGGGGTGGTCCCTTCGATCAAATGTGATCGGGAGGAGGACCATGGGTTGAACTTCGGGGCGACTGGCTCCATCGCATATACGTCCCTTAGTGCACGCTTCCGCTCCCTTTTGGGTATGTGGGTTGCGTATATCATGTTCATCGTCGCACTTGTGGGGGGAAGCCCTTCTGTCCTCTATTTTTTCGGCGGCCGGGGCTCTTCCTCGTCATCGCTATGCAGCCCCTTGTCATTGAGTTCGGCACTTAACTTGCCTGCTTGCTTGAACACCCAACAATCCCTGTTGGTGTGATTGGCTAGTTTTTCGGGGGTGCCGTGTATCTGGCACAAGCGATCGAGTATTCGGTCCAAGTTGGACAGGCCCTGGGTATTTCTTTTGAATGACTTCTTCTGCTGACCGGGTTTAGAGCCTCTGAATCCGGCATTGACTGCCGTATCTTAATCATTGTCGCCATTAATGCGGTGCTTGTTCTTGTTGTGACGAGACCTTCCATTGCTGTCATTGGTATCCGAACTACCAGGGTTTTGGTCAAGTTGTTACCACGAGCTAGCCAGCTGTCCTCTCCGCACAAAAGCGGGTCATGAGTGTTGTGAGGGCTGCCATGGATTTCGGCTTTTCCTGTCCTAGGTGCCGGGCAAGCCACTCGTCGCGGATGTTATGTTTGAAGGCTGCAAGGGCCTCTACATCCGGACAGTCAACGATTTGATTTTTCTTTGTTAGGAACCGTGTCCAGAATTGTCTGGCCGATTCTTCTGGCTGCTGAATTATATGGCTAAGGTCATCGGCGTCTGGTGGTCGCACATATGTGCCCTGGAAGTTATCAAGGAATGCGGCTTCCAGGTCCTCCCAACGACCAATTGATTCCGCTGGCAAGCTGTTGAGCCAATGCCGAGCTGGTCCTTTAAGCTTGAGTGGGAGGTATTTGACGGCATGTAGATCATCACCGCGGGCCATGTGGATATGGAGGAGATAGTCCTCGATCCAGACCGCAGGATCTGTGGTACCATCGTATGATTCGATGTTTATGGGTTTGAAGCCCTCGGGGATTTGATGATCCATTACTTCATCTGTGAAGCATAGTGGGTGTGCAGCGCCTCTGTATTGGGCTATATCACGACGTAGCTCATATGAGCTTTGTCTACTGTGTTCGGCCCGGCCGGGTTTGCTGTATCCGGCGTGACGGTAATCATCCCGAGTCGTTGGGCGCCCACGCGATCCGTAGATCGATCTTGTATGTTTTGCCTTATCCTCCAATATATCTCGCAAATCCGGCGCGTTTTCCTGTGCCTTGGTACTTTTTGAGCGGCGTCGGGGTGCGGCTTGAATGGAGGGTCTAGAGGCCTCTCTGTCGCGGCCACGGGGTGGCCGGTCGGCCGCATCATGCGCTGGTGATGTGGATACTTCCTCCTCTGATCGAGGCAACGACCTGCGTTTGGGGTAGCTTTTGGAGGGGCGTTCGAGTTCATACTCTTCGGCTGCAAGGACTTCAGTCCATCATCAGCCTAGCAGGTCTTGGTCAGCTCTAAGCTGTTGCTGCTTTTCTTGAGGCTGCTTGTCGTGGCCATAAGCCTGCGTTTGAAACGCAGCTCTGTTGGCGGGATCCTCAGGCATGACGAATTCGTCGTCGTTGAGGCTTGCCTCATCTTTGGAGGGAGGCGCATAATTATCGTCCTCTACCTCTCTTTCTGCCGCACTGTCGTGCGCACTTGCTTCTCCCTCCTGCTGCGCTGAGTCCTGCTGGAGGGGGTTGTCTTCGGCACTGTCCGGGGTGTTATTATCTCCCGTGCCGGAATCATCGTTTTTGGTGTGGCGGGATTTAGAGCGGCGCCCGACGCCGGGCGCCGGTTGCTTCTTGGAGGGGTCATCCTCCGTTGTTCCATCGCCGTTCCCATCTTTTGGGATGTCCACCATGTATATGTCGTATGACGAGGTGGCCTTCCAGTGCTCTGTAGGCGCTGGTTCCTGGTCGTCTCCAGCATCGTCGTACATATCGTCGATGGCTTCGGAGTCGAAGTCGAGCATGTCGGTTAAATCATCGACAGTGGCTACAAAGTGGGTGGTGGGTGGGTGTTGAATTTCTTCGTCGTCCGCATCCCAACCTTCCTGACCGTAATCCGGCCAAGGCTCTCCGGATAAAGAGAGAGACTTTAGTGAATTCAGGATGTCGCCAAAGGGCGAGTGCTGAAAGATGTCCGCGGCAGTGAACTCCATGACCGGCGCCCAATCAGATTCGATTGGCAAGGGCGCGGAGGGTTCGGAGTCCGGAGAGGAGTCCGGCACCTTGGAGTCACTGTCTTCGCAAAGGACAGGGATGGAGTTCGGCTTAATCGCCGTAAAGATTTCCGCCCCCGAGGTGGTGTCCAACCAACCATCCTCGATCGGCGAGATCAGCTCCAAATCAATGGTCGGAGCGGACACTAGTGCGGCCTCCAGGACACTATTCGGCGGCAGAGTTAGATCATGCCCATCGAGATAGTGCGGCGCGCTTGGCTGCGGCTCGAATCTGTCGAAGAACAAGTCTCTGCGGATGTCGGCCGTGTAGTTTTAACTTCCAAATCTGACCTGATGGCCAGGGGCGTAGCTTTCGATCTGCTCCAGATGGCCTATCGAATTGGCCCGCAGTGCAAAGCCGCCGAATACGAAGATCTGTCCGGGGAGAAAAGTCTCACCCTGGACTGCGTCGTTCTTGATGATTGAAGGAGCCATCAGGCCTAAAGGTGACGACACAGAGGAACTCTCAATGAAAGCACCAATATTGGTGTCAAAACCGGGGAATCTCGGGTAGGGGGTCCCGAACTGTGCATCTAGGCGGATGGTAACAGGAGACAAGGGACACGATGTTTTTACCCAGGTTCGGCCCTCTTTATGGAGGTAAAACCCTACTCCTGCTTGATTAATATTGATGATATGGGTAGTACAAGAGTAGATCTACCACGAGATCAAGGAGGCTAAACCCTAGAAGCTAGCCTATGGTATGATTGTTGTTCGTCCTATGGACTAAAACCCTCCGGTTTATATAGACACCGGATAGGTTAGGGTTACACCGAATCGGTTACAATGAAAGGAGATCTACATATCCGTATCGCCAAGCTTGCCTTCCACGCCAAGGAAAGTCCCATCCGGACACGGGACGAAGTCTTCAATCTTGTATCTTCATAGTCTAGGAGTCCGTCCAAAGATGATAGTTCGGCTATCCGGACACCCCCTAGTCCAGGACTCCCTCAATAACTTTGAGGTGGTTTCGTACCCTACCATAATCTCTACGTTTGTTCTCCGCTATTAGTGTCTTTGGAGTGACACTTTGTTGCATGTTGAGGGATTGTTATATGATCTATCTATGTTATTATTGTTGATAGAACTTGCACTAGCGAAAGTATGAATCCTAGGCCTTGTTTCCTATCATTGCAATACTGTTTGTGACCACTTTTATCATTAGTTACCTTGCTGTTTTTATTATTTCAGATTACAAAAACCTTTATCTACTATCTATTTTGCACTTGTATCACCATCTCTTCGCCGGACTAGTGCACCTATACAATTTACCATTGTATTGGGTGTGTTGGGAACACAAGAGACTCTTTGTTATTTGGTTGCAGGGTTGCTTGAGAGAGACCATCTTCATCCTACGACTCCCACGGATTGATAAACCTTAGGTCATCCACTTGAGGGAAATTTGCTACTGTCCTACAAACCTGTGCACTTGTAGGCCCAACAACGTCTACAAGTAGAAGGTTGCGTAGTAGACATCAAGCTCTTTTCTGGCGCCGTTGCCGGGGAGGCTAGGTAAGTGAAGGTATATCTTTAGATCTTGCAATTGAATCTTTTTGTTTCTTGTTTTAGCACTAGTCTAGTTTATAAAACAAAACTACAAAAAAATGGAATTGAGTTTGTCTCATACGCTTCATCTTTTTAATATCTTTCGTGAGAAAGATGGAAAAGAAAATTGTGTCGAAGTGTTAGAAGAAGAATGCATTAAAATGTTTGGCACTAAATATTTATATGATGAGCATGATTGCAATGTTGTTAGTATGAATTCCTTGAATATCCATGATGATAATGATATGCAAAGCCACAAGCTTGGGGAATCTATGTTTGATGAAGATGATATTTTTTGTCCCCCAAGCTTTGATGAGCAAATTTACTATGATGATAGCATGCCTCCAACCTATGATGGTTATATTGATGAAAGTGGGTTTGGAAGAGTGTCAACTTTAGGAATTAGTGATCCCACTATTTTGGAGGATGTTGAATCTTATTGTGATGAATATGAAAGTGGATTTGGAAGAGTGTCAACTTTATTTAGTGATTCCACTATCTTGGGAGAGGTTTCAATCGATTATGATGAGAACGAAGTTGCTACTTATGATGATTATTGTGATGAAACTTATGCTATAAAAAGTAGTGATGATTATATCTACAAATATTGTCATGATTATGATTAACCTTTGTCTGAACATTACTCTTTTAATGTGGAAACAATTTTTAGTGTTCAAGTCTCTTATGATACTCCCACTATTCCGAATGAGAAGAATTTTGCTTATGTGGAGAGTAGAAAAATTCTATGCAAGTAGATCATGAAAAGAATGCTTTAGGTGCTGGTTATATTGTTGAATTCATTCATTATGCTACTGAAAATTATTATGAGAGAGGATCATATGCTTCTACATATTGCAATAATATCAACTTTCCTCTCTATGTGCTTAAAGTCTTGAAGTTATGCTTGTTTTTCCTTCCTATGCTAGTTGATTATTGTTCCCATAAGTTGTTTGCTCACAAAATACCTATGCATAGGAAGTTGGTTAGACTTAAATGTGCTATTCATATTCTTCATGATGCTCTCTTTATGTTTCAATTCTTATCTCTTATGTGAGCATCATTGAAATCATAATGCCTAGCTAGGGGCGTTAAACGATAGCGCTTGTTGGGAGGCAACCCAATTTTATTTTAGTTTCTTGCTTTTTGGTTCTGTTTAGTAATAAATAATCCATCCAGCTTATGTTTAGATGTGGTTTTATGTTTTAATTAGTGTTTGTGCCAAGTAGAACCTTTGGGAAGACTTGGGTGAAGTCTTTATGATCATGCTGTAAAAAAACAGAAACTTTAGCTCTCACGAAATTAGCTTCAAGTTTTTACTGGACAGTGATATTTAGTTGATTCTTTTTTCAGATGATTACTGGACAAATTCCTCAGGTCCACCATTTATTTTGGAATTTTTTGAGTTCTAGAAGTTTGCGTTAGTTACAGATTACTACACACTGTTCTGTTTTTGACAGATTCTGTTTTCATTGTGTTGTTTGCTTATTTTGATGAATCTATGGCTAGTAAAATAGTTTATAAACCATAGAGAAGTTGTAATACAGTAGGTTTAACACCAATATAAATAAAGAATGAGTTCATTACAGTACCTTGAAGTGGTGTTTTGTTTTCTTTCGCTAACGGAGCTCACGAGTTTTCTGTTAGTTTTGTGTTGTGAAGTTTTCAAGTTTTGGGTAAAGATTCGATGGACTATGGAATAAGGAGTGGAAAGAGCCTAAGCTTGGGTATGCCCAAGGCACCCCAAGGTAATATTCAAGGATAACCAAGAGCCTAAGCTTGGGGATGCCCCGAAGGCATCCCCTCTTTCGTCTTCATTCATCGGTAACTTTACTTGGAGCTATATTTTTATTCACCACATGATATGTGTTTTGCTTGGAGCGTCATTTTATTTTATTTAGCTTTGATTTATGTTATTTATATTAGTGTTTTGCATCTCTAGTTTCAATAAAATGTCAAGGATAGCCTTTGCCATGCTTATTTTGCAAGTATGCATGTTGCTGTTTGAAAACAAAAAGTTTACCGCTGTTGCAAAAATTCCTTAGAAAATTCAGAGAATGATATAATGATGAAACCTTTTAAATAACGAGCTCTGATAAATGTACTACAGTGGGAATTTTAGTTCATAACTTTTGGAGTTAGGTAAGTATTGATACTCTTGCATTCTTCACAGACTATACTGTTTTGGCAGATTGCTGCTATGTTTGCATTGTTTGCATATGTTTGCTTGTTTAACGATTCTATTTGAGGATAGGACTACTAAATATGCAGAGGCATTTAGTATGCAATGTTGAATAATAATGTTAGTGATTTGTTACAGTAGAAAATGATAAGTTTTTGCATTGGTTTATACTAACCTATCTCACGAGTTCTTGTTGAGTTTGTTGTGAATGAAGCTTTTGATAAAAAGAGAAACCATGATATGAGAGGAATTAAGGAAACACAAAAGTTCAAGCTTGGGGATGCCCAAGGCACCCCAAGATAATATTTCAAGAAGTCTCAAGCATCTAAACTTGGGGATGCCCCGGTAGGCATCCCACCTTTCTTCTTCAACAACTATCGTTTAGTATCGGTTGAGCCTAAGTTTTCGCTTCTTCACTTGAGTTGTGCTATCCTTGCAATGTAGTTTTATTTAGCTTTGCTTGCTGTTTGAATACAATACCAAGATCTGAAATTCTTAAATGGGAGAGTCTTCACATAGTTGTATGATTATTCAACTACTCATTGATCTTCGCATATATATTTCGGAGTAGTTTGTTATTGCTCTAGTACTTCACTTATATCTTTTAGAGCATGGTGGTAGTTTTATTTTGAAGAAATATATGAACTCTCATGCTTCACTTAGATTATTTTGAGAGTCATTAGCAGCATGGTAATTTTCTTAATATTAATATACTTGGTATTCAAGATATATGAAACTTTCTTTTGAGTGCGTTGAATACTAAGATAAGTTTGATGCTTGATAATTGTTTTGAGATATGGAGGTGATAATATCAAAGTCATGCTAGTTGGGTGATTATGAATTTAAAGAATTCTTGTGTTGAAGTTAGCAAGTCCCATAGCATGCATGTATGGTTAAAGTTGTGTAACAAATTTGAAACATGAAGTGTACCTGGCTTGTGCATCCTTATGAGTGGCGGTCGGGGATGAGCGATGGTCTTTTCCTACCAATCTATCCCCCTAGGAGCATGCGCGTAGTACTTGATTTTTGATGACTTCTAAATTTTGCAATAAGTATATGAGTTCTTTTGACTAATTTTGAGTCCATGGATTATACGCACTCTTACCTTTCCGCCATTGCTAGCCTCTTGATTGCCGTGCATTGCCCTTTCTCACCTTGAGAGTTGGTGCAAACTTCGCCGGTGCATCCAAACCCCGTGATACGATACGCTCTATCACACATAAACCTCCTTATATCTTCCTTAAAACAGCCACCATACCTACCTATTTATGGCATTTCCATAGCCATTCCGAGATATATTGCCATGCAACTTTCCACCGTTTCGTTCATCATCGTCATGACATACTTTACTTTTGTCATATTGCCATTGCATGATCATGTAGTTGACATCGTATTTGTGGCAAAGCCAGAATGCACTATTTTTCATACCTGTCACTCTTGATTCATTGCACCATCCCGGTACACCGCCGAAGGCATTCATATAGAGTCATACCTTGTTATAAGTTTCGAGTTGTAATCCTTATGTTGTAATCAATAGAAGTGTGATGATCATCATTATTAGAGCATTGCCCAAAATAAAGAGAAAGGCCAAAAAAAGGCCCCAAAAAAAGAAAATAAATAAAAAGGGCAATGCTACTATCTCTTTTTCCACACTTGTGCTTCAAAGTAGCACCTTGTTTTCATGTAGTGAGTCTCATATCTTGTGCTTCAAAGTAGCACCTTGTTCTTCATGTAGTGAGTCTCATATCTTATGCTTCAAAGTAGCACCATGTTTTTCATATAGTGAGTCTCATAAGTTGTCTTTTTATACTAGTGGGAATTTTTCACTATAGAACTTGGCTTGTATATTCCTACGATGGGCTTCCTCAAAATGCCCTAGGTCTTCATGAGCAAGCAAGTTGGATGCACACCCACTAGTTTTCTTTTGTTGAGCATTCATAGCTCTAGTGCATCCGTTGCATGGCAATCCCTACTCGTCATGTTGACTTCAATTGATGGGCATCTCCATAGCCCGTTGATTATCCTCGTCAATGTGAGACTTTCTCCTTTTTGTCTTCTCCACACAATCCCCATCGTCATATTCTATTCCACTCATAGTGCTATATCCATGGCTCACGCTCATGTATTGCGTGAAGGTTGAAAAAGTTTGAGATTATTTAAGTATGAAACAATTGCTTGGCTTGTCATCGGGGGTATAGAAGTTGGGAACATCTTTGTGTGACGAAAATGAAGCATAACCTAACTATATGATTTTGTAGGGATGAACTTTCTTTTGCCATTCTATTTCGAGAAGACATGATTACTTTGATTAGTATGCTTGAAGTATTATTATTTTTATGTCAATATGGAATTTTGTCTTGAATCTTTCGGATCTGAATATTCATATCACAATTAAGAAGATTTACATTGAAATTATGCCAAGTAGCACTCCGCATCAAAAATTATCTTTTTATCATTTACCTACTCGAGGACGAGCAGGAATTAAGCTTGGGGATGCTTGATACGTCTCCAACGTATCTATAATTTTTGATTGCTCCATGCTATATTATCTACTGTTTTAGGCAATATTGGGCTTTATTTTCCACTTTTATATTATTTTTGGGACTAACCTATTAACCGGAGGCCCAGCCCAGATTTGTTGTTTTATGCATATTTCAGTGTTTCGAGGAAAAGGAATATCAGACGGAGTCAAAACGGAACGAAATCAACTGGAGAAGTTATTTTTGGAAGGAAACCTACCAGATAGACTTGAACCCTACGTCAGGAGATGAGGGAGGTGCTCACGAGGGTGGGGGGCGCGCCCCCCTGCCTCGTGGGGCCCCCGTAGCTCCACCGACGTACCCCCTGCATGCATATATACCTACGTATCGTAAAACTTCCAGAAAAGAAGATAGATCGGGAGTTTCGCCGCCGCAAGCCTCTGTAGCCACCAAAAACCTCTCGGGACCCTGTTCCGGCACCCTGCTGAAGGGGGAACCCATCACTGGTGGCCATCTTCATCATCCGAGCGCTCTTCATGACGAAGAGGGAGTACTTCACCCTCGGGGCTGAGGGTATGTACCAGTAGCTATGTGTTTGATCTCTCTCTCTCGTGTTCTCTCTCGTGTTCCCTCTATGGCACGATCTTGATGTATCCCGAGCTTTGCTATTTTAGTTGGATCTTATGATGTTTCTCCCCCTCTACTCTCTTGTGATGAATTGAGTTTCCCCTTTGAAGTTACCTTATCGGGTTGAGTATTTTACGAGAACACTTGATGTATGTCTTGCCGTGTTTATCTGTGGTGACAATGGGATATCACGTGTCACCTGATGTATGTTTTGGTGACCAACTTGCGGGTTCCGCCCATGAACCTATGCATAGGGGTTGGCTCACGTTCTTGACTCTCCGGTAGAAACTTTGGGGCACTCTTTGAAGTACTTTTATGTTGGTTGGATGAATCTGAGATTGTGTGATGCATATCGTATAATCTTGCCCACGGATACTTGAGGTGACAATGGAGTATCTAGGTGACATTAGGGTTTTGGTTGATTTGTGTCTTAAGGTGTTATTCTAGTACGAACTCTTTTATAGATTGATCCGAAAGAATAACTTTGAGGTGGTTTCGTACCCTACCATAATCTCTATGTTTGTTCTCCGCTATTAGTGGCTTTGGAGTGACTCTTTG
Source organism: Aegilops bicornis (assembly GCA_021605145.1). Taxonomy (NCBI): domain Eukaryota; kingdom Viridiplantae; phylum Streptophyta; class Magnoliopsida; order Poales; family Poaceae; genus Aegilops; species Aegilops bicornis. The sequence goes on along the minus strand of CM038675.1, from coordinate 129,379,309 downwards.
TTGCATGTTGAGGGATTGTTATATGATCTATCTATGTTATTATTGTTGAGAGAACTTGCACTAGCGAAAGTATGAACCCTAGGCCTTGTTTCCGATCATTATAATACCGTTTGTGCCCACTTTTATCATTAGTTACCTTGCTGTTTTATTATTTCAGATTACAAAAACCTTTATCTACTATCTATTTTGCACTTGTATCACCATCTCTTCACCAAACTAGTGCACCTATACAATTTATCATTGTATTGGGTGTGTTGGGGACATAAGAGACTCTTTGTTATTTGGTAGCAGGGTTGCTTGAGAGAGACCATCTTCATCCTACGCCTCCCACAGATTGATAAACCTTAGGTCATCCACTTGAGGGAAATTTGTTACTGTCCTACAAACCTATGCACTTGCAGGCCCAACAACGTCTATAAAGAGAAGGTTGCGTAGTAGACATCATCATCCTCCCATTGAAGCTATCCTTTTTAATCAAGAAGACATGATGCGTTTACAATCTTTAGATCATATTGCTTATAATGAAAATCTTAGGAAAAAGGTTCCTGCCGATGTTCTAGTTGATAGAATTTATGATCTTAATAACAATTTTGCTATTCAGAATAATGGACTAGGTTTTCCTCTTGAACGAAGGCTTATGACTTCTTGCCAAAAGAATGCTCTTAATGATGAATTGGTTGTGCAATACAAAGGGCCTAGGGAGGAACCCATACCTCCCGAGATTGATCTTGGGGACTTTTGTCCCATTAAATTTAGCCCTTTTGATTATTTTTGCTTGCCTCAAAGAAAACTTGTTGCTGAACGTAGAGAACATGACAGAAGTTTTCATGATTTGCCATACCACTATTATGGCAATACCTAGATCTATCCTTGCTTTTATCCCTAGCTAGGGGCGTTAAATGATAGCGCTTGTTGGGAGGCAACCCAATTTTATTTTTAGTTTTTTTGCTTTTGCTTCTGTTTAGGAATAAATCTTTGATCTAACCTCTGGTTAGATGTGTTTTTATGTTTTAATTAGTGTTTGTGCCAAGTTATACCTATAGGATCTTCTTGGATGATAGTTACTTGATCTTGCTGTAATTTCCAGAAACTTTCTGTTCACAAAAACAATTGTTAAAAATCACCAGAACGTGATAAAATAGTGATTCCAATTGCTTCTGATAAATAAACAAATTTCCTAGGTCGTCCTATTCTGGCTGATTTTCTGGAGTTCCAGAAGTTTGCGTTAGTTACAGATTACTACAGACTGTTCTATTTTTGACAGATTCTGTTTTTCATGTGTTGTTTGCTTATTTTGATGAATCTATGGCTAGTAAAATTGTTTATAAACCATAGAGAAGTTGGAATACAGTAGGTTTAACACCAATATAAATAAAGAATGAGTTCATTACAGTACCTTGAAGTGATCTTTTGTTTTCTTTCGCTAACGGAGCTCACGAGATTTCTGTTGAGTTTTGTGTTGTGAAGATTTCAAGTTTTGGGTGAAATATTTTGATGGATTATGGAACAAGGAGTGGCAAGAGCCTAAGCTTGGGGATGCCCATGGCACCCCCAATATAATCTAAGGACACCAAAAAGTCAAAGCTTGGGGATGCCCCGGAAGGCATCCCCTCTTTCGTCTACTTCCATCGGTAACTTTACTTGGAGCTATATTTTTATTCACCACATCATATGTTTTTTGCTTGGAGCGTCTTGTATGATTTGAGTCTTTGCTTTTTAGTGTACCATAATCATCCTTGATGTACACACCTTTTGAGAGAGCCATATATGATTTGAAAAGTATTAGAATACTCTTTGTGCTTCACTTATATCTTTTGAGTTATGTAGTTTTGCTCTAGTACTTCACTTATATCTTTTAGAGCACGGTTGAGGGAGTCCTGGACTAGGGGGTGTCCGGATAGCCGAACTATCATCACGGCCGGACTCCAAGACTATGAAGATACAAGATTGAAGACTTTGTCCCGTGTCCGGATGGGACTTTCCTTGGCGTGGAAGGCAAGCTTGGCGATACGGATATGTAGATCTCCTACCATTGTAACCGACTCTGTGTACCCCTAACATATCTGTTGTCTATATAAACCAGAGGGTTTTAGTCCGTAGGACGAACAACAATCATACCATAGGCTAGCTTCTAGGGTTTAGCCTCCTTGATCTCGTGGTAGATCTACTCTTGAACTACCCATATCATCAACATTAATCAAGCAGTAGTAGGGTATTACCTCCATCGAGAGGGCCCGAACCTGGGTAAAAACATTGTGTCCCTTGTCTCCTGTTACCATCCGCCTAGATGCACAGTTCGGGACCCCCTACCCGAGATCCACCGGTTTTGACAACGACATTGGTGCTTTCATTGAGAGTTCCTCTGTGTCGTCACCGATAGGCCCGATGGCTCCTTCGATCATCAACAACGACGCGGTCCAGGGTGAGACTTTCCTCCCGGACAGATCTTCAGATTCGGTGGCTTTGCTCATGCGGGCCAATTAAGCAGCCATCTGGAGCAGATCGAAAGCTACGCCCCTGGCCATCAGTTCAGATTTGGAAGTTTGAACTATACGGCCGATATCCGCGGAGACTTGATCTTCGACGGATTCGAGCCGCAGCCAAGCGTGCCGCACTGTCTCGGTGGGCATGATCTAGCTCTGCAGCCGAACAGTGCCCTGGAGGCCGCACCAGCATCCGCTCCGACCCTTAATCCGGAGCCGGATTCTCCGATCAAGGACGAGTGGTTGGACACCGCCTCGGGGGCTATGATCTCTACAGCGATTGAGCCGAACTCCATCCCTGTCCTTTGCGAAGACCTTGACTCCAGGGTGCCGGACTCCTCTCCGGACTCCAAACCCTCCGCGCCCTGCCAATCGAATCCGATTGGGCGCCGGTTATGGAGTTCACTGCCGCGGACATCTTTCAGCACTTGCCCTTTGGTGACATCCTGAATTCACTAAAGTCTCTCTCTTTATCCGGAGAGCCCTGGCCGGACTACGGACAGGAAGGTTGGGATACGGACGACGAAATTCAACGCCCACCCACCACCCACTTTGTAGCCACTGTCGGTGATTTAACCAACATGCTCGACTTCGACTCCGAAGACATCGACGGTATGGACGACGACGTCGGAGACGACCAAGACCCAGCGCCTACAAGGCACTGGAAGGCCACCTCGTCATACGACATATACATCGTGGATATCCCAAAAGATGGGAACGGCGATGGAACAACGAAGGATGACCCCTCCAAAAAGCAACCAAAGCGCCGACGTCAGCGGCGCCGCTCTAAATCCCGCCACAGCAAAAACGGTGATTCCGGCACGGGAGATAATAACACCCCGGACAGTGCCGAAGACAACCCCTCCAAAGAAGACTCAGCGCGGGAGGAGGGAGAAGCAAGTCCGCACGATAGTGCGGCAAAAAGAGAGGTCGAGGACGATAATTATGCGCCTCCCTCCGAAGATGAGGCAAGCCTCGACGAAGACGAATTTGTCATGCCTGAGGATCCCGCCGAACAGGAGCGTTTCAAACGCAGGCTTATGGCCACGGCAAGAAGACTCAAGAAAAAGCAGCAGCAGCTTAGAGCTGACCAAGACCTACTAGCTGACAGATGGACTGAAGTCCTTGCAGCCGAAGAGTATGAACTCGAACGCCCCTCCTAAAGCTACCCCAAACGCAGGCCGTTGCCTCGATCAGAGGAGGAAGCACCCAAGTCACCAAAGACGACATAGCAGACCGGCCACCCGTGGCGACATGTAGAAGCCTCTCGGCCCTCCGCTCAAGACACACCCGGCGCTGCTCAAAAAGTACCAAGGCACGGGAAAACGCTACCGGACTTGCGAGATATATTGGAGGATAAGGAAAAACATACAAGATCGATCTACGGATCGGCGTGGGCCTAACGACACGGGATGATTACCGTCGCGCGGATACAGCAAACCCGGCCGGGCGAACACGATGAGACAAAGCTCATATGAGCTACGCCGTGATATAGCCCAATCTGAGGCGCCAAGACACCCACTATGCTTCACAGATGAAGTAATGGATCATCAAATCCCGGAGGGATTCAAACCTGTAAACATCAAATCATACGATGGTACCACAGATCCTGCGGTCTGGATCGAGGACTATCTCCTCCATATCCACATGGCCCGCGGTGATGATCTACATGCCATCAAATACCTCCCACTCAAGCTTAAAGGACCAGCTCGGCATTGGATCAACAGCTTGCCAGCAAAATCAATTGGTTGTTGGGAGGACATGGAAGCCGCATTCCTTGATAACTTCCAGGGCACATATGTGCGACCACCAGACGCCGATGACCTTAGCCATATAATTCAGCAGCCAGAAGAATCGGCCAGACAATTCTGGACACGGTTCCTAACAAAGAAAAATCAAATCGTTGACTATCCGGATGCAGAGGCCCTTGCAGCCTTCAAACATAACATCCGCGACGAGTGGCTTGCCCGGCACCTAGGACAGGAAAAGCCGAAATCCATGGCAGCCCTCACAACACTCATGACCCGCTTTTGTGCGGGAGAGGACAGCTGGCTAGCCCGAAGCAAAAACTTGGCCAAACACCCTGATAGTTCGGATACCAAGGACAGCAATGGCAGGTCACGTCGCAACAAGAACAAGCGCCGCATTAACGGCGATAATGCTGAAGATACGGCCGTCAATGCCGGATTCAGAGCCTCTAAACCCGGTCATCGGAAGAAGCCATTCAAAAGAAATACCCAGGGCCCGTCCAACTTGGACCGAATACTCGATCGCTTGTGACAGATACATGGCACCCCCGAAAAACCAGCCAATCACACCAACAGGGATTGTTGGGTGTTCAAGCAAGCAGGCAAGTTATGTGCCGAACTCAATAACAAGGGGCTGCATAGCGATGACGAGGAGGAGCCCCGGCCGCCGCACAATAGAGGACAGAAGGGTTTTCCCACACAAGTGCGGACGGTGAACATGATATACGCAACCCACATACCCAAAAGGGAGCGGAAGCGTGCACTACGGGACGTATATGCGATGGAGCCAGTCGCCCCAAAGTTCGACCCATGGTCTTCCTGCCCGATCACCTTCGATCAAAGGGACCACCCCACTAGCATCCGTCACGGCGGTTTTGCTGCATTGGTTCTTGACCCAATTATTGACGGATTTCACCTCACCAGAGTCCTCATGGACGGCTGTAGCAGCCTGAACCTGCTTTATCAGGATACAGTGCGCAAAATGGGCATAGACCCCTCAAGGATTAAACCTACAAAGACGACCTTTAAAGGCGTCATACCGGGTGTAGAGGCCAATTGTACGGGCTCAGTTACACTCGAAGTGGTCTTCGGATCCCCGGATAACTTCCGAAGCGAAGAGTTAATCTTCGACATAGTCCCGTTCCACAGCGGCTATCATGCACTGCTCGGACGAACAACATTTGCAAAGTTCAATGCGGTGCCGCACTACGCATACCTCAAGCTCAAGATGCCAGGCCCTCGAGGAGTAATCACGGTCAATGGAAACACCGAACGCTCTCTCCGAACGGAGGAGCACATGCGGCCCTCGCGGCGGAGGCGCAAAGCAGCCTCTCACAGCAATTCTCGAGTCCGGCCACTAAGCGTCTGGACATTGTCAAGCGCGCCCGGAGTAACCTACAACAAGACCGCCTGGCACGATTCAAGCATGCGTAGAAATCCGGCCCCAACCCTAGCCCTCGCGAAATTGCGAAGCCAGTACTACGCGTACATAACTACGCTCTGGAGATACCATGGGCATAAGGGGAGGGGCACGACCACGGCACACCCGGAATGCGGCTCAACCGCACCAGGGGCTCCCGATTGTCTCATTCTTTTTCTTTTTTCCTTTTTCTTCCTTTTTTTTTACGTTCAGGACTCCGTCTTCCAGAAGTCCTGTCTGGCACTAGAATCGCCGAACTCACGATGCAACAGCCAGGGAAGCAGAAAGCCACGTCGAGTGTTCGGGTGGTCTCTATTACGAAGCATTATACCTGTTTTACATACCATCCCGCAGCTTACACCTGGAGGGGGACATGTTAGATAGTCCCATCCCTTGCTTATCGCACTATTTGTATCGTTCTGCTTTCATTGCAATACCTTTTTGAATAAACAATACATAGCTTTTTCTTATTATTGCACTCTTTTCTGTATCTATATATATGTTCATTTCATGACATGTCGCACCCGCACACTTTGGTACGGCCAACACACCAGGGGCTTAAGTACCCCAACATTATGGTGTGATAAGTCCAAACACTTTCAAAAGTGCCGCACCACGAACTTATAGCATTATATGAATCGGCTCCGAATCATGTCTTGGGTCAATAATTGGGTTTGCCCGGCTCCCGTGTTTTGGTACCTTACGTTCCGTTATATCGGCTAAGGTAGCACCGGGAGAACCACTGCGATTGTGCCCCAGTTGAGCTGGGTCGAACACCTCAGTGGAGAAAGCTAAAACTGACCGTCATGATAGGGCGAGAGCCGGTCGCTGTTCGAGAGGTTTTTTCGGGTCCTTAAAGACTTATGCCGCTTAGAGCGAAGAACCGGAATTGTCTAGCCAAGGCGTGGATAGCGCCTCGAACTCGGTCTTCCGAATACTAGGGGCTTCGCCGAAATTTAAAATTATAGAATTCTAAGGCTAAGTGAGAGTGTTCAAGCATTATAAGTCCGGTTTCCTGGTTCGTTGCGTTGAGCGCCTCCCTAGATGGACCCAAGAATGGGAATAAGAGTGCTCAAGTTTATCCCGAACACCCCAGCACTCGTGGCATGGGGGCTGAAGCCAACGACTTGCCATCTCTCAAATTTGATAAACGGCCGCACATAAGGTAATATTTTAAATTAATAAGCGTTGCTTAGCGCATATGAACAAGTTTTCAGCGTACAGGATAATAAATGCGAGTTTATTCAATTCAATCTCTTGGAGGGCTTTTTGGGCCTCGGCCTTAGCAGCTTTGGCACCCTCAAGAGCCGAGGCGAGCTCGGACTCTCGAGTCTTCGAGTCACGCTCCAAACTCTCGTGTTTTTCCACGAGAGCTTGGAGCTCTTGCCGTACCTTGGCCAGCTGCGCCTCCCCCTTCTCTCGCTCGGTACGCTCCGCGGCCTCTTTGTTTTCAGCCACAGACATCGCTTCCTTCAGGGTCGCCACCTTGTTCGTGGCCCCTGTAGTACCCAAGTTATTCCTGTTATTTTTTGCAACCAAAACCTTTTCTATAAGGTGTTTCTTTAATAAGGTCTTACTTACCTTCCTTGTCCTCGAGCTGCTTCTTGGCAAGGCCGAGCTCGTTCTCGGACCACTCGAGGCTTTGCTTCAATGCATCGACCTCCGCAGTCAGTGCGGCAGAGGTCAGTAGCGCAGCCTGCATTCCCATATTGACATACTTATGTTAGACTCCTACGTATATATTTTTAGATCCTTAGTCCGGCTTTTCTTTCCGAACACCGAACTAAGCATCAGGGGCTACTGTCTATGCGGTAATATTTTTAGATATCCTAAACTTACCTCAAAGCCTGTTAGAAGGCTGGTACAGGCTTCGGTCAGCCCGCTCTTGGCGGACTGAACTGTCAGATCACCGCACTCATAACAGTACGATGCTCCTCCTTGATGGAAGCGCTGTTAAGCGCCTCCAGTAAGCTATCCGGTGCCTCCGGTTAGACGGAGGACACCGGCGTCTTACCCTTCTTTCGAAGGGACCGCTTGCCGGACTCCGGAACCGCTGAAGGTTCCGGCATGGAGTCCGGACGAGGGTCGGGCTTAGAGCCCCTGGGGGTCTTGCCCCCCACGCGCCTGGAGTCCGGGAGGTTGCCTTGTGGCGCCTCCTGCGCCACCTCCTCTTGACCAAGCCCCCCTTGGGGCACCACCTCGGCATCGTCCGCAGCATGAGGCGAGGAGGCGGTCGGAAGCGAAGTACTCTCCATTTCCGACGAGCCCAGGGACCCGCTCGATGAATCGGCGAACTCGCCCTTGGGCGGGCTGCATGATTGTTCGTCATTAGAGAACACTCTGCAATAATAAAGAAGCCATGGGTATCCGGACACTTACGATCTCGCCAGGGGCTTGGCCCTTGTTGTCCAATCCTCCTCGTCGTTGTCGATGTTGGTGGAGAAGTCCGGAGGAAGGGTTCTTCCCTTCTTGGACCCTCCGGCCTCCCCAGTTGGAGCGGCCTTCCTTTCCCTCTCCTCCCCCGTTGGGGGAGGAGCTTCTTTTTCCTCCTCCTCGTCCTCAGGAGAAGATTCTGCTTCAGAATCGACAAAGACTGGCGTCGGGAGCTCCTTGAGTTCCGTGGCCTCCTTCTTGGCCTTCTTCTCCGGCACCACATGGGGTACCAGAGCCAGCAGCCCCATTAATCGAGGCGTCCGGCTTGGTCTTCAAAAGGAGCCGGACAGTTAATCTGTCCGGACATCTTCACCGATCCTATCAAAAATTAGGGAGTTTTAGATCCCACATAGAGTCAATCTATGAAAAAAGAGTCCCGTAAAGGGTAAAATAACTTACCTCGCCGGCTTGACGTTGTGAGCTGTATCTGCGATCTTCAGTAGTGGATGAGGGAGCCTCGGCGCCCTTGAACAGCACCTTCCAGGCATCTTCGTACGTAGTGTCGAAGAACCTTTTTAGAGTCGAGTGTTGTGCCGGATCGAACTCCCACAATTTGAAGTTCTGTTGTTGGCATGGGAGAATCCGGCGGATGAGCATCACCTGGATTACGTTGACAAGCCTGAGAGTCTTGTCCACCAGGTTTCGGACGCATGTTTGGAGTCCGGATGTCTCGTCCGAATTCCCCCACGCCAGGCCCGTCTCTTTCCATGATGAGAGCTGAGTGGGGAAGCCAGATCTGAATTCGGGGGACGCCACCCATTTGGGGTCGCGCGGCTCGGTGATATAGAACCACCCCGATTGCCACCCCTTTATTGTCTCCACAAAGGAGCCCTCGATCCATAGGACTTTGGCCATCTTGCCAACCATGGCGCCTCCGCACTCCGCTTGACGGCCGCCCACTACCTTCGGCCGGACGTTGAAGATCTTCAGCTATAAGCCGAAGTGGGGCTGGATGCAGAGGAAGGCCTCGCACATGACGATAAACGCCAAGATGTTGAGGATGAAATTCGGGGCCAGGTCGTGGAAGTCCAGGCCGTAGTAGAACATGAGCCCCCGGACAAATGGGTGAAGTGGAAAACCTAGTCCGCGGAGGAAGTGGGGGAGAAACACCACCTCTCATGGGGCCTGGGGGTTGGAATGAGCTGCCCCGCCTCGGGCAGCCTGTGTGCGATGTCGCCGGACAAATATCCGGCCTCCCGTAGTCTTTTGATGTGCCCCACCGTGGCGGAGGAGGCCATCCACCTGCCTCCCGCTCCTGACATGGTTGGAGAAGGTTGAGGTGGGATGTGCGGACTTGGTATTTGGGCTCAGTCTTGGCGGAAATGGATGAGAAAAGGAGGAAGAAGGCGAGGGTGAAAAGGTGGATCCTTATCCCCTTATATGGACGGACGAAGCTATGCGTCCCCACCAGCCCGGGTAAAACTCGCTTATCTCCCAAGCGTCGTAATCAATGGTGCGGATGGGTTACCCACATCCGTATTGATGAGAATCCGGAATAAGGGGCACGATCTATGCTTTGATAAGACGTGCCAAGGAAACCGCCGCTAAATGCGCTAAGGTGGAACGGTAAAAACGATTCATATAAAGACCTGGCGGCGGTATGATGTCACGCATGAATACGTCGCCAGATCTGTGCAAAAGTTATTCTCTCTATGGTGGTATGTGGAACTTGTTTTGCGAGCGGACACTATCCTTGTGTTCAAAACCTTCTATGAAGTATTCGGAGGAGGAACCCGCCTTGCAATGCCGAAGACAATATGAGCGCCGGACTCGTCATTGAAGCCTGGTTCAGGGGCTACTGAGGGAGTCCTGGACTAGGGGGTGTCCGGATAGCCGAACTATCATCACGGCCGGACTCCAAGACTATGAAGATACAAGATTGAAGACTTCGTCCCGTGTCCGGATGGGACTTCCCTTGGCGTGGAAGGCAAGCTTGGCGATACGGATATGTAGATCTCCTACCATAGTAACCGACTCTGTAACCCTAACCTATCCATTGTCTATATAAACCGGAGGGTTTTAGTCCGTAGATCTAACAACAATCATACCATAGGCTAGCTTCTAGGGTTTAGCCTCCTTGATCTCGTGGTAGATCTACTCTTGTACTACCCATATCATCAATATTAATCAAGCAGGAGTAGGGTATTGCCTCCATCGAGAGGGCCTGAACCTGGGTAAAAACATCATGTCCCTTGTCTCCTGTTACCATCCGCCTAGACGCACAGTTCGGGACCCCCTACCCGAGATCCGCCGGTTTTGACACCGACAACGGTGGTGGATTTGTTTTAAAGTAACTATTGATCTCTCATGCTTCACTTAGATTATTTTGAGAGTCTTAAATAGCATGGTAATTTTCTTAAATAATCTTAATATGCTAGGTATTTAAAATAGTAAAACTTTCTTATGAGTGTGTTGGATACTAAGAAAAGTTTGATGCTTGATGATTGTTTTGAGATATGGAGGTAATAATATCAAAGTCGTGCTAGTTGAGTAGTTGTGAATTTGAGAAATGCTTGTGTTGAAGTTTGCAAGTCCCGTAGCATGCACGTATGGTAAACGTTATGTAACAAATTTGGAACATGAGGTGTTCTTTGATTGTCCTCCTTATGAGTGGCGGTCGGGGACGAGCGATGGTCTTTTCCTACCAATCTATCCCCCTAGGAGCATGCGGCGTAGTGCTTTGGTTTTTGATGACTTGTAGATTTTTGCAATAAGTATGTGAGTTCTTTATGACTAATGTTGAGTCCATGGATTATACGCACTCTCACCCTTCCATTATTGCTAGCCTCTTCGGTACCGTGCATTGCCCTTTCTCACCTTGAGAGTTGGTGCAAACTTCGCCGGTGCATCCAAACCCCGTGATATGATACGCTCTTTCACACATAAACCTCCTTATATATTCCTCAAAACATCCACCATAGCTACCTATTATGGCATTTCCATAGCCATTCCGAGATATATTGCCATGCAACTTTCCACCATTCCGTTCATCATGACACATTCATCATTGTCATATTGCTTAGCATGATCATGTAGTTGACATAGTATTTGTGGCAAAGCCACCGTTCATAATTCTTTCATACATGTCACTCTTGTTTCATTGCATATCCCGGTACACCGCCGGAGGCATTCATATAGAGTCATACTTTGTTCAATATCGAGTTGTAATCATTGAGTTGTAAATAAATAGAAGTGTGATGATCATCATTTTCTAGAGCATTGTCCCAAGTGAGGAATATAAACAAAGAAAGGCCATATAAAAAAAAAGAAGGCCATAAAAAAGAGAAGGCCCAAAAAAATGAGAGAAAAAGAGAGAAGGGACAATGCTACTATCCTATGCCACACTTGTGCTTCAAAGTAGCACCATAATCATCATGATAGAGAGTCTCTTGTTTTGTCACTTTCATATACTAGTGGGAATTTTTCATTATAGAACTTGGCTTGTATATTCCAACAATGGGCCTCCTCAAGTGCCCTAGGTCTTCGTAAGCAAGCAAGTTGGATGCACACCCACCTAGTTTATTTTGTTGAGCTTTCATACATTTATAGCTCTAGTGCATCCGTTGCATGGCAATCCCTACTCCTTGCATTAACATCAATCGATGGGCATCTCCATAGCCCATTGATTAGCCTCGATGATGTGAGATCTTCACCTTTTTTGTCTTCTCCACATAACCCCCATCATCATATTCTATTCCACCCATAGTGATATGTCCATGGCTCGAGCTCATATATTGCGTGAAAGTTTATAAGTTTGAGATTACTAAAGTGTGAAACAATTGCTTGGCTTGTCATCGGGGTTGTGCATGATGAGAGCATTCTTGTGTGACGAAAATGGTGCATAACTAAACTATATGATTTTGTAGGGATGAACTTTCTTTGGCCATGTTATTTTGAGAGGACATAATTGCTTAGTTAGTATGCTTGAAGTATTATTATTTTTACGTCAATATGAACTTTTGTCTTGAATCTTTCGGATCTGAATATTCATACCACAATTAAGAAGAATTACATTGTGGCCAAGTAGCACTCCGCATCAAAAATTCTGTTTTTATCATTTACCTACTCGAGGACGAGCAGGAATTAAGCATGGGGATGTCTGATACGTCTCCAACGTATCTATAGTCTTTTATTGCTCCATGCTATATTATCTACTGTTTTGGACAATTTTGGGCTTTATTTTCCACTTTTATATTATTTTTGGGACTAACCTATTAACCGGAGGCCCAGCCCAGAATTGCTGTTTTTTTGCCTATTTCAGAGTTTCGAATAAACGGAATATCAAACGGAGTCCAAAGTGAATGAAACCTTCGGGAACGTGATTTTCTCACTGAATATGATCCAGGAGACTTGGACCCTACGTCAAGGAAGCTTCGAGGAGGCCACGAGGTAGGGGGCGTGCCCTCCACCCTCGTGGGCCCCATGATGCTGCACCGACGTACTTCTTCCTCCTATATATACATACGTACCCCCAAACGATCAGATACGGAGCCAAAAACCTAATTCCAGCGCCGCAACCTTCTGTACCCACGAGATTCCATCTTGGGGCCTGTTAAAGCTCACTGGGAGGGGCATCCACCATGGAGGGCTTCTACATCATCACCATAGCCTCTCCGATGAAGTGTTAGTAGTTTACCTCAGACCTTCGGGTCCATAGTTAGTAGCTAGATGGCTTCTTCTCTCTTTTGGATCTCAATACAATGTTCTCCCCCTCTCTCGTGGAGATCTATTCGATGTAATCTTCTTTTTGCGGTGTGTTTGTTGAGATCAATGAATTGTGGGTTTATGATCAAGATTATCTATGAACAATATTTGAATCTTCTCTGTATTCTTTTATGTATGATTGGTTATATTTGCAAGTCTCTTCAAATTATAAGTTTGGTTTGGCCTACTAGATTTGTTTTTCTTTCAATGGGAGAAGTGCTTAGCTTTTGGTTCAATCTTGTAGTGTCCTTTCCCAGTGACAGTAGGGGCAGCAAGGCACGTATAGTATTGTTGCCATCGAGGATAACAAGATGGGGTTTTTATCATATTGCATGAATTTATCCCTCTACATCATGTCATCTTACTTAAGGCGTTACTCTGTTTTCATGAACTTAATACTCTAGATGCATGCTGGCTAGCGGTCGATGAGTGGAGTAATAGTAGTAGATGCAGGCAGGAGTCGGTCTACTTGTATCGGACGTCATGCCTATATACATGATAATACCTAGATATTCTCATAACTATGCTCAATTCTGTCAATTGCTCAACAAAGAATTCGTTCACCCACCGTAAAAATACTTATGCTCTTGAGAGAAGCCACTAGTGTAATCTATGGCCCCGGTCTATCTTCATCATATTAATCTTCCATCACTTTATTATTGCCTTTGCTTTTAATTTGCTTTTTATTTTACTTTGCATCTTTATCACAAAAATACCAAAAATATTATCTATCATCTCTATCAGATCTCACTCTCGTAAGTGACCGTGAAGGGATTGACAACCCCTTATCGCGTTGGTTGCGAGGAGTTATTTTCTTTGTGCAGGTACGAGGGACTCGCGTGTAGCCTCCTACTAGATTGATACCTTGGTTCTCAAAAACTGAGGGAAATACTTACGCTACTTTGCTGCATCATCCTTTCCTCTTCAAGGAAATCCAACGCAGTGCTCAAGAGGTAGCATGCTCCCACTCACTTTCTTGTAAATACAGGCTTCTCCGCAAGTCTGTATAAGACCATATGCTTTGATCACCTTATCAAAGCATATATTCCAACTCCGAGATGCTTGCACCAGTCCATAGATGGATCGCTGGAGCTTGCACAATTTGTTAGCACCTTTAGGATTGACAAAACCTTCTTGTTGCATCATATACAACTCTTCTTTAATGGATCCATTAAGGAATATAGTTTTGACATCCATTTGCCATATTTCATAAAATGTGGCAATTTGCTAACATGATTTGGATAGACTTAAGCATCGCTACGAGTGAGAAAATCTCATCGTAGTCAACACCTTGAACTTTGTCAAAAGCCTTGTTCGACAAGTCTAGCTTTGTAGATAGTAACACTACTATCAACGTCCATCTTCCTCTTGAAGATCCATTTATTTTCTATGGCTTGCCAATCATTGGGCAAGTTAACCAAAGTCCACACTTTGTTCTCATACATGGATCCCATCTCAGCAGATTTCATGGCCTCAAGCCATTTCACGGAATCTGGGCTCATCATCGCTTCCTCATAGTTCGCAGGTTCGTCATGGTCAAGTAACATGACCTCCAGAACAGGATTACCGTACCACTCTGGTGCGGATCTCACTCTGGTTGACCTACGAGGTTCGGTAGTAACTTGATCTGAAGTTACATGATCATCATCATTAGCTTCCTCGCTAATTGGTGTAGGAGTCACACGAACAGATTTTTGTGATGAACTACTTTCCAACAAGGGAGCAGGTACAGTTACCTCATCAAGTTCTACTTTCCTCCCACTCACTTCTTTCGAGAGAAACTCCTTCTCTAGAAAGGATCCATTCTTAGCAATGAATGTCTTGCCTTTGGATCTGTGATAGAAGGTGTACCCAACTTTCTCCTTTGGGTATCCTATGAAGACACATTTCTCCGGTTTGGGTTTGAGCTCATCAGTATGAAACTTTTCCACATAAGCATCATGATACGTCTCCAACGTATCTATAATTTATGAAGTATTGATGCTATTATATTATCCATCTTGGATGTTTAATGGGCTTTACTATGCACTTTTATATTGTTTTTGGGACTAAATTATGAACCCAGAGCCCAGTGCTAGTTTCTGTTTTTCCCTTGTTTCAGTGTTTCGCAGAAAATGAATATCAAACGGAGTCCAAACGGAATGAAACCTTCGGGAAAGTTATTTTTGGAACGGAAACAATCCAGAAGACTTGGAGTATACGTAAGGGAAGCAACGAGGAAGGCACGAGGCAGGGGGGTGAGACCACCCCCCCTGGGCGCGCCCTCCACCCTCGTGGGCCCCTCGTGGTTCCCCTAGACGACTTCTTTCGCCTATATATCTCCATATACCCTAAAACCATCGGGGAACAGAATAGATCAGGAGTTCCGCCACCGCAAGCCTGTGTAGCCACCAAAAACCAATCGGGACCCTGTTCCGGCACCCTGCCGGAGGGGGGGTCCCTCACCAATGGCCATCTTCATCATCCCAGCGCTCTCCATGACAAGGAGGGAGTAGTTCACCCTCGGGGCGGAGGGTATGTACCAGTAGCTATGTGTTTGATCTCTCTCTCTCTCTCTCTCTCTCTCTCTCGTGTTCTTGATTTGGCACGACCTTGATGTATCGCAAGCTTTGCTATTATAGTTGGATCTTATGATGTTTCTCCCCCTCTACTCTCTTGTAATGGATTGAGTTTTCCCTTTGAAGTTATCTTATCAGATTGAGTCTTTAAGGATTTGAGAACACTTGATGTATGTCTTGCATGTGCTTATCTGTGGTGACAATGGGATATCACGTGATCTACTTGATGTATGTTTTGGTGATCAACTTGCGGTTACGTGACCTCGTGAACTTATGCATAGGGGTTGGCACACGCGTTTTCGTCGTGACTCTCTGAAACTTTGGGGCACTCTTTGAAGTACTTTGTGTTGGTTGAATAGATGAATCTGAGATTGTGTGATGCATATCGTATAATCATACCCACGGATACTTGAGGTGACATTGGAGTATCTAGGTGACATTAGGGTTTTGGTTGATTTGTGTCTTAAGGTGTTATTCTAGTACGAACTATATGATAGATCGAACGGAAAGAATAGCTTCATGTTATTTTACTATGGACTCTTGAATAGATCAATCAGAAAGGATAACTTTGAGGTGGTTTCGTACCCTACCAAAATCTCTTCATTTGTTCTCCGCTATTAGTGACTTTGGAGTGACTCTTTGTTGCATGTTGAGGGATAGTTATATGATCCAATTATGTTATTATTGTACAGAGAACTTGCACTAGTGAAAGTATGAACCCTAGGCCATGTTTCCTAGCATTGCAATACCGTTTACGCTCACTTTTATCATTAGTTACCTTTCTGTTTTTATATGTTCATATTACAAAAACCTATATCTACCATCCATATTGCATTTGTATCACCATCTCTTCGCCGAACTAGTGCACCTATACAATTTACCATTGTATTGGGTGTGTTGGGGACACAAGAGCCTCTTTGTTATTTGGTTGCAGGGTTGTTTGAGAGAGACCATATTCATCCTACGCCTCCCACGGATTGATAAACCTTAGGTCATCCACTTGAGGAAAATTTTCTACTGTCCTACAAACCTCTGCACTTGGAGCCCTAACAACGTCTACAAGAAGAAGGTTGTGTTGTAGACATGAAGCTCTTTTCTGGCCCGTTGCCGGGGAGGTTAGTGCTTGAATATATATCTTTAGATCTTGCAATCGAATATTTTTGTTTATTTTTTTATCACTAGTTTAGTTTATAAAAGAAAACTACAAAAAATGGAATTAAGTTTGTCTCATACGCTTCATCTTTTTAATATCTTTCGTAAGTATGATGAAAAGGAAAATTGTGCTCAAGTGCTAGAAGAAGAACTCTATAAAATGTTTGGCACTAAATCTTTGAATGATGAGCATGATTGCAATGTTGTTAGTATGAACTCTTTGAATATCCATAGTACTAATGAAGATTGCACTAGTTATGATGAAAATGTCTCCTATAAACATGTCAATTTTTGTGGAGTGCATTGGGTTTGCAAGTACACACCAAATAGGGAAGATAGATATTGCAAGAGGCATAAGCATTTAGAAACTAAATTGTTTTAAGAAAGGCTAGATGTTTGTGCTAAAAATTTAAATTTTGTTAGCCGTACTTGTGAACTTTGCAATGAACGTGGTCATTTAACTATCCGATGCAAATTGTTTCATGATCTAATCGTGTCCAAAAGTTGTGATGACTTGATTTTCCTTGCACATTATAATGAACTTAGTTTGCTTATGGGTTACGAAGAAATGAAACGTATAACTAAGCATCTTCCAGAATTTGCCCGTTATAAACTTCTTGATTTTGATCTAGAGAAAATTTATATGTATTGTGCGGTGAATTGCATTGAAAATCCTTATATTGCCAATTACATAAAGACAACAAAACAAATAGAAGATTAAGAGAATACTAATGAAAGGGAAGAGACTTCCCAATATACTCCTATTATTTCTTATGATGAATCAGGTAACGAGGAGGAGCCTTCTATTCAACCAATCTCATTAATAAGGAGCTCCAAAAACAGGATTGAACTCACACATGATGTGGTGAAAAGGAAGAAAAGGAAAAGTAAGAGAGGTAAAAAGATATCTCCCCCAAATAATGTTGCTCCTATTATTGTTGTGCCTAATGAAAATGAATCAAAAATAATTGTGGAAGATGATGCACTTGATGATGATCTCATTATGCCTATTGCTTGTTGTGATGATTATGATTGGGAAGATAATGATACTTCTTATGATCTTGAAAATCTTTTTGGCACTTGCTTGGAAGAATATGATAATTGATATACTATTGGTGCTATCCATACTATTAATGATGAGAGTAATTATGCTTATGATATGAAAAGGCCCAAGCTTGGGAATGCTATGTTTGATGAAGATGATGTTTTTGAGAATATATTTGCTGAAATTAATGTTTGTCCCAAGCTTGGGGATGCTATGTTTAATGAAGATGATATTTTTAGCCTCCCAAGTTTTGATATGCAAATTTATAATGATGATAGCATACCTCCTACTTATGATGATTATATTGATGAAAGTGGGTTTGGAAGAGTGTCAACTTTAGAAAGTAATGATCCCACTATTTTGGAGGATGTTGAATCTTATAATAATTATGAAAGTGGATTTGGTGAGGTCATGACTTTATTTAGTGATGATCCACTATTTCAGAAGAGCTTTCAATTGATTACGATGAGGACAAAGTTGCTACTTATGATGATTATTGTGATGAAACTTATGCTATAAAAAGTAGTGATGATTATATTTATAAAACTTGTCATGATTATGATTACCCTTTTTCTGAATATTACTCTTTTAAAGTGGAAACAATTTATAGTATTCGAGTCTCTTATGATACTCCCACTATCCTGAAAGAGAAAAAATTTGCTTATGTGGAGAGTAATAAAATTTCTATGCAAGTAGATCATGAAAAGAATGCTTTAGGTGCTATTTATATTGTTGAATTCATTCATGATGCTACTGAAAATTATTATGAGTTAGTAATATATGCTTGTAGGAATTGCAATAATATCAAGTTTCCTCTCTATGTGCTTAAAATTTTGAAGTTGTGCTTGTTTTGCCTTCCTATGGTAGTTGATTATTGTTCTCATAAGTTGTTTGCTCACAAAATGCCTATGCATAGGAAGTGGGTTAGACTTAAATGTGCTAGTCATATTCTTCCTGATGCACTCTTTATGTTTCAATTCTTATGTCTTAAGCGAGCATCATTGAAATCATCATGCCTCGCTAGGGGCGTTAAATGATAGCGCTTGTTGGGAGGCAACCCAATTTTATTTTAGTTTCTTTTTTTGGTTCTGTTTAGGAATAAATAATCTGTCTATACTCTGGTTAGATGGGTTTTTATGTTTTAATTAGTGTTTGTGCCAAGTAGAACCTTTGGGAAGACTTGGGTGAAGTCTTAATGATCATGCTGTAAAAAACAGAAACTTTAGCACTCACGAGATTACCTAAAACTTTTTACTGGAGAGTGATATTAAGTTGATTATTTTTTCAGATGATTACTAGACAAATTCCTCAGGTCCAACAATTTTTTTCGAATTTTTGGAGTTCCAGAAGTATACGTTTGATACAGATTACTACAGACTGTTCTGTTTTTGACAGATTCTATTTTCTATGTGTTGTTTGCTTATTTTGATGAATCTATGAGTAGTATCGGAGGGTATGAACCATAGATAAGTTGGAATACATTAGATATTACACCAATATGAATTTAGAATGAGTTCATTACAGTACCAAAAGCGGTGATATTTTTTCTTATACTAACGGAGCTTACGAGTTTTCTGTTGAGTTTTGTGTTGTGAAGTTTTCAAGTTTTGGGTAAAGATTCGATGGACTATGGAATAAGGAGTGGCAAGAGTCTAAGCTTGGGGATGCCCAGGGCACTCCAAGGTAATATTCAAGGATAACCAAGAGCCTAAGCTTGGGGATGCCCCGGAAGGCATCCCTCTTTAAATCTTCGTTCATCGGTAACTTTACTTGGAGCTATATTTTTATTCACCACATGATATGTGTTTTGCTTGGAGCGTCATGTAATTTTATTTTGTTTTGCTTACTGTTTGAATAAAATACCAAGATCTGAAATTCTTAAATGGGAGAGAGTCTTCACATAGCTACATAATTATTTAACTACTCATTAATCTTCACTTATATCTTTTTGGAGTAGTTTGTCATTTACTCGTGTGCTTCACTTATATCCTATGAGTAAATGGTTGAATGAATTGAATATCATAAATTTGAAATTATATATGTTTCATATGCTTATCCCATGGGGAGTAATGACTTTACATATAATAAATATAGGTGGTAAATTTATTGAAGGTTAGCAAACATTGTATTGGTCACTTGAACAATTCGTGAAAGAATATTGAAGGAAGAGAGATTTCACATATAAATATACTATCTTGGACATCTTTTGTAATTGTGAGCACTCATTAAAATATGACATGATAAAAGGTTGATGTTGGACTAGGAAGACAACGTAATGGGTTATGTTTTCTTATATCCGAAATAAAGTATATTGTCATGGATCGCCCAACACGTTGAGCTTGCCTTTCCCCCTCATGCTAGCAAAATTCCTTGCACCAAGTAGAGATACTACGTGTGCTTCCAAACATCCCTTAAACCAATATTGCCATGAGAGTCCACCATACCTACCTATGGATTGCGTAAGATCCTTCAAGTAAGTTGTCATCGGTGCATGCAATAAAAATTTCTCTCTAAATATGTATGATCTTTTATTGTGGAGAAAATAAGCTTTATATGATCTTGTGATATGGAACAAATAAAAGCCACGGACTGCATAATAAAGGTCCCTATCACAAGTGGCAATATAAAGTGACGTTCCCTCGCATTAAGATTTTGTGCATCCAACTATAAAAGCGCATGGCAACCTCTGCTTCCCTCTGTGAAGGGCCTATCTTTTACTTCTATGCAAGAGTCATGGTGATCTTCACCTTTCCTTTTTTCATTTTATCCTTTGGCAAGCACCTCGTGTTGGAAAGATTCTGATATATATATATCCAAATGGATGTAAGGCATCATGAACTATTATTGTTGACATTTCCCTTGAGGTAAAAGGTTGGGAGGCGAATCTATAAGCCCCTATCTTTCTATGTGTCTGATTAAAACTTTGAACCCATAAATATCGCGTGAATGTTAGCAGTTGTGAAAGACTAAATGATAGTTGAGTATGTGGTGTTTGCAAAATCAAAGCTGTGACATAGACTCTTCCTGAAAATAAGATGAATTGTAATTTTTTGATGACTAATAACACGGTTTGTTAGTTTTCAAGAAAGTTTATGATCTATACTTTAACATGTGATATTTTGTTATTTGATCATGCAAAGTTCTATGAGTTCAGCTACTGATATGACATACAATGATGCTAGAAAAGGTGATTGAAATTATCATTGATCAAACTTATGCACCTGCTAGCATTCACACTTCATAAATTTCTTTCTTTTATCATTTACCTACTCAAGGACGAACATGAATTAAGCTTGGGGATGCTGATACGTCTCCAACGTATCTATAATTTATGAAGTATTCATGCTATTATATTATCCATCTTGGATGTTTAATGGGCTTTAATATGCACTTTTATATTGTTTTTGGGACTAACTTATTAACCCAGAGCCTAGTGCTAGTTTCTGTTTTTCCCTTGTTTTAGTGTTCCGCAGAAAAGGAATATCAAACGGAGTCCAAATGGAATGAAACCTTCAGGAAAGTTATTTTTGGAACAGAAGCAATCCAGAAGACTTGGAGTATACGTAAGGGAAGCAACGAGGAAGGCATGAGGCAGGGGGCACGCCCTCCACCCTCATGGGCCCCTCGTGGCTCCCCTTACCGACTTCTTTTGCCTATATATCTCCATATACCCTAAAACAATCGGGGAACATAATAGATCGGGAGTTCCACCGCCGCAAGCCTCTGTAGCCACCAAAAACCAATCGGGACACTGCTCCGGCACCCTGCCAGAGGGGGATCCCTCACCGGTGGCCATCTTCATCTTCCCGGCACTCTCCATTACGAGGAGGGAGTAGTTCACCCTCGGGGCTGAGGGTATGTACCAGTAGCTATGTGTTTGATCTCTCTTTCTCTCTCTCGTGTTCTTGATTTGGCACGATCTTGATGTATCGCGGGCTTTGCTATTATAGTTGGATCTTATGATGTTTCTCCCCCTCTACTCTCTTGTAATGGATTGAGTTTTCCCTTTGAAGTTATCTTATCCGATTGAGTCTTTAAGGATTTGAGAACACTTGATGTATGTCTTGCATGTGCTTATCTGTGGTGACAATGGGATATCACGTGATCTACTTGATGTATGTTTTGGTGATCAACTTGCGGGTTCTGTGACCTCGTGAACTTATGCATAGGGGTTGGCACACGTTTTCGTCTTGACTCTCCGGTAGAAACTTTGGGGCACTCTTTGAAGTACTTTGTGTTGGTTGGATAGATGAATCTGAGATTGTGTGATGCCTATCGTATAATCATACCCACGGATACTTGAGGTGACATTGGGGTATGTAGGAGACATTAGGGTTTTGGTTTATTTGTGTCTTAAGGTGTTATTCTAGTATGAACTCGATGATAGATCGAACGGAAAGAATAGCTTCATGTTATTTTACTACGGACTCTTGAATAGATCGATCATAAAGGATAACTTTGAGGTGGTTTCATACCCTACCATAATCTCTTCGTTTGTTCTCCGCTATTAGTTACTTTGGAGTGACTCTTTGTTGCATGTTGAGGGATAGTTATATGATCCAATTATGTTATTATTGTTGAGAGAACTTGCACTAGTGAAAGTATGAACCCTTGGCCTTGTTTCCTAGCATTGCAATACCATTTACGCTCATTTTTATCATTAGTTACTTTGCTGTTTTTATATTTTCATATTACAAAACCTATATCTACCATCCATATTGCATTTGTATCACCATCTCTTCGCCGAACTAGTGCACTTATACAATTTACCATTGTATTGGGTGTGTTGGGGACACAAGAGACTCTTTGTTATTTAGTTGTAGGGTTGTTTGAGAGAGATCATCTTCATCTTACGCCTCCCACGGATTGATAAACCTTAGGTCATCCACTTGAGGGAAATTTGCTACTGTCCTAAAAACCTCTGCACTTGGAGGCCCAACAACGTCTACAAGAAGAAGGTTGTGTAGTAGACATGACATCGCAACCCCAAACTTTAAGAAACGATAGCTTTGGTTTCTTACCAAACCATAGTTCGTACGGTGTCGTCTCAACAGATTTAGATGGTGCCTTATTTAACGTGAATGCAACTGTCTCTAATGCATAACCCCAAAACGATAGTGGTAAATCGGTAAGAGACATCATAGATTGCACCATATCTAATAAAGTATGGTTACGATGTTCGGACACACCATTACTGTTTGTGGTGTTCGGTGGCGTGAGTTGCGAAACTATTCCGCATTGTTTCAAATGAAGACCAAACTCGTAACTCAAATATTCTCCTCCACGATCAGATTGTAGAAACTTTATTTTCTTGTTACAATGATTTTCCACTACACTCTGAAATTATTTGAACTTTTCAAATGTTTCAGACTTATGTTTCAGCAAGTACATACACCCATATCTGCTCAAACCATCTGTGAAGGTCAGAAAATAATGATAAATGTCACGAGCCTCAACACTCATCGGACTGGATACATCAGTATGTATTATTTCCAACAAGTCTATTGCTCGCTCCATTGTTCCGGAGAATGGAGTATTAGTCATCTTGCCCATGAGGCATGGTTCGCAAGCATCAACTAATTCATAATCAAGTGATTCCAAAAGCCCATCAGCATGGATTTTCTTCATGCGCTTTACACCAATATGATCTAAACGGCAGTGCCACAAATAAGTTGCACTATCATTATTAACTTTGCATCTTTTGGCTTCAATATTATGAAATGTGTATCACTACGATCGAGATTCAATAAACCATTCACCTTGGGTGTATGACCATTGAAGGTTTTATTCATGTAAACAGAACAACCATTATTCTCTAACTTTAAATGAATAACCGTATTGCAATAAACATGATCAAATCATATTCATGCTTAACGCAAACACCAAATAACATTTATTTAGGTTCAACACTAATCCCGAAAGTATAGGGAGTGTGCGATGATGATCATATCAATCTTGGAACCACTTCCAACACACATCGTCACTTCACCCTTAACTAGTTTCTGTTCATTCTGCAACTCCTGTTTCGAGTTACTACTCTTAGCAACTGATCCAGTATCAAATGCCGAGGGGTTGCTATAAACACTAGTAAAGTACACATCAATAACATGTATATCCAATATACTTTTGTTCAATTTGGCATCCTTCTTATCCGCCAACTATCTAGGGCAGTTCCACTTCCAGTGACCATTTCCTTTGCAGTAGAAGCACTCAGTTTCAGGCTTGGGTCTAGCTTTGGGCTTCTTCACGGGAGCAACAACTTGCTTGCCGTTCTTTTTGAAGTTCCCCTTCTTACCTTTCCCTTTTCTTGAAACTAGTGGTCTTGTCAACCATCAACACTTGATGCTTTTCTTGATTTCTACCGTCGTCGATTTCAGCATCACGAAGAGCTTGGGAATCATTTCGGTTATCCCTCGCATATTATAGTTCATCATGAAGTTCTAGTAACTTGGTGATATTGACTAGAGAACTCTGTTAATCACGATCTTATCTGGAAGATTAACTCCCACGTGATTCAAGTGATTGTAGTACTCAGACATTCTGAGCACATGCTCACTAGCTGAGCTATTCTCCTCCATCTTGTAGGCAAAGTACTTGTCAAAGGTCTCATACCTTTCTACATGGGCATGAGTCTGAAATACTAATTTCAACTCTTCGAACATCTTATATGCTCCGTGGCGTTCAGAACATTTTTGAAGTCCCGGTTCTAAGCCATAAAGCATGGTGCACTAAACTATCAAGTAGTCATTGATACATCTCCAACGTATCTATAATTTATGAAGTATCCATGCTATAAAATTATCCATCTTGGATGTTTAATGGCCTTTACTATGCACTTTTATATTATTTTTGGGACTAACCTATTCCAGAGCCCAGTGCCAGCTTCTGTTTTTTCCCTTGTTTCAGTGTTTCACAGAAAAGGAATATCAAACGGAGTCCAAACGGAATGAAACCTTCGGAAAAGTTATTTTTGGAACGGAAGCAATCTAGGGGACTTGGAGTGCGTCGGGGGAATCAACGCGGAGGGCACGAGGCGGGAGGCGTGCCCACCCACAGGCACGCCCTCCACCTCGTGGGCCCCTTGTGGCTCCCCTGATATATTTCTTCCTCCTATATATACCAATATACCCTAAAACCCTTGGGGAACAGAATAGATCGGGAGTTCTGCCGCCGCAGGCCTCTGTAGCCACCAAAAACCAATCGGGACCCTGTTCTGGCACCCTGTCGGAGGGGGGATCCCTCACCTAAGGCCATCTTCATCATCCCGGTGCTCTCCATGACGAGGAGGAAGTAGTTCACCCTCGGGGCTGAGGGCATGTACCAGTAGCTATGTGTTTGATCTCTCTCTCGTGTTCTTGATTTGGCATGATCTTTATGTATCGCGAGCTTTGCTATTATAGTTGGATCTTATGATGTTTCTCCCCCTCTACTCTCTTGTAATGGATTGAGTTTTCCCTTTGAAGTTATCTTATCGGATTGAGTTTTTAAGGATTTGAGAACACTTGATGTATGTCTTGTGTGGGATAACGGTGGTGATAATGGGGTATTCTATTGATTCACTTGATGTATGTTTTGGTGATCAACTTGCGGGTTCCGTGACCTTGGGAATCTATGCATAGGGGTTGGCACACGTTTTCGTCTTGACTCTCTGGTAGAAACTTTGGGGCACTCTTTGAAGTAATTTGTGTTGGTTTGAATAGATGAATCTGAGATTGTGTGATGCATATCGTATAATCATACCCACGGATACTTGAGGTGACAATGGAGTATCTAGGTGACATTAGGGTTTTGGTCGATTTGTGTCTTAAGGTGTTATTCTAGTACGAACTCTTGAATAGATCGATCCGAAAGAATAGCTTCGTGTTATTTTACTACGGACTCTTGAATAAATTGAGTAGAAAGAATAACTTTGAGGTGGTTTCGTACCCTACCATAATCTCTTCGTTTATTCTCCGCTATTAGTGACTTTGGAGTGACTCTTTGTTGCTTGTTGAGGGATAGTTATATGATCCAGTTATGTTATTATTGTTGAGAGAACTTGCACTAGTGAAAGTATGAACCCTAGGCCTTGTTTCATAGCATTGCAATACCGTTTACGCTCACTTTTATCATTAGTTACCTTGCTGTTTTTATATTTTCAGATTACAAAAACATATATCTACCATCCATATTGCACTTGTATCACCATCTCTTCGCCGAACTAGTGCACCTATATAATTTACCATTGTATTGGGTGTGTTGGGGACACAAGAGACTCTTTGTTATTTTGTTGCATGGTTGCTTGAGAGAGACCATATTCATCCTACGCCTCCCACGGATTGATAAACCTTAGGTCATCCACTTGAGAGAAATTTGCTACTGTCCTACAAACCTCTGCACTTGGAGGCCCAACAACGTCTACAAGGAGAAGGTTGCGTAGTAGACATGAAGCTCTTTTCTGGGGCCGTTGCCGGGGAGGTGAGTGATTGAAGGTATATCTTTAGACCTTGCAATAAAATCTTTTTGTTTCTTGTTTTATCACTAGTTTAGTTCATAAAACAAAATAAAAAATGGAATTGAGTTTGCCTCATACGCTTCATCTTTTTAATATCTTTCGTGAGAATGATGGAAAGGAAAATTGTGCCAAAGTGTTAGAAGAAGAATGCATTAAAATGTTTGGCACTAAATCTTTGAATGATGAACATGATTGCAATGTTGTTAGTATGAACTCCTTGAATATCCATAGTACAAATGATGATTACACTAGTCATGATGAAAATGTCTCTTATAAGCATGTCGATTTTTGTGGAGTGCATTGGGTTTGCAAGTACACACCAAATAGGGAAGATAGATATTGCAAGAGGCATAAGCATTTAGAAACTAAATGGTTGCAAGAAAGGCTAAATGTTAGTGCTGAAAATTTAAAATTTCTTAGCCATACTTGTGAACTTTGCAATGAACATGGTCATTTGAATATCAAATGCAAATTGTTTCATGATCGAATCATATCCAAAAATTGTGATGACTTGATTTACCTTGCACATTATAGTGAACTTAGTTTGCTTTTGGGTTATGAAGAAATGAAACGTCAAACTAAGATTATTCCAGAATATAACCTCGAGAAATTCCTCGATATTGATCTAGAAGAAATTTATATGTATTGTGCGGTGAATTGCATTGAAAATCCTTATATTGCCAATTACATAAAGAAAAGAAAACAAATAGGAGATGAAGATACTAACGAAAGGGAAGAGACTTCCCAATATTCCCCTATTATTTCTTATGATGAATCAGGTAACGAGGAGGAGCCTTCTATTCAACCAATCTCATTAATAAGGAGCTCCAAAAAGAGGATTGAACCCACACATGATGGGGTGAAGAAGAAGAAAAAGAAAAAATGGAGAAGCAAAGGTAGAAAGGTATCTCTCCCAAATGATGTTGCTCCTATTACTCATTGTGATGATGATAATTGCTATATTATTGGTGCTATCCATACTATTAATGATGAGAGTGATTATGCTTATGATATGAAAAGGCCCATGATTGGGGATGCTATGTTTGATGAAGATGATATTTTTAGTCTCCCAAGTTTCGATATGCAAATGTATAATGATGATAGCATGCCTCCTACTTATGATGATTATATTGATGAAAGTGGGTTTGGAAGAGTGTCAACTTTAGGAAGTAGTGATCCCACTATTTTGGAGGATGTTGAATCTTATTGTGATAATTATGAAAGTGGATTTGGAGAGGTCATGACTTTATTTAGTGATGAATCCACTATTTCGGAAGAGGTTTCAATTGATTATGATGAGAACAAAGTTGCTACTTATGATGATTATTTTGATGAAACTTATGCTATAAGAAGTAGTGATGATTATATTTATAAAACTTGTCATGATTATGATTACCCTTTTTATGAACATTACTCTTTTAATGTGGAAACAATTTATAGTATTCAAGTCTCTTATGATACTCCCACTATTCCGAACGAGAAGAATTTTGCTTATGTGGAGAGTAGTAAAATTTCTATGCAAGTAGATCATGAAAAGAATGATTTAGGTGCTGGTTATATTGTTAAATTCATTCATTATGCTACTGAAAGTTATTATGAGGGAGGAATTTATGCTTGTAGGAATTGCAATAATATCCAGTTTCCACTCTATGTGCTTAAAGTTTTGAAGTTATGCTTGTTTTACCTTCCTATGCAAGTTGATTCTTGTTCCCATAAGTTGTTTGCTCACAAAATCCCTATGCATAGGAAGTGGGTTAGACTTAAATGTGCTAGTCATATTATTCATGATGTTCTGTTTATGTTTTAATTCTTACTTTTTATGCGAGCATCATTGAAATCATCATGCCTAGCTAGGGGCGTTAAACGTTAGCGCTTGTTGGGAGGTAACCCAATTTTTATTTTAGTTTCTTGCTTTTTGGTTCTGTTTAGGAATAAATAATCCATCTAGATTCTTTTTAGATGTGTTTTTTTTGTTTTAGTTAGTGTTTGTGCCAAGTAGAACCTTTGGGAAGACTTGGGTGAAGTCTTTATGATCATCCTGTAAAAAAACAGAAACATTAGCGCTCACGAGATTAGCTAAAACTTTTTACTTGAGAGTGATATTTAGTTGATTCTTTTTTCAGATGATTACTAGACAAATTCCTCAGGTCCAACAATTTATTTTCTAATTTTTGGAGTTCCAGAAGTATACGTTTGATACAGATTACTACAGACTGTTCTATTTTTGACAGATTCTGTTTTTCGTGTGTTGTTTGCTTCTTTTGATGAATCTATGGCTAGTAAAATAGTTTATAAACCATAGAGAAGTTGGAATACAGTAGCTTTAACACCAATACAAATAAATAATGAGTCCATTACAGTACCTTGAAGTGGTGTTTTGTGTTCTTTCGCTAACGGAGCTCACGAGATTTTCTGTTAAGTTTTGTTTTGTGAAGTTTTCAAGTTTTGGGTAAAGATTCAATGGACTATGGAATAAGGAGTGGAAAGAGCCTAAGCTTGGGGATTCCCAAGGCACCCTAGGGTAATATCCAAGGACAACCAAGAGCCTAAGCTTGGGGATGCCCCGGATGGCATCCCCTCTTTCGTCTTCGTTCATCGGTAACTTTACTTGGAGCTATATTTTTATTCACCACATGATATGTGTTTTGCCTGAAGAGTCATTTTATTTTGTTAGTATTTTCTTGCTGTTACTTAGAATAATTTTTTGCATCTCTAGTTTGAATAAAAATGTCAAGGATAGCTTTTACCATGCTTATTTTGCAAGTATACATGTTGCTGTTTCAAAACAGAAAGTTTACCGTTGTTGCAAAAATTCCCTAGAAAATTCAGAATGTGATAAATGTTGAAACCTTTTGCATAATAATATCTGATAAATTTACTACAGTGGGAATTTTCTTTCATAATTTTTGGAGTTAGGGAAGTATGATGAATCTTGCATTGTTTACAGACTCTACTGTTTTGGCAGATTGCCGTTATGTTTGCATTGTTTGCATATGTTTTCTTGTATAATGATTCTATTTGAGGATAGGAGTATTAAATATGAAGAGGCATTTAGTATGCAATGTTGAATAATAATTTTAGTTATTTGTTACAGTAGAAAATGATAAGGTGTTTGCATCGGTTTATACTAACTTATCTCACAAGTCCTTGTTGAGTTTTGTGTGGATGAAGCTTTTGATATATAGGGAGACCGTGATATGAGAGGAATTAAGGAGACACAAAAGCTCAAGATTGGGGATGCCCAAGGCACCCCAAGATAGTATTTCAAGAAGTCTCAAGCGTCTAAGCTTGGGGATGCCCCGGTAGGCATCCCACCTTTTCTTCTTCAACAATTCTCGGTTAGTATCGGTTGAGCCTAAGTTTATGCTTCTTCACATGATGAGTGCTATCCTTGAAATGTCGTTTTATTTTGTTTTGCTGGCTGTTTAAATAAAATACCAAGATCTGAAATTCTTAAATGAGAGAGAGAGAGTCTTCACATAGCTACATAATTACTTAACTACTCATTGATCTTCACTTATATCTTTTTGGAGTAGTTTGCCATTTACTCGTGTGCCCCACTTATATCCTATAAGTAAATGGTTGAATGAATTGAATATCATAAATCTGAAATTATATATGTTTCATATGCTTATCCCATGGGGAGTAATGACTTTACATATAAGAAGTAGAGGTGGTAAATTTATTGAAGGTTAGCAAACATTGTATTGGTCACTTGAACAATTCATGAAAGAATATTGAAGGAAGAGAGATTTCACATACAAATATACTATCTTGGACATCTTTTGTAATTGTGAGCACTCATTAAAATATGACATGATAAACGGTTGATGTTGGACAATGAAGACAACGTAATGGGTTATGTTTTCTTATATCGGAAATAAAGTATATTGTCATGGATCGCCCAACATGTTGAGCTTGCCTTTCCCCCTCATGCTAGCCAAATTCCTTGCACCAAGTAGAGATTCTACTTGTGCTTCCAAACATCCCTTAAACCAGTATTGCCATGAGAGTCCACCATACCTACCTATGGACTGAGTAAGATCCTTCAAGTAAGTTGTCATCGGTGCATGCAATAAAAATTGCTCTCTAAATATGTATGATCTTTTAGTGTGGAGAAAATAAGCTTTATACGATCATTGTGATATGGAAGAAATAAAAGCGACGGACTGCATAATAAAGGTCCCTATCACAACTGGCAATATAAAGTGACGTTCCCTCGCATTAAGATTTTGTGCATCCAACTATAAAAGCGCATGACATCCTCTGCTTCCCTCTGTGAAGGGCCAATCTTTTACTTTTATGCAAGAGTCATGGTGATGTTCACCTTTACTTTTTACATTTTATCCTTTGGGAAGCACCTCGTGTTGGAAAGATTACTGATATATATATATATATATATATATATATATATATATATATATATATATATATATATATATATATATATATCCAATTGGATGTAAGGCATCATGAACTATTATTGTTGACATTACCCTTGAGGTAAAAGGTTGGGAGGCGAATCTATAAGCCCCTATCTTTCTCTCGTGGTCCGATTAAAACTTTGAACCCATAAATATCGCTGAGTGTTAGCAATTGTGAAAGACTAAATGATAGTTGAGTATGTGATGTTTGCTAAATCAAAGCTCTGACATAGACTCTTTCTGAAAATGAGATGAATTGCAATTGTTTGATGACTAATAACACGGTTTGTTAGTTTTCAAGAAAGTTTAAGATCTATACTTTAATATGTGAATAGTTTGTTACTTGATCATGCAATGTTCTATGAGTTGAGCTACTGTTATGACATATAATGATGCTAGAAAAGGTGATTGAAATTATCATTGATCAAACTTATGCACCTGCTAGATTTCACACTTCATAAATTCTTTCTTTTATCATTTACCTACTCGAGGACGAGCAGGAATTAAGCTTGGGGATGATGATACGTCTTCAACGCATCTATAATTTATGAAGTATTCATGCTATTATATTATCCATCTTGGATGTTTAATGGGCTTTACTACCCACCCCCTGGGCGCGCCCTCCATCCTCGTGGGCCCCTCGTGGCTCCCCTAACGTATTTCTTCCTCTTATATATACAAATATACCCTAAAACCATCGAGGAACAGAATAGATGGGGAGTTCCGCCGCCGCAAGCCTCTGTAGCCACCAGAAACCAATCGGGACCCTGTTCTGGCACCCTGCCGGAGGGGGGATCCCTCACCTGTGGCCATCTTCATCATCCCGGCGCTCTCCATGACGAGGAGGGAGTAGTTCACCCTCGGGGCTGAGTGTATGTACCAGTAGCTATGTGTTTGATCTCTCTCTCTCTCTCTCTCTCTCTCTCTCTCTCTCTCTCTCTCTCTCTCTCGTGTTCTTGATTTGGCACGATCTTGATGTATAGCGAGCTTTGCTATTATAGTTGGATCTTATGATGTTTCTCCCCCTCTACTCTCTTGTAATGGATTGAGTTTTCCCTTTGAAGTTATATTATCAGATTGAGTCTTTAAGGATTTGAGAACACTTGATGTATGTCTTGCGTGGGATAACCATGGTGACAATGGGGTATTCTATTGATTCACTTGATATATGATTTGGTGATCAACTTGCGGGTTTCGTGACCTTGGGAATCTATGCATAGGGGTTGGCACACATTTTCGTCTTGACTCTCCTGTAGAAACTTTGGTGCACTCTTTGAAGTACATTGTGTTGGTTTGAATAGATGAATCTGAGATTGTGTGATGCATATCGTATAATCATACCCACGGATACTTGAGGTGACAATGGAGTATCTAGGTGACATTAGGGTTTTGGTTGATTTGTGTCTTAAGGTGTTATTCTAGTACGAACTCTATGATAGATTGACCGAAAAGAATAGCTTCGTGTTATTTTACTCCGGACTCTTGAGCAGAAAGAATAACTTTGAGATGGTTTCGTACCATACCATAATCTCTTCGTTTGTTCTCCGCTATTAGTGACTTTGGAGTGACTCTTTGTTGAATGTTGAGGGATAGTTATATGATCTAGTTATGTTATTATTGTTGAGAGAACCTGCACTAGTGAAAGTATGAACCCTGGGCCTTGTTTCCTAGCATTGCAATACCGTTTACGCTCACTTTTATCATTAGTTACCTTGCTGTTTTTATATTTTCATATTACAAAACCTATATCTACCATCCATATTGCACTTGTATCACCATCTCTTCGCCGAACTAGTGCGCCTATACAATTTACCATTGTATTGGGTGTGTTGGGGACACAAGAGACTCTTTGTTATTTGGTTGCAGGGTTGCTTGAGAGTGACCATCCTCATCCTACGCCTCCCACGGATTGATAAACTTTAGGTCATCCACTTGAGGGAAATTTGCTACTGTCCTACAAACCTCCGCACTTGGAGGCCCAACAACGTCTACAAGGAGAAGGTTGCAGACTAGACATCAGTCATCATACCCAGCTTTTGTCAAAACGTTCATAATGTCAGCATCTGCTCCGGCAATAGGTTTGTCACCTAGCGGTGCATCAAGGACATAATACTTCTGTGCAGCAATGAGGATAATCCTCAGATCACGAATCCAATCCGCACCATTGCTACTAACATCTTTCAACTTATTTTTCTCTAGGAACATATCAGAAATAAACGGGGAACAACATCGCGATCTATTGATCTACAACATAGATATGCAAATACTTTCAGGACTAAGTTCATGATAAATTAAAGTTCAATTAATCATATTACTTTAGAACTCCCACTTAGATAGACATCCCTCTAATCATCTAAGTGATCACGTGATCCATATCAACTAAACCATGTCCGATCATCACATGAGATGGAGTAGTTTTCAATGGTGAACATCACTATGTTGATCATATCTACTATATGATTCACGCTCGACCTTTCGGTCTCAGTGTTCCGAGGCCATATCTGCATATGCTAGGCTCGTCAAGTTTAACCCGAGTACTCTGCGTGTGCAAAACTAGCTTGCACCCGTTGTATGTGAACGTAGAGCTTATCACACCAGATCAACACGTGGTGTCTCAGCACGAAGAACTATAGCAACGGTGCATACTCAGGGAGAACACTTATACCTTGAAATTTAGTGAGAGATCATCTTATAATGCTACCGCAAATCAAAGCATAATAAGATGCATAAAGGATAAACATCACATGCAATCAAAATATGTGGCATGATATGGCCATCATCATCTTGTGCTTTTGATCCCCATCTCCAAAGTACTGTCATGATCTCCATTGTTACTGGCATGACACCATGATCTCCATCATCTTGATCTTTTATCAACATGTCGTCACATGGTCGTCTCACCAGCTATTGCTTTTGCAACTATTGCTATCACATTGCGATAAAGTAAAGCAATTACATGGCACTTCCATCTTATGCAATAAAGAGACAACCATAAGGCTCCTGCCAGTTGCCGATAACTTTAACAAAACATGATCATCTCATACAACAATTTATATCTCATCACGTCTTGACCATATCACATCACAACATGCCCTGCAAAAACAAGTTCGACGTCCTCTACTTTGTTGTTGCAAGTTTTACGTGGCTGCTACAAGATGAGTAAGAACCGTTCTTACCTATGCATCAAAACCACAACGATAGTTCGTCAAGTTAGTGTTGTTTTAACCTTCTCAAGGACTGGGCGTAGCCACACTCGGTTCAACTAAAGTTGGAGAAACTGACACCCACCAGCCACCTGTGTGCAAAGCACGTCGGTAGAACCACTCTCGTGTAAGCGTACGCGTAATGTCGGTCCGGGCCGCTTCATCCAACAATACCGCCGAACCAACGTATGATATGCTGGTAAGCAGTATGACTTGTATCGCCCACAACTCACTTGTGTTCTACTCGTGCAAATAACATCTACGCATAAACCTGGCTCGGATGCCACTGTTGGGGAACGTAGTAATTTCAAAAAAAATCCTAGGCACACGCAAGATCATGGTGATGCATAGCAATGAGAGGGAAGAGTGTTGTCTACTACACAACCTTCTTCTTGTAGACATTGTTGGGCCTCCAAGTGCAGAGGTTTGTAGGACAGTAGCAAATTTCCCTCAAGTGGATGACCTAAGGTTTATCAATCCGTGGGAGGCGAGGGATGAAGATGGTCTCTCTCAAGCAACCCTGCAACCAAATAACAAAGAGTCTCTTGTGTCCCCAACACACCCAATACAATGGTAAATTGTATATGTGCACTAGTTCGGCGAAGAGATGGTGATACAAGTGCAATATGGATGATAGATATAGGTTTTTGTAATCTGAAAATATATAAACAGCAAGGTAACTAATGATAAAAGTGAGCACAAGCAGTGCGTTGAAACAAGGGCTAAGGTTCATACTTTCACTAGTGCAAGTTCTCTCCACAATAATAACATAATTGGATCATATAAATATCCCTCAACATGCAGCAAAGAGTCACTCCAAAGTCACTAATAGCGGAGAACAAATGAAGAGATTATGGTAGGGTACGAAACCACCTCAAAGTTATTCTTTCAGATCGATCTATTCAAGAGTTCGTACTAGAAAAACACCTTAAGACACATATCAACCAAAACCCTAATGTCACCCAGATACTCCATTGTCACCTCAAGTATCCGTGGGTATGATTATACGATATGCATCACACAATCTCAGATTCATCTATTCAAACCAACACAAAGTACTTCAAAGAGTGCCCCAAAGTTTCTACCGGAGAGTCAAGACAAAAACGTGTGCCAACCCCTATGCATAGATTCCCAAGGTCACGGAACCCGCAAGTTGATCACCAAAACATACATCAAGTGAATCAATAGAATACCCCATTGTCACCACGGTTATCCCACGCAAGACATACATCAAGTGTTCTCAAATCCTTAAAGACTCAATCCGATAAGATAACTTCAAAGGGAAAACTCAATCCATTACAAGAGAGTAGAGGGGGAGAAACATCATAAGATCCAACTATAATAGCAAAGCTCGCGATACATCAAGATCGTGCCAAATCAAGTACACGAGAGAGAGAGAGAGAGAGAGAGAGAGAGAGATCAAACACATAGCTACTGGTACATACCCTCAGCCCCGAGGGTGAACTACTCCGTCCTCGTCATGGAGAGCGCCGGGATGATGAAGATGGCCACCGGTGAGGGATCCCCCCTCCGGCAGGGTGTCGGAACAGGGTCCCTATTGGTTTTTGGTGGCTACAGAGGCTTGCGGCGGCGAAACTCCCGATCTATTCTGTTCCCCGAAGTTTTTAGGGTATATGGATATATATAGGCGAAAGAAGTCGGTTAGGGGAGCCACAAGGGCCCCACGAGGGTGGAGGACGCGCCCAGGGGGTGGGCGCGCCCCCTGCCTCGTGCCTTCCTCGTTGCTTCCCTTGCGTACACTCCAAGTCTTCTGGATTGCTTCCGTTCCAAAAATAACTCTCCTAAAGGTTTCATTCCGTTTGGACTCCATTTGATATTCCTTTTCTGCAAAACACTGAAACAAGGAAAAAAATCAGAAACTGGCACTAGGCTCTGGGTCAATAGGTTAGTCCCAAAAATAATATAAAAGTGCATAGTAAAGCCCATTAAACATCCAAGATGGATAATATAATAGCATGAATACTTCATAAATTATAGATACGTTGGAGACGTATCAGCATCCCCAAGCTTACTTCCTGCTCGTCCTCGAGTAGGTAAATGATAAAAGAAATAATTTATGAAGTGTGAATGCTAGCAGGTGCATAAGTTTGATCAATGATAATTTTGATCACCTTTTCTAGCATCATTATATGTCATAACAGTAGCTCAACTCATAAAACTTCTCATGATCAAGTAACAAACTATTCACATGTTAAAGCATAGATCATAAACTTTCTTGGAAACTAACAAACTGTGTTATTAGTCATCAAACAATTACAATTCATCTTATTTTCAGGAAGAGTCTATGTCAGAGCTTTGATTTAGCAAATCCCACATACTCAACTATCATATAGTCTTCCATGATTGCTACCACTCAAAGCATATTTTTAGAACAAATAGTATTCATTGAACACAGAGAAAGATAGGGGCTTAATGTTTCGCCTCCCAACCTTTTACCTCAAGGGTAGTGTCAACAATAATAATTCATGATCAAATATATTTGAATGGCCATATATTCTCAGATCTTTCCATCACATGATGCTTGCCAACTAAAGAGTAGGTTGGAATGAGAAGGAATACTACTGACTCTTGCATAAAAGTAAAAGATAGGCCCTTCGCAGAGGGAAGCAGGGATTTGCAGAGGTGCCAGAGCTCGAAGCTAAAACATAGATGAGAATAATTTTGAGAGGTATGCTTTCATTGTCAACATAACGACCAAGAGTTCCCAATACCTTCCATACTAGATACATTATAGGAGGTTCTCACGCAGAAAGGTAAAGTTTTTACTCCCCCTCCACCAACATTCACACTCCATGGCTTGTCTGAAACAACGGGTGACGTCCAACTATCAACATTCCTGGGGGAGTTTTGTTTAAATTATTTGCAAATTTGTTTGTGATTTTTTGATCATAGGACTGGGCATCCCAGTTACCAGCCATTTTCTCGTGAATGATGAGAGGAGTCCACTCATCGTGAGAATAACCCGCCTAGCATGGAAGATACTGGTAGCCCCTAGTCGCTACATGAGCGATTCGGGCATACAAAATAGATTATTATTTGAAGGTTTAGAGTTTGGCACATGCAAATTTACTTGGAGCGGTGTAAATACCACATATAGGTAGATATGGTGGAAACTCTTGGAAGAAACTTGGTTCAAGGAATTTGGATGCACAAGAAGTATTCCCGCTTAGTACAGATATTTTGGCTAGCAAAGGATTCTAAATAGCAAGCATCACATGTTAGAGGATCCACAACAATATAACTTATATACAAATATACCCAAGCATAACTCATTATGTTGTCTTCCTTGTCCAACTTCAACTAATTTGCTCAGGTTTGAAAATAATTAATGGGGCTAACAATCATAGAAGATGTCCAAGATAGTATATTTATATGTGAAATCTCTCTTCCTTCAATTTTATTTCATGAATTGTTCAAGTGACCAATACAATGTTTGCTAACCTTCAAAAAATTTACCACCTCTACTTCTTATATGTGAAGTCATTACTCCACATGGGAAAGGCATATGAAACATATATAATTTCAGATTTATGACATTCAAATCATTCAACCATTTACTCATAGGATATAAGTGAAGCACACGAGTAAATGACAAACTATACCAAAAAATATAAGTGAAGATCAATGAGTAGTTAAATAATTATGTAGCTATGTGAAGACTCTCTCTCATTTAAGTGTTGGGGAACGTAGTAATTTCAAAAAAATTCCTACGCACACGCAAGATCATGGTGATGCATAGCAACGAGAGGGGAGAGTGTTGTCCACGTACCCTCGTAGACAGAAAGCGGAAGCGTTAGCACAACGCGGTTCATGTAGTCGTACGTCTTCACGATCTGACCGATCAAGTACCAAACGTACGGCACCTCCGAGTTCAGCACACGTTCAGCCCGATGACGTCCCTCGAACTCCGATCCAGCAGGACTGGCACACAGCTTTCCAGCAGGCCTGTAGAGCACCTTTATAATCATCGTGTTGCTCCTCCAGCAGGCCTGGCACACAGCGGTGCTTCCAGGACGTAATTCTTCTGTGCAACAATGAGGATAATCCTCAAGTTACGGACCCAGTCAGTGTAATTGCTACCACCATCTTTCAACTTTGCTTTCTCAAGGAACGCATTAAAATTTAATGGAACAACAACACGAGCCATCTATCTGCAATCAACATAGACAAGCAAGTACTATCAGGTACTAAGTTCATGATAAATTTAAGTTCAATTAATCATATTACTTAAGAACTCCCACTTAGAAAGACATCCCTCTAATCTTCGAAGTGATCACGTGATCCAAATCAACTAAACCATAACCGACCATCACGTGAAATGGAGTAGTTTTCAATGGTGAACATCACTGTGTTGATCATATCTACTGTATGATTCACGCTCGACCTTTCGGTCTCAGTGTTCCGAGGCCATATCTGCATATGCTAGGCTCGTCAAGTTTAACCTGAGTATTCTGCGTGTGCAAAACTGGCTTGCACCCATTGTAGATGGACGTAGAGCTTATCACGCCCGATCATCACGTGGTGTCTGGGCACGATTTAACTTTGGCAATGGTGCATACTCAGGGAGAACACTTTTATCTTGAAATTTAGTGAGATATCATCTTATAATGCTACCGTCAATCAAAGCAAGATAAGATGCATAAAAGATAAACATCACATGCAATCAATATAAGTGATATGATATGGCCATCATCATCTTGTGCTTGTGATCTCCATCTCCGAAGCACCTCCATGATTGCCATCGTCACCGGCGCGACACCTTGATCTCCATCGTAGCATCGTTGTCGTCTCGCCAATCTTATGTTTCTACGACTATCGCTACCTCTTAGTGACAAAGTAAAGCATTACAGGGCGATTGCATTGCATACAATAAAGCGGCAACCATATGGCTCCTGCGATTGCCGATAACTTCGATTACAAAACATGATCATCTCATACAATAAAATTTAGCATCATGTCTTGAACATATCACATCACAACATGCCCGGCAAAAACAAGTTAGACGTCCTCTACTTTGTTGTTGCAAGTTTTACGTGGCTGCTACAGGCTTAGCAAGAACCGTTCTTACCTACACATCAAAACCACAACGATAGTTTGTCAAGTTGGTGTTGTTTTAACCTTCGCAAGGACCGGGCGTAGCCACACTCGGTTCAACTAAAGTGAGAGAGATAGACACCCGCCAGTCACCTTTAAGCAACGAGTGCTCGCAACGGTGAAAACAGTCTCGCGTAAGCGTACGCGTAATGTCGGTCCAGGCCACTTCATCTCACAATACCGCCGAACCGAAGTATGACTTGCTGGTAAGCAGTATGACTTATATCACCCACAACTCACTTGTGTTCTACTCGTGCATATGACATCTACGCATAAAACCTGGCTCGGATGCCACTGTGTTGGGGAACGTAGTAATTTCAAAAAATTTCCTACGCACACGCAAGATCATAGTGATGCATAGCAACGAGAGGGGAGAGTGTTGTCCACGTACCCTCGTAGACCGAAAGCGGAAGCATTAGCACAACATGGTTGATGTAGTCGTACGTCTTCACGATCCGACCGATCAAGTACCGAACGTACGGCACCTCCGAGTTCAGCACACGTTCAGCCCGATGACGTCCCTCGAACTCTGATCCAGCTGAGTGTTGAGGGAGAGTTTCGTCAGCACGACGGCATGGTGACGATATTGATGATCTACCGACGCAGGGCTTCGCCTAAGCACCGCTACAGTATTATCGAGGTGGACTATAGTGGAGGGGGGCACCGCACACGGCTAAAAGATCAACTGATCAATGTTGTGTCTATTTGGTGCCCCCTGCCCCCGTATATAAAGGAGCAAGGGGGGTGCGGCTGGCCAAGGGAGAGGGCGGCTGAGGAGTCCTACTCCCACCGAGTAGGACTCCCCCTTCCTAGTTGGATTAGGACTTGGGAGGGGGAAGGAGTGGAGGAGAAGAAGGAAGGGGGGGCGCCCCCCCCCCTCTCCTTGTCCTATTCGGACTGGGGGAGGGGCGCGCGGCCCAGGCCTAGCCGCCTCTCCTCCCTTCCACCTAGGCCCATTAAGGCCCATTATGTTCCCGGGGGGTTCCGGTAACCTCCTGGTACACCGGTAAAATCCCGATTTCACCTGGAACACTTCAGATATCCAAACATAGTCTTCCAATATATCAATCTTCATGTCTCGACCATTTCGAGACTCCTCGTCATGTCGGTGATCACATCCGGGACTCCGAACAACGTTCGGTACATCAAAACATATAAACTCATAATATAATCACATCGAAACGTTAAGCGTGCGGACCCTACGGGTTCGAGAACTATGTAGACATGACCGAGACATGTCTCCGGTCAATAACCAATAGCGTAACCTGGATGCTCATATTGGCTCCCACATATTCTACGAAGATCTTTATCGGTCAGACCGCATAACAACATACGTTGTTCCCTTTGTCATCGGTATGTTACTTGCCCGAGATTCGATCGTTGATATCTCAATACCTAGTTCAATCTTGTTACCGGCAAGTCTCTTTACTCGTTCCATAATACATCATCCCGCAACTAACTCATTAGTTGCATTGCTTGCAAGGCTTAAGTGATGTGAATTACCGAGAGGGCCCAGAGATACCTCTTCGACAATCGGAGTGACAAATCCTAATCTCGAAATACGCCAACCCAACAAGTACCTTCGGAGAAACCTGTAGAGCACCTTTATAATCACCCGATTTACGTTGCCAGGACGTTTCAGTAGCACACAAAGTGTTCCTCCGGTAAACGGGAGTTGCATAATCTCATAGTCATAGGAACATGTATAAGTCATGAAGAAAGCAATAGCATCATACTAACCGATCGTGTGCTAAGCTAACGGAATGGGTCATGTCAATCACATCATTCTCCTAATGATGTGATCCCATTAATCAAATGACAACTCATGTCTATGGTTAGGAAACATAACCATCTTTGATCAATGAGCTAGTCTAGTAGAGGCATACTAGTGACACTGCTTGTCTATGTATTCACACATGTATTATGTTTCCGGTTAATACAATTCTAGCGTGAATAATAAACATTTATCATGATATAAGGAAATAAATGATAACTTTATTATTGCCTCTAGGGCATATTTCCTTCATTAAGAATTTCAGATCTTGGTATTTTATTCAAACAGCAAGCAAAGCTAAAGAAAATAAAATGACGCTCCAAGCAAAACACATATCATGTGGTGAATAAAAATATAGCTCCAAGTAAAGTTACCGATGAACGAAGACAAAAGAGGGGATGCCATCCGGGGCATCCCCAAGCTTAGGCTCTTGGTTGTCCTTGAATATTACCTTGGGGTGCCTTGGGAATCCCCAAGCTTAGTCTCTTGCCACTCCTTATTCCATAGTCCATCGAATCTTTACCCAAAACTTGGAAACTTCAGAACACAAAACTTAACAGAAAATCTCGTGAGCTCCGTTAGCGAACGAAAACAAAACACCACTTAGGTACTCTTGTGAACTCATTCTAAATTCATGTTGGTGTAATATCTACTGTATTCCAACTTATCTATGGTTCATACCCTCCGAGTATATATTACTCACAGATTCATCAAAATAAGCAAACAACACATAGAAAAACAGAATCTATCAAAAACAGAACAGTCTGTCGTAATCTGTATCAAACGTATACTTCTGGAACTCCAAAAATTCTAAAATAAATTGGTGGACCTGAGGAATTTTTCTAGTAATCATCTACAAAAAGAATCAACTAAATAGCACACTCCAGTAAAAAGTTTTAGCTAATCTCGTGAGCGCTAAAGTTTCTGTTTTTTACAGCATGATCATAAAGACTTCACCCAAGTCTTCCCAAAGGTTCTACTTGGCACAAACACTAATTAAAACACAAAACCACATCTAAACAGAAGCTAGATGGATTATTTATTACTAAACAGAACCAAAAAGCAATAAGCTAAAATAAAATTGGGTTGTTGTCGGTGTCAAAACCGGCGGATCTCGGATAGGGGGTCCCGAACTGTGCGTCTAGGCGGATGGTAACAGGAGACAAGGGACACGATGTTTTTACCCAGGTTCGGGCCCTCTCGATGGAGGGAATACCCTACTCCTGCTTGATTAATATTGATGATATGGGTAGTACAAGAGTAGATCTACCACGAGATCAGAGAAGCTAAACCCTAGAAGCTAGCCTATGGTATGATAGTTGTTCGTCCTACGGACTAAAACCCTCCGGTTTATATAGACACCGGATAGGGTTAGGGTTACACAGAGTCGGTTACAATGGTAGGAGATCTACATGTCCGTATCGCCAAGCTTGCCTTCCACGCCAAGGAAAGTCCCATCCGGACACGGGACGAAGTCTTCAATCTTGTATCTTCATAGTCTAGGAGTCCGGCCAAAGATGATAGTTCGGCTATCCGGACACCCCCTAGTCCAGGACTCCCTCAGTAGCCCCTGAACCAGGCTTCAATGACGATGAGTCTGGCGCGCATATTGTCTTTGGCATTGCAAGGCAGGTTCCTCTTCCGAATACTTCATAGAAGGTTTTGAACACAAGGATAGTGTCCGGCTCTGCAAAACAAGTTCCACATACTACCGTAGAGAGAATAACCTTTGCACAGATCTGCTGACATATTCCGCGGCGTGACATCACACCACGGCCGGACCTTTATTCGAATCGTTTTTTACTGTCCACCTCAGCGCGTTTAGCGAGGCGGTTTCCTTGGCACGTCTTATCAAAGCGTAGATCATGCCCCCTTATTCCGGGATCCTCATCAATACGGACGTGGGTAACCCAACTGTGCCCGTTGGCATGCCTCCTCTATCGAAGGCGAGTCCCAATCGACCACGGGGAGGGCTCTTGGTATTCAACCTCTTTATAATGAGACCAAGGCCCTCTTCTTTTTTCCACCCTCCATCGAGTTCACCTCGCGCTTCGAGTTCTAACACCCAAAGCTTCAGATTTAGGCGCTTCACACC
Organism: Aegilops bicornis; assembly: GCA_021605145.1. Classification (NCBI taxonomy): domain Eukaryota; kingdom Viridiplantae; phylum Streptophyta; class Magnoliopsida; order Poales; family Poaceae; genus Aegilops; species Aegilops bicornis. The sequence continues at coordinate 129,336,661 of CM038675.1, read as the reverse complement.
TTCGACGATGTCCGGCTCCGACCTGCTCGGCCGATGGATGTCTTCTTCCACACGAAGAAGATGTGCTAAAGCTGCGAGACGCTGGTATCTAACCGCGAGATTTCAGATAGGCTGCCTGCAATAGGGCAGGTCATTCCCACTCCGAGCCCGGGCGAGAGCATGGTGTTCGTGTCTCACTTCCTTCGGGTTTAGGCTTCCGACGGATCCCTTTGTGCGGGGCTCATGTTTTATTATGGGCTGGATTTCCATGACTTGAACTGAGTCCATCCTCCATATCTCGTCATTCATTGTCGTATGTGAAGCCTTCCTCCATATTACCCCTCACTTTGGATTGTGGCTCAAGACCTTCAAGGTGGAGCCGAAGATGATCGAGGGGCAACAAGCAGAGTGCGGAGGGGCGGTCATAAGCAAGTGTGCTGATGCTCCGTGGCCCGAGGGCTCTTTTCAGGAGGATCTTGGTTTGTGGCAACGGGAGTGGTTTTATATCACCACTCCCAGGGGCACCAAATGGGTGGCGCCACCCACCTTTCGCTCAGGTCCACCACAGCGGCTAGCATCATGGGTCAACCGGGGGCTTGACTGGGGGCCGTCCAAGGACGTTCCTCTGTTGCAGCGCCGTATTCGAGACCTCCAAGAAAGAGAGATCAATCTGGTCGCAGTGGCGCAAGTTATGTTGATTCGGCGCCGCCTCAGAACGCCGGCCCCTCCGTCTGTGGGAATTCAATCCGGAGGGACCACGAGCTCTCCAACATTTTATGGGTACGATGCCCGTAGAGATGTATAAACTGTTCTTCGGATCACAAGAGAAGTGTCCGGACCTGACTGAGGACGCAGGACTAAGATGCAATCGCCCAGATACTCAAGTAAGTAGTCCTGTATCCGGACAGGCTGTCCGTTCATTTATCATAGACTTGCCCTTAAAGGAGTTGTTTCTTGAACAGGAGTGGATAGCGAAGGCAAAGTTGATAAAGTGTCCGGCTCCCCTCCCAGAGACCACGCCGGATCCCATGCTGACCAAGATGTTGAAGGCCGCGCCTTTAAAAGAAGGCGAGGGCGGAGCAGGGAAGCAACTGCCTCCACGAAGGAGGCTTTCGAGGAAGGAGGGATCAAAAGTCCCACCCTCCAAGGAGAGAAGAGGACCGCTTCGGAAGATCCGGAGGTCAAGGCCTCAAAGAGGGGAAAGAAATCTTCGTCAGAGAGCCCGGCGCTGGGAAGTACCCCAACCGCACTATTTCCTCAAGGGGAACAGCCATCCAATGAAATGTAAGTAAAAAGAAGGAGTCTTGTAAAAAGGGGCATCCCTGTATTTATTTCTGAAGATAACCGAGATTATACCTTGTAGTTCGGATCTCAGCCCTTCTCAGCAGAGCTCGTCTTCGGGGGATCTTCTTCCGGAGATGATGGAGAGCGAGACGCCTCCACTTGTCGCACCTTCATGCGAGGCGGACGACCCCGAGGTGTCGTCGCGGAGGGTTTCCCCGAGTCCGGTGGGGCCGGAAGGTCCGGCGCCAACTGGCGTGCGGTCGGAGGAGCTGAAGGATCTGCTCGGCGGCGGCTATCTCGTAAGATCACCGTGCGCTAATGGGTACGGTGATTGAAAGAATTGCATCCGCGGAGAGCGGATTGCATGAAGCCGCCGAAGCTTATCGACGGGTTCGAGGTACGCAAAAATGATGTACCTTCGACATTTATGCATATAGAATGCGCCTGTATAGATAGTAGCCCCGAGACTCGGTATGTTGTCAAAATTGACAGCGTGCGAGGATCATAATCTCAATTATAACATTGCGCCGCTCCTAAATAGGTGGCGGGCGTCCGTTAACGGTCGGACTGATGAATTTGCCAAACTAAAGCGACAACTTGACGAGGCGGATGCGCACATCGCGCTGGTCAATAAACGGTTTGACGAGTCACAAGGTATGCGACTTCTCCGTGGACACCTGGTAAGGGAGCTTGACGCCCATGCCTTACTACTTGTATGCTTTTGATGCAGACGGTGCCGCTGATGTGGAGGAGCTGCGGGCGGAGCTCGCCCGAGCAAAAGCGCAAGCCAAAAATAGTAATGCGGCCGCTTATAGGCGGCCGAAGAGCTAAAAGCCGAATGGGCTGCTCACTGCCAAAACAAAGAGGAAATGGTCGATATGGCCATAAAGTTGAAGAGTACTACCGACCGCTGCGAGGTTCTTGAAAAAGAACGTCAAGCGGAGCAAGAGGACCTGAAAAAGGCCACCGCCGAATCCAAGGATGCCCGTTCCGCTATGAGAGCTGCCAAGGGGGAGCTGAGTCAGGCCGGGGCTATTGCGGCTGGAAAACCGCTTTCTGCGGAGGAAATATACGGATCCGAAGTATGCTCGGTTGGACAAGTTGTGGAGTTCAGAGGATGCTTATCTCGACTTAGCGGCGAAGCGCTTGTGGACGCGTTGAGCACTTCCGAGGCGGAAGGGGCATGAAGGGAAGAGCTATATTGGTCGCAATTCCATAGTCCGGAGCGTCCTCTTCCGTTGACCGATCGGTTGGCCGAATGGGCCGAGCTGAATCGATTATCCGGACTTGCCATAAAGCATGTCATGACTCATTTGTGGTCAGGAGGACCCCAGCCGAAGAGTTATTTTGGCTTAGTACAGCAGTTCCTTGGTGCGGTTCTGCGTATCGACGCAATGAAGCGGTCGGCATGCATAGAGGGAGCGCGGATGGCTCTTGCGCGTGTCAAGACATACTGGGCGGAGATGAAGGCCACCGATGTTGCATCCCAAGACTCGGACAGGAGCCGAGTACCAGCCAAGCACTATTTTGAGGAAGTCCTGCAGGGCGCTCGCTTAATAGAGACGCAGTGCTCGAAGGATATTATGTTTAAATGACATGTATGATTTGTGAAAACAATGTTTTAATATAATATAAGAGCTTTTTATACTTGTGCGTTCAAGTATTAAAACGCCTCCTGTGCGGCCGTTGATGTATATGTGTATATAACCTGAAAGATGGCAGTCTTTGGCTTCAGCCCCCACGCACATAGTGCGGGGGTGTTTGCAAAAAGGGCGCATTTTCACACTTAATCCAATGTATTGGTCCTGTGAAGGAGGTGATAGCGTAGAAAACTAGGCAACCGGACTATAATGCTTTATCACTTTCACTTAGCCATAGGAGCTCGATGGTGGGGCTACTATATAGCCCCTAGGGGCACCGCGCTCTCCCGAATTCGGGGCGCGTATGTGCCTGACCGGGAAACGGCCCTTCGTCAATGCGGGGGAATTCTAAACATTCCGCTGGGTCATCGAGTGGTTGACCAGTCTCACGCTATATCATGACAGTCAGTTTTAGCTTTCTCCACTGAGGTGCTCAACCCAGCTCAACCGAGGCACAATCGCAGTGGTTCTCCCAGTGCTACCTTAGCCGATATAGCGGAACGTAAGGTACCAAAACATGGGAGCCGGGCAAACCCAACAATTGACCAAAGACATGATTCGGAGCTAATGCATATAAGGCCTAACTCGAGACGCCGAACACTCCCTAAGGTATTCGGTCTTTATGAAAACGGGCAGAATAATGCCCTAAGCCCCGTGTCCGTGCACGCCGCATAAAAATTCTGGTGCGGCCGATGCCAAAACGCCAGCCTCCTCCTCGGTTATAGTAAGAAACCGGGGGATGTATATCAACAAGAGACAGTAAAAAAAAGGTTTACGCAAGGTCTTAATCTGAAAAGAATCCTTGCGACGGGTCCCTGCTGCACGTCTGCGCCTGTGTCTCCGTTGTGTCGTATCCTGGACGGGTGTAGCATGGTGTTCATCTGTAGAAGAGAAGAATTTAGTTGGAAAGAAAAAATATCATGCGAGAAATGTACTTTATATTAAATAAACAGAGTACGGTTCGGAAGGTGAATAAAATTGAGCTTTATTGTCTCTTGTTGTACGTCGTGCAGCCCCTTGTATGGGGGTATGCCGCTAGTAGGCGCCAGACTCGTCAAGCCGTGTCCGGGGTTTGAATGACCTATTCAGGTGCTTTGATTAGCGGAGCCAGATTGGTGTGGGGCTGTCAAGGCAGTCTCACGTTCTTCCGTACTCGAGTAACACTTAATACTCCCTTTTAATGAGATGATATCGCGTGGACCGGGCATTTTGAGTGTAAGAGATGCATAATGCGGTATTGCGTTAAAGCGGGCGAAAGCTTCACGCCCCAGTAGTGCTTGATAGCTACTTTCGAATGGGGCGATGTGGAAGGTTAACTTTTCGCGGAAGTTGTCGGATGAGCCGAACACAACTTCTAGCGAGGGAGCCCGCATAATGGGCATATGTGCTGGCATTATTCCTTTAAAGGAAGTGTTGCTATGGCTAATTTTGGTTGGGTCTATCCCCATCCTGCGGATTGTGTCCTGATATATCAGGTTTATGTCATCGCCGCCATCCATGAGGACTTCGTAAATTGGAATCCGTCGATTATAGGATCCAATATCAAGGCAGTCCATCCTGCGTCCGGATACTTTCGGAGTAGTCACGATGGTCGAAGGTGATTGGTTTTGACAACCGGTGTTGGTACCCCGCTTAGGTAGTCTCGTATGACGCGCATTTTAGTGGGCGCTCTGTTTTTCCCTTTTATCACTTGAAGTGAGTTCACTGTTTTGACTTTTTGTGGGAAATTCTTTTGTTTTCCGGGGCTCTGCTTGTGGTGCTCGTCATCATCCTGACTTGGTGTGTCAAGCCCCTTGTGTTCGGCGTTGAGTCTGCCGGACTGCTTGAAGACCCAACAATCTCTGTGGGTATGGTTTGCAGGCTTCCCGAGAGTACTGTGGATTTGGCATGTCTTGTCCAAGATTTTGTTTAAGTTGGATAGCTCATCGCTATTGTCCTTAAGGGGCAGTTTTTTATTGTTCTGTCGTGAGCTTTTGAATCCGGCATTGACTGCCGCGCTCTTTGTACCATTCCCCTTAATCCGGCGCTGGTCCTTGTTGCGTCGTGGTTTTCCATTTCCATCCCTTACTTCGGATGTACTTGGGTCGCTAGTGCTACATCTTGCCAGCCAACTATCCTCTCCCGCGCAAAAGCGGGTCATGAGGCTTGTTAATGCAGCCATGGTTCTCGGCTTCTCCTGGCCGAGGTGTCTGGCGAGCCATTTGTCTCGGACGTTGTGTTTGAAAGCTGCTAAGGCTTGGCGTCCGGACGATCGACTATTTGGTTCTTTTGGTGAGGAACCTGTTCCAGAATTTGCGGGCTGACTCTCCGGGTTGTTGAGTTATATGACTTAAATCGCTCTCAGATCCGGAGGACGGACATAAGTCCCTTGAAAATTTGCCCGAAAAGCATCCTCGAGCTCTTCCCAACTTCCAATTGTATTTCCAGGGAGGCTTTTGAGCCAATGCCGGGCTGGCCCTTTGAGCTTGAGGGGTAAGTTATGGCGTGGAGATCATCTCCTCTAGCCATGTGTATGTGGAGGATGTAATCCTCAATCCGCACTGTGGTCTGTTGTTCCGTCGTATGCCTCTATGTTTACGGGTTTGAATCCCGCTGGGAATTCGTGATCCAGCACCTCATCGGTGAAACACAGGGGGTGTGCGGCACCCCTATATTTGGGTGTGCCGTGATATTCGGATATTTTGCGTGTTACATTGCTTTGAGGAGCTTGTTTTCTCGGCCCATAGATGGACCTAACTGGGCCATCCTTTTGATGTGAATCCTTATGCGGATCGCATACCGGCTTGTGCGCGGCGCCATTTGCCGCTCTCTGTTTGCCGTGGGGTCGTCCATCCGACCGGGTGGCCTTCTTGCTTTTTGATTGTGGGGGCTCTACGGCCTCCTCATCGAATTCGGGCAGTAGTTTTCTCTTTGGGTAGCTCTTTGTTCGGCGACTGTCGCCGTATTTGTCTGCGGTGTTGAGTACTTTGCTCCATCTGATTCTGGGTGCATCTTCCGCTATTTTGAGCTTCCGCTTCTGCTTTTTCAGGCTACGCGCAGTGGCGACGAGCCTTTTGTGGAGGTTCTTCTGCTCCAACAATTTGTCCGGCGTGAGATCGTCCGGACTGTTATCTTCGCCGGGGACAGGTTGTTTATCCAAGTTGTCCTGTTCGGATGGTTGCTCGATAGCATGTTCGTCGTCCACCGGTTCGCCCTGCTCTATGGCTGGGTCTTTGTCGAGGCGGGACTTGGTGCGGCGTTTACGTTGCCGTTTTGACTGCTTTTCGAGGGATTTATCCTTCGTAGTGTCCCGTCGTTCCTCGTCGTCACTTCCTTTAGGTGTATCCACCATGTATACATCATGGGATGAGGTGGTTGTCCAGTATCCTATAGGTGCTGGTTCATGGTTGTCTCCTACATCGTCGTCCATACCGTCGCTGTCATCGGAGTCGAAATCGAGCACGTCGTTTAAGCTTTCGACAGTGGCTACGAAGTGGGCGGTGGGTGGGCGTTGAATTTCTTCGTCGTCCGCATCCCAACCTTCCTGGCCGTAGTCCGGCCAGGGCTCTCCTGACAAAGAAAGAGACTTTAATGAGTTCAGGATATCACCAAAGGGCGAGTGCTGAAAGATGTCCGCGGCAGTGAACTCCATAACCGGCGCCTACCGGATTCGATCGGCAGGGGCGCGGGAGTTTCGGAGTCCGGAAAGGAATCCGGCACCTGGGAGTCACGAGCTTTGCAAAGGACAGGGATGGTGTTCGGCTCAATCGCCATAGAGATTTCAGCCCCCGAGGTGATGTCCAACCAACCATCCTCGGTCGGCGAGATCGGCTCCGAATCAATGGTCGGAGCGGACACTATTGCGGCATCCAGGACACTGTTTGGCGGCAGAGTTAGATCATGCCCATCGAGATAGTGCGGCGCACTTTGTTGCGGCTCGAATCCGTCGAAGATCGAGTCTCCGCGGATGTCGGTTGTGTAGTTTAAACTTCCAAACATGACCTGATGGCCAGGGGCATAGCTTTCGATCTGCTCCATATGGCCAAGCGAATTGGCCCGCAGTGCAAAGCCGCCGAATACAAAGATCTGTCCGGGGAGTAAAGTCTCATCCTGGACTGCGTCGTTGCTGATGATTGAAGGAGCCATCGGGCCTATAGGTGACGACACAAAGGAACTCTCAATGAAAGCACCAATGTCGGTGTCAAAACCGGTGGATATCGGGTAGGGGGTCCCGAACTGTGCGTCTAGGCGGATGGTAACAGGAGACATGGGACACGATGTTTTTACCTGTGTTCGGGCCCTCTCGATGGAGGTAATACCCTACTCCCGCTTGATTAATATTGATGATATGGGTAGTACAAGAGTAGATCTACCACGAGATCGGAGAGGCTAAACCCTAGAAGCTAGCCTATGGTATGATAGTTGTTCGTCCTACGTACTAAAACCCTCCGGTTTATATAGACACCGGATAGGGTTAGGGTTACATAGAGTCGGTTACAATGGTAGGAGATCTACATATCCGTATCGCCAAGCTTGCCTTCCACGCCAAGGAAAGTCCCATCCGGACACGGGACGAAGTCTTCAGTCTTGTATCTTCATAGTCTAGGAGTCCGGCCAAAGATGATAGTTCGGCTATCCGGACACCCCCTAGTCCAGGACTCCCTCAGTTGCCTCCCAACAAGCGCTAATGTTTAACGCCCCTAGCTAGGCATGATGATTTCAGAGATGCTCACATAAAAGATAAGAATTGAAACATAAAGAGAGCATCATGAAGAATATGACTAGCACATTTAAGTCTAACCCACCTCCTATGCATAGGGATTTTGTGAGAGAACAACTTATGGGAACAATAATCAACTAGCATAGGAAGGCAAAACAAACATAACTTTAAAACTTTAAGCACATAGAGAGGAAACTTGATATTATTGCAATTCCTACAAGAATATATTCCTCCCTCATAATAATTTTAAGTAGCATCATGAATGAATTCAACAATATAACTAGCACCTAAAGCATTCTTTTCATGATCTACTTGCATAGAAAATTTACTACTCTCCACATAAGCAAAATTCTTCTCGTTCAGAATAGTGAGAGTATCATAAGAGACTTGAATACTATAAATTGTTTCCACATTAAAAGAGTAATGTTCAGAAAAAGGGGAATCATAATCATGACAAGTTTTATAAACATAGTCATCACTACTTTTTATAGCATAAGTTTCATCACAATAATCATCATAAGTAGCAACTTTGTTCTCATCATAATCGATTGAAACCCCTTCCAAGATAGTGGACTCATCACTAAATAAAGTCATGACCTCTCCAAATCCACTTTCATCAATATAATCATCATAGGTAGAAGGCATGCTATCATCATGACAACTTTGCATATCAAAACTTGAGAGGCTAAAAATATCATCTTCATTAGACATAGCATCCCTAAGCTTGGGACAAACATTAATTTCAGCAAATATATTCTCAAATGTGTCATCCTCATTAAACATAGCATCCCCAAGCTTGGACTTTTTCATATCATAAGCATAATCACTCTTATTATCAATAGTATGGATAGCACAAATAGTATAGCAATTATCATCATCACAATGAGTAGTAGGAGCAACATCGTTTGGGAGGGATACCTTTTTACCTTTGTTTATCCGTTTTTTTCTTTTTCTTCTTCACATCATGTACGGGTTTATCCCTCTTTTTTGAGCTCCTTATTGATGAGATTGGTTGAATAGAAAGCTCCTCCTCGTTACCTGATTCATCATAAGAAATAATAGGAGGATATTGGGAAGTCTCTTCCCTTTCATTGGTGTTCTCTTCATCTTCTATTTTCTTTATTTTCTTTATGTAATTGGCAATATAAGGATTTTTAATGCAATTCACTGCACAATACATATAAATTTCCTCTAGATCAAAATCAAGAAGTTTATCACGGGCAAATAATGAAAGATAGTTAGTTATTCGTTTCATTTCTTCATACCCCATAAGCAAACTAAGTACATTATGATGTGCAAGGGAAATCAAGCCATCACAATTTTTCGAAACGGTTACATCATGAAACAATTTGCATCGGATAGTTAAATGACCATGTTCATTACAATGTTCACAAGTACGGCTAAGAAAATTTAAATTTTTAGCACAAACATCAAGCCTTTCTTGCAACCATTTAGTTTCTAAGTACTTATGACTCTTGCAAAATCTATCTTCCCTAATTGGTGTGTACTTGCAAACTCTATGTATTCCACAAAAATCGACATGCTTATAAGAGATATTTTCATCATGACTAGTGAAATCATCATTAGTACTATGGATATTCAAAGAGTTAATACTAATAACATTGCAATCATGCTCATCATTCAAAGGTTTAGTGCCAAACATTTTATAGACTTCTTCTTCTAAGACTTGAGCACATTTTTCCTTCCCATCATTCTCACGAAAGATATTAAAAAGATGAAGCGTATGAGACAAACTCAATTCCATTTTTTTGTAGTTCTCTTTTATAGACTAAACTAGTGATAAAACAAGAAACAAAAAGATTTGATTGCAAGATCTAAAGATATACCTTCAAGCACTCACCTCCCCGACAACGGCGCCAGAAAAGAGCTTCATGTCTACTACACAACCTTCTTCTTGTAGACGTTGTTGGGCCTCCAAGTGTAGAGGTTTGTAGGACAGTAGCAAATTTCCCTCAAGTGGATGACCTAAGGTTTATCAATCCGTGGGAGGCGTAGGATGAAGGTGGTCTCTCTCAAGCAACCCTGCAACCAAATAACAAAGAGTCTCTTGTGTCCCCAACACACCCAATACAATGGTAAATTGTATAGGTGCACTAGTTCGGTGAAGAGATGGTGATACAAGTGCAACATGGATGATAGATATAGGTTTTTTTAATCTGAAAATATAAAAACAGCAAGGTAACTAATGATAAAAGTGAGCACAAACGTATTGCAATGCGTTGAAACAAGGCCTAAGGTTCATACTTTCACTAGTGCAAGTTCTCTCAACAATAATAACATAATTGGATCATATAACTATCCCTCAACATGCAACAAAGAGTCACTCCAAAGTCACTAATAGCGGAGAACAAACGAAGAGATTAGGGTAGGGTACGAAACCACCTCAAAGTTATTCTTTCGGATCGATCTAATCAAGAGTTCGTACTAGAATAACACCTTAAGACACATATCAACCAAAACCCTAATGTCACCTAGGTACTCCATTGTCACCTCAAGTATCGGTGGGTATGATTATACGATATGCATCACACAATCTCAGATTCATCTATTCAAACCAACACAAAGTACTTCAAAGAGTGCCCCAAAGTTTCTACCGGAGAGTCAAGACGAAAACGTGTGCCAACCCCTATGCACAAGTTCACAAGGTCACAGAACCCGCAAGCTGATCACCAAAACATACATCAAGTGGATCACGTGATATCCCATTGTCACCAGAGATATGCACGGCAAGACATACATCAATTGTTCTCAAATCCTTAAAGACTCGGTCTGATAAGATAACTTCAAAGGGAAAACTCAATCCATTACAAGAGAGTAGAGGGGGAGGAGCATCATAAGATCCAACTATAATAGCAAAGCTCGCGATACATCAAGATCTTATCACCTCAAGAACACGAGAAAGAGAGATCAAACACATAACTACTGGTACATACCCTCAGCCCCGAGGGTGAACTACTCCCTCCTCGTCATGGAGACCGCCGGGATGATGAAGATGGCCACCGGTGAGGATCCCTCCGGCTGTGGTGCCGGAATAGGGTCCCGATTGGTTTTTGGTGGCTACAGAGGCTTGCGGCGGCGGAACTCCTGATCTATTTTGTTCCCCGAAGTTTTTAGGGTATATGGATATATATAGGCGAAAGAAGTCGGTCAAGGGAGCCATGAGGGCCCAACGAGTGTGGAGGGCGCGCCCAGGGGGGTGGGCGTGCCCCCCTGCCTCGTGCCTTCCTCGTTTCTTCCCTTACGTACACTCTAAGTCTTCTCGATTGCTTCCGTTCCAAAAATAACTCTCCCAAAGGTTTCATTCCGTGTGGAGTCCGTTTGATATTCCTTTTCTGCGAAACACTGAAACAAGGGAAAAAATGAAACTCGCACCGGCTCGGGTCAATAGGTTAGTCCCAAAAATAATATAAAAGTGCATAGTAAAGCCCATTAAACATCCAAGATGGATAATATAATAGCATGAATACTTCATAAATTATAGATACATTGGAGACGTATCAAGTGTCGTCTACGTACCCTCGTAGACCATAAGCGGAAGCGTTATGACAACTCGGTACCAAACGTATGGCACCTCCGCGTTCAGCACACATTCAGCTCGGTGACATCCCGCGAACTCTCGATCCAATAGGGCTCGAGGGAGGGTTTCGTCAGCACGACGGCGTGATGACGATGTTGATGAAGCTACCGACGCAGAGCTTCGCCTAAGCACCGCTACGATATGACCGAGGTGGATTATGGTGGAGGGGGGCACCACACATGGCTGGGATAGATCAATGATCAACTTGTGTGTTCTAGGGTCCCCCTGCCCCCGTATATAAAGGAGCAAGGGGGAGGCCGGCTGGCCCCTGTAGGGCGCGCCGGGAGGAGGATTCCTCCTCCTAGTAGGAGTAGGACTCCCCTCTTTCCTACTCCTACTAGGAGGGGGAAAGGAAGGGGGAGAAGGAGAAGGAAAGCCACCCCCTCCCATCCTAGTCCAATTCGGACCAGAGGGGAAGGGGGCACGCGGCCTGCCCTGGCCGGCCCCTCTCTGACTCTCTCTCTCTCTCCACTAGGGCCCAACAAGGCCTGTCGGTGTCAAAACCGGCGGATCTCGGGTAGGGGGTCCCGAACTGTGCGTCTAGGCGGATGGTAATAGGAGACAAGGGACACGACGTTTTACCCAGGTTCGGGCCCTCTTGATGGAGGTAAAACCCTACGTCCTGCTTGATTAATATTGATAATGTGTGTTACAAGAGTAGATCTACCACGAGATCAAAGAGGCTAAACCCTAGAAGCTAGCCTATGGTATGATTGTTGTTCGTCCTATGGACTAAAGCCATCCGGTTTATATAGACACCGGAGAGGGCTAGGGTTACACAAAGTCGGTTACAAAGGTAGGAGATCTACATATCCGTATCGCCAAGCTTGCCTTCCACGCCAAGGAAAGTCCCATCCGGACACGGGACGAAGTCTTCAATCTTGTATCTTCATAGTCTTGGAGTCCGCCGATAATGATAGTTCGCTATCCGGACACCCCCTAGTCCGGAACTTCCTCAAGAGCCCCAAACCGGGCTTCAGCGAATGACGCAGTCCGGGCGCCAGATATTGTCTTCGGCGTTGCAAGGCGGGTTCTCCTTCAAACTTCATGTTCCCGCCGAATAGTGTCCAGCTTCCTTATAAATGTTGCGCTCCTTGGCTTCTACGCCCAAAGAATGGTCTTCTTCCACGTGTCGCATTTAATGCGAAAGGCCGGGATATTTTTACATTTTACCCCCTAGCCGTGAGAACGAGCCGCCTATAAGAAAGGCGAGGATCTAGATCCAGCTCACACCATCCTCCATCCGCAAGTTCTCATTGAAGCGCCTCTGACAAAAATCCATTCTATCATGGATAGCCGACGCGGCTCCACCTCTCGCGCTCCCAGCCTTAAGCCAGGAGATTGGGGGAGATGCTCAGTTCCACACAGCGAGCTAGTGGTACTTCAAACCGAGGGATATCTTCCCCCAGCTTTCATGGTTCCGGTTCGAGCCGGACTAGCCACCTACAAGGGTGGAAAGCAGGCGGAGAGCGTCCCCAACCCTTCCAAAGGGGAGAGGGTATGCTTTGTCCCCTATCTAATAAGGGGACTCGGATTTCCCATACATCCGTTTCTCCGGGGGCTCCTAGAGTTCTACGGACTCCAACTTCACCACCTCACGCCCGCCTCCATTTTGCACATCGCGGGCTTCGTAGCATTTTGCAAGCTGTTCTTGGGCATCGAGCCCCATTTTGCCCTGTGGAAGAGATTGTTTTGCCTCGCACCCCGTTCTCATGAGGGGTCGATATATCAAGTGGGCGGAGCCGAAATATGGCGCATCGCCGGGACCAGATATCTATCCGGCAGCCCGAAGAAGGCGTCTGAAGACTGGCCTTCAGAATGGTTCTACATGGAGGACGCCCCTCTGCCGGATCCAGTCCGGATCGGCCTCCCGGAGTTCAACAATGCTCCCTTGAAGAAACGCCTGAGTTGGCGCCATGAGCCCTCAACAGAAGATGATAGGAGCGTCCATTATCCGATGGGCGGATTAGGTTATCGCCAACTCCGGATTGACCATGATTGGAGTCATGGCCACGTGCATTATGCGAGGGTGCAGCCACTCCAATATAGGGGCCACCCTATGTGGGATTTCAACGGGAAGATGACGCCACCCGTCATGGCCGCAAAGGGTTGTGCTCGCAGCCGATCTGTCAAAGATCCTGCCCGGCTTGTACAAGGGAGAGGAGGAGGACTTCCTCCGCAAGAATCCGTTGAATGGATTTTCTATGAATAACCCTCGGAGCTGGGTAAGCGGATGTTCATCTACCCGATCCATACTTTTTTTAAAGTCAAGTATATTACTCTGTGATTTCGACGCAGAGCTGCGCCGGACGTGGAGGGCATACGGGCCTAACTCCACAGCCCGAGGATCCGGAAAGATCCCTTGATCCGACCTCCGAAGAGGATCCGGACATAAAGGTGGAGCTAATTGACGGGGTGTTCCACCAACGTAGCATGGACAATGCCCTAGTCGCCATTACGGCTGACTACCCCGGTTTGTTTCCGGCCTCCAGGTGACTACGACCGAGGTCTTGACACCATCATTTGATCTGCGCTCAATTCTGACCATCCCATACTGATGGTGTATCGCAGGAGGTGCCTTTAAGGCGGGAAGCCGAACCCGCGGCGGCCGACCAACAAGGGTCAGTCCGGCCCAGCGGGCGGAAGAGGAGTACGACGCGAACCAAAACGTCGCTGCAACGGTACGGAGTGCCGCTATTTTTAAGGGAAGGATCCCTAGGAGGTATATTAATGCTCATAACTTTTCCAGAAAGAGCGCTCGCCGGACAGTGTCCGGAGAGGTTGCCAATCAAGCCTCCGCCAGCCATGCTCCAACGCATGGTCCGGGAGGGGAGGCGAATACAAGGCGTGAGCCGGACGCTCCTCCGACGGAAGATGCCGACAGGCTGTCCGCCACCCGGTCTGAGGTGGAGAGCGCCATGAATCACAGGCGTTGCTGGACAGTTCTTGGTGACTCGTGTTTCTCCCAGAGGCGTTAAATGCCTTTCTTTGCGGAAACGCGCACCTCATGGCCGCTCAAGATGGGTTAACCAGAGCCACGGAGCGGTATGTGAAAGACATACGGGTAAATAATTTTAAGAGTTTATATATGCCAAGAGCCCCGAGACTTAAAATAGTTGAAATAACTGATTTAAGGATCAATTATTATGAGGATCTTACGGAGAAGAATACCCATCTGCCTCAGAGCTCCAAGAGTGCAAGGCCCAACTTGAGGTCAAGATCGCCGCCGCAGGGGAGCCATAGAGATCCCCACCGGTAAGACGCATTTTGAAAAGATAATTATTTAACAAAGTGCGGGCGTGAATCGACAATAATATTGCAGAGGGCGCCGGACTAGATCCGGACAAGCAACAGCTACTCTGCGCCTAAAGGCCGGCGAGAGGGTGCTTATGAAGGTGCAGCAGGAGAGAAACAAGCTCCAAGATGCCCACACCCAGCGAGGAGAAGAGCTGAAAGGTGTTCGGGCCCAGCTATCTGGCTCCGTGAAGGAGAATCAGCGGCTTCATCGCGGCATTTACAGTAAGTACTTGAACAAATTCCTTTGAAAAGAAGAATTCGGCGAAGAAGTCGATTGACAGAAATATGTCTTTAGGTCTGCTCACGTGTCGCCTCATGGAGGAAATGCTCGAGTCAACGGGTGACCAACTTCCCGAGCTGGTGCAATTGCTCGAACGTGTTCGGCAAAGCGGCGAGTGGCGTCGTTCATGCTTTATGGCCATCCGCCTGCACTCGAGGGCCTTGGTGAGCTTGCTGAGAAGCTTCAGGGAGCACGGCGACGCCTCCGTTTGTGGAAGATATTGGCCTGCCGTTAGGGCGCCAGGGAAGTCTGGGCCATGGTGAAGACACGTTACCGAAGGCTGACCCAAACCACATGGCCGAGGTCGGACTGCGGGGCTGATGGGAAGGAGATCCATGTGAGCTTGATGTACGGCCAAGTAGAATCGTCATGAAATATTCCCAACAGATTTGTAAATTAGACAGCTGTTAGATGGGATTGAGGAGGAGTACAATCGGTCGGTTTGACGATGTAATTTGAAATGACATGAAAAATGCCTTCTAGCCGGATTGTAGATCGCTTTGTCTTTGCGGACCGCTTTCGCTTCAACCTCGGGACCCAACAGTCCGAGTGTGTCCGAATACCCTTATGGTTATAAAAGAACCGGGCATGCATGGAGACAAGGCGTCGGGGTCATAATTGCTTTATCGCATAAGTGCCCAACTAGTTATGTTATATTACATGGTTAGTAAGAAACATCTTCCAGGAGAATAGTTCCGTTAAGGGTTCCTTTCCACAGGAGGCATGCCCTAAAGTGCAATGCCGGATCGCGAAAATAGCAGAAAAAGCATCCGGGGCAGATAAATAAGTAAGTAATAAATCATCTTTGATTCACCGACCGAATATTCTCTTAAGAACGCTAGCTTTCGCTTCACCCACCGAGGTACACATCCGCTGACCCGGCAAGAGTAATCGCAGAGGTGCTCCCTTTACCTCCTAGCCGAACAAACGGGAACGTAGGGGTAAGCACAGGAGCCAGGCAACCTAGCTTGGCCAAAACTTAAGTCATATCGATGCATATAATGGTGAATAAAAGGTACATGCGGAAGTATGACACATGTATTGGGCATGAAGCCCGTATGAATAAGCTTCATTAAAAGAAGCCCCTGTATAATGAGTGCCAGAAGCACATCAAGTGTGTGCGAACAAAGCGCAAATCAGCCTATAGAAGGTACTGAAAAAAGAAAGTAGGAAGAAGGAGGGGGACAAGAGACACTAAAAAACATAAAAAGGGTGGACGGGGGAGTGAGACGAACCCGGAGTCCGGCGTTAGGCGTAGAATCTTCGGAGATGGGCTGCGTTCCATGGGTTCGGCTCGAGTCGGTTGTCAGATCCGTTACGTGAGACGGTATGCTCCGCCCGGTCAGGACTTGGTCGATGATGAAGGGACCTTCCACTTGGGCTTAAGTTTGTCCTTTTTCTTGTCCGGCAGCGAGAACAAGTTCGCCAACATTGTAAGTTTTGGCCCGTACTTCTCTGCTTTGATATCTTGAGCCTGCTGCTGATAAAATGCGGAACGAGCCTTTGCCACGTCCGCGCCTCCTCTAAGGCGTCAAACTGTCCTGCCGATCCAACTCGGCTTCTCTTTCTTCGTACATGCGCACACGAGGTGAGTCATGAATTATATCGCAGGCAGAACTGCCTCTGCGCCGTATACCATAAAAAATGGTGTGAATCCAGTAGTTCGGTTTGGCGTGGTCCGCAGCCCCAGTACGGAGTCGAGCTCCTCTACCCAAAGGCGTGTTAGATTCCTTGAGGGACCGCACTAGTGCGGGCTTGATGCCGCTCATCATTAGACCATTTGCTCGCTCGACTTATTTGTTAGTTTGGGGGTGATAGACTGAAGCGTAATCGAGCTTGATGCCCATGTTTTTGCACCAGAGTTTAACCTCGTCGGCCGTGAAGTTCGTGCCGTTATCAGTGATGATGCTGTGGGGGACGCCAAAGCGGTGTACTACCCCGGATATGAAGTCTATCACCGGTCCGGATTCGCTGCTTTTAACCGGCTTGGCCTCAATCCATTTGATGAATTTGTCCACCATGACCAATAAGTATTTGTGCTTGTGGGTTCCCCTTTAAGGGGTCCAACCATGTCAAGCCCCGGACCGCGAACGCCGTGTAATGGGTATAGTTTTGAGGGCGGTGGGTGGCATGTGGCTCTGATTAGCAAAGAGCTGGCAACCGACGCATCGTTGGACTAAATCCTGAGCATCTGCCCGGGCTGTCGGCCAATAAAATCCTGTAAGGAAGGCCTTGCCTACAAGGGCCCGGGCTGCAGCGTGGTGCCCGCCGAGTCCGGCGTGAATTTCAGCCAGGAGATTACGCCCTTTCTCTTCGGAGATACACCTTTGAAGGACTCCGGTTGTGCTTTTCTTATAAAGTTCTCCCTAGGCTTTAGATCGCCGAACTATGCAGCGGGCCTCATTTTGGTCTTCGGGAAGTTCCTGCTGCATTAAGTAGGCTAGGAATGGTTCTGTCCACGGGGCAATTACTGCCATTATTTCGTGAGCTGAAGGTGTTATTTCATTGGCTGAGCCGCCGATTGTGTCAGAATGGTCTGAGTTAGGTGATGCAGCTGGCTCCGGATTGTTAATTCCGGACTCCTCTTCCCATAATACGGATGGCTTAAAGAGCCGTTCCAGGAAGATGTTTGGAGGGACGGTGTCTCGTTTCGCGCCGATGCGTGCTAACACGTCTGCTGCCTGGTTATTATCCCGGGCTACATGATGGAATTCTAGTCCTTCAAACCGAGCTGGCATTTTTAGGACGGCGCTATGTAAGCTGCCATTTTTGGATCTTTGGCGCCAAAGTCTCCATTTACTAGGGATATTGCGAGGTTTGAATCCTCGCGCACCTCTAGGCGTTGAATGCCCATGGAGATTGCCATCCGGAGGCCATGTAGAAGGGCCTCAGATTCGCCGCGTTGTTGGAGTCCGTGTACATTATTTGAAGTACGTATTGGATTGTGTCTCCGGTTGGGGACGCCAGACAACGCCAGCCCCCAAGCCAGCCAACATTTTGGATCCGTCCGAAATGCATGATCCAGTTGGAGTACGCTGCGTCGTACTCTTTAGGGAGTTCGCCGGTCCATTCGGCACGAAGTCAGCGAACTCCGCGACTTTATAGCTCACCGTGGTTTGTAGGTTATGTCAAATGGTAAGAGCTCGATAGCCCATTTTGCAATCCTGCCCGTTCGCGTCGCGATTGTTTATAATATCGTTGAGAGGTACTTCGAGGCCACCGTTATTGAACACTCTTGAAAGTAGTGTCGCAGCTTCCGGATGCCATGAACACCGTGACACGCTTATCTTTTGATAATGTGGGTACCGGATTTGCATGGAGTTAGAACAGTGGATACGTAGTACACTGGTTTTTGAAGAGGGAATTTGTGCCCTTCGCTTCTCGTTCAACGACGAAAGTACCGCTACCGACAACTTGATGTGTTGCTGCGATATATAAAATCATAGGTTCGCCCAGGTTGGGCGCGCCGTAACCGGATTTGTTGCCGTATGGCTTTTATTTCTTCGAAGTCCGCTGTGGCAGCATCCATCCATTCGAAATGTTCGTGCGCCGGAGGAGGCGGTAGAGGGCGAGCCTTTTCTCCCAAACGGGAGATGAAGCGACTTAAGGCCGCTACGCATCCGGTTAGTTTTTGTATCTGCTTGAGGTCTTTTGGAATATCCAATTGTGACAGAGCTCGGATTTTGGCCGGGTTTGCTTCAATTCCTCTACCGGATACGATGAAGCCCAAGAGATTTCCGGCTGGTACGCCGAAGACGCATTTTTCCGGATTGAGCTTAATGTCATATGCTCGGAGGTTGTCAAATGTCACCCTCAAGTATTCTACTAGAGTTCCGACGTGTTTGGTCTTGACGACCACATCGTCTACGTATGCCTCTACTGTTTTGCCTATCTGGGTAGCCGGACATGTTTGAATCATGCGCTGATATGTTGCGCCGGCATTTTTGAGTCCGAAGGGCATTGTGTTGAAGCAGAATGGCCCATATGGAGTAATGAATGCCGTTGTGGCCTGATCTTTCTCCGCCATCTTGATTTGATGGTCTCCGGAGTATCGCCGAGGAAGCACAATGAATCGTGTTCTCGCGGTAGCATCGATGATTTGGTCGATGCGAGGGAGGAAAGGGTCCTTTGGACAGGCCTTGTTAAGGTCTTTCAAATCGACGCAGAGGCGCCAGATTTGTCCTTTTGGTACCATTACTAGATTGGCTAGCCAGTCCGGATGTTTTATATCTACGATGAATCCGGCTTCTAAGAGTTTGGCTAGCTCCTCTCCCATTGCCTGTCTTTTGGGTTCGGAAAATCGCCAAGAGCTTGTTTGGACCGCTTGAATCCTTTTTAGGATATTTAGGCTGTGCTCTGCCAACAAGGTGGGATTCTGGCATGTCTCAAGGGTGCGGGCAAAAATGTCCCAATTTTCCCGAAGGAATTCTCGTAGTGCGGCTTCGACATCAAGACTTAATTGTGCCCCAATGGAGGCCGTCTTTGTGGGGTCCGTTGGATGGACCTGAAATTTGACTATTTCGTCTGCTGGTTTAAAAGAGGTGGACTTGGACCTCTTATCGAGTATCACATCATCCCTATCCACCGTGGAGCGCAGCGTAGTTAGTTCCTCCGCCGCTAGGGCTTCGGATAATGCCTCTAGGGCCGGTCTATGTCTTATTTTCAGCGCGGAGTGTCAGATTCCGAACATTCTTGGCGAGAGTGATTATCCCATTGGGTCCGGCATTTTGAGCTTCATGTACCCGTAGTGGGGTATAGCTTGGAAGATTGTGAATGCCTCTCGCCTAACAAAGCGTGATATCCGCTGCCGAATGGGGCCACTTGGAACGTGACCTCCTCGGACTGTAATTGTCCGGTGAGCGAACACTACATCTAGTGTGATTTTTCCTGCAGCAGCATTTCTCGATTAGGGATTATCCTCACGAAGGTTGTGCTGCTGCGCTCAATGCGGCTCGATCAATTTCCATTTTTGATTGGTTTCCTCATAGATGAGGTTTTATTCGCTGCCGCCATCCATGAGTACCTTAGTAAGACGTAAACCGTCCACTATCGGACCGAGGACCAATGCGGCCGGTACTCTATCTGCTCGAATTTAGGTTCCTCGGGCGTTGAAGGTGATAGCCGTGTTGCTCCATGGATTTTTGTTGCTACTTGGTAGACTTGGCGAGGCTGCGGATTGTTCGCTTCCGCATGTTATTTGATGCGAAAGTCTCAAGACTGTTAATACTGCATCGGTATCGCTGGGTTGGTCGCCCGAGGCTAAAAAGCCTACGCCACTTTTGGCCACCTGCCGTAGTATCCAACATGCTCAAGGCTGTGTGTTGGAGTGGCGCCCTCATCGTGTGGATTTTGCAGGTCCGTTGAGCCAACCCTCCAAAGACGGTTCCGTGCACTTTTAGGGGTTTTGGTTTTTGGTATTCAACCCGGTGCTTGATAATGATGCACCATTTTGTTTCGGACTAGGGATGTATTCGGGCCGGATTATCCCAAAATTTACTTTCGGTTTTCCGGCGCTCTCCATCGCACAAGATTACTTTTGTACTATGGTCACCAAGTCAAGAAAGCGTGTAATTTCAAGAACGACTTATGGCGTTTAGGATTCCCTTGTCCATGCAATTATTGCAGAAAATTGGGATTGCGCCCTCCTCTCGGCAGTCCTTTATCCTGTTCATAACCAGGAGGAATCGCCCAAGAATGATGTACTGTTTCAGCGGGCTCTTGCCGAATTCGAGAGAGAACGCTAATGTTTGGGTGGGCGGGTGGAACTAGATTCGGAACCCCGTCCAATTTAGGACTCAAGGGCCGAGAAGTTTCCGAACTTGGAAGTTTGGATTTTTGAGTGTTATCCCATGAGTCCAACCCACCGCCTGACTTTAAGTTCAGGGCTTGATCGACATCCGTCCCTCTGCGGGAATCCGGCATGGAGGGATCGGGAATCCGGACGTAACTAGTCCTTAAGATACAAGAAGAATCGCCGCATTGCTGCTCTATCACAGCAACATGATGGGTAGCCTGGGGAGAGTTCATCTCCCTCAGATCGGTTTTAGGCCCGATCCGGTCGTAGTCTGTGGCGACTTCAGGCGGCGATGCGATCCAAGAGCTCGTTTATGGAGGAGAGCTCGATCGGATCTAACTGTTCGGCAAGTTCGAACTAACTCGAGATTGGTTTCGATGACTCGAGAGGTCATCGTCGGTATGATGGCGGACCGGGGGTCATAAGAAAACCACCTAGCCGAAGAGTTCCGCCAGCAGCCAAGGCTCCTTTGGCGATATAGTATCGCCTTTAAAGACGAGATGAGGCATCCTACCGACGGCTGACGACACGGAGGAACTCTCAATGAAAGCACCAATGTCGGTGTCAAACCGGCGGATCTCGGTAGGGGGTCCCGAATCGTGCGTCTAGGCGGATGGTAACAGGAGACAAGGGACACGTTGTTTTACCTGTGTTCGGGCCCTCTTGATGGAGGTAAAACCCCTACGTCCTTCTTGATTAATATTGATAATGTGTGTTACAAGAGTAGATCTACCACGAGATCAAAGAGGCTAAACCCTAGAAGCTAGCCCATGGTATGATTGTTGTTCGTCCTATGGACTAAAGCCATCTGGTTTATATAGACACCGGAGAGGGCTAGGGTTACACAAAGTCGGTTACAAAGGTAGGAGATCTACATATCCGTATCGCCAAGCTTGCCTTCCACGCCAAGGAAAGTCCCATCCGGACACGGGACGAAGTCTTCAATCTTGTATCTTCATAGTCTTGGAGTCCGGCCGATAATGATAGTTCGGCTATCCGGACACCCCCTAGTCCGGAACTCCCTCAAGGCCCATTAGCCTCCGGGGGGTTCCTGTAACCCCTCCGGCACTCCGGTAAAATCCCAATTTCACCCGGAACTCTTCTGACGTCCAAATATAGGCTTCCAATATATCAATCTTTATGTCTCAACCATTTCGAGCCTCCTCGTCATGTCCGTGATCATATCCGGGAATCCGAACTACCTTCGGTACATCAAAACATATAAACTCATGATACCGATCGTCACAGAACTTTAAGCGTGCGGACCCTACGGGTTCGAGAACTATGTAGACATGACCGAGACACATCTCCGGTCAATAACCAATAGCAGAACCTGGATGCTCATATTGGTTCCTACATATTATACGAAGATCTTTATCGGTCAAACCGCATTACAATATACGTTGTTCCCTTTGTCATCGGTATGTTACTTGCCCGAGATTCGATCGTCGTATCTCAATACCTAGCTCAATCTCGTTACCAGCAAGTCTCTTTACTCGTTCCGTAATGCATCATCCCGCAACTAACTCATTATTTACATTGCTTGCAACGCTTATAGTGATGTGTATTACCAAGAGGGCCCAGAGATACCTCTCCGACAATCGGAGTAACAAATCCTAATCTCGATCTATGCCAACTCAACAAGTACCATCGGAGACACCTGTAGAGCACCTTTATAATCACCCAGTTACGTTGTGACCTTTGGCAGCACACAAAGTGTTCCTCCGGTAATCGGGAGTTGCATAATCTCATAGTCATAGGAACATGTATAAGTCATGAAGAAAGCAATAGCAGTAAACTAAACGATCAAGTGCTAAGCTAACGGAATGGGTCAAGTCAATCACATCATTCTCCTAATGATGTGATACCGTTAATCAAATGACAACTCATGTCTATGGCTAGGAAACTGAACCATCTTTGATCAACGAACTAGTAAAGTAGAGGCATACTAGTGACACTATGTTTGTCTATGTATTCACACATGTATTATGTTTCCGATTAATACAATTCTAGCATGAATAATAAACATTTATCATGATATGAGGAAATAAATAATAACTTTATTATTGCCTCTAGAACATATTTCCTTCAGTCCGGACGCCCGAGGACTCCTTAATCCAGGACTCCCTCACCTGCCGCCCCGGCCCGGAGCCGCGGCTAATTGATGCCGAGGAGGACGGCATCATCTTCTTCCTCCTCCTGCCGGTCCTCCTCACACTCCTCCGAATCACCGGTGTTGTTCAATGTCAAGGCAGAGCCCGCGGAGACGCCGCTCGGTCGGCGCACCCGCACCGCCGGCATCGTCATCAATGAGGGCGGGCGGCACGCCTCCTCCTCGGCTCCTCCCCGCTTCGTCAAGCCGAAGACAGAGCCAGGGCTCGCCGCCGCCGTAAAGACGGAGCCCGTGCTCGCCTCCGTGAAGAAAAACCCAGGACTCACCGCCGCCGTGAAGACGGAGCCGGGGCTCTCCGACACGGCAGCTTTGAAGTGGGCACGCGAAGACTGGGCATGGACTGGAGCGCCAGTGCAGCGCCCTAGAGCAGATCGCCGCTCGGCGCTGTGGCCGCGACGAGGGAGGCGTCGTCGTTCTCGACGACGACGCCACACAGGTCCGCCTGGCGACCTCGGCCGGGTCCACTGGGCAGCCGTCGTGGTTCTAAGTCCGACAAGAGAATGGGGGTAGGTATGGAGAGGCAAGATCCTAGCTATGGAGTAGTTGTATACGCAAGGGATTTACGAGTTCAGGCCCTTCTCGGAGGAGGTAATAACCCCACGCCTCGGAGCCCGAGGCGGTCGACTGGATTATATGCGTATGTGTTGTGGGTGCGAACCCTTCTACCGTGGAGGGGTGGCTTATATAGAGTGCGCCAGACCCCAGCCAGCCCACGTAGTAGAAGGTTTAAGGTGCGTTAAAGCTAGGCGCATCGGTAACGCCTTACATAAAGTGTCATTAAGATCATAAAGACTATTTAACTATAGACCGTTTAGGCACCGAGTGGCTCTTGGACTCCTGGTGGTCGAGTGGGTGTTCATGGTCGAGTGTCTTTGAATCTGTCGAGTGGAAACCTACCAGGTCGACTGGAAGGTTGCTTCTCTTGCGAGTGTCCTTGTGGAGGGTACCTTTGGGCAGGTCTATGACCCTACCCCATGTACATGACTTCATCATTAGCCCCCGAATGGATCGAGGTTTGAGTGAGGAAGGAGTTGATAATCTTTCCGACCTGTTCTTCGTGTTGCGAGTGTGTCTTACTTTGGATCAACGACCTTTTAGTGATGGCATCAACTTCTCTTTCAGTCGCCTTGATCCATTCTTCGCATTTGTCGAGTGAACCCTATGAACTTGAGGATTTCTGAGCGACGGATCGGAGGAAATCTGCTATCTGACGTGTTGCTCTACGGTTAGCGGATTTCGCGGGATCCGAATTTTGGGAAGCGCGCGAGCGGAGAAAACTGCGGCACTCGGATGGGATAAGACGATGATGCCTCGATCTTCGCGTCGCCTTTTTCGCCACGTATCGCTGCGGCGCTATTCTGCGGATCTCGACGGGATTGCTGGGCCTACCGGTCAGCCACTCGGAAGCGGCCCCATATAAAGCGTAGGCCGGGGTATTTTGAACAGTGCAACCCCAATCTTCTCCTCCCTCCGCCTCCAAACCTTCTCGCTGCGCCCTTAGCCCATCCAGCGCCGCAGCTCAGTACTTTGCTCCGCCGGCGACCATGGTGAAGGAGAAGACCGCAGCCCTGGAACGGGTGAAGAAGGCGGCGGCGAAGGCTAAGGGGAGAGCGCCCAGTCGGGGCGGATCCTCTTCGCGGTCCAAACTGCCGCAAGGCTGGGTCCAAGGAGATTGGATCCGCTCGACCATCACCAAGAAGGACCTCACCGATCTGGCCAATGAAGGATTGATCCCCCATGGGTCGCCGAGGCTTCCGGGAACGGAGTGGCAACCGCAGCCTGAAGAGGGTGAGTGTGTTCTCCTGGCCACCCACGTAGATCGGGGATTTTCTCTACCACTGAATCCTTTTTTCCGGGGTTTTCTGAACTTTTTTGGAGCGCAACTCCATCATTTCACTCCCAACTCCATTGTCTACCTTGCTGCTTTCATCTCGTTATGCGAGAACTTCTTGGGTTGTCGAATTGACCGGGGTCTCTTCAAGCACATATTCACCTGTCACTCTCAGACGGTGAAGAAAACGAACCCGAATGACGAGAGAACCCAAGTAATCCAGATGTGTGGGGGACTCGGAGTCCAGATGATGGGTAAGAGTGCCTTTCCGGCTATGACTCTCCCTGACTCGGTTAGTGGGTGGCAGTCGACCTGGTTCTACTGCCAAGACCAAATGACGCCTTGAAGCGCCGACTGGGCTCCCTCCTTTCTCCATGAGTCGAGTGAACAAGCCATCTTCCCTGAAGGTGTTACCAGAGGAGAAGGCCCAAGTAAAGTTGTTGATGGAGCGCGTAGTCCAGCTTATTCGTGACGGGGTGACCGGCATGGATCTCCTGGAGGTTTTCCTCCGACGGCGTATTCAACCACTCCAATACCGAGGTCATCCGATGTGGATGTACTCTGGTACGGATGATACCACTTGGGTCCATCCAGAGGAGGTTGATGACGCCACGCTAGAGAAGTGGATGACTGCCATCATAGGAAACAAAGATAACCCACGCGGAGCTAGGAGGATTCCACCACTCGACCAGACATACGAAGTAGACAAGGTACAACCACTTATCTTCGACTGTGATTCAGTTGCATTCATTATGTTTAGATGCCAATTTGTCGACTGACTTTTGCCTTGTTCTGTTGTCTTCTAGGTCACCACTGAGATGTACTCGATGCCCAACGGGGCGCAGGAAACAGTCGAAGAAGAAGAAGCAAGTGGAGGTGAAAGTCCGGAGGAATGGGAGTCCAACGGCAAGGAGGATGAGGAGGATGACAGCTCTGATGAAGAGGAGGAGGAGGAGGAAGAGGAGGAAGACGTCGATCCTCCTCGCTCGGACGGAAGGTCCAAGTTGACGCATGACCCGGGCGGCGGGCGGTAAAGTCAAGTGCCCATCGGGCAGTCGACGAAGTGACCTAGGACAACTTCCCCTGCGCCGACTGAGAAACCGCCGAAGCAACCTCGAGCAACGTCGTCAAAGCCGGCGAAGGCCCTGCCCAAGATGCAGATGGTCATCCCCACCATCTCCGGGTAACCAACAGAACCTTGTATTTCCTTATTCAAAATGAGTGTACTTTTGGTCGACTTGATGACTGATCAGCCGATTCTTGAAATCTACAGCGCCGCTACCTCCGAGACTTCAGCCAAGCACGAAGATCAGGAAATGGAGGATGCTTCCACCTCCAACCTTGGTAAGATCTCTGAGGTTTCGCTTTTAGTCAACTCGAGCTTTTAGTCGATTGGACTTCCATGTTTACTTCTGAATCTTTCTTGTAGTTCCGCCTCACGTTATTGTTCTCCCCGACGATGACGAGGAAGCGCCATTGAGGAAGAAGAAGAACAAGAGAGTGCCTGCTGGCAAGGCTGCTCCAACAAGGGCGATTCCCGAGATGCTGGTTTCCGAGGGAGGCAACCCCACTCGGCTTCGTGTCTTCATTGCATCACCGACGAGTGCCCGACCCACTTCGCCGATCGCTGATCCACCATCTCTCTTTGCTATACACCACGTCCCGGAAGACCAAGTGAGTGCTGCTAAGGAGGCCATACGCCAGCAGGGGATCATGATGGAGCAAGTGAAAGCGGTCCGAGAGGCTAGCCAGCGACCTATGATGCTAGTTCAGCTCTCGAGCAATGTCCAAGTAAGTCGATCGTTGCTTGCTTTGTTAGGATATGCTACCCAAATCGCTTCCTTCCGGAGATTTCCATATCTGTACACCCACCGGGTGGGTGTGTCGATTGAATTTTTGTGGGGCACGCCGAGTGCACCCACTAGGTGTAGTCCCCGAGACTATGGTCGACTGCGTGCAGTCGGCTATAGTCTTTATGCTTGGAACTTCTTCAATAGAACTGGACGGAGCAAGTCGAAAGGAACCCATAAACCGGTGGGGGCACGCTAAGTGCACCCACTAGGTGTAGTCCCCGAGACTATGGTCGACTGCGTGCAGTCGACTATAGTCTAAAGAGTTGTGCATTTCTTTTTTGGTCGACTGGTCGAACCAAATTGGTAAAACCAGGGGGGCACGCTGAGTGCACCCGCTGGGTGTAGTCCCCGAGACTACCGTCGAATGTTTTGATTCGACTGTAGTCTTAGAAATGCTACTATTTTTCCTTAGTCACTCGGAAGTGATATGTCTTTGATGTCTTTCGTTGGTTGACTCTTTGTAGAAATCTTGCGAACTTGTGGCTCGCTATACTGAGTTAGAGAACAAACAGATCCAGCTCAACCTTGATTTGAAGCTTGCTCAGGAGAATTTGCAGAAGGCAAAAGATGAAGCAAAAGGTATGGCTGGTGAGAACTTTTGACGACTGCCTTTGTTTTTCTGTTCATTCTCAACTATGTTCTCATTGTTGCTTTGCAGATAAACTGGAAGAGACTTTGAAGAAGAAGGACCTTGACCTTGCAGAGATTGTATACGGCTTTGGAGAAAACAAAAGCTCATTGAAGAGAAGCTTGCCTCGGTCGACAAACTTGAGGATGAAAATGCCAGTTGAAAGCCGCTCTTGACGCTGACTAACAAGGAAGTTAGTCGATCAAGAACGACAAGATTGTTCTGTCTCGACAAGGCTGGCTAATCAAGGCGGGAAGCGAAACGACCGAGATTTATCTTGGAGGGCTCGCCAAGAAGCCGCTTTTCTCATGCTTGAAGGTAATCTCTTTTACCCGATTGTCTTGCTATTCTTGGCTCATCACATGATCGTTATTTTGAGTCTGAGCTGTGTTTTCAGAATTCTGCCAAAACTTTGAAGAAGAAACCAGTCGAGTGGAAACCAGTTTGGACCCCATCAACTCTCCTGCGAAGGACGAAGCTGCTATGAATGTGCTCCGACTGGAGTCTCGCGTTGCTAGCGTGGTGGATTATCTTGCTCGACTGAAAGTTGCAGTGTCGCAGATCGACTCGACTCTCTGGCCAGAACAGACTCTTCAGAATGACCTTGAATCACGATGACTCGGTGAATGAGATTCCAAGTCGAGTGCAAGAATGGAAAAGTCTTCGCGGTGTGGTGCCGATGTTGCTCTATCTCCGGTTCGTGTCCACCGCAAAGAAGCGCATGATGACAGGCTGGTGTTTCTCTAGGTTGACAATAGCAGGAAGCATGACTTCAGATCTTTCATGGAGTATTTCTTCGCTGCTGATACCCTTATTGAGAACTGATTCGACCTCGACCAGTTTGTTGCACCTTCCAGTCCTCCGCCGTAGGAGTAAAAAACTTCTAAGTCCCACCTTAAATTTGCCTCGGAATGCCGAGTGGGTTTTGTAACCGATAAACTTTAATAGGCTTAACGCCTGAGCACCTTTGGATCCGTAGGATGTTTATCCGAACTTGATTTATCCTTTAACATGCTTTGTTTGCCTTCGAGAGACTTTGTTCCTCATTCGGAAGATATTCCGTTGAGACTCCAGTCGACTTGTGCTTCATCTATCCTGCAGGTAGGGATGGAACACAGACTGCGACTGACCTCGTCGTCCTTGCGGATTGGGATGAACCGCACGTTGTACTTGTGGCGAAGCTCCGAAGGAGAAGGTAACAGTCGACCAGCACCTCGTCGTCCTTGCGGATTGGGATGAATTCCTTACTTAGGCGAGCACTGGGCTGCAGCTAAGCCTCCGAGTGGGAGGTTTGCTCTCCACTCGGTAGGATTTTTATTACTTAGGCGAGCACTGGCTGCAGCTAAGCCTCCCGAGTGGGAGGCTTGCTCTCCACTGTAGAGGATTTCTATTACTTAGGCGCAGCACTGGGCTGCAGCTAAGCCTCCCGAGTGGGTAGGTTTGCTCACCACTCGGTAGGGATTTCTATTACTTAGGCAAGCACTGGCTACAGCTTAAGCCCCCGAGTGGGAGGTTTGCTCACCACTCGGTAGGATTTCTATTACTTAGGCGAGCACTGGGCTGCAGCTAAGCCTCCGAGTGGGAGGTTTGCTCTCCACTCGGTCGGATTTCTATTACTTAGGCAAGCACTGGGCTGTAGCTAAGCCCCCGAGTGGGCGGCTTGCTCTCCACTCGGTAGGATTTCTATTACTTAGGCGAGCGCTGGGTTGCAGCTAAGCCTCCGAGTGGGTAGGTTTGCTCACCACTCGGTAGGATTTTTATTACTTAGGCGAGCACTGGGCTGCAGCTAAGCCCCCGAGTGGGAGGTTTGCTCACCACTCGGTAGGATTTCTACTACTTAGGCGAGCACTGGGCTGCAGCTAAGCCCCCGAGTGGGAGGTTTGCTCTCCACTCGGTAGGATTTTTATTATTTTGGATGTTTAAGGCGAATCCTTGGGCTGTTAGAAGCCCCGAGTGGGAGGCTGGCTCACCACTCGGTAGGATTTGAATACTTAGGCGAGTACTTGGACTGCAGCTAAGCCTCCCGAGTGGGAGGCTGGCTCGCCACTCTGTGAGGATTTTGAATACTTAGGCGAGTACTTGGACTGCAGCTAAGCCTCCGAGTGGGAGGCTGGCTCGCCACTCGATAGGATTTTGAATACTTAGGCGAGTACTTGGACTGCAGCTAAGCCCCCGAGTGGGAGACTGGCTCGCCACTCGGTAGGATTTTGAATACTTAGGCGAGTACTTGGACTGCAACTAAGACTCCGAGTGAGAGACTGGCTCGCCACTTGGTAGGATTTTGAATACTTAGGCGAGTACTTGGACTGCAGCTAAGCCTCCGAGTGAGAGACTGGCTCACCACTCGGTAGGATTTTGAATACTTAGGCGAAGCGGATTCGTAGCTAAGCCCCCGAGTGAGAGACTGGCTCGTCACTCGGAAAGGATTTTTTTTTACAAACTTAGGCGAACTGGATTCGCAACTAAGCCACCCACTGGGGGAAATTTCAACAAAAATTAATAACAATCACTGGGAAAATTATAACATTCTTGTCTTAGTTAAACAAACTACAAAAGTACTTTTATTACATCTCAACTGAGTGAGTATTAAGTGTAAAAGGGGCGGAGCAGCTCCGCGTTCCAAGCTCGAGGCTCGTCGATCTGGCGATCAACGTTGTAGAGATGATACGCTCTGCTCGAGAACTCTTGTGACGATGAAGGGACCTTCCCAAGTGGGAGCGAGCTTGTGTGGTTTCTGTTGATCCACTCGGAGGACCAAATCTCCCTCTTGGAAGGCTCGACTCTTCACATTTCGGCATGGAATCGACGCAAGTCTTGCCGATAGATAGTCGAGCGGATCAGGGCCATTTCTCTCTCCTCTTCCAAGAGGTCGACTACATCTTGCCGGGCTTGTTCAGCTTCTTCTTCGTGAGTATAGTTCGACTCGAGGCGCATTGTGAAGCAGGTCACTCGGCAGAACTGCTTCACTCCATAGACCAGGAAGAATGGAGTTCTCCCAATCGACCGATTAGGAGTGGTCCTCAATCCCCGTGAGAACTGATGGAAGTTCGTCGACCCAAGCTCCTGCCACGTGTTTGAGATCACGCATCAGCCGTGGTTTCAGCCCCTTGAGAATGAGGCCGTTTGCACGCTCGCTTGTCCATTCGACCGAGGATGAGCCATCAAGCATAGTCGACACGCTGCACCTTGAGAGGCGCAGAAGGCTTTGAACTTGTCATTATCAAAGTTTGACCCATTGTCGGTGATGATGCTATGCGGAACTCCATATCTGAATATCAACTCTCTGATGAAACTGATAGCAGTGCATGCATCGAGGTTCTTGATGGGCTTGGCTTCGATCCGCGAACTTGTCGACTGCTACTAGCAAATGAGTGAAGCCGCTTCTGCCAGTTCTCAACGGTCCAATCATGTCCAATCCCCAAACAGCGAAGGGCCAAATGAGTGGAATGGTCTTCAAGGCTGAGGCAGGCTTGTGCGACATGTTGGAATAGAACTGACATCCTTCACACTTGTCGACTATTTCTTTTGCCATTTCATTTGCTTTCGCCAAGAAAATCCCGCCGGTATGCTTTAGCCACAATGGTCCGAGAGGACGATGATGGCCACAGGTCCCCGAGTGGATATCCTCAAGAATTATCGACCTTCTTACGGCGTGATACACTTCGCCGACTCGATCGCGCTTTCTCCGCATAATTGTCCCTTGATCACTGTAAAGGCCTTGGATCGACGGACGATCTGTCGAGCCTCTTCTTCATTCTCTGGGAGCTCTTTTCTTAGGATATATGTGATGTACGGCACTGTCCAGTCGGGAGTGATGACCACAACTTCCATAATCAGGTCGACCACCGCTGGGACCTCAACTTCAGTCGGATCATTGGCACTCTTTTGCTGTGGGGCTTCTTACGTGAAAGGATCCTCCTGACCGATGGAGCATGAATGTGTTCCAAAAATACATCACCGGGAATGGCTTCCCTCTTGGACCCTATCTTCGCCAAATCATCCGCAGCTTGATTTTTCACCGGGGTATATGATGAAGCTCTAACCCCTCGAATTTCTTCTCCAAATTTTCTCAACGCATTACAATAACCTGTCATAGCTGGGCTTCGACATCCCACTCCTTCATCACTTGATTAACAACCAGATCCGAGTCGCCATAGACCATAAGGCTGACGGACGCCGAGTGAAATGGCCATGCGCAACCCATACAGGAGTGCTTCATATTCGCTCGTTGTTGGAAGAATCAAAGTGAATCTGGAGAACATATTTGAGCCTATGTCCTCGGGGAAACCAATACAACCCCGCACTGTAACCGTTCGGCATCTTGGAACCGTCCGAAAAACATAGTCCAGTTGTTTCGAGTGAACTTGAGTCGGAAGTCATTGCTCGATCCACTCGGCGAGGAAGTCTGCTATTGCTTGGGACTTGATGGCTTTCTTTGCCTCGAATTTGATATCAAGGGAAGGAGTTCAATCGCCCATTTTGCCACTCGACCAGTTGCATCTCTGTTATGAAGAATTTCCGACAATGGGGCGGATCGATTTAATCGTAATGGAATGATCGGAGAAATAATGAGCAACCTTCTTTGTGGTCATATAGATCCCATAAACAAGCTTCTGATAGTGAGGGTATCTTTGCTTTGATGGGGTCAGCACTTCAGAAAGATAATAAACTGGGCGTTGAACTTTGAAGCCTTTTCCTTCTTCTTCCCGCTCGACCGTAAGTACAGTACCGACGACTTGTCCAGTGGCTGCAATGTAGAGCAGCAAAGGCTCTTTGCTGATTGGGGCAGCAAGCACCGGTTGGGTGGAGAGCAGAGCTTTGAGCTTTGCAAACGCTGCATCAGCTTCTAGAGTCCACTCGAACTTGTCCGACTTCTTCATCAGTCGGTAAAGAGGCAATGCCTTTTCACCGAGGCGAGAGATGAATCGACTTAAAGCGGCCAAGCATCCAAAGAAGTTTCGGACATCGCACACGCACAGTATGCTTCATTCGGAGTATGGTGCCAACCTTTTCGGGGTTAGCATCGATTCCTCGTTCAGAAACGAAAACCGAGTAACTTTCCACCAGGAACTCCAAATGTACACTTTGAAGGGTTAAGCTTGATATCATACCTCCTGAGATTGGCAAATGTTTCAGCAAGGTCAGTCAATAGGTCGGAACCCTTTCGTGACTTGACCACTATATCATCCATGTACACTTCCACATTCCGACTGATTTGAGTGATCAAACACTTCTGAATCATCCTCATGAATGTGGCTCCGGCATTCTTGAGACCGAATGGCATGGTGACATAACAGAAGCACCCGAATGGAGTGATGAATGATGTTTTAATCTCATCGGGTCCATACAGACGGATCTGATGGTATCCGGAATAGGCGTCTAAAAAAGACAACCTCTCACATCCCGCAGTTGAGTCGACTATTTGGTCGATGCGAGGAAGAGGGAAATGATCTTTCGGGCAGGCCCGATTGATATGCTTGAAATTGATGCACATGCGCAACGACTTGTCCTTCTTGGGGACCATGACGACATTGGCGAGCCACTCGGAGTGGTAGATCTCTCGGATGAACTCTGCTGCTAAGAGCCGAGCCACCTCCTCGCCAATGGCCTTTCTCTTCTGGACGGCGGACCGCGAAGATACTCTTTAACCGGTTTGAATTTTGGGTCGACTCGTAGGCGATGCTCAGCCAGCCCCTCGAACACCCGGCATGTCGTGAGCTTCCATGCAAAGATGTCCCAGTTCTCACGGAGGAACCGAATGAGCGCTTCTTCCTATTTTGAGTCGAGTGTTGTTGAGATGTTGGTCGGAGCAGCATTGGGATCGGTCGGGTGAATGTGAACCTGTTTCGTCTCACCGGTCGATCGAAATGCTGACTCAGAAAGTGCTTCTTAGCTCGCAACAAATCACTCGGATCTGCAGTTTTCGATACTCTTGTAGCCCTACCATCGCCAACCGAGCATCGGCGATCTTAGAGCCTTTCTCGAAGCACTCTTACGCCTTCTTCCGATTGCCCGTGGCGGTGATCACGCCCTTGGGACCAGGCATCTTCGCTTTAAGATACACGTAACATGGTCGGGCCATGAAACGTGCATAAGCTGGCCTTCCCAGAATAGCGTGATAAGCGCTCTGGAAATCCACGACCTCAAAGGTCAACTTTTCTTTCCGGAAATGCTTCGAATCACCAAAAACTACATCAAGAGCAATTTGGCCGAGTGATTCAGCCTTCTTTCCAGGAATGACTCCGTGGAAGCTCATGTTACTGGTACTGAGTCTGGACATCGGAATGCCCATCCCTTTCAACGTCTCTGCGTACAATATGTTCAAGCCACTACCACCTTCCATCAGGACTTTGGTCAGTCGAGTGCCCTCCACAACTGGGTCGACCACCAATGCTTGCCTCCTGTGGAGGTGGCAATGTGCGTCGGGTGATCGACCGGTCGAATGTGATGGCGGTGCAGGACCATTTCAGATAATTGGGAGTCACGGAGCAACCAAGTTCACTTCCCGATTGATAACCTTCAATCGACTTTTTCTTTCGACGTCAAGAAAAATCATCGTGGTGGAATTGACACGGGATATCCACCATCACCGCTATCTCTGTCCTCAACTTTGTCCGCTTCCTTATCCTTTTCCTTGAGTTGTTTCCCTTGGAACTGCTGAATCAAGAGTCGACACTGTCGAGTGGTATGTTTCTGGTAAATGAGTTTACCCACTTCATCTTTCTTTGTATGAATATGACATGGCAAATCCAACACGTCGTTTCCATCCTGGTCTTTCACCTTCTTGGGGTTCCAAGGACCCTTGGGTTTCCCCTTGAACTTTCCTGGGGTCACGGCCAAGGCCTCTCCGGGAGCGGCTGGCTCGGCTTTGCGCTTCTGCTTCCGACTGGAATTTCCTCCGCCGGCCTCATTGGCGGCCGATTTGTATTTACCACTCCGGAGCCGATCCTCTTCTTCACCATTTGCATACTTGGTGGCAATCTCCATCATCCGACTCAAGGTCATATCTCCGGTTCGACCAAATTTCAAACTCAACTCTACATTCTTGGCGCCTTCCTTGAAGGCACCTGGTACTGGTGATCGATACATTCTCAACTGTGTGGTGCAAAGTGATCCACCTCTGGATATAATCTCTCAAAGTTTCACTCGACTTTTGCACACACGATTGCAACTCCGTCAATCCTGCTGGTCGTTTGCAAGTTCCTTCAAATGTCCTGACAAACACTCGGGCAAGATCTTCCCAAGTGTAAATACTGCTAGGCGCTAACTGATTCAACCACGCCCTGGCTGAACCCTCCAACATAAGAGGCAAATGCTTCATGGCTACCTCATCGTTGCCACCGCCAATCTGAACAGCCACTCGGCAATCTTCAAGCCAAGTGTCAGGCTTGGATTCGCCAGTGAACTTACTGACTCCAATCGCCAACCTGAAGTTGGGAGGAATCACCGTGGCTCTGATGGCTCTGCTGAAACACTCTGGTCCCGAAACATGAACTCTGCTGCTGGAAGGAACATCTCTATCATGGCCGTCTCGGTGAGCTACATTCTGTCGACCAAACCTTGAACGATAATAGATCTCGCATCAAAGCCTGGTTCCACGGGTCGACCGGAACTCTTCGCCCAACACTGTGCTGGCGTCTGTCGTCCTGCTGCCGAGGAGCGTATGATCCACCCCTTGGGGGAGGAGTGGGCACTCAACGTCGATCGTTGCGATCGAATCGGTGCTCATACTGCTCACGACCCTTGTACTGACCATCACGCCGGCCCCCACGTTCCTCACGCCTCGGGGGCGATCTCGGACTATGGGCCGACTGGACTGAATTCGCAGCGACGGATCGGCTGTGAATCCTGTTCCGCGACTGTGATACAACTGAATTTTGATCTCCGCCGCCGGAGCAGATCTACGATTTGACAAACCTCTACCCGCCTCGATTGGGAAGGCTGAATTGACTCGCTATACGGGCGTACCGCTAAATTCTGAATCGGAGTTCGATATACCTGAGTTGGCGGTTGAAAGAGCTCACGCCGACCGGATTCTGGAACCCTTGGTCGCGTGCGCTCGTCGAGTACTCAGAAGGTTCTCGGTCGAGTGCTCAGCCAAGTTATTAGCCGCGCATCCTCCAAGGCACGAGCCTCGGGGGTTTCTCCAACGATAGGAGTGTGAAGTGCATCCACGTTCCGATGGCGAAGCTCCTCCCTCTGGAGCGAAGTGAGAGGCTCGGGCAGGTACTCTTCGTGGGCTTGCTCCGGATCACCTCCACCGTCACCTTCGTTGGTGCGGGTGAATCCGGGGGGACTGCGTGGTCCATCGACCATCAGAACCTCTGCCGGGTCATCGCTATCTCGATTCGGACGCGATCTCTGCGAACCCGGTCGAAAAGGCCGTAGAGAGATTCGTCGGGCTCGATCGCCGCGACTTGGGGGGTGGCCGACTGGCGGGCCACTGCATGCCTCACCCATCGTTGAAGCCTCGACCGACCGGAACGCTTGCGCCGGTGGGAGACTGGGAGCGAAGACGGCACAGGAGCCGACCCATACTGGGTCGACGGTTGCCGCAGGAGGACGCCATGGACACACGCGGAAGTGCGTCGCCCATGACGGGGAGCGCGTCCACGCCGAGTGGAGCCTCCACGGGTTAAGCGGAGTCGTCGACGATTTAACGTGAGCGCACCGAGACGGATCTCGTGGCCGCCAACCGAACTCCACCTAAAACCATGATGTAGGAGATCGAAGAATCCCAACTTCTCCAACAAATCGCTAGAACACCTGCCCCACGGTGGGCGCCAACCGTCGTGGTTCTAAGTCCGCGGTAGAATGGGGGTAGGTATGGAGAGGCAAGATCCTAGCTATGGAGTAGTTGTATCGCAAGGGATTTTTGAATTCAGGCCCTTCTCGAGGAAGTAATAGCCCTACGTCTCGGAGCCGGAGGCGGTCGACTAGATTATATGCGTATGTGTGTTGAGTGCGAACCCTTCTACCGTGGAGGGTGGCTTATATAGAGTGCGCCAGAACCCCAGCCAGCCCACGTAGTAGAAGGTTTAAGGTGCGTTAAAGCTAGGCGTTACTGGTAACGCCTTACATAAAGTGTCA
The DNA here is from genome assembly GCA_021605145.1 of Aegilops bicornis. Taxonomy (NCBI): domain Eukaryota; kingdom Viridiplantae; phylum Streptophyta; class Magnoliopsida; order Poales; family Poaceae; genus Aegilops; species Aegilops bicornis. The sequence continues at coordinate 129,300,515 of CM038675.1, read as the reverse complement.
TTAAGATCATAAAGACTATTTAACTACATACCGTTTGGGCACCGAGTGGCTCTTGAACTCCTGATGGTCGAGTGGGTGTTCATGGTCGAGTGTCTTTGAATCTGTCGAGTGGAAACCTACCAGATCGACTGGAAGGTTGCTTCTCTTACGAGTGTCCTTGTCGAGGGTACCTTTTGGCAGGTCTATGACCCTACCCCAGGTACATGACTTCATCAGCAGCCGCGTGAAGGAGGAGAAGGACGACGAGGACAGCAGTGATGGCGGCGACAGCGGCGACTTCGCCGCGCTCAAAGCGTTCTTCCTGTAGTTGGGGCCTTTTTTTAAGTATTTCGTTTTCCTATGTAAAAAACTATTTATGTCGCCTAAGTAATGTCATGTTTGCCAAATTTTAGCCGAATTTTTGTCTCGTTCACCGAATTTTAGCCGAATTCCTTTAAAAAAAATCAAAAACGCCTTCTAGGGGCGACCCTGGGGCCGGCCCCTCGCGCCGATTTTTAGCGCCGGTTCATCCTCAGAAGGCGATTTTGCGAGCCCCCAGGCTGGAGATGCTCTAAACTTTATGGAGTACTATGTCACACTTTAATTTGCACAAGTGGCCATTTTGTAACGGAAGGCCGGACTGTTCTGTTCTGCTCGGGACGACTGGTTGCAAAAGTGACCGACAAAACTGTTTACAGAAAACAAATAAATCGAATCCGTATACTCTAGCTGTACAAACATCCCTCTCTCCGATCGCCACAGCTCGCCGCTCATCGGTCGCAACGATGTATCTACCGTAAGATGCGGTACACTTCTCTGTCAAAGAAAGATGCAGCGCGGTTCCAATTAGGCACTTACAGAAAACGTCACATCGATCGGAGCCGGGCAGGTGCATGCACGTACCGAGCGGCCGGACGACCGCTCGATCGATCTGGGCCGTGCATGCGTTGGGCGCGTGACGCCGACCGACTGACTAGTCGGTGTTGGTGGTGCACGTGCGGTGTGCCGTCGCAAGAGCACGAACCGACTTGACGTCCGGTGGATGCGGCTCGTTTTTCTTCTTCATCTTCAGAGTAGTGGACGTGTCTTCTGGTCGTTTAGTCCTGGCTATACGCAACAAGATGCAGCTGTTTTTTTTCTTGTTACCCTTCTGTGTTTACAGAGATACAGTTGCACAGCGCTGGAACGGTGTGTTTAATGTCTGATTATTGGCACTGGTTATTGCCAGAACCAGTCTCGATCGTGCACCCATGCAAATCCTACAGTATTGACAATCAACAGACCCAGCCCGTATATAAAAGAAAACATGATACGAGCGTCAACGCCGAATGTTAAGTTAGATGATACGCGGATCTCTGAATTCATATATATATACAACACATGTTGCTTTCGGAATCTCAGCATCACAATTTGTTTTCATCCTCCCGACAGCTAAGGAATGCAAGTTTACGCCGCCTCTGATCCGAGCCGGTCAAACAATCAATCAACCAACTCTGATCCGAGCCGGTCAAACAATCAATCAACCAAATGCATGGTCCAGGCCGGCAGTTTGTTTTGCATGTTTGTTTCTCCAAATCTGACAGAGTTTCCCTTGCAGCTTGCTCACTCACCACCCACTTGTTTTGATTTTACCACAAGTTGCACAAAACCTGATTGATGTCGACCCGAACGGCAATTATCAGACCCTATGAAACTTCTCACAAGCTGAATTTGCCACCAGTTCAACGGGGAGTGATACGAGGTCGCTGGCGTCCCCCCACGCGCGATCCGGATAGTTCGGCGACCGATGATTGGCTCCATCCATGGATTTTCATCCAGAAGAAAAAGTAAGCAAGTGGTACTCCTGGTGGTGCTGGTGCGGCCGGTCGACACCTGGTCCGGACCGACTGCGACGTCCGACTCCACACGAATCTTCCAGGGCGGCTCGTAAGCGGCGTAATCAAGTGCCGACACACGCGCATCATTACCATTAGCCCGATAAGACGCAGCATCGCCCACGCCACGCACTAATCCCCCGCGGGGCCCGCGCTAAACCCAAACCTCGTGAGCACCTAGCACCACCGGTCCACTCCAGACTCCACTGACACCCATCATCATATGCCGTACACACGAGGCAGTACGCCTGACTCGCCCGGCGGTGGCCGGCGCAGGTGGAGGATGCGGCCCACCACCGGCTAACCACGGCCGCGGCACGCCGACACGAGGCACGATACGCCACGGGCCACGTCGGCGGCCCACCACGGCCACGGCACGCCGACACAAGGGGAGGCGCACCGAGAGACGCTACGGCGGCGGCGGCTGGTGATGCTGCCTCCTCTTTTGAGGCGGGTGGGAACTGGGGCCTGGCCGTGTTCGATGTTCCCCTCTGAAAAGAAGCCCAACTTGCACTGCCGCTGCCGCTGCTTTCCGGAATCCGGCCATGATGATGTGAGAATCAAGATGAAGAAACAGAGACGAAAGAGAGAGTGCGTGCATGGAATGATTCTTGAAGCTTTTGTTCGCCGGTATCTCTCTTTACAAACACTCTTATATCTGATGCTGCAGGTAGGTACATGGCCATGCACCTTGCTTAGGTGCATGCCCATGCCCAAACACGCACGCACTCACACATCCTGAGTCTACTGCCACCAAGCTCGCCGTCGCTGATAGTCCAGGCCCTACTTAGTAACCCCCTGGCCGAGCTGACTGCGACGTCGCGGCTCCATTATTGGTCGGGTTGGCCCCCCGGCATTTCACCCAACACCTTGCGTGTCGGATCCACGCTTGCTTCCCCATGTCTTTCTTCTTGGACTGAACTAGTGTCTGCTTGCTCACTGAGATGATGCTCTGCTACTGCCAGCTAGCTCGCTGCTGATTGCTGCTAAGGACTAATTAAGACGCACTAGTACTAGGTATGTAGGCGGTGGTGGTCGGAGGAGGAGGAGAAGAACTGACGAATCGGCGGGGGTTTACAGCGGTTCACTCGTCGTCGTCGGTGTCGGAGGTGGGCTCCCTGTTGAGGTCGGGGTTCTTGGCCCGGCGGCGCTGGGACGGCGACGGCGGGGCCGGAGGGGCGACGCCGATGCCGCCGGAGTGGAGCGCGTCGACGCGCGCGCCGACCTCGGCGGCCTTCTTGCGGATGGCGGCGGCGGTGAGGTCCCCGGGCGCGGCGGCGGGGGCAGTGCCGTCGAGGAGCTGGTCGGGGAAGTTGAGGCGCGCGGAGCGGCCGCGGAGGTAGAAGACGGCGGTGTCGTAGGCGCGCGCGGCGGCGACGGCGGTGGCGTAGGAGCCGAGCCAGATCCGCGACCGCTTGTTGGGCTCCCGGATCTCGGCCACCCACTTGCCCCACTTGCGCATCCGCACCCCGCGGTACTGCCTGCCCCCTCCTCCTCCGCGTCCAGCGACGCCGCCGGCAGGCGCGCGGGCCGAGAGCGGCATGGCGGCCGTGGGGCGCTGCTCCGGCGCCGGCGGGTAGAAGGCGACCGTGGCTTCCCTCTCCATGGCGGCGGCCGCGCACCCAATTCGGCGGCGGCTCCTAGGGGGATGGTCTGGTCTGGTTGGTTGCTGGTGCGGCGCCTGCCTGCCTGCGGCGTGAGGCGTGGGCGCTCTGCCGATGTGTGTGTGGGTCTCTCTCTCTCTCTCTACTGGTACTGGGCCTAGGGGTTATAAATAGAGGCGATTAAGTGCGTGGCGCGGCGCGGCGCGGTGGGGATTAGCGAGGGGGGAGGCGGTGCCCGTCGAGTAGGTGGGTGGGGGATTAGGGATTAGGGCCAGTGGTGCGGTGATTCATCGAAGGCGCTGGATGGATTTCTTTCTAGCCGGTGCGTGTCGTGAGTGAGCGAGTGACCCGCGACAGACACAGGTTTTTTTTTTTTGAAACTGACAGACACAGGTTTTGGTGTGACGCCGGTGAGATAGGGTACTCGATCGAGTCAGGTGTGTTGTCCGATCGGCCCTGTGACTTATCCAGGGGATTTATTCAGTGGTTGAGGGTGTCGACGGCTCACTTGGATGTGTACGAACTGTCACTGGGCTTAGAGAGAGAGACCCACGCCACGCAACAAGATTTTGATCGTGATCGAGCTAATTGGCAAGGTTTGAGCCGTTGCGCTCCACGAAATCACGCACGCACGCTAATAAGCTGTCGTGATTGACAGTACTGTACGAGCCTCGATCGGTCGATCGCAAATATCCCCGCGAGACGACCCGACGCACGGTACGTGCCGTGGCGCGCCGCGCTAGCCGGTCGCGTGCGCCCGGCCCCGCCACCGTCTAACGAGGCGAGAAGGTCCAGGCAGCTAGCAGAGGTGAACGAGCGCCGTGGATCTCCATGTCGGCCCGCGGCGGCGGCCACGTGTGGCGTCGCGTCGGACGGCACGAGCCACCCCTCCATGCCCATCGCGTCGCGGCCCCGTAGGAGATGGACGAGAAGGCAGCGTGGAACTCTGGATTGGTGGCAGCGGGAGAGCAGCGGCCACGTGGACGGGCGCGGGGGGCGCCGACGAGGGGGAGCTCGCGGCAGCTCACGCGAGGCGAGGTGGCGCCCGCGTGGGGCCGTGTCGCGCCGCTGGGGTCCCCGACAAAGACGGCGACCGCGACGGCGTTGCTATCCACCCATCGGTGGTTTGTTGGGTTGGTGGTGGCGCCTGCCTATGCGGGTGGGGCCCGGCGATTCGTCTCCGCCTGCCTCGTCAACTTTGGGCGAACGGTTTGGTTTGTCCCGGCCTGGGGGTTGTTTATTGCTTGAGCGGCTGCCGTTGGACGGTGGCCGGCCCGCCCGCCGGGGTGACGGGCTCTGGCTGTGAGGCGGTGAGCGACCGACCGACCCACCGGCTAGTGGTGACGAGTGGTTTACTGGTGATGGCGAGTTGTTTCTTCTAGTGGCTTCTTCGGAAGGAGAAGAATTTTCGGGCTGTTCGATGCTACGCGCCTGCGTCGGTCGGGCTGGATATTTCCCGTCCCGCTTCGGGTAAGCAGAACATTCGAGATTTCCTCGTTGATGTAAATTTCGGGTCAACCGTTACTCGTTCTCTTGCAAATCCACAGTAAAAATAGATGAAAACAATAAAAATCAAACGTGCGGATTTTTTAGGTACGACAAATCTGACGCTTCTTATGACAACTTATGTTGACACAATGATAGTAAATTTAGTTCGTGAGTACTCAATTTTCTGAAAATAGACTGAGATGAATTTGCCATACTCGTCAATTAAATTTGTCATCCTTGAACAACTAATTTATCATCCTTGGACAACTAATTTGTCATGAAAGTCGTCAGCTTTTGCAGTGAAGCCTGTGACCCTGAATATATCTATATATATATATATATATATATATATATATATATATATATAGATATATATATATATATATATAAAGTAAAATCATGTATTAAAGTTTTTTGCAGCAGCTGCATGTAAATTTTTTCTGCGAGGAAATTTTTCGATCTTTCTCATCAACTATCGGGCTAGTACAAAGAAGACCAGAAGTTAAAAAAATACACCCAGATCCGTAAACCACCTAGCGGCAACTACAACAACTGAAGCGAGCCGAAGACACACCGCCGTCTTCACCCCTTCCACATTGAAGCCAGAAAAACCTTGTTGTAGTAGACAGTGAAGAAGTCATTGTGTTAAGGCCCCATAAAATCAACGCACCAGAACAAAAACCGCTCTTTAAAAAAAACATAGATCGAAAGAATCCAACCTATAGACACACAAATATAGATGCACAGAACCAGGATCCATATGGATTCACCGAAGACAAACACCGACCGAATCTTACGAGATCCGTCAGGAAAAAAAACCCTCCACACGCGCCTTTGACGGTGCTAGAAACACCACCGGAATGAAGGCTAGGCGAGTAAAACCTTATTCCATCTTCCGAGAGCCGCCGCCGCCTCGCCTCTCCGAGTAGGATACAAACCCTAACAAAAATTAAAAAGACGTGAAAGACGGAGCTCTCTCGCCGGCAAGGGCCGGGATCCACCGCGTCTCATGCCGTTAGACCTCACAGGAGACAGGCTAGACCGACGGTGGCGCGGGCAGGAGGCATGAGAAACCCTGGCGTGGCTGGGTACACAGGTGTACCAGCCAACGTAAATTCTGCGTCATGCAGAAGTCGGTGCCCTGTCGGTCGATAACCTCACTATGGCTATCTACGGCAGGTTCAGCAAGGACCATTCAGGTTGCTCCTGGTCATTAATCAGGGAATAGGTCCCATCCCAACTCGCAGGTACTCCCGTACCGCAAGGACACGAGGTGCACCGTCTTATTCAAAAGAATAAAAAAAGATCAGGTGCACCGTCAGGTGCTGGATTCTCATACTGTTCATGCTTCATGGTGTATGACCTGGTACTAGCAACCATCGTCCCCCTAGCTATCGGCCGATATCGCTGGTGCTGGCGTGACGCCTTCCATGCTTTACTTTGCACTGTGCTTCTAATGCGTATGGTCCCCTGGAGGGCTGGAACTCCTGCCAATCAACCCCTGGAAGATCATGATTTTCCATGTTTTCCCCCACTGTCGCTTCAGGGTGCATAAACCTACTCACCTGTTATGAGCACATCCATTGGCCACTACAAAGAGGTGCGCACCATAGCATTTCAGTCAAGCAACTGCATGTACCCCCGCGAAAAAAATAAGCAATTGCATACGCATCTTTCGTCAGAAACTTACAGCACGTGTAATGCAGAAAGAACAGAGAACAAAAGTTCGTCTGGACAACATAGAGCATGACTGTAAACAGCTGGCAGGCAGTCAGGCAGTCAGCTTTGTCTTTCTTTGACTCACTGCGTTAACAGTTTCAGCCTAATCTTCAAGGCACACATTCATGATAGTGCATCCACAATTTTAGCAATGTTCTCATCACACCATGCCACATTCCCACCCACCCTTCACAGGACATGCCATTGCAAGCCTTCGGACACTCTTCAAGTGTTTTTCTTGCCCACCATCCGCATCTACGCTGTTTTCTGTTCCTTCAGAATGCCTCGAGGTGCACTTATGTCCTGGTTACGGCTTTCTCCAACTATGATTTCATTTCTTTCGGTTCCAGCCCCTAGTGGGATGCTTACTATCCACAAGTTGCATCATGAATGTCAGGCAATAGCTGTTCTGCTGATTTGAATTCGGTGGTCTTCTGGGAACCAACCATCCTGAAAAGCAAAATAAGGGAGTGAAAGATCTTAGCGGGATCTAATGGCCTAAAAGAACTTTATTTTCATGTACACCAACCAGTACCACCATAAGACACATGACAGAATGTCTACTTATTAGCAAGCAGGGAGAGAAAGATTGGTTCAAACCATTGTTAAATGAGGGGTATTTGTTTTCACATTTAAATTGAATCCGAGCAAAACAATCCTCATACAAAAAAGGACAAGACTTGAGCAGATACAATAGCACAATTATTTTAATCATGTTTCTGGGTTCAACACAACTGCAGTTCTAAAGTAAGTTTTCTGGTCCTGCCTTACTGTTTTCCATTCCTCAAATAGCATTTGAAACTTCATGAAAATAAATGATTTGAGGAACCTACTGTTCTCAAATGGTATTTGAAACTTCTTGAACATAAGGCATCAAAGAATTTGTATAGCCCCTGAACAACGCATGGGCTGATAAGATCAGTATGCTGCAAAATTTGTACCTCAAGTTAGTCATTTCCTCCCCAATTAACAAATAAAACACGGATTGCCAACCTATTTTCCATGACAACACTGCTCCAATCAATGATAAGCATGCGTTCCAAAAAAATAGCAAGGATGCCTATGTTGTGGCAGTTCCACCAAGAAGGTAATGGGTTCCTTGTATAATGCTCAAGGTTCTAGGCTGACTAGCAGAAGCAGAATTTATTTGTTATGAGCACAAATGATAGACTGAATGAGTTCTTGCTGATAACCACAACTGCTGAATAAAAACATAAACTGAAGGCCCAGACAAATGAGCACCTAAGAAAAAAAGACCATATGCAGATAATGAAGAACCATAAAACTGAATGGTTGCGGTGCCCCACAAGAAATCTCGAAGACACCCTGTAATATGACTTGGCACCCCTTGATCACCTATAGTATCCCAAACATCCGGCTGCCTTTTCCAACTGAAATGGGAAATGACTGCCGACATGTTGTACATATTTTTCTGAAGAGGTGGCTTGGTGAGAAACTCAGAGGCAATGCTGACCTGATAATCACAGAGGAAGATTTCCATGAAATATGGTGAACAGACAGTTTTGCTTATGGAGGTGACAAAAAAAGGACAGCTGAACCTACGATGTTCAGTTCAGAAGATTAGCGAGGGGTTAAGTAACATGTACTCCCTCCGTTCCATATTACTCGTCGCTGATTTAGTACAAAGTTGTACTAAATCAGCGACGAGTAATATGGAACGGAGGGAGTACTATTTACTTGCCAGAGAAATGAATATCACCTGAAGAAGGTTGGTGGTGATGGTCTCTTTATTTTAAGGTGGATGAATGATCGTCCGAGACCAAACAGAAAAATCGAAGTGGCCACAACTGAAGTGAAGAAACAAGCGATATTGAAATTACCGGCTACCTGCATCTGCATGCAGAGCAGTACTGAAGAAAGCAATCAATTTTGAGGTACTAAAGGTAGTTCAGGAGTCAGACAGCTGTTGAAATGACAAGAATTCAAGGACACATGCCAGTGGTACTGTCTTGTTGATCAATGCGGTATGGAGATTTCCCTCCAAAAAGGACAAACCCGGTGCTAGAAGCTCCAACACCAGGTGGATCTGGGAAAGGATTATACGAGGCAAGCCTTACCCCTGAAGGGTGCAATGCAGAGAGGCCGCGTCGAACCCAGGACCTCTTGGCACAAGTGGGGAGTACGTCACCACTGCGCCAGGCCCCTCCTAGCGCCTCGCAAAATTTGCTGCCTAGTAGAGTAATTCTGAGAATTGAGGTGTCGCCAAGTTGGTGAAATTGAGCAGTGCAACCGAATTCCTGGTAATGACTTAACTACTTGGTCCTACGTTGATCCTAACATCCAGAAGAATGTTATAATGAACCATTGCAACCACTGTATATTAACAACGCAGGCAGCTTGAGTCTAAAAAATAATGACTATTTGTTCAACTCAATTATCAAACATATCTGCTGATCTGCAAAGACTGGCAAACAGTATAGGCGTAGCTAAAGCCTGAAGCAAAATGCATGCAGCTCAACACCTTATTACTAACCCTACATCAGTATTCTACATGACCAACAGGCCACAGTATATGTATCGAAAGCAAAAGAAATGTGCACACATGTCCAATTGTTTACCTGCCAATCCATGTGAATCTCACAAATAACTGTTCTAATCCTCGTCGTCACTACTCCAAAGCAAGCCATCCTCCTTCAGTCAGTAACATACCATCAACAATGTCCTCTTCAGCAAATGCAGACATTGCCTGCGGCATATCCAGTGCTGAAAGCTCCCACACAAGGTGGGGTCTAGGGATGGGAATATCTAGACAGTCTTGCCCTCGGATAATAATTCTGCAAGGCTACAGAGCATTGGCAATATAAAATAGTCACAGAAATCAAGGAGACCAACTGCGGAAAAGTAGCAGATGGCTTAGCAGATAACATTTGTTCGAGAACAACTGCAGAGAGAAACTTTTAGAGGCTGAACAATGCTGACATAATGAAAATCGAGAAGGGTCTTTATGAATGTGGTGAAGAGACAATATTGCTTATGGAGGTGACAAGATGGAACTGGCAAAAAGGACCTATGATGTCCAATTCAGCAGATTAGCAAGGGGTTAAGCAGATTGGCAAGGGGTTAAGTTACAGGTACTGTTTACTTGCCAGAGAAATGGATACCAGCTGAAGAAGGATGGCTGATGATGCTCTCTTTATTAAGGTGGACGAATGATCGTTCGAGACAAAACAGGAAAAATTGAAGTGGCAACAACTGAAGTGAAGAAACGACAGATACTGAAATTACTGGTTTGTGTGCACCACAGCACTGAGGAAAGCAATCAAACTTGGGGTAAAGTTAGTTGAGGAGTCAGACTATGATGTAGAAATGGCATGAACTCAAGGACACACGTCAATGGCATTGTCTTGTTGATCAATTTGATCATTGTGGTAGGGAGACTTCCCTCCTACTTGATTCTATGCTGGTCCTAACAGTCAGAAAGGTGTTGTAATGAACCAGTGTAAACGTGTAATCACTGTATAACAACAACGCAGACAGCTTGAGTCTGAAAAATGGAAAGGAATGTTTACCATCAAACATATGTGCAAAGACCACATCACATCGTACAGGCATAACTACAGGCTGAAGCGAACTGCGTGCAACGCTCAATATCTTGTTACTAATCCTACAGTAGTAATCTAGAGGGCCAACTGGCAACTGGCCATGGTATATCCATTGAAAGGACTAGAAATATTGAAATGCACGCACATATCCAATTGTTACCTGCCAATCCATGTGAATCTCACAAATAACCGTCGTCATCCTCGTCGTCACTACTCCAAAGCATGTCATCCTCCTTATGTCGAAGCCCCAATATACCATCAACAATGTCCTCTTCGGCAAATGCAGACATTGTTGTAGAACCAAAAACTTTGGTCCTGCTTGTAACAATGTTATCAACAACATCATCCAATTCATTCGTATCCCAATCCACTATGAACTCATCATCATCATCTTGCTCATCGTGCTCTTCATATCTAAATTCTGGAACCTTCCCACTCCGCATCATTTCCTCATCAACCTCCCCATTTTGCACGCTGTCCCAAGGCAGCCAAATATCAGCAACCTTTCCGAGCGCGCGGCACCCATCCCCAACCACGACCATCCTCAGGGCGGCAGCGCGTGCATTTCGCACCGTGTCGGTGAAGTCGGAGTCGTCGGAGACGAGCACGACCCAGTCGACGCCGCAGGCGATGGCGTGCTTCACCTGGCGTTTGAGCGCCTGGTCGGCAGCCTGCGGCTTGTCTGGGACGGTGCGGACATGGACGCCGGCGCGCCGGAGCTCGGAATCGAGCCCGTAACCGACCTTGGGGGTGAGGAGCTCCCGCGCGGCGTCCTGGTACTTGGTGTTGTTGGAGATGTAGCGCTCGCGGAACTTCTGGCGCTTCTTGCCCTTGAGGGAGCGGAGGCGGCCGAGCTTCTTGTTGCGCTCGCGCTCGTGGAGCTGGCGGAAGTGGCGGGCGAGGTCGGGGCGGGTGGGGAAGCGGCGGCCGCAGACGGCGCAGGAGTAGGGGACGGGCGGGGCGGCGGCGCCCGTGCGCTCGGCGCGGTCGAGGGCGCGGCGCTCGCGGCGGTCCGCGGAGACCCAGGCGGGGAGGTGGGTGAAGGCGTGGCGGTTGGCGAAGGCGGAGACGGAGTCGACGCGGCCGAGGAGGGACGCCGCCTCGCGGAGGGAGGTGGCCGCTTCGAAGGGCGGCCCGCGCGGGGGCTTGTTGTCGAGGTCCCACAACACCACCACCGTCGGGCTCCGCGCCGTCCACACGCCGTCCCCGCCGCGGAACATCTCGACGTCCGCCGCAGTGGGCGCCGCCGAGTACGGGTTCTCGGCCGCCGCCGCTCAGGTGGGTGGTCGGCGCGGAGGGAGAGGCGGTGGGGGGTGCGGTGGTGGGAGGAGGAGGTGGAGGACTGGCGGGTTGGGAGGTAGGTGAAGGAAGGAGAGTGGCGGCGGCATGGCCGGCGAGCGTGGGCAGGTCGCGCGAGGCTAGAGGTGGATAGGACGGAGGAAGAAATGAATAAAATCCGGAGAGCGGAGCGTAAAAAAAAAGTCCCATCAACGAAACTGTCTTTCTCAGCTCGAGCTCAAATGCTCATGACGTGACTGGCAAACTTCAAAAAATGTTTGGAGCGCTTATAAAATTTCATCATGAAATTACGCTGGTGAAAGTCGTGGCGAAAAAAAAATGGGCTTCAAAATGCATTCAAAAGTATTATTTTCAGAGCATCGATTTTATTGTTTCACAACCCTCACTCATCAAAACGTTGGAAGCAACTTAAGATATCTTTTGGGAAGAGAGAATAACTATAGATGTCTGATATGCATATTGATCAATCCATCTCCGCTTCTTGACTCACTCTATGGAGGGGAAGAATAAGATCAAGCCGTGTGAATGTGATTTCTTGATGAAATTTTTGCAAGCACTATAGACATTCCTTAAAGTTTGCCGTAAAAATCATAATTTTATATAAAAAAAATTGCTTCTCATTCAATAGCATATGAGCTCGCGAGTACATACACCACTTTATTTTTCTTTCACCTCAAATACTAAGTTTAGTTTCAGGGTAACATGATTAGAGTGTGCTAATACAATATCAGAATGCATATGTACTATTGATCTCTACTCCTAAAGAGAAGGCGTAAGGGTCTCCTCCGCTCCGGTTAATCCCGTCTCATCACCACAAAAGCCGCATCCTATCAGTTTAATTTCGCCTCACCTCCCACCATCCCCTCCACGCTGATTTGTTCTCCCTTGCACATTTTCATCTTTTTAGCGAGGAGGGATTAACAACCCCTCTTACGCGTTGGGTTACGAGGATTTGTTTTTTGTGTGCAGGTATCGTTTACATAGTATTGCTTGGTTCTCCTACCGGATTGATACATTGGTTTCATAACTGAGGGAAATACCTACCGTAGCTATACTGCATCATTCATTCCTCTTTGGGGAAATACGAACGCAGTTTCAAGCCGCATCAAAAGGAATTTCTAGCACCGTTGCCGGGGAGACATCATCAACATCTATCAGGTTCCTAATCATAATCTCATCTCCTTGCAATTTACATTATTTGCCATTTGCCTCTCGTTTTCATCTCCTCCACTTCACAAAAAAATGTTTTTTTATTTGCCGTCTTTACCGTTTGTTTTTTTCTCGTCAGATCTATCTTTTTGTTTGCAATCTTGTTTGCGTAGTTATGATGTATCAAGAAAATGCCAAATTGTGTGATTTTTCCAATACCAATAATAATGACTTTATTAGCACTTTGATTGCTCCCCCCGCCATTAGTGCTGAGTCTTCTGATATTAATGCCGCTTTGTTGAATCTTGTTATGAAAGAGCAAATTTCCGGTACTCCTAATGAGGATGACGCGTCCCATCTAAACACATTCGTAGAATTGTGGGATATGCAAAAGAAAAGAATGTGGGTAATGATATTTTGAAGTTGAAATTATTTCCGTTCTCTTTGAGGGATCGTGCAAAAATTTGGTTTCCTTCTTTGCCTCGCAATAGTATCGATTCTTGGGATAAGTGCAAAGATGCTTTTATTACTAAGTATTTTCCTCCTGCGAAAATTATTTTCCTTAGAACTCAAATCATGAATTTTAAGCAACTTGAGCATGAACATGTTGCACAACCTTGGGAAAGAATGAAACTGATGCTAAGAAATTTTCCTACTCATGGTTTAAATCTTTGGATGATTATACAAATTTCTTATGCAGGATTGAATTTTGTTTCTAGAAATCTTTTAGATTTCGCCGTGGGTGGTACTTTTATGGAGATTGCTTTGGGTGAAGCTACTAAATTGCTTGATAATATTATGGCAAATTATTCACAATGGCATACCGAAAGAGCACCTGCTAGTAAAAAGGTTAATTCGGTTAAAGAAATTAGTACTTTGAGTAAAAAAAGTTGATGCTCTTATTAATTGGTTGCTAGTAAAAGTGCTCCTATTGATCTTAATGATGTGCCTTTGTCTACTTTGATTGAGCAAAATAGTGACCCCGTAGATGTGAATTTTGTCTCGCGAAACAATTTTAATAACAATGATTATAGAGGTAATTTTAATCATAGGCCTTTTCCTGGAAATTCCTCTGATAATTATGGCAATTCCAATGGTAATTCTTCTTACAATAATAATAGGAACCCATCTAATCTTGAGAGTAATATTAAAGAATTTATCAATGCTAAAAAAAATTCAACACTACGATAGAAGAAAAGTTGAATAATATTGATGATATGTCTAAAAGCATTGATAGAATTTCCCATGATGTAGAAAATCTCAAGATTAAAAGTTTTCCACCTAAAGTTGATGTGAATGAATCAATTAAAGCCTTGCATGTTTCTATGGATGAATGTAAGAAAAGAACCGCTATGCTTAGGGCTAAAAGAGAATTTTTAGAAAGAGCGTTTCCTACCGATTGCTTTCATAAAAATGATGAAGATCATAAAGTGATTGGTGTTTCTTCTATTGGTTCGTTGTTTAGTAAGATTAAAATTTATGATAAAGGGACTGAAGAAGAGTCAACTTTAGCTAGAAGGCATCCCGATGATTTGGAGGGTGAAAATCTTGATGAGAAAATTGATAAAAGTGGGTTTGGAGATGTCATAACTTTAACTAGTGATGTGCCCACTCTTTTGAATTAAAAGACTTTAATTATGATAGTTGCTTCTTGATTGAATGTATTTCTTTGTTGCAATCCATGATAAATTCACCCCATGCCTATGAACAAAATAAAGCTTTTACTAAACATATTGTTGATGCCATGATGAAAGCTTTAGAAGAAAAGTTGGAGTTAGAGATATCAATTCCTAGAAAATTATATGATGAATGGGAACCTACTATTAAATTCAAGATTAAAAATTATGAGTGTTTTGCTCTATGTGGTTTGGGTGCTAGTGTTTCCACGATTATGAAATCTTGATGTGCTTCGTATTACCGATATTGAAGAATGTTCTCTTAATTTGCACTTGGCGGATTCTACTATTAAAAAGCATTTGGGAAGAATTAATGATGTTCTTATTCTTGCAAATAGGAATTATGTTCACATAGATTTTGTTGTTCTTGATATTAATTGTAATCCGTCTTGTTCTATCATACTTGGTAGAACATTTTTACGCACTATACACGCCGTGATTGATATGAAAGAAGGGAATATTAAGTTCAAAATTTCCACTAAGAAAGGGTATGGAACACTTCCCTAGAACAAGAATTAAGCCGCCATATGAATCAATCATGAGGGAAACCTACGCGGCAAAAACTAAAGATGACAATACTTAAATCTATACATTATGCCTAGGTAGGGGCATAAAACGATAGCGCTTGTTGGGAGGCAACCCAATGAATAAAATTTATTTTTGCCTTTTTCTTTCTGTTCTTGAGTGTTCACACATTTTGCTACTGTTATGAATGTGTTTTTATGTTTAATTAGTGTTTGTGTCAAGTAAAGCCTTTGGGATCATGTTTGGTGATAGTTGATTTGATCTTGTTGAAAAACAGAAACTTTTGCGCCCAGTAGCAGAATTGTTAAAAAAACAGAAGCATGATAAAATTTTCTACAAAGGATTGATACACAAATTTCCTACATTGTCCTATTTTTTAATAATTTTTTGAGCTACAGAAATATGGACAAAGTCCAGATTACTACAGACTATTATGTTTTTGACAGATTCTATTTTCTTTGCATTGTATGCTTATTTTGATGAATCTATGGATTGTATTGGAGGGTAAGCCATGGAAATGTTGGGGATATTACTACTGGGCGTAAACCGGCCTATCTGGGCCGGGTTAACTTCATCAGTAGTTCAACGGTGTAAAAGCCCAAGAGGCATAAAGTAAGGGCCCAAGGCCTGTAGTCGGTTTAGAACACATGGCCGTAAACCGCCTGGTATGTAAACTTGTATTGTAAGTTAGGAATAGAGAGAGACCAACCCGGATACAGTATGAACCGGAGATTGGGACTCTCTCAACCGGCTGGCGTCACCCGTGTATATAAGGGGACGACCCGGGGCGATTCAAGGACAGACAACAACAACTCGAGGCCTAGGCGAAGCTTATTTGCTCCCTAGTCGTCGAGACCACATCAATCCCATCACAACTAGACGTAGGCTTTTGCCTTCATCGAAGGGGCCAAACTAGTATAACTCTTGTGTCTTTGCGTCCGCTTTAACCCCTTCAAGTTAACCCGTAGCGATGGCTCCACGACTAAGTCCTTTCATGAGGACATCTGCCGTGACAAAACCCTGACGGTTGGCGCCCACCGTGGGGCTGTCATACGATGGTTTGATGATCTTGGAGGGCAAGTTGAAGGACTCGAAGGCTATGTTGTGGGCGGATGACCAAGAGTCATCGCGCAAGCTCTACATCGACGATGCAGTTTGGGGCCTCGAGGCCGGCTCGATTGAGTCTGGTCTGGGTCCCCTTTGGTGGCATACACGCGTTTTCATCGGCAAGATCGGTGAGCAGGGCTGAGCGGACATCTGCACCGACCTCGTCGAGACGGCTCGGCGTCTGAGACCTGCCCGAGTTAAACCGGCCGTGAAGCGTGCCTTTGTGGGAGTCATCCACGAAGGAAGTTATGAGGGCGGATCGAGAATCTGGTGGCGAAACCGTCGTCTACTCGGCGACAAGTCGTCGACGGAGCCGAATCTCTATATCAGCTACAAGATGGCCGGATTGGGGCTGTTCCGATGGTGACGATATTCGGACCCCTCGATCTGCCCAACCGGGTTGGAATATTCATGGCCGGTACACAAGCAGTGCTTCACTCTTCGACCGCTGCGGCAATGATTGCCGGTTCAACAGCGGCGACGGCTGCGGGGCAGGAGGCCCTGTGCGCCCGCCGGCTCAAGTTTTATCAGACCTGTTCGATGCGTTGGCTGCGCTCATGGCAGAGGTTAACCCGGTGGATCAGGACGCTCATAACACGGAGATTGCAAAGGTGAAGGAACAAATCACTCAGGCTAAAGCGGATCTAGCAGCTGCAGACGCCAGGATGACGGTAGAGCGGGCCGCTTTAGATGCACAGGCTTATAGGCTCATGCTGGATCAAAACGCGTCACATGAAGTCATGAAGAGAAAATACAGATCCCGTTTGCCTTCAGCTTTCGAAGGAAGAGACCTCTTCAACACCCCCGGAGCAGGAACCAATAATCCGCCGGTGGTAAACCGGGCGGAAGCACCTGGGACGGGCGCGCCGGTCCAGCCCCGCCTAATAGATCTACCTCGCCATAATGCGGTCGCCTCGAGTGTGCAAACACCTCCGTGTCACTACTCCAACCCGATGGATAACCTTGTCGCAGCCGCAGCACGATCGAGGCTATTCAATTGAAGGCGATTCACCACAGGCGGTAGAGGCGTCGGGTCAAGGAGCTCCTTAGGACAGCTTTGGTCCAACAGGAAGCATATTCGTACAGCCGCGACCGGATCCACTCTACCCCCCGCCCAAGCCGAAGCTATAGCAGGCACGTGGATGAACCGACTGTATCAAGTAATGCACGGTGTGGTGCGCTCCGTGGCAAAAACCCGGCAGGTGGTGTCGATAACGCTCAGGAGGTGGTGGACCGGCCCAGCGCCTTGAGGAGGCCGAAAGAAGCAGCAAACATCGGGCTTATCAGCTTACGCCGGTTCGTCCGACCATCTCGGTCTAGCCTGGGGTTACTTCTAGCTCTTTGGGGGTGCCTTGCCTCGTCCCCGCTTTATGCAATGTGCGTTTGCCCAAAGACTTCAAGGGTCCGCGCAAGGTGCCAAATTACACTGCCGATTTAGCTCCAGAAGCATGGATAGAAAGTTATGAGATGGCCATGGAGATGCTGGATGTGGATGAGGCCGCGTGTGCAAAGTACTTCACCATGATGCTCGAAGGCACGGCCCGTACTTGGTTGAAGAGCTTGCCAACCAATTCTATCAATTCATGGGCCCGATTGCGGACCGGTTTATCCAGAATTTCAAAGATACCGTAAGCAGCCCATGTCGATGAGTGGACTTGGCAGCTTGTGTCGGGGAAGGGAGTCAACAACCCATTGGAGTACGCTGCGTTTGAAATCTTGCACTCGTCGAGACGGATCAACGCCGACTCTGCGATCTTGACCTGGAGGGCAACCGCGGTTTAAGCCTTTGAAGTTGAAGTTAGAGGCGCATGAAGCGGTTTTGTAATGACATGGGCACTCTCATGGGCGCTTTAGTGAAGTATGCTGATTACGATAGTACCAAGGATCCCGAGTCCGATGATGACGAGACAGGGAAGGGAAAAAGAACGGCAGCTCAAGGGCCAAAGCAACATCACTCGGCAGGTAATGGTGGAGGCAAGCGTAAAGCGAATGGCAACATGGACTTCGTAATAACACCAACGCTAGCAGGACAAGGGCGGTGGCGCAAGGGTAAACAACCGAATCGAAGTGGGCGCCTAATCCCAATCCGGACCGCTTGAATTATCTGTTGAATCAACCTGTCCAAGCATGGGACGAAGGAGATGCCAACAAACCACCTCTGGAAGGATTGCTACATTATGCAGGAGTTCAAGAGTTCTAATGCTTTCCGGTATGATCAAGGTTCCGCGGCGGTTCGGGATCCGGGCGGGTTACGGTGGAGGAAATTCCGGTTCAGGATTTAATGGTAATCCGGCGGACATAACAATCGAACAATCGGAATAACCAAGGTGGTTACAACTAGCATGACAACGATCGGGTTATCCGAGCAACCCAAAGCAGTTGAATAGTGGGCGTACCATGTCTTCACCACCAGCTTAGACAAGCGAGACCGGAAGCTTGAAGCGGCGGTCAACAACTGTTGAACCGGCCGTGCCTCATTACCTACGTTGGTCGAGCAGCCCATTGTATGGAGTAAAGAGGATCATCCTCCCGGGTTGACAATCCGGGTCAACTAGCTCGTGGTGGCACCTCGGTGGGAGGTTATAAGTTCACCAAGGTGCTCATGGACCGGAGGGAGCAGCATTAACATCCTGTACTATGAGACCTTCCGTCGTATGGGGTTAATAGTTAAACATCTCAAACCGTCCAATACAGTGTTCCATGGTGTGGTACACAGCAAGTCAACATATCCGGTTGGTAAAATAGCTCTGAAAGTGGCCTTTGGAGATGAATATGACTCCAGATCGGAAACATTTACATTTGAAGTGGTAAAAATCCAAAGTCCATATCACGCCCTATTTGGGCGGCCAGCTTATGCCAAGTTCATGGCACGGCCTTGTTATATCTATTTGCAGCTCAAGATGCCGGGTCACAAGGGGACAATAACGGTTCATGGGAGCCGCAAGATCGCTTTGGAATGTGAGGAAGGTGATGCGGCTTACGCAGAGTCGGTTTGTGCCACCGAGGAGCTGAAGTATTATAAGGACAATGTTGATCCGTGGACATGACTCCATTGAAGAAGCCAACTACAGAGCATAATCCGCCTGAAATTCAAATCGGCACCGAGACTAAGCTTGTTGACTTCGTGCTGGCGATTCGTCCAAGCGATTCAAAGATCGGTGCCAACTTGGATCCGAAATAGGAAAGCGCGCTCATCGAGTTCATCCGTGAGAATCGGGACATTTTTGCATGGAAGCCTTACGACATGCTGTGTACCGAGGCAACTCACGAGCCCACTCTTAATGTTGATCCCAAGTACAAACCGGTGAAGCAGTTTCTCCGCCGGTTTAACGAAGAAAGGCGTAAGGCCATTGGAGAGGAGGTGGCCAGGCTCTTAGCAGCTGGTTTTATCGTGGAAGTCTTCCATCCGGAATGGCTTGCTAATCCGGTGCTGGTTCTTAAGAAAAACGACACTTGGCGCATGTGTGTGGATTACACAGATCTTAACAAGGCTTGTCCGGCAGATCCTTTTGCCCTCCCCCGCATTGACCAGATTATTGATGCCACTGCGGGTTGTGAGCGTTGAGCTTTTTGGATGCATATTCGGGTATCATCAGATCAAGATGGCGATTAAGGACCAGGAGAAGGCGGCGTTTATCACTCCCTTTGGAGCCTATACGCTATGTATCTATGCCTTTTGGGCTCAAGAGCGCCCAAGCAACTTATCAACGTTGTGTACAGAATTGCCTGCATAAACAGATCGGCCGTAATGTGCACGCCTATGTTGATATTGTGGTCAAGTCAAGGGAGAAGGAGACACTGATTGACAATTTGAAGGAAACTTTTGACAACCTGCGAGTTTACAAGATGATGCTCAACCCGGCCAAATGTGTCTTTGGTGTTCCGGCAGGCAAGTTATTGGGTTTTCTCGTGTCCAACAGGGGAATTGAAGCTAATCCGGAGAAGATTACAGCTATTACCTCCCTGGCTAAACCGAAGTGTATTAACGATGTCCGGCGTTTGGCAGGCCGGATTGCCGCGCGGAGCCGGTTTATCACCGTCTCGAGAGAAGGCCATCCCTTTGTACCGAGATCTTTGAAGAAGACAGATCAGGTTTATGCGAGTCCACCGCCGATGAAGCATTGGAGGACTTAAAGCGGCAATTGGCCGCACTGTGCTTGCCGCTCCCATTGACAAGGAGCCGCTTACGCTATATGTTGCTTGCTAACGCCAAGGCGGTCGGCGTGGCCATTGTGGTGGAGCGGAAGGAGGCAGGAAGGAGCATCCGGTTCAACGTCCGGTTTATTATATCGGCGAGGTACTTATTGAATCTAAGCAAAGGTATCCGCATTGGCGTAAGCTGGTGTATGGAGTTTTTATGGCAAGCCGTGAAGCGATATTTCCAAGGCACCCCATCACGGTGGTCGATTCGCTCCCTTAAGCGATATCATACGTAACCGGAAGCGGCTGGCGGATTGCTAAGTGGGCTATAGAGCTTGGGCCGCAGTGCAAATGCGTGCCTCGGACGGCGGTGAAGTCTCAAGCACTTGTGGATTTCATTAATGATTGGACGGAGTTGCAAGTACACGAAGAAAAGCGGATCACACATATTGGACCATCCATTTTGACGGATCCGAGCAATTGGAGGGCTCGGGGCTGGAGTCGTATTAACTTCCCCACGAGGTGACAAGTTTTATTCGTTCTCTCCGCTTAATGTTCCCTTGTACTAACAATGCAGCTGAGTATGAAGCCTTGCTCCATGGTCTCCGGATGGCTAAGGAGATGAATCTAAGCCGGGTTAAGTGCTTCGGTGACTCGGACCTAGTGGCTCAACAGTTGTCTGGCACTTGGGATTCAAAGGACCCACTCATGGCTGCATCTCGTCGTGAGGTGGATATTGTCGCAGGTCATTTCAAGGGCTATCGAATGGACCACGTGGATCGTCGGAAGAATGAAGCGGCGGACGCTTTAAGCCGGTTGGGCTCTCAACGCATAAACCGTCCTGCCCAATGTTTTTCTCGACGTCTTTGCACAACCCGTCGGTCAAGCTCCTGGTGAAGCGGATTTGGCTATTCCTGATCCGGAGGCTCAATTGGTGGCAGCTCTTCACGTCACTCCGGATTGACGCTTCCTTATCTTGCGTACATGAACCGGGCGAGTTACGAGAAGATGAGGCGTTGGCACAGCGAGATAGTCCGGCGATCTAAGTCTATGACCATTGTTAATGGCGAATTGCATCATTGCGATGTGTCGAGGCGTTTCAACGCTGTGTGTCCCCCGAGGAAGGCTGTGAAATATTGCGTGAGATCCACGAAGGAGATTGTGGTCACCACGCCGGTTCAAAATCCTTGGTGGCTAAAGCGCCCGCCACGGTTTCTATTGGTTATTTGCTCATGCCGATGCGGAAGATCCGGTCGACGATGTGATGGTTGCCAAAAGTTTTCCAGACGTGCTCATGTACCGGCCCAAGAATTGAGGATGATTCCAATTACTTGGCCGTTTGCAACCTGGGGGCTGGATATGGTTGGGCCTTTCAAAAGGTTCAAGGATAAGAAGACCCACCTGCTGGTGGCGGTCGACAAGTTTACAAAATGGGTAGAGGCAGAACCTGTTAGCAAGTGTGATGCGGCCACGACGGTTCAGTTCATCAAAAAGGTGATTTTCAGGTTTGGCTTTCCACACAGTATCATCACAGATAATGGTACCAATTTGTCCAAAGGTGCCATGAAGGAGTTCTGAACGTGAGCACATCCGGCAGCGTTTCTTGAAGAGCTCACCCATAGTCCAATGGTCAAGCGGAAAGGGCTAATCAAGAGATCTTGAGAGGCATCAAGCCCCGGCTTATGGTCCCTTTGCAGAGGACACCGGGTTGTTGGGTAGAAGAGCTACCGTCTGTGTTATGGAGTAAACACTACGCCTGATAGTTCCACGGGATATACACCGTTCTTTATGGTCTATGGAGCGGAGGCGGTTCTCCCTAGTGACATCCGTCATGACTCACCTCGTGTGGCAGCTTATGTTGAAGAGAACAACGAGACGGCACGGCAAGACGCTATGGACCGGTTGGATGAGGAGCGTGACATAGCAGCTGCCCGCTCGGCGATTTACCAACAGGATCTTCATCGTTACCATAGTCGCCGGGTCAGAACCAGAACTTTTCAAGAAGGAGATTTGGTGCTTCGGCTCATCCAAGACCAGACTGATATGCACAAGTTATCCCCACCTTGGGAGGGACCTTTTGTGGTCAGCAAAAAAAGGATTAATGATCCTTTACAGATTATCAAACTAATGGTCCGATGGTTGCTTGATTGGTCTATTTTGCAGACAAAGGAGCCGCAAAAAAAATTCTGAAACTGGGGGCAAGAATACTAGAACGGGCAGCAAGTGAGGTATACACAGCAGGGCAGGGGTGGCGACTTAATGTGGCGAGGCTCCCTGGGTGATGGCTGCGACACCTTTCTTTACATGTTCTTTGTTTGGTGTCTGTTTAGGCCTGCTAGTAGCTAGCTTTTGCAGTATGTCCTTCTTTAGTTTGTGTCGATCGGACTCTGTTGGCGGTGTTGGCCCTATGTGTGGCTGGAGACTCTGTTGTTGTGCGTTGGGGTGTTGAACCTGTCTTTTGCTGCTGGTACTTTGTGAACTTTGTTAGTCTGGTTTTCAGTAATGAAAATCGGAAGGGGAGAGAGCCCTTCTTTGATAAAAAAAAAAATAACTATCTGATCGATATTCGAGAGCATAAAGACTCACGCACATCAGAGGAGGAGACCAACAGGCCGTGGAATATAGCTCGTCTTCGGCCTTATTATACCTGAGCCATCGACTCTACTTATGTACATATTATGACAGTGTATATATTATGAATAAAGTAATAAACCGGAGCCTCAGCTAAAGCGGGGTATCTGTTCTGTTACGTCATGTGTGGTTACATGGAGTTGTTACGTCTTAAAGCGGCCTCGGTTTACCCCCGAGTTTGCTTTTCAAAAGCTTTGTGATATCACTTGGGGGCTTGGTCGTGTCCGAACCAATGCAACACCTTTTGATAGGCTTAAAAGCCACCAGATCACTTGGGGACATGGTCAAGTCTGAACCATCCACGCCTCTTGATCGGCCTAAGGCCATAGAGTCACTTGGGGGCTTGGTCGAACCGAACCATTGCCACGCCACTTGATCGGCATAATGCCACGGTTTTAGTTGGGGACTGGCTGACTTGAACCATGGCTACACCTTATAGGGAGCTTGGTCGTGTCCGACCATTGTAACACCATCCGATCGGCTCAAGAAAGCCTTCTTTTTGCAAACGGTTTATCATTGCCTTTGCTTCCATGTTTTTCATAACTATTATTTGATTTTGTTGCGTTTCTTAAACCGACAACATTTTTAAACCGTTCAAACTGTCAATTGACGGAATTCGGTCCATTTTTTAATCCGGAGATAATTTCACCGGTTTGACTTTTTTCTGTTAACATCCCATTATGGAGTAACAGGGGGCTTGTCATGACCTGGCACGGTTTATGTGGTAAACCGGCATTATAAATAACAGGAGCTGTTTTCTCCTTTGACGGTAAGGGTTTATACAACCTCCGCTTCAAGATTGGCTAAGCCAACTTTATGCCCAGCGATGGCAGGTATTTTGTATCACAAATTTTGATTATATACCTCAATATTTCATTTCATATTTATATGAACGTCACAAGCCGGCTGGCGGCACAAACCGCCGTGGCGGTTTAAGATTTTGTGACTGCAGGCAATATGGATTGAAAGTTTCGATCATTCAAGCAAAAGTATCAGCACCTATGCACGAAGGCATATTAAAAGAAAGAAGTGTTGGCTATCCTATTACAAGGCAACATGGTGCCCAAGTAAGATCATTGTTTCTTGGCGGAATAAAATGAAACAGCTATTCAAACCGGCTTCCGGTTCATGCTGGCTCGCCGCCCCGGTCTGATGGTTGTGGGTCATCTGCCGCTTCAGCCTCTTCATCTCTACCCAATTTCTTTGGAAGTCAACATGATCGATCGATTCCCATTAAAGCTTGAAAGACAGCCTCCTCATGGATCGGGAAGATGGTTCAATATCGAGGCGTAAGTATGCTTACGGATCGGAGGGATCAGGTTCTCCGCTTCGGGAATAGGTGCAGCTACTCGTTTGTTCTGATCGTCATATTGAGCTTGATAATGCGATAAGTTTGCCTGTTCGGCCAATTGGCAAGCCAGAGGGCACACCGCCCGGTTTATCGCTCTCAGATCATCTTTGTTGAACTCTGAACTGTCTTCCTTCAGACTGGGATAGCCCTGAGCTGCCT
Source organism: Aegilops bicornis (assembly GCA_021605145.1). NCBI lineage: Eukaryota > Viridiplantae > Streptophyta > Magnoliopsida > Poales > Poaceae > Aegilops > Aegilops bicornis. The sequence goes on along the minus strand of CM038675.1, from coordinate 129,276,251 downwards.
CAACAGGGTCGAAATCTGGCACCCATGCTTTTTCCTGGATTAAGGCGTTAATGGCGCCGGTTCGAGCAGCAGATTTCTTCAGCTCTTCAATCCGGGCGGGAAGCATTGACAACCTCCTAAGAGTATCTTGAATTAAGGAGGGTGCTGGATTGTTATGTGATGCAGTGGAGATGATCCGCTGCGTTCTAGTGTACAACTGCTCTATTAAAGTGTAGGCAGCTTTCAATTTCATCCGAATATCTGACCCCAAGTGACCAATGCGTGTGCCTACAGCATTACAAGACAAATCACAAACCGGACTTATCATAAGAAGGCCAAGTTATCACAGAAGCCAAAGGAAGCTTACCAAAGATAGCAGCAGTCATGGCATGCACTTGCCGCTTCACGCTGGTTAGCTCGTCTACCACCGGTTCAAGGGCAGCTTCAGCATTTTCAACCTTTTTGGTTAAAGCGGCCTTTTCAAGATCCCACCGCCCGCTCAGACTTGAACCACTCCTTAAGCTGCTCCATGGTAGTCAAGGCGGTTTTCAGCTCATCCTTGGCCTTGGAGGTTTCTGCTTGTTGAGATTTCAGATTTTCTTGGAGATCATTGATTTGTGAGGCTTGTTGGCGTATCTCACTCTGCAACAAAAAGGGAGCATGTTAAATATCTTCATTACAAGTCCCAAGTGCATAACCAGTCATACACTTGGCACTTGGGGGCTAATGCATATTTGATCTTCATCTGCCAATAAAAGCACAAAGTCCCAAGCTCAATATAGGTATTCAACTTGGCACTTGGGGGCTAATGGCTATTTGCTCGAACATGTTACGATGCGGCGATATAAATTACAGTCCGGTTTAACTATACTAAGTTGAACTGCCCTTGGGGGCTACATCAGTGGATTCTGAAGCATTGAGTTTATGTTAAGTCCCGGTTTGGCTATACTAAGTTGAACCGGCCCTTGGGGGCTAGGAGAGTTAACAAAAATTGAAATATCCAAGCGGGAAAAGAACATGGAGGTTACCTTGAATTTTTCTTTCATCATCTTCACCAGGCCAGCTTCATAATCACGGCTGGTATACAGGCGGTTCAAGTAGCCAGAATGAAGGTCTTGAGGGTTCAGAGCGGCGTAAGTTGCTAGATCAACATCCCACTTGCCCTTGCTCATAGTGGCAAATTCCTCTTTGGCAAAATGTTTGGATAAAGCGACCGGATTACCCGGTTCTCTGTGGCCAAAGCCAGTAATCACAACGTCATCGTCCTTGGTATCACCGGTTTGACCAGGGACAGACGGTTTGTCAACAGGCCGGATTGGACTGGTGGATTTTTCAATCCGGGTTGGGCTTCTGGGCTGGTCAGCAGGAAGGGAGGTGTCAACAGGCCTTTCTTCAGCAACAAAATCGTCATCTTGCAGTGGCGGATCATTGGGAGTGTCTTCACAGATAGCCGCTTCAAGATTTGGGACGCTGTCCGGTTCAGGGGCAGTCTCTTCGTCGGCCGTTTTATCCAGACGAGCCTTTTTGCTCGGCCTAGGCTTGGCCCTGAAAAGGCACAATAACTTGATCGAATCGACATATACTACACAATGATGCAGTAGAAACAATATGAAATGCATAACAACCAAGCACCGTTTTTAGTGGTGGCAATCGAGTAGTGATGACTCGCCCGGATGAGGAATGGGAAGTGACACGATAATCGGAGTCGGATGGATTAAGGGGTTGACGAAAACAGCCGCTTTAGGATAAGAACCGACAAGCAAATTAGAGACCTCTGAACGACGTTTCGAACCGGACTGTTCGGTAAACCGTGGAGGTAACTACTGGCCGCCGTGCCGAAGTTGTGCGGCGAGCTTCATGTTGTTGAGTCTTCATAAGAAATTTGGGATCCAAGTAAGCAAGGGGATGAGAAAATTTAATTTTCCGGTTTGCCTGACGGATTTTTAGTGAAGGCAAATGATTTGAGTCGGAGGAGAGAATAGTTACCTCTACAACATCAGCATTACTGGTTTCAGCATCATCCTGACAAATATCATCATTAATTAGGCGTGTGAAAAGTAAGCCAAGTGAATCAAGTTCTACCTCAAGGTCCGGATTACCCACATCATCATCCACACCGGATCGGAAGATGCGATGGTTTTCCTCTTATGAGCAGTCTTCTTGACAGCTTTGGTCTTTTGCCGGATTGGTTTTTCCGGTTTATCTGGTTTCTCTGGTTTCTCTTGTGGACGTTTCTTGCTCCAGAATGGATCATCACCCTGATTAAGTAGCAGTTGATGTTAAAAATGATGCCAGAAATAGCAGTAATATATTCAGTAAAAATAGTCGAAGTCTTACGGATGATGGTTTGTTGGTATACGAAGGGGAGCAGACCGGTTAAGCACAGAGGTTTTCCGGTTCGTTCAACATTTTCTTCACAGCCTCGGTGACCTCATCATCGGTAAGCTGGATATTAATATGTCGGAGGGGGTCGTCGACACTACCAGTGTACTCACACATTAAACCGGAGCGCTGGGAGAGGGGCAGTATGCTCCATGATATCCAACAGCGCGCGAGATCAATTCCGGTTAAACCATTGGCCATGAAGGCTCTGAGCTTGGAGAGTTGAGGAGCGTATTTACTTCTCTCATTGGCGGTTAATCTTTGTGGAAAGGGATGTGTATTCTTGAGTCGCTCCGCATTTAAAACCGGGCAAAGGATTCTCATTGGCAGGTGAAGTGTCTCTGCAATAAAACCATGTTTGATTCCATTCCGTGGGGTGGCTGTGCAGTTTAACATGAGGATAGTGACCTCATTTCTTTTTTGAATCGCCACACCACCCAATTCTGTGTTGGGCCCGTCAGTAAATTCTGTGCGGCGGTTTAGATGGAAGCAGTCCCTAAACAGTTCAACTGTGGGTTCTTCTTGAAAGTACGCCTCCACAGAGCACTTGGAAGTGACAAATATTGGTATGTAATTGGGGCCCGTATCTTGTGGACGGAGTTGAAAATTCGCTAACACATCCGGTAAAATTTTGAACCGGCGGTTGAAACCCCGGGCTAAGTGATCATGCGAAAACTACAACCTCTCCTTCTTGAGGTTGTGGGTGGACATTCTTTGCCGGGAACCCTCCAATGGATAGTATTTTCTTTGCTTAAAGAGCGGTCGGGACCAGATTGTTTAATTGAGTTTGGTGACACGGGAAGGAGCCCAGTTGCACTCATATACTTGTTTGGCCATCTACAAAAAATATAAATCCGGTTCAAGAAATATGTTGGGACAAAGAGAGAACCGGTGTACAATGCTAAATCGGAGACAAATACACCGAAACCGGAGTTCTTTGAAGCGGCGATTATGCAGTTAAGGAGTTCGGCGGTTCAACAAGGGGACTAATGGTGTATACCGGTTTATTTAATTTTTCTATGTTAAGTTAAACCGCTTTGGTCTAAATATTGAAAACAATTGAGGTTGCGAACGGCTAAGTGTGCGGAAATAGGTTTCGCAAGATTTCTCTACAACGAAGGATCTGAAGCCAGATCAGAAAAGAAGAAAAATATCCAAAAAAGAATAAAGCAGAGCAGTATTGATGCAATGAGCAGGAGATGATGTGCGAGATCTATGGACGTGAGCACGAGACTACAAGCGGATGCTAAAAGCTACTACTAATCAGCGCAAGGTGTCACAGATCTATCCAGGAGTCTGGTATGAGCATGAACAGTTAATGGAGCACTTTGCAAGAACAAGAAACCCTAGAACGGATCTAGGTCGAGGGGAACCGAGGACCTACGAGTTGAGGAGATGCGGAAGAGTGCTGCGTTTCTCCGGTGCATTCAGGTTGATGCAGCGGCTCAAGGCGGTGCAGAGATCGATGGCGGCGGAGCTCCGAGGCTAGCGACGCGAGGAAGACGAAGAGAAAGGGGACGGAGGGGAGAAAAGGAATGACCCTTCGGTCCTATTTATAAGGCAAGATACCTGTGTTAGGCGCGTGAATCAAGGAACCACAAATCTAGGAAGCAGAGCTGTCGCCTCGATTATTGCAGATCTGTTAAACAAAGAAGATATCATGAATGCTATCTTTATGGGGACGTCATGCCGGTTTACAGCAACCGGAGAAGGTGACCTCACGGCAGTTCAACGATTTCAAGAAGGTATTGAAGATGAAGGTTTTTTATCAAGGATTGACATGAACCTGTTCAAATCAATCTGGGGCCTAATGTTGAGGATATTACTACTGGGCGTAAACCGGCCTATCTGGGCCGGGTTAACTCATCAGCAGTTCAACGGTGTAAAAGCCCAAGATGCATAAAGTAAGGGCCCAAGGCCTGTAGTCGGTTTAGAACACATGGCCGTAAACCGCCTGGTATGTAAACTTGTATTGTAAGTTAGGAATAGAGAGAGACCAACCCGGATACGAGTATGAACCGGAGATTGGGACTCTCTGAACCGACGGCGTCACCCGTGTATATAAGGGGACCAGGGCGGTTCAAGGACGAACAACAACAACTCGAGGCCTAGGCGAAGCTTATTTGCTCGCTAGTCGTCGAGACCACATCAATCCCATCACAACTAGACGTAGGCTTTTACCTTCATCGAAGGGGCCGAACTAGTATAACTCTTGTGTCTTTGCGTCCGCTTTAACCCCTTCAAGTTAACCCGTAGCGATGGCTCCACGACTAAGTCCTTTCATGAGGACACCTGCCGTGACAAAACCACGACAGAAAAGTTAGAATACAGTAGGTATAATGCAATAATAAAATATGAATGGGTTTGCAACAATACTTATAGTAGTGATTTGCTTTATTATACTAACGGACCTCACGAAGACTTTGTTTAAGTTTTGTGTGATTGAAGTTTTCAAGTTTTGGGTGAGACCGCGATGGATGAAGGAAAAAGGAGTGAAAAGAGCCTAAGATTGGGATGCCCATGGCACCCCAAGTTAATATTCAAGGAGAACCAAACAACTAAGCTTGGGGATGCCCCGAAAGGCATCCCCTCTTTCTTCTAACGACCATCGGTAGTTTTACTTGGAGCTATATTTTTATTCGTCACATATCATGAGTTTTGCTTGGAGTGTCTTGTATTATACGACTCTTTGCTTGTTTTGCTTTTTAGTTTGTCACAAGTATCCTTGCTGGACACACCAATTTTAGAGAGACAAAGTTATGCCATGATTTGTTAGAATTGCTCTATGTGCTTCACTTATTTTTTTTGAGCTATGGAATTGCTCTAGTGCTTCACTTATATCTTTTTGAGCATGGTATGCTTTAATATTTTTGAAGTACTCTCATGCTTCACATAGATTATTTGAGAGTTAGTACATTTTTGAAGAAATTCTCTCATGCTTCACTTATATTATTTTGAGAGATGAAAATCTTTATGCTCATGTTCTTCACATAAATTTGTTTGAGCTTGTTAAAAGCAATTGCAACATATGAAATTAGTCCCAAAGTGATAGATATTCAAAAGGTATATAATAAAAACTTTATTAAAGATCACTGGAAAAAATAAACTTGAATCTTTGTAATAGTTTTGAGATATGATGGTTGTAATATGTGAGTCATGTTGGTGAGCAATTATGCTTTAGGAAGAATATTGATGTTAAGGTTTCTGATTTCCTATGCAAGCACGAAAGTTATGCAATGAAATTACATCCCACTTGTTGTGCATTATTCGGTGTTAGTTATGTTTAATGCTCGTTTATGAGAATTTTCATTTCTTGGTTGGTTGCTTCTCAATCTATTTGCTAGCCTCCACTTGTACTAAATAGAAATACTACTTGTGCATCCAAAATCCTTAAACCCAGTTTTGCCATATGAGTCCACCATACCTACCTATATGTGATACGTCTCCAACGTATCTATAATTTCTGATTGTTCCATGCTGTTATATTATCAATCTTGGATGTTTTATAATCATTTTATATCATTTTTTGGTACTAACCTATTGACATAGTGCCAAGTGCCAGTTGTTGTTTTCTGCATGTTTTTTACATCGCAGGAAATCAATATCAGACGGAGTCCAAATGCAACAAAACTTCACGGAGATTTTTTATGGACCAGAAGGAACGTAATGGGTCCTGGCTGTGCCTGGGGGGAGTCTCGAGGAGGGGACAACCCACCAGGGCGCGCCAGGAGGCCCAGGCGCGCCCTGGTGGGTTGTGCCCACCTTGGGTGCCCCCCGGACCGCCTCTTTGCTCTATAAATACCCCAATATTTCCAGAACCCTAGGGGAGTCGACGAAATATTCATCCAGCCGCCGCAGATTCCAGAACCACCAGATCCAATATAGACACCATCTCGGATGGGGTTCACCACCTCCATTGGTGCCTCTCTGATGACGCGTGAGTAGTTCTTTGTAGACCTTCGGGTCTGTAGTTAGTAGCTAGATGGCTTCCTCTCTCTCGCTGAATTCTCAATACAATGGTCTCTTGGAGATCCATATGATGTAACTCTTTTTGCCGTGTGTTTGTTGGGATCTGATGAACTTTGAGTTTACGATCAGTTATATCTTTTTATATCCATGAAATTTATTTGAGTTTGTTTGATCTCTTATATCCATGATTGCTTATAGCCTCGTATTTCTTCTCCGATATTTTGGTTTTGTTTGGCCAACTTGATCTATTTATCTTGCAATGGGAAGAGGTGCTTTGTAGTGGGTTCGATCTTACGGTGCTTGATCCCAAAGGATGTAAGGGGAACCGACACGTATGTATCGTTGCTAATAAGGATAAAACGATTGGGTCTATCTCTACATAGGTAGATCTTGTCTACATCATGTCATCGTTCTTATTGCATTACTCCGTTTTTCCATGAACTTAATACACTAGATGCATGCTGGATAGCGGTCGATGTGTGGAGTAATAGTAGTAGATGCAGGCAGGAATCGGTCTACTAATCTTGGACGTGATGTCTACATAATGATCATTGCCTGGATATTGTCATGATTATTTAAAGTTTTATCAATTGCCCAACAGTAATTTGTTTACCCACCATTTGCTATTTTTCTCGAGAGAAGCCACTAGTGAAACCTACGCCCCCGGGGTCTTCTTTCTCATATATTTGCCTTTGCGATATACTTTTCTCTTGCATTTATTTTCAGATCTATTAAACCAAAAATACAAAAAAAATACTTTGCTGCACTTTATTTTATTTGCGATCTATTTATTTAATCTATTACAACTTTCTCCCGTCCACACGCCGCTTAGCGCCACATTCGAAGGGATTGACAACCCCTTTAACACGTCGGGTTGCGAGGTGTTGTTATTTGTGTGCAGGGGCTGTTTACGTTGTGTTGCTTGGTTCTACTGGTTCGTTAACCTTCATTTCATATCTGAGGGAAATACCTACCGCTGATGTGCTGCATCACCCCTTCCTCTTTGGGTAAATATCGACGTAGCTTCAAGCGACACCAAAAGGAATTTCTGGCGCTGTTGCCGGGGAGGATCTTTGAAAGGGATCGAGAAGAGGTGTGTAGAGGGGGGGGGGTGATTAGACACTACGTACCAAAGTTGCAGTTTTTGACTTCTTTAGGTTGGAGTTGAGTTTAGGCACAATTTTAACAGTCACAATACATAGCAAGCAAGCATGCAAAGAGTATATGAGCAGCGGAAAGTAAAGCATGCAACTTGCAAGAATGTAATGGGAAGGGTTTAGAGGATTCAAACGCAATTGGAGACACGGATGTTTTTGTCGTGGTTCCGATAGGTGGTGCTATCGTACATCCACGTTGATGGAGACTTCAACCCACGAAGGGTAACGGTTGCGCGAGTCCACGGAGGGCTCCACCCACGAAGGGTCCACGAAGAAGCAACCTTGTCTATCCCACCATGGCCGTCGCCCACGAAGGACTTGCCTCACTAGCGGTGGGTCTTCAAGAAGTAGGCGATCCCCTTGCCCTTACAAACTCCTTGGTTCAACTCCACAATCTTGTTGGAGGCTCCCAAGTGACACCTAGCCAATCTAGGAGACACCACTCTCCAAGAAGTAACAAATGGTGTGTTGATGATGAACTCCTTGCTCTTGTGCTTCAAATGATAGTCTCCCCAACACTCAACTCTCTCTCACAGGATTTGAATTTGGTGGAAAGAATATTTGAGTGGAAAGCAACTTGGGGAAGGCTAGAGATCAAGATTCATATGGTAGGAATGGAATATCTTGGCCTCAACACATGAGTAGGTAGTTCTCTCAGAAATAGGATCTTTGGAAGTGTAGGCTTGTTCTGATGGCTCTCTCCATGAATGAAGAGGAGGTGGAGGGGTATATATAGCCTCCACACAAAATCCAACCGTTACACACAATTTACCAAACTCGGTGGGACCGAATCAACAAACTCGGTCTGACCAATTTAGCAAATCTAGTGACCATTAGGATTTTCGGTGGGACCGACATGCAACTCGGTAGGACCGATATGGTTAGGGTTAGGGCATAACGTAATCTCGCGGAGACCAATTACACAAACTCGGTGAGACCGATTTTGGTAATAAGCTAACCAGAGAGTTGGTCAGGCAAACTCGGTGAGACCGATTACACAAACTCGGTGGGACCGATTTTGGTAATAAGCTAACCAGAAAGTTTGCATTGTAATCTCGGTAGTACTGATTGCTCAAACTCGGTGAGACCGATTTTGGTAATGGACATACACAGAGAGATTACAATCCCATCTCAGTGAGACCGCGATCCCTATCGGTGAGACCGATTTGCCTAGGGTTTGTGGCAGTGGCTAAGACATCTGAACTCGGTGGCACCGGATAGAAAGAATCGGTGGGGCTGAGTTTGACTTTGGGTTTAGGACATATGTGGATGTGAGAAAGTAGTTGAGGGTTTTTGGAGCATATCACTAAGCATCATGGAGCAAGAAACTCATTAAGCAACACCTCATCCCTCCTTGATAGTATTGGCTTTTCCTATAGACTCAATGTGATCTTGGATCACTAAAATGTAAAATGCAGAGTCTTGAGCTTTTGAGCTTGAGCCAATCCTTTTATCCTTAGCATGTTGAAGGGGTTCCACATCCTCTAGTCCATGCCACTCCATTGTTGAACTTGTCTGAAACATACTAGATAAACGTGTTAGTCCAACAAGAGATATGTTGACATTAATTACCAAAACCACCCAGGGAGCACTTGTGCTTTCAATCTCCCCTTTTGGTAATTGATGGCAACATACATCAAAGCTTTAGATAAAGATATAGAGAATAGCAAATAAAGCTTTGGAAAGACATGTAACATGCATAGGCTCCCCCTACATGTATGCAATCATGTGAATATGGAATATAGAAGCATGTGAATGCATGAACATGACAGAGTAAGCAATGTGTTACATGTATCTTGGCTATATGCATCAGAGGAAAAGATAGTAATAGATGTGTATGTGGGAAATGTACCTTCATTCTCATGAGTCCTTCTTGCAAACAATATGTACATCATCAAGAATTTCTCATACACATGACTGTGATGCATATACTTACCTTGTGGTCTTGAGTTGGCTTAGGATGGAATGAACCTGCATAAACAAGGTTAGATAACACAGATACACTTACTAGCCAGAGCAAACAGAAGATACCACAAGAATACCAAGACTGGGATGACATGTAGAGAGTGAGTACTAAGTACCACATTTAATATTGACATGTCCCCAAATTAAAGATGTGCAAAGAATTTAAATCATTTCTTTCCCTTAGATGTCTTGCTCCCCCTGAATCTAGCATGGGATATTGGGAGAAGATAGGGAACAGAAAATCAGAGCAAAAAGCAAAATCAGAGCTCAAAGCTCAAAGAGACAAATAAACAGAGCTAATGCAAATAAGCACATATGAACATGTCTTTCTTTCCCCTCAAGAAGACATGTGGCATCTCTCCTCTTCAACATCAAGCATCTGGGATCCTTGAGAATTACTCTCTGTTTGAGTATTCTCTCCCCCTGGAGATCTCTCTCCCCCCCTATGGAGGTCTCTTTCTCCCTTTGGAAGTGATAAGTTTTGATGTGATCTCTCTAAGTGATAAGCTTTGATGTGATCTCTCTCTCTCCCCCTTTGACATCAATTTCCAAGAAGGGCCTTCTGGAATTTTTGTGAATGGGTTTGGTCCTTGAGTCACAACACAAAGCACTGGACAAAAATGTGATGCTTGTAGAGGACAAGATTCCTTGAGTGGAGCTGGATCAAAAGTAAAACAGAAACAAGTGGCAGAATGTTTTTCCTGTAGTGAAATCGGTGGCACCGAGTGGTTTTCTTCGGTTGCACCGAAAGGATTCGGTTGGACCAAAACAGAAAACCGGTGAGACCGAGTGCATTGCAGAGAAAAACTTTGTCACCTCAGCTCACTAGACAAGTAAGATCTCACAAGGATCCGCAAGGAATTGGATGTAGGGAATGCAGAACAGATAGAAAAGAAGGAAAAAGAAAAGAAAAGAAATCTAGATGAAGTTTTTTTGAAAGGGGAAACAAATATGCATGAGACAAATGCAAAAGAAAACACAAGAGAACTTCATCTAGAACTGGGTGGTGATAAAGTCACCTATGTTAGAGTATATTGACTTAGGAGTCAAGTGAGGTCACTTGATCATAGGTCATACTCATCGTTTAAGCTCAAAATGGGGTTACCTTTTTTCGTTTTAGCATCTTGATGTATTCACATCTTGTCGAGTTGCTTTGACTCATGTCTTGGAGTAAAGCTTCTCTAAGATGGAATAACATACCTTGGGTGGTGGTGTTGATCGTGATCATGTAGTTGAACTTGTGTGGGTTGATCAAGGTTGATGTAGCTCATCAAGAGTTGGGAGCACCACTTGGAATTTGAGTTCATCTACCTACATGGGTTAGTTCTTGCAAGGAAGAGCACTTGTGTATCCAAAATGACAATCATGAAACTCAACATAGAATTTGTCAAAGGATATGTTCGAATGGTTTCGTGCTTCCTTGTCTTCATCCACCATTGTGTAGAGACTTGGTGATGTAGAGATTGCTCAAGATGTGAGTGAGTTGCAATCTCATAGACTTAGATTCATCCAAGTACCTACAAGGGTTAGATAAAATGCAAGATGCAAATATATCCAAGACATAAGATTATCATCATAAGAGAAATATCAAGGACTAGTCATAAGCTCATGTCTTGCATGTATCCAATGGAGTTCCTACTCCAAGTTTGAAGCATCAATGATGTTCAATTCACCTCTTAACCTGCAAAACACTTTCTCATCAAGTGGTTCAGTGAATATATCCGCTAATTGCATTTTGGTGCAAACATGCTTAAGATTAATGTCACCCTTAGCAACATGATCTCGAATGAAATGATGACGAACTTCAATATGCTTAGTTCGAGAGTGTTGCACGGGATTGTGAGCAATCTTGATAGCACTTTCATTGTCACAAAGTAATGGAACATGTTTCACATATGTCCCATAATCTTTAAGAGTTTGGGTCATCCAAAGTAATTGAGCACAACATGAACCAGCGGCAATGTATTCCGCTTCGGCGGTGGATAAGGATACCGAGTTTTGTTTCTTGGAAGACCAAGACCAGGGTCGGGCCCATAGTTGTGCTAAGTGTGCCGCCCGCACAGGGCCCATAATTTGGGGGGCCCAAATTTTTATAGGCCTAGTATGTATAATTTTCAAAAAAAAATGTAGTTCCGCTCGGCCGCTGGGCCTGTGGGTGTGGGCATCCTCGACGCGTGCCAGCCGCCAGGCCGCTGCCTCCCCTCGATCCCAGGCGCATTTGATCGCTGCTCGTTCTTTTCTCGTCGGTTGTCCAGCGACCAGCGCACATGGTTGACTCACACCCCACCTCATCTCTACTACCTAAAAGAATTGTAAGGTTCCGTTTTCCCTCTTACGTTGTTATTTTCGTCCGCCCATCCCACCCTTCGTAACTCCATGCCCACCGATTTTTTTTCCTGATTTTTGGTACCTAATAAATCGTTCATGGAAACTGCGCTAATTTTGGCTGCAAATCATGTCCGTGGAAATTGTTCGTAGCACCTAATTAATCTGTCCTTTCGTTTCTCACCTCCTTCCATTTATGTTTCTCTACTACCAAAGTTTTTGCTCCTTCCATGATCTCGCATTAATCACACATTCCATACGGAATGACTGAGATTGATTCCATCAATCACGTGGCCTTTCCTGCCATCCATGTGTGCCTACCTACTTGAGAATCCAAGTGTCGGGGAGGCTGATCGTACCCGCGGACACCTATGGGGCCGGTGGAGCAGGCCCCTTGTGGTTCGGAGGGGGGCGGAGATCGCACGAAGAGCGGATCGAGGCGATGCACACGAGCAGTTTACCCACTTCGGAGCTCTCCGGAGAGATAAAACTCCTACCGCTGCTTGTTTGATCTATTGTGTTCTTGCCAGGGAGCAATGCGAGCTACAAAACCTAGCGTGAGTGTCTCTGGCCTCCGGTGGGTCGAATGAACCGAACGAGCCGAACCTTGCGAAAAACGCCAACCTCCTCTACGTTGCACTCAGGCCTCCTTTTATATGCTCAAGGGGTCTCCGACAGGTGGCAACATAGACGGGGGTACAAATGTAAAAACAGGAGTTGGTACACCTACTTGAGCGATTATGCGATTGCAAAATACCTAACTCGACGGCAAGGGACACAAGCAATAAATGCCTGTCATTGTCGCCAAACAAAGGTAACAGAGACCGTCAGTGCGCCTCCGCTTCGCCACGATGGCGAGCTGTCAACGCCGCTTATCGCTGCTCTCCGTGGCTGCGGCTGCTCGACACGCAGCGCATGGAACGGTCCCGTGGCGACACGCCGCTGGGTGAGCTGGAGCGGAGACGGAGAGAAGTTGCATGCCGCGGCAAGCGCTTTGCCGCGGCGAATCCTTGTCGCGCCCGGAGACTTGTCGCGCTCCGAGCCTTCCCGGCAAGCTCCTCTTGCCGGGGCCTTGTCTTCTGCGTGCCTGGAGTGGCCTTCCCGACAAGCTCCTCTTGTCGGGGCCTTGTCTTCTCAATCTAATACTTTGCTTTTGAATGGTTCCAAAGGAGCCACGGAGGATCTTGGCGGACGCCCGACGAGGCTTGCCACGGGGACGCTGCGATCGCCTGGCAGACGAGTTCGGGGTACTAGGGTACCCCTACTTTAGTACACCGGACAGAGCCCCGGTCTGCAGGCCATACACGGCGCCCGGCGCTGTTGGCCAGTGCCCAAAACAGAACTGCACGCAGCGGCCTGGGTCCAAACCAAATCCATTCCGTACTACCGCGTTCCAATAAAGACGCGTCAATTGCGGCGTCGTGGGGGAAGTGGGCGGCGTGCGGGGTCGCTTCACCCGTCGCCTCAGTCCTGCATCCCGCCACGTGGTTCCCATGCTCTTGGGGTCGCGGACGGTGGAAGTGGAAAACTGGGCCGATAGCAGAGGCAGCAGGTCGTTCGATTCCCCGCTCTTCCTATGCCCTGATTTGTCGAAGGCGGTCGAGCCCCACCTTGCTTCCTTAAAAAGAGCGGAAGGGGAGCGCAGAAGCCCGCACTCTCCCATCTCCTCTTTTCCTTAGTTTCTGCTCCCCTTTCTCTCATTCGTCATGGAGAAAAGGAACCTTGGTTCTTCATCGGTGGCGGCGAGGGTCGCCGCTAGACAGCGCTCCCCTCCCAATCCCACGCCCGGGGTGGCAGAGCCGGCCACAAGAGGAAGAGGAAGGGGCGAGGTCGTGGGCGAGGTCGAGGCGCTCGGGAAGAGGCGGACGGCGGCCAGCGCCGTCACGCTTCCGCCGGGCGGTTCCCCTCCTGCGGGCGGTCCATACAGGGACGACCCTTGCGAAGTTCTTCGTCAGGCTGCTGGGCGCCTCGTCGTCGCCTCCGACTTCCAGCTCCGTTCATGAGTGCGATGGAGTCGGATCCGCCGAGACATCGAGATCGCACATGAGGGGCTGTGGAATCAGCGGCATGCGAGTCCGTGTTGTATTCCCAGCCCCTAATGTGCTGTATCTTGATCATGGGTGGAAGACGTTCACTCGCATCCACAGCCTGACGGCGGGCTTACCCTCCATTTTAAGTTAATGGAGGGTGATCTCCTCTCCGTCAAGGTCTTCGGGGATCTCGGTACTCGGGCGAAGTGCTGCATGGATAGCTCCTCCGATAGCGAAGATTCCCCCTCGAGTGAGAGCGACGAGGAGGAGAGCGACAACGACGACGAGGGTAGCGGGCCCGATTAGTTGTTGGGCGCCGCTTCGTGCGTCACCGGCGACCCCATCATCCGCGTCGCCGGCTCTTTGAACTCCCAGGGTCGTCTCCTTGAGCGACTGGCGTAGGGAGGCTGCGGAAGGGGAAGAGGGATGGAGACAAGGCCGTCAAGTCGGAGTACGAGGGCGTAGTGCCCCGACAGCGCCGACGCCCCTGCCGCCCGTCTTGAGCCCCGCTCGGCCGCCATCTCCGTCAAGCCCTCGGGAGCTCCGGGGTGTTCCCTTGGTGCCTTCTGGCACCTGTAGCTCGCCTAGGCGTTTCTTTTGCCCTTCTCGCCTCCTCGACCTACCTCCTGAAAAGAGGGACAGGAAAAGGATTACGGGCACCTTATCTTTTTAATTTGTAAGCCTTCGGGCCTTATCTGCATTTAAAACATGTAATCCTCTCTTTCATGTTTTTTTATTCTCCACGGATTGTATCCGAGTAGAATGTTTTTAATGAAAAAGGGATGCTTGAAAAGGGACGAAGGGCTTATCTGATATCGCAGCCCGGCGACTGGGCTTGTCATGCCCCCGGCAACTTTGGCTTGCCGCAGCCCCCGGCAACTTTGGCTTGCCGCAGCCCCCGGCAGCTCTGGCTTGCCGCAGCCCCCGGCAGCTCTGGCTTGCCGGGGCTTGGGTGCCGGCGCGCCCTTCTTCTCCTCTTCGCTGTTATTTCAGTTCTGAGAACGATTTAGCTTGATGCCGCAATAAGTTATTTTTGTAATATAACTTTATTCTGGCAGCATTTGCTCGTTACTTCCTTTACTCGACTCTTGGCTTTGTATGTTATTGCCCCACGCTTTTCAGGAAACTTGCGGTGCGAGCACCCTTGCCTGAAAGTGCGGAACTTCAGCAGCCTTTGGCAAGGGTCGCTACCGACAAGCAACCTTGTCGCGGACTAGCTGCAGCTCACTTAAGTTGTTGAGCGGACTCGAAACAAAGTAAGGGCGCGACCAGTCACGATTTGGTTCCTCTGCGCACGGGTTTTCCATACAAAGTACTATCATTCGAGGAAGATAACGAAAATTTAAAAATTGATTGCTCAAACTTTGGCAACTTAGCTTTTCTGTTTCTTGCTTCCCGATGAGGTGAAACTTCCTCGAGCGGTGCCTGGTCCATAGTACTATCTCCTCCTCCCCTGGTTAACTTGTGCGCGAGGGAGCCTTCTTTCCTTTGAGAAAAGAAAAGAAGAGGAAATAACATTATGGAGCCTAAGCGGCTCGATTACGCTTCCGGTGTGGTTGCTGCACAAAGTGTTAGCCAAAGCATGCAATAAATTGATGAAAGCATGAACTTGACAAGTCGCGCGCAACACACGAGCTTTCTTGATGCACGGGTCTGCGCCCGCTTTGTACAAAGGATTACATGCAAGCTGCGGCAAGACTTGTACAAAGGTGGTTGCCGGAACGGGTTCCGACAACCGCGCCCTATGGGTAAAACTTACGAAGATGCTCAATGTTCAGGAGTTTCTCACCGGAATGCCATCTTCGGTCTCAAAGCATGACAGCGCTGAGGCCTAGTGACTCGTTTCACCCGATAAGGGCCTTCCCACTTGGCGTCAACTTGTTTGAATTCTTGGCGGACTGAGCAGCCGAAGAACAAGGTCGCCTTCCTCGAGACTTCGGCACTAACCCTGCGGCTATGGTAGCGACGCAGGCTTGTCAGAAGCGAGCGGCTCGTGACAATGGGCTGAAGACGATCCTCCTCGAGGAGCGGTAGCGTCATCTTGTCGCAGCTGCTCTTGCTCAAGCTCATCATAAGCGAGTACTCGAGGCGATCCGTATACGAAGTTCCGTGGGGAGAACTGCCTCTGCTCCATAGACTAGAGCAAAGGGTATGCGGTCGGTGGCTCGATTTGGCGTCGTCTGATCGACCAAAGAATCACCGGCAGCTCCTCGATCCAGTTTCTTCCGCACTTGTGCAGCCTGTCGAAGTTACGGTCTTGAGCCCGCAGACTTCGGCATTTGCCCTCTCGCTTGACCGTTGCTTCTCGGGTGAGCAACAAAGCAGACCTTGGCGCCAAGGTCTTGGACGTCTTGCATGAAGGTGCGACTTCGTGAATTGTGTGCCGTTGTCGGTGATGACCGGTTGGGGATTCAAAGCGGCAAACAATTGACCTGAAGAACTTGACTGCTGACTGTGCCGTCACCTTCCTCACTGCTTCCACTTCCGGCCACTTTGTGAACTTGTCGATGGCGACGTACAAGTACTCAAAGCCCCCAACAGCTCGGGGGAAGGGGCCGAGGATGTCGAGCCCCCAGACCGAAAATGGCCAGGATAAAGGGATCGTCTGGAGAGCTTGAGCTGGCTGGTGTATCTGTTTGGAATGGAACTGGCACGCTTCACACTTGGTTACTTGTGCGATTGCATCTGGAGGGCTGTCGGCGAAGAAACCTTGCCGGAAAGCTTTGCGGCAAGTGCTCTTGCGCCAATGTGGTGACCACATATGCCTCCATGTATCTCTCGCCAACAACGCTTACATCCATCTCCGCAATACACTTCAATTTCACACCGTTGAGTCTTCTTACATACGGTATGCTATCGACAAACTGGTACATACTTGACCGCCGGGCTACTCTTTCCGCTTCTTCTTGCTCTTCGGAAGTTCTCTGTCTGAAGGAAATGGACAATCTGCTGCGCCCATGTTGGAGCTATGGCTCGACAACAAGGACTAAAGGCACATCTGCTGCTGCGGGAACATCGGCTTCACGGCAAGAGCTGCGGCTCTGCCGAGCTAGATGCTCCCCGACAAGCTTGCGAGCAAGACTTGTCGAGCGCCTCGCTTCAACGAAACAAACCACAGGGTGCAGCCGGGCAGACTGCTCCTCGGCCTGTTGGTGTTGATCTTGGGGACCTTTGCAACGACGGCCGGGAAGCTCAGCCGGAAAGTAGTCACCAGAGGCCAACTTCCTATTCTTGCCTTGTCCTGTTGATGGTGTTACGGTTGATTGAGTCGGCTTGAGCACGAAAATCCCTGGTTCCATTGTGCAACTTAAGTGCAGCGCACTTTGACGAGCCGTCAAGAATATCATTCTGAGCTCTTGGAACATGTTCCATTTGCAGGCCGTCAAAGTGCTCTTCTAGCTTCCTCACTTCATCGACGTAGGCTTCCATCAACGGACTCTGGTAATCTTTGTTCACTTGGCGGACGACGAGTTGTGAGGATAGTCGAGGAGCAGCTGAGCTCTTGCCAGAGCATCTGCTGGAGTAGTAGGCGGATCCGACGATGCAGTGGAGTCGCTGTCGAGGTGGATCCGGTGAGTCAGCGATCTTGGCCTTCTTGGCGGAGAGTGCACGGTGGTTGCACCTCCGACAGTCTCGTCGCCACCGGCTCGTGCCTTGTCGTCTCGCCGCGGCAATGATGGCGTTGGTTGCCGCGGAGCGTCACCGTTGGCAAAGCCGATGAGGCTCTAGATGGTGGCCCTCCACTCGTCGACCTTGTCGGCCGTTGGAGGATAGTCGAGGAGCAGGTGAGCTCTTGCCAGAGCTTCTGCTGGAGTAGTAGGCGGCATTGGAGAACGGTGCGAGGAGCGGGACACGCTCGGACTTCTAACCACGTTAGAAGGAGCAGCGCCCCGTCCGGGCGACCGTATCTCACTAGTGCCAGCATGTTGGCGCGCATGCTGGTCTTGAGGGTCTCGATCCAACGAACGTATGGCGCCAGAACGCCATGACGTTGTTGGTCCCGCGTCTCCTGAGATGGGCGCGGGGGATGCACGGACGCCGAGGTTTGCGGTGCCTTGTCCTTGGACTTGGCAACGTCGCGAGCACATTCGTCGGCGCCCGTCCCTCCGCCAGCGTCTGCCCCACCACCCGTTTGCTGCGGTGAGGGTGGGTACGACACGGACGGCTCTGCTGCCGCCGAAGCCTTCTTCTTCGGTGGCATGTTGAGGAAGATGTTGATGATGCTGCTCGCGTGAACGCCGGATCGGATTCACACGGCCTCGACGCTTCTACCGGGCGCGCCAGAGATGTCGGGAGGCTGATCGTACCGCGGACACCTATGGGGCCGGTGGAGCAGGCCCCTTGTGGTTCGGAGGCGGAGGTCGCACGAAGAGCGGATCGAGGCAATGCACACGAGCGGTTTACCCAGCTTCGGAGCTCTCCGGAGAGATAAAACTCCTACTGCTGCTTGTTTGATCTATTGTGTTCTTGCCAGGGAGCAATGCGAGCTACAAAACCTAGCGTGAGTGTCTCTGGCCTCCGGTGGGTCAAATGAACCGAACGAGCTGAACCTTGCGAAAAACGCGAACCTCCTCTACGTTGCACTCGGGCCTCCTTTTATATGCTCAAGGGGTCTCCGGCAGGTGGCAACATAGACGGGGTACAAATGTAAAAACAGGAGTTGGTACACCTACTTGAACAGTTTACGATGCAAAATACCTAACTCTGACGGCAAGGGACAAAAGCAATAAATGCCTGTCATTGTCGCCCAAACAGTGTAACAGAGACCGTCAGGTGCGCCTCCGCTCGCCACGATGGCGAGCCTATCAGCGCCGCTTATCGCTGCTCTCCGCTGGCTGCACGGCCTGCTTTCGACACGTCGCGCATGGAACGGTCCCGTGGCGACACGTCGCTGGGTGAGCCGGAGCGGAGAGCGGAGAGAAGTTGCATGCAGCGCAAGCGCCTTGCCGCGGCCGAATCCTTGTCGCTCCCGGAGACTTGTCGCGCTCCGAGCCTTCCCGGCAAGCTCCTCTTGCCGGGGCCTTGTCTTCTGCGTGCCTGGAGTTGCCTTCCCGACAAGCTCCTCTTGTCGGGGCCTTGTCTTCTCAATCTAATACTTTGTTTTTGAATGGTTCCAAAGGAGCCACGGAGGATCTTAGCGACGCGGCGCAGGCTTGCCACGGGACGCCAGCGATCGCCTTGCATAGACGAAGTTCGGGGTACTAGGGTACCCCTACTTTAGTACACCGACACCAAGATAATTTACCATGACAGTCGCCTGGTCAATCTTCATTCTACCACCATCAAACCCACGGTCGAGTTTCTTGGCTCTTGTATCTATCGCGCACGCCACGCCCCTGGTGAATCCCGCACATCTTGCAGCTCTGGCTTAGTTGGTGTCCCCGGGGCGCCGTATGGCCGTTCAAGGAACAAGCTAGGACGGTGTAATTATGCAATGACGAGGAGAGGGCGCGGGGAGGCATGATTGCGAGCTGCAGGACGCGGCGAGAACTTCATAGCGATTATGCGCATGGAGAGCGGACATCGTCATCAAGTCCTTCATTGTACGCAACTCCTGGGCCTCTGGCTATCGCATTGTCTCTACATCGTCGATCGATCTCAGTCCCCATTGTTCGTACTACAGTCCCTCACCCGGTTCAGAGGAGGATTAATCATGTGTGTGACCAGATCACCATTGTCTGCGATTCCTGGACATATGTTTTTGCTCTTTGTTGATTTCTTTATTGTGCTGGATGTGAATAAGAATGCTTCGCTACTCGTACATTCCCTTCTCTGAGGGATCTCTTTACTATGTTGATTTTTTTGTATAAAGCATTTGTTTGTACACTTGTTAAGAGCAATAGAGCCGAAGAGATTGATTCCTTGTTTGTGCAGATTTTCCTTGACTTGAGTCCTAGCAGCAGTCATTTCTTCTTGGTTTTTATATTAACAAATAACATAATACTAATTATGAACAGCTAATTGCCTTTACGCTTAGTGCATATAATGCTAGAGCAGCAGAGAGCTTATGCATGATTAGTAGTCAGGTTTGGAAATCATCATGGTGCATTGGTGCATTGCATCAGGAAGGATAACAAAAATAAATTACAAGGGTCGAACAAGTTTATGCGAAAATATACTTTATATTCAAGTGTGTGGCGCTTTCCTGAGTATATGTTTTTTCTTCTTCTTCTTTCGAAACGGCTTAGTATATGTTTGATGTCTGCATTTTTGTAACCGGTTGATGAATGATTACCAAAGTAGTTTGCACTGAATGCGATGAGAATGGTTGCATTTGTTTGCACTGAACTATATTCTCCTTCCGATCCTTCATATTAGGTATATTGGTTTTTGAGAGAAATTCCAATTTGTAGGTGTATATATTTTTTACTCCCTATATGAATTGTCGATTCCAGCCTTAAAGAACATGCCACATCCATTTATTTTTGGAAGCCATGCTACAATCATGCAGTGTGTTATATTTTGAAGGATAATTAATGTACCCCTATAATTATGCATCTAATCACCAAACTAAACAAGGGTATTTATGTTCCAAATCCTTCTCCATCACTGCCCGTTCTTTGTGCCCAGAAAATAAACAAAATACCATCATGTTATTGCAAGAAATTTTCTATGTAACGACTCACTTTTTGATACGGCAGCTACAAATGAACAAGAACAATCATGATAAATTGTGTTTATTCTTGGTTGGATAAGAAATGCACCATTTTTATTTGTTTACCATTTTTCACTATTTTGTTTTGTGCAGGAGGTTAAGGAATATCGATCGTGATTTGTGACGGGTGAGACCATAAAATAGAGTAAGGGCATCTCCAACTTCAACCTGGACCCCTAAAATGGACCTTTGAATCTATCTGCAGACCAGTCCGGACAGATGTCTGGGCACTAATATGGGAGTCGGTCATCCAAAGCTAGCCGCAACTATCCGTTCACATTTCAAACGAAATTTAACGAAAAGGAAAAATTGATAGAATATATAAAATTAATATGTGGGGCATTTTTACAGGATGGGTGCACATAATAGCCAAGAGGGAGGGAGCAAATGAAATATGTTTGCATATATAGCTATGAGGTAAATATAAACTAAACATATGTACAAAATAACATAACAGATGTACACATATGTCGCATTGACTTCGAATCATTGCACATAGCGAAAAAAGTAGATTAATGAATGCACACACTTTGCATTGTTGCCCGTAGCAACGCACGGGCATTTAACTAGTAAATAGAAAAAAAAGGACACGGCTTCTATCTTAAAAACAGGTATAGCCTACCGTTGGCGAGTCCTCCTTTCTAATTAACTTCGGTTCCTACTCCTAATTATTAATTTTCTAATTAATCTTTTACAGGGATCGTTAGAGGTCGGTTCTTATATATCTTCTCGGTTAAAGATCTCAGTACAGCCGTTTAACCGGATAGAACATGAGACTAGGTGAGTTAGACGGTTCGTGTGATTGTCAAACATTGACACATAAATCTTCAATTAATATGCGCTGCCTATCGCTTTAATTTTTTTGTATACCCAATTATTATGTAAGTCATTATATTATGTTTCCTCCGTCCGAAAAAGCTTGTCCCTCAATTATATGTATCCAGCACCACTATTTAAGAGACAAGCTTGAGACAAGTTTTTTGGACGAAAGGAGTATATATTATAATTAATAAATATTATGCAACCGAGAGTTGAATATATAAGATTTTTTATACCCAATTATTATGTAAGACATTATATTATATACATTATAATTGCTCGTCACTTTTTTTTAGTGGGATAGGGCCTCATTTTTTAGTTTGGCACAGGGCCCCGAATTTTGCTGGCTCGGCCCTGACCAAGACACAAGAGATCTACCAAGAAATTGACAAGTACCCGAAGTGGACTTTCTATCAAACTTGTCTCCGGCATAGTCCGAGTCGGAGTAGCCAACAAGATCGAAAGAGGCCCTCTTAGGATACCAAATGCCAAAATTTGGTGTATGAATTAAGTATCTCACTATCCTTTTCACGGCCTTAAGGTGACATTCTTTAGGAGCAGCTTGATATCGTGCACACATGCACACACTTAGCATGATATCGGGACGTGAAGCACATAGATATAACAATGAACCAACCATAGAGTCATAAACCTTTTGATCGACCAGTTCACCATCTTTGGTCAAATCAAGATGTCCACTAGTAGGCATGGGTGTAGTCATACCTTTGCATTCTTGCATATTGAACTTCTTGAATAAGTCCTTGGTGTACTTCGTTTGAGAGACAAAGGTTCCCTCCTTAGTTTGCTTGATTTGCAAACCAACAAAGAATTTGAGTTCACTCATCATAGACATCTCAAACTTCTCCGACATTAGCTTTCCAAACTTTTCACTAAAATGAGGGTTAGTAGAACCAAATATAATATCATCAACATAGATTTGGCACACAAATAGTTCTCCGTTAACCCTTTTAGTAAAAAGAGTAGAATCAATTTTTCCGATTTCAAAGCCTTTTTGATAAGGAACTTGGTCGACATTTATACCACGCTCTAGGAGCTTGTTTAAGACCATAAAGGGCTTTGTGAAGTTTGTAAACATGATTTGGTTTCTTAGGATTGACAAAGCCGGGAGGTTGTTTAACATAAACTTCCTCCTCTGTTTCACCATTTAGAAAAGCACTTTTAATGTCCATTTGGTACAAGGTGATATCATGGTGATTAGCATAGGCAAGTAAGATCTTGAATGGACTCAAGTCTAGCAACGGAGCATAAGTCTCAGCATAGTCCATACCTTCGACTTGTGTGTAGCCTTGGGCGATTTAGACGTGCTTTGTTGCGTAACTACTTGTCCATCTTCATCTTGCTTGTTGCGAAACACCCATTTGGTACCGATGATGTTGTGGTTGTTGTCGGGCTTCTCAACCAATGTCCACACTTGATTTATCTCAAAGTTGTGTAGCTCTTCGTGCATGGCATTTATCTAATCCGGATCTTCCAATGCTTCTTCAACCTTCATAGGTTCAATGCTAGAGATGAATGAATAGTGTTCACAAAAGTTCGCTAAACAAGTTTTAGAGCGAGTGATTCTCCCGATTTGGATATCATCGTAGATTTGCTCGACGGGATGGTCTTTAGCAATTCTTGCTCGAACTCGTGTCAGCTTTTTCTTGGGTCTTGGTTGAACATCTTCTTGTTCTTCTTCTTGTCCTTCTTCATTGTTGGCGTTGTTGTTCTCTTGTCGTGGTGGAGAAGGAGGTTGTTGACGTTCATCTTGGTGCACTTCCTCGTTTTCTTCATCTTGGTGTGTCCCACTTGTGGATGCTTCCATATCAACTCTTGGTTCACCTTGTCGTGAGGTAGAAGCTTCCACTTGGACGGACGAGGTACTCTCCTTCACCTCCGTTGGCGAATCTTCCCAATAGACAAATCTTGGATTGCTTCCGAGGGATCTTTGTCTCCTACATCAATTGGCAATTGCTCTACTTGCAGCCGTTAGATTCATCAAACTTCACATCTACCATTTCTTCAACCTTTCGGGTGAAATTGTTGTAGACACGGTATGTGTGAGAGTTTGAGCCATAACCAAGTAGGAAACCTTCATGAGATTTAGGAGCAAATTTAGAACGACGATGCTTATCAAGAATGTAGCACTTTGAGCCGAATACTCGAAAGTATCCAACTTGGGGTTTGTTACCGGTGAGAAGCCTGCATGCCTTCTTGCTGAGTAGCTTGTGAAGATACAAGCGATTTGTTGCATGACAAGCTGTCTCAACCGCTTCCGCCCAAAAGTGCTTCGGCATCTTTTACTCATCAAGCATCGTTCTTGCCATTTCGATGAGCGTCCGGTTCTTCCTCTCAACAACTCCATTTTGTTGAGGTGTGTATGCGTCGAGAACTCGTGTGAAATCCCTTCTTCATCGTGAAAGGTGTCCACATTTGTGTTCTTGAACTCCGTTCCGTTGTCGCTGCGAACCTTCTTGATCTTCACTTCAAATTGATTTTGGGCCTTCCTAGCAAAGTTTTTGAAGATCTTTTGGACTTGCGATTTGTCATCGAGAAAGAACACCCACGTAAATCTTGAAAAATCATCAACTATAACTAGACCAAAGGAATTTCCACTGAGACTTTTGTAAGCGTTGGGACCAAAGAGATCCATATGAAGAAGCTCGAGTGGCCTCCTTGTGGTCATGATGTTCTTCACGGGATGCCTTCCTCCAACCTGTTTGCACCTCGACAAAGCGCTACAAAGTCTATCCTTATCAAATATGACATCGTTAACTCCAAGGATATGATTTTCTTTAATAAGCTTGTCAAGGTTTCGCATACCAACATGACCTAATCGTCTATGCCATAACCAACCTTTAGAGGATTTAGCAATAAAGCAAGTTCTAGGTTGAGTCCTTTTAGTGAAATCAACAATGTATAGATCACCTGTACGCACACCGGTAAAGACCATTTTATGATTATCTCTACGAAACACTTGGCAATCTACTTCAGCAAATAGGACATTGAAACCGAAATCAGTAAGTCTAGATACTGAAAGTAAGTTGTATCCAAGAGATTCAATGAGCATGACATTTTGTATGGAGCTATCATGTGATATGGCCACCTTACCGAGGCCAACCACCTTACCCTTCGAGTTGTCACCGAAAGTGACAAACTTTCGAGGACCATCGTTTTCAGCAAGCTCACGAAACATGTCTTTATCTCTGGTCATGTGATCGGTACATCCACTATCAAGAACCCATTCCTTTCCAACTGCCATATATCCCCGAAGATTTGCCATACGACCAAAATATCTCATTGCATCATCAAGATCGAAGTCACTATCATCATCCCAATCATAGTATCCATGTTCAACATCGTCATGTGGTGGATCAAATCCTAGAGAGGGTGATTCGTTAGAGTGAGTTTGACAATGATCTTGCTTATGAATTTTTATAGCTTCGGAAATAATATCACTAATAATTCCAACATCTCCTTTGGCACGCACAAGGTTTGTAAGCTCAAACAAACAATCACCAAACATAGGATCACTAGAATTCATCTTACTCAAGGCAATAGACCTATGGAGAATTTCATCTAAATTTTTCAAGGAATAATCAGGAAATCGTTCCTCAAGAAATTTCCATATAGTATAGGCACAATCAAGAGTAGGCAAACTAGCAATCAAGTTTTTAGGCAATCCTCTTATGATAAGATTGATGGTTCTAAGATTGTGAATCATGTCAAGATCCTCTTGGGTGTGGGATGCAAGGGATCAATATGAGGTGCACAAGGGCTAGCAATGTACTTGTTCAAATGATATTGATTGAAAATTACAAGCATCTCATTTTTCCACTCATGAAAATATTCTCCATCAAGAATGGGCACTCTATGTCTAAGACTCCCAATATTAGACTCATCCATCTTCCTCCAATGGTGTTTAAACCAAAGCAATGGAGACCAAAGCTCTGATACCAATTGAAAGGGATCGAGAAGAGGTGTCTAGAGGGGGGGGGGGTGATTAGACACTAAGTACCAAAGTTGCAGTTTTTGACTTCTTTAGGTTGGAGTTGAGTTTAGGCACAATTTTAACAGTCACAATACATGGCAAGCAAGCATGCAAAGAGTATATGAGCAACGGAAAGTAAAGCATGCAACTTGCAAGAATGTAATGGGAAGGGTTTAGAGGATTCAAACGCAATTGGAGACACAGATGTTTTTGTCGTGGTTCCGATAGGTGGTGCTATCGTACATCCACGTTGATGGAGACTTCAGCCCACGAAGGGTAACGGTTGTGCGAGTCCACGGAGGGCTCCACCCACGAAGGGTCCACGAAGAAGCAACCTTGTCTATCCCATCATGGCCGTCGCCCATGAAGGACTTGCCTCACTAGCGGTGGATCTTCACGAAGTAGGCGATCCCCTTGCCCTTACAAACTCCTTGGTTCAACTCCACAATCTTGTTGGAGGCTCCCAAGTGACACCTAGCCAATCTAGGAGACACCACTCTCAAGAAGTAACAAATGGTGTGTTGATGATGAACTCCTTGTTCTTGTGCTTCAAATGATAGTCTCCCCAACACTCAACTCTCTCTCACAGGATTTGGATTTGGTGGAAAGAAGATTTGAGTGGAAAGCAACTTGGGGAAGGCTAGAGATCAAGATTCATATGGTAGGAATGGAATATCTTGGCCTCAACACATGAGTAGGTAGTTCTCTCTCAGAAATAGGATGCTGGAAGTGTAGGCTTGTTCTGATGGCTCTCTCCATGAATGAAGAGGAGGTGGAGGGGTATATATAGCCTCCACACAAAATCCAACCGTTACACACAATTTACCAAACTTGGTGGGACCGAATCAACAAACTCGGTCTGACCGATTTAGCAAATCTAGTGACCGTTAGGATTTTCAGTGGGACCGACATGCAACTCGGTAGGACCGATATGGTTAGGGTTAGGGCATAACGTAATCTCGGTGAGACCAATTACACAAACTCGGTGAGACCGATTTTGGTAATAAGCTAACCAGAGAGTTGGTCAGGCAAACTCGGTGAGACCAATTACACAAACTCGTTGGGACCGATTTTGGTAATAAGCTAACCAGAAAGTTTGCATTGTAATCTCGGTAGTACCGATTGCTCAAACTCGGTGAGACCGATTTTGGTAATGGATATACACAAAGAGATTACAATCCCATCTCGGTGAGACCGCGATCCCTATTGGTGAGACCGATTTGCCTAGGGTTTGTGGCAGTGGCTAAGACATTTGAAATCGGTGGCGCCGGATAGAAAGAATCGGTGGGGCCGAGTTTGACTTTGGGTTTAGGACATATGTGGATGTGAGAAAGTAGTTGAGGGTTTTTGGAGCATATCACTAAGCATCATGGAGCAAGAAACTCATTAAGCAACACCTCATCCCTCCTTGATAGTATTGGCTTTTCCTATAGACTCAATGTGATCTTGGATCACTAAAATGTAAAATGCAGAGTCTTGAGCTTTTGAGCTTGAGCCAATCCTTTTATCCTTAGCATCATGAAGGGGTTCCACATCCTCTAGTCCATGCCACTCCATTGTTCAACTTGTCTGAAACATACTAGATAAAAGTGTTAGTCCAACAAGAGATATGTTGACATTAATTACCAAAACCACCCAGGGAGCACTTGTGCTTTCAATCTTCAACATATACCAGGTTCCTAATCACAAATCGGCTCAAGGGAGGTCGACTGATGACCGGGCGGCCCTCCCCCTCCTTGGGATTTGTGTGTCATTAACCAGAAGAGACGGGGAGTGGCTATAGTGAACGCCCGCCAGGCGGCGGTACTGTAGCCACGCCTCCCCCGACAAAGCATGCGTCATTACCAGCACAGCTACAGTGCTGATCAGCCGGCAAGACCTTCGAGTGGTGGGCGCGGCCTGTCGGCCAAGTACGAGACAGCCGGTGGGGCCCACCAGGCGGCGGGCCCCATTAGTCAGCAGAGGAGCCGATGACCAGAGACACTGACAGCCGGGTCCTACACCCGGCTAGATTACCTTTGTATGCTTGGGGGGTAGGCCTATATAAACCCCCTAGGGCACCCATGCAAAGGGTTCAGACTTTAGTCCATGTACACCCACGTATAGAGAGAGGAAGCTAGGGCTAGCCTTGTTCTTCTTCCCCCTCTAGAGAAACAACTCAAGGAGCAAGCTTGTAGCCAACATTGTTGCTTGAGTGATTATGCGGAGACCCCGTAGAGTAGGACTAGGGGTGTTATCTCCGAGGAGAGCCCTGAACCTTGGTAAGATCCGCCGGCGGGCATGTTTGCGCCTTATCCCGTTTCCAGACACCGGCGACGTATTATTAGCCCCCTCCATGATAAGCCATCCTTTGGCATATGTCGCACGACACCCCCGACATTTGGCGTCCACCGTGGGGCTAGGTGCATTGTCGTCCGGAGATCTGTTCTGGACGGGAACCTTGTTCGAGTGCAGCCAGCCCGGCACGCCTGATGGCGTTGACACCGGCGCGCTGCATGGCGCTTAGTTTGCCAGTGCGACGAGCGGCCTCGCTGACCTCATAGGCGAGATATGATGACCCACAAGTATAGGGGATCTATCATAGTCCTTTAAATAAGTAAGAGTGTCGAACCCAACGAGGAGCAGAAGGAAATGATAAGCGGTTTTCTGCAAGGTATTCTCTGCAAGTACTGAAATAAGTGGTAACAGATAGTTTCGTGATAGGATAATTTGTAACGAGCAACAAGTAACAAAAGTAAATAAAGTGCAGCAAGGTGGCCCAATCCTTTTTGTAGCAAAGGACAAGCCTGGACAAGCTCTTATATAAAAAAAGTGCCCCCGAGGACACATGGGAATTATCGTCAAGTTAGTTTTCATCACGTTCATATGACTCGCGTTCGGTACTTTGATAATTTGATATGTGGGTGGACCGGTGCTTGGGTGCTGTTCTTACTTGAACAAGCATTCCACTTATGATTAACCTCTATTGCAAGCATCCGCAACTACAACAAAAGTATTAAGGTGAACCTAACCATAGCATGAAACATATGGATCCAAATCAGCCCCTTACGAAGCAACGCATAAACTAGGGTTTAAGCTTACATCACTCTAGCAACCCATCATCTACTTATTACTTCCCAATGACTTCCTCTAGGCCCAAATAATGGTGAAGTGTTATGTAGTCGACGTTCACATAACACCACTAGAGGCTAGACAACATACATCTCATCAAAATATCGAACGAATACCACATTCACATGACTACTAATAGCAAGACTTCTCCCATGTCCTTAGGAACAAACGTAACTACTCACAAAGCATATTCACGTTCATAATCAGAGGGGTATTAATATGCATATAGGATCTGAACATATATATGATCTTCCACCAAATCAACCAACTAGCATCAACTACAAGGAGTAATGAACACTACTAGCAACCTACTAGTACCAATCCCGGACTTGGAGACAAGAATTGGATACAAGTGATGAACTAGGGTTTTGAGAGGAGATGGTGCTGGTGAAGATGTTGATGGAGATTGCCCTCTCCCGATGAGAGGAGCGTTGGTGATGACGATGGGGATGATTTCCCCCTCCCGGAGGGAAGTGTCCCCGGCAGAATAGCTCTGCCGGAGCCCTAGATTGGTTCCGCCAAGGTTCCGCCTCGTGGAGGTGGAATCTCGTCCCGAAAGGTTGCTTCTAATTTTTCCCTTGACGAAAGACTTCATATAGCAGAAGATGGCCACCGGAGAGCCAACAGGGGGCCCACGAGGTAGGGGGCGCGCCCTGGGGGGGGGGAGGGGTAGGGCGCACCCCCACCCTCGTGGCCAGGTGGGGCCCCCTCTGACGTACTTCTTCCGCTCAATATTTTTTATTATTTCCAAAAATAACTTTCATGGAGTTTCAGGACTTTTGGAGTTGTGCAGAATAGGTCTCTAATATTTGCTCCTTTTCCAAATTTCAGAATTCCAAATTAGGCATTCTCCCTCCTTGTGTAAACCTTGTAAAATAAGAGAGAATAGGCATAAGTATTGTGACATAACGTGTAATAACAGCCCAAAATGTAATAAATATCGATATAAAAGCATGATGCAAAATGGACGTATCAACTCCCCCAAGCTTAGACCTCGCTTGTCCTCAAGCGGAAGCCGATAACCGATAAATATGTCCACATGTTTTGTCACGCCCAATATGCGACCCTATCCAAAAGGAACTCGAAGGTCCCACCAAGGATAGACCCGCATATTGAAACGCTTTTGCAAGGTGGATATCATTACATCAACATTACATAATACATAGGGATACAACAAAGACATACAATGTCACATGAATACAACAATACAACAACATCTTACAAAAGATCAACATCCGACTACGGTTGAAACATAAGCAGAAACTCAAACAATATCCATCCTACTAGCCCAGGCTGCCGACCTGGAACCTATCCCTTGATCGAAGAAGAAGCAGAAGAAGAACTCCAAACAAGCAAACGTCGCTCTCACGTCATGATCATCGCGAAACCTGTACCTGAAACTGTTGGTGTAGTAATCTGTGAGCCACAAGGACTCAGCAATCCCATTACCATGGGTATCAAGACTAGCAAAGCTTAATGGGAAAGGAAGGGGTAAAGTGGTGAGGTTGCAGCAGCGGCTAAGCATGATATGGTGGCTAACATACACAAATAAGAGCGAGAATAGGAGCAAAGGAACGGTCGTCAACTAGTAATGATCAAGAAGTGATCCTGAACTCCTTATGTCAGTCATAACCCAGAAACCGTGTTCTCCTCTCGATCAACCCCGAAAATAGACATTCACGGTTACGCACACGGTCGGTGTATTTTAGAAGAGTTTGCTTCAAGTTTACTACAACCGGATATTAACAAATTCCCATCTGCCACATAACTGCGGGCACGGCTTTCGAAAGTTCAAACCCTGCAGGGGTGTCCCAACTTAGCCAATGATAAGCTCTCGCGATCAACGAAGGATATTCCTTCTCCCTGTAAGACCCGATCAGACTCTGAATCCCAGCTACAAGACATTTCGACAAGAATAAAACAAGACCAAAGAAAGCCGCCCGATCGCCCCGACAATCCCGATTGGAGCTGCACATATCTCGTTCTCAGGGCAACACCGGATGAACACTACGTACGGCAACCGACGATACCCCAAGTTGCCTAGGGGCGGCACCGCAAGTGGCTCTGGTTTGGACCAACACTTCGACAAGCATTGGCCCGGGGGGGCTAAATAAAGATGACCCTTGGGTTAATTACTCCCAAGGGAAAAGTAGGTGGTGGTGAGGCAAATGGTAAAACCAAGGTTGGGCCTTCTTTGGAGGAGTCTTATTCAAAGCGAACTGTCAAGGGGTCCCATAAATCACCCAACCGCGTTAGGGACGCAAAATCCGGGAACATAATACCGATATGACGGAAACTAGAGGCGGCAAGAGTGGAACAAAACACTGTGCATAAGGCCGAGCCTTCCACCCTTTACCAAGTATATAGATGCATTAATTAAATAAGAGATATTGTGATATCCCAACATAAACATAATCCAACGTGGAGCAAACTTCATCTTCACCTGCAACTAGCAACGCTATAAGAGGGGCTGAGCAAAAGCGGTAACATAGCCAAGCAATGGTTTGCTAGGAAGGGTGACAAAGGTTATAGGTTCATGGCAATTTGGGAGGCTTGAGCATCAAGTGATAGGTAGCACAACATAGCGAAAGAACGAAGCAACTAGCATAGCAATGATAGTAATGAGATCCAAGGTGATGGTCATCTTGCCTGAAATCCCGCTAGGAAGAAGAACGAGTCCATGAAGAAGATGAAGCCACGAAGATGAACCAAGCGTAGACGAACGAATCCTCACGCTCGGAACGAAACATGAACTATCGAGAGAAACACACAACAAGGTAAACACACCACACATGAACAAGGCATGATACTCAAACAAGTATGATGCATGGCAATGCTGCATGAAACTACTCATGGCAAGAGATGATGCAAACAAGAGCAGCACATCAAAGCAAGTTTAAATGAGGCCGGAAACAACATAGAACAATTAGGTAAGTCCTCATATGCAAATTTCAAAATTGGTCCAGATCTGAATAAACCTTATGTTCAAGTTGTTTAAACAGCAAGTTAAGATGCACCACGATGATCTACACGAAATTCTAGTCAAGTTACATATAAAGTTCATTTAATTCGGAGCTACGACCTAGAAGATATGAGCAAAACAAGATAAGCATGACATTGATACAAAATGCATCTAAACATCAAGCAAACACCTCAAAACAAGGATGCAACATGATAATATGAAACTACATGCAATTCTAAGCAAGTTATATATAGAGCACACTCAAAACGGAGCAACGGTTCAACACATACTCTATACAAGACATAACAACAATCTGTCCAAAACAGCAAGTAGGCATCTAGCAAGCATCAAAACAACATGCTACAGCGCCAAAACATGATAACAAAAGGCATGGGCATGATGTACAGGTAAAACATAACAAAACATGAACACTGAGCTATCTCCAGAAATCACTAGAACATGCTCAAAATGAAATGACAAGATTGCAAATAATAACAGTTCAGACTTTGCAGAAAATAACATCAGGTCGCAATGTTTAGAGCTATCAATCAACATGTTACAGGAACTTATAATGGAAAACAAAGGCATGGCATGAATCTACTCATTTCATAGAACAAGAGTCCCTTACTGACCATGAGTCAAAAAGGATCAGAAAATATGATGGCATCCATGTAAACATGACAAGTTATATTACAGATTCAAACATGGCAGAAACAGAATTATGAAGGAATGTTGATGAGCTTGTACCACTCACCACAGGGCAATACATGGCATGGAAAGGCACCCAACAGTAAGAGGACATGTTTGTGAAGCTAAGCATGGCAAGAGCAAGTTCATAGGGTGCATGGATCACTAGCAACAATCATGGCAACAACTGAACTTAATGTTAACAGGCTGACAGCAACATTATCAAGCAACTTTGGAGCAAGATAACAACAAGTTACAGTAAGCTATAAATACTACCAGGGGCATAGATGGATAGAGCAAGACATGTATAACAAAACATCCTTAGTGAACATCTCCAGATTATGCATAGAATGACTAGTAGCAGGAGGTTTACATAGCATCATGAAATAACAGATTCAGCCTAGCAAAACAGCAACAGCAAGTACCCTACTTAACAAGCTCGATTCACTCACTAAAAGACCCACAAAAATACGTGGATGGAACCACTGTGAAGATGGCATGACATAGCACAAAACACATGTAGAGCTCATTCTCATAAGATGCACACATCAAATGCAACAAAAATGACAAATCATCAAGTTATAACTTGATTTGACGAGTTAACATCATATAGCACTCTCGCAACGAAGATTCAGGCACCAAGAAGAACTCAAATGAACATGGTGCAATGGAATGAAATGAAGTAATCGTTGAGGCGAACAATTTGACATATTGCACACACAAAAGGGAGTTACGGATGCAGAGATACGGCATGATGATGTCAAAATATACGGGACTTGGCAGAATTTCGGGGTCAACCTCTTTTGGATCTGAATCTGGGGCTTGGGGCACACGAACCGAGGTTCACCGGAGCTGGACGTGGTGGCGGAGAGAGGCCGGAGGAGGCCGGCGGAGTCGGATCCGGCCGGTCCCGGTCGCGGAGAGGCGGAGGAGGCGCGCTCTGGTGGCGCGGGGCGAGGCCGGGCAGCTGGCGCCGGGCCGGGAGCTCCATGGCGGCGGGCAGGAGCCTTGACGCTGGGCAGACGGCGGAGGGCGGAGGGGCCGAGGCCCGCGACGGCGCGGCGCCATGGCTTGGGCGGTGCCGGAGTGGCGCGCGGGCGACGAGGAAGCTCGACGCTCGGGCGGCGGAGCAGCGGCCCAGCCGACGCAAGTGAACACGGAGCGCGGGCACTGGCGAGGGCGGCACCGGGCGGCAGTCGGGCGGGCGGGCACGATCGATCCCGCTGGCCCAGAGATGGGCCACTGGCGGCAGCGCGGAGGACATCTGGGGACATGCGGCGGCGTCCGATTGGCTAAGGTGGCGGCGGCTGGACGTGTCCGGCCCGGACGGACATGTCCGGCGCGGCGCGGAGGGGAAAAAGCTAGGGTTAGGGGGGATTCATCCGCGAAAAATGGAGGGGAGGACCTATTTATAGATTCTGGGAGCTAGGAGAGTCCAAAAGAGGAGCGGTTTTCGGCCACGCGATCGTGATCGAACGACCGAGAGCATGGAGGGGAGTTTGCTTGGTTTTGGGCCAGTTTGGAGAGGTGTTGGGCTGCAAAGAGAAGGAGGCTTTTACGGTTACCTGATTAACGGTTGGAGTATCAAACGACCTCCAAATGGCACGAAACTTGACAGGCGGTCTACCGGTGCTATACCAAGGCCACTTGGCAAGACTCGGTCCATTCCGAGAACGTTTAACACCCGCTCACAACAGGAGACAAAATGGGAACGCCGGATGACATAGGAACGCCGGATTGCAAAACGAACAACGGGGAAAATGCTCGGATGCATGAGACGAACACGTATGCAAAATGAAATGCACATGATGACATGATAAAATACAACACGCAAGCAAATGACATGGCAACAACGACGAATAACTGGGAGACACCTGGCGCATCGAATCCGGGGCGTTACATGTTTAGAGGTAGAAGTGTCGATAAAATAAAATACGGACATGAGGGCATCATGATTATTTTCATAACAACAACATATATGGATATTGTCATAATATTTCTTATGCTCAAGTAATAATCTGTTCACGATGCAAAAGTACGAATCATAAACTTTATTAAGAACCAACAATCTATAATCTCAGTCATTGAAGCAATTACAATTTATCATAACCTCAGAAAGAGTCTATGTCAGAGCTTCCTAGCAAGTCCACATACTCAACTATCATTTAGTCTTTCATAATTGCTAACACTCACGCAATACTTGTGGTTACGGAGTTTTAATCGGACACAGAGAAAGATAGGGGCTTATAGTTTCGCCTCCCAACCTTTTACCTCAAGGGTAATGTCAACAATAATAACTCATGCTGACTTACATCCAATTAGATATATCTATCAGGATCTTTCCAACACCCTGTGCTTGCCAAAGGATAAAATGTAAAAAGGAAAGGTGAAGATCACCATGACTCTTGCATAAGGTAGAAGATAATAATAAAAGATAGGCCCTTCGCAGAGGGAAGCAGAGGTTGCCATGCACTTTCAGGGTTGGATGCACAAAATCTTAATGCGAAAGAACGTCACTTTATATTGCCCTTGTGATATGAACCTTTATTATGCAGTCCGTCGCTTTTATTTCTTCCACATCACAAGATCGTATAAAGCTTATTTCCTCCACACCAATCAATCATACATATTTAGAGAGCAATTTTTATTGCTTGCACCGATGACAACTTACTTGAAGGATCTTACTCAATCCATAGGTAGATATGGTGGACTCTCATGGCAAAACTGGTTTAAGGGTTTTTGGAAGAACAAGTAGTATCTCTACTAGGTGCAAAGAATTTGGCTAGCATGAGGGCGAAAGGCAAGCTCAACATGTTGGATGATCCATGACAATATACTTTATCTCAGATATAAGAAAACATAACCCATTATGTTGTCTTCCTTGTCCAACATTAACTCTTTAGCATGTCATATTTTAATGAGTGCTCCCAATCATAAAAGATGTCTATGATAGTATATTTATATGTGAAACCTCTCTTTCTTTATTACTTCCTATTAATTGCAACAATGACCGAGGCTATGTTTGCCAACTCCCAACAACTTTTAATCATCATACTCTTTCTATGTGAAGTCATTAGTCTCGATAAGATCAATATGATCTCTTTGTTTCTTATTCTTTTTTTATTCACTCAAGATCATGGCAAAATAATCAAGCCCTTGAGTCAACACTAATCTTTATTATATAGCTCACGGACTCGATTACATAGAGAGATCATAAAGCAAAACTCAAAACTAGATCATACCATAAACTTTATTCTACTAGATCAAGATACTACTAATAGGATCGAACTAAGAAAAACGGTAAAGATAGGAGATGTGGTTGTGATACAATACCGGGGCATCTCCCCCAAGCTTGGCAGTTGCCAAGGGGAGTGCCCATACCCATGTGATTATATCTCCTTTGCTGGTGAAGAAGAAGAAGATGGATTAGTTGATGGCGCAGTCTTCTTCCTTAATTTGCGCTTGAGGACAGAATTTTGATCCCTCAAGTCATTAATCTCCCGTTCCAGACTTAATATCTTTTTGCATAATTCCTGCTTGCTTTCCTGCAAGAGATGAAAAGGGACAAACTCGATCTTAAATTTCTTTGCTTTATCAGGGAGGCTTGACCTTTTGAACTCCACATGCATGTCCCCAGGTTGAGGTAATGGGACTTCGTCTTCATCCGAGCTCGTCTCCTCCCTCCTCTTGGGTTCATAGTCCTCTTCTTCTTCCGTAGTCCAACCACAATGCTCCACATCTCCATAGACCTTGGGATTTGCAAGGTAATTAGCCACATAGCTTTCTCCTTCAGAATCCTGGGAAGACATGTTGCTCTAATCTGCAGCAGGACAACTCGAAACGAAAATAGAGGATATTTGTGTGATACGGGAGTCAAAACCTTCGGGAGATTATATAATGAATTTTTATCGACCAAAATACGTATCGTGCAAGAAAACGGAGTCCGAAGAGCACACGAGGTGCCCACAGGTAGGGGGGCGCGCCCAGGGGGGTAGGGTGCACCCTCCACCCTCGTGTCCTTCCCGGACTGCTTCTTATTTTTCTATTTTTCTAAATATTTCAAAACGGAGAAATATTGCCTTAAAAACTGTTTTGGAGTCAGTTTACCTACCGTACCACATACTGAAAGCGCGTTATATCGACTAGAGGAGGGAGGGGTTAATAGGCGATTTTTATGAATTCTTCACTGAGGAATTTGCCGGTGAGGAAATTCCTTAGCGAAGAACTACTTGCAGCGGAATAAGTACTCAGAAGTAAACATAACAGAATACAAGCATGGTCATCATGATGAAATGAAGACATGCACAGTCTGAGAAAAGCGTAAACACAGGATAACACAGGATGAAGACAAACAGACTAAAGAAATTGAACTGAGGAAATTGAGAGAGTCTTCAGTCAAAGTCTTCAAACACAGATATGACAAGCACACAACACAGTAATCAGGAAATGAAAAAGTTGAGGAAATAGAACCAGTTGGCTTGGTGAAGACAATGATTTGGTAGACCAGTTCCAACTGCTGTCTCAGTTGTACATCTAGTTGGAGCGGCTAGGTATTTAAACATGAGGACACACAGTCCCGGACACACAGTCCTCACAGTATTCTCCTTGAGCTAAGGTCACACACACCTCGCCCAATCACTCGTGATAAGTCTTCAGGTGACTTCCGAACCTTCACAAACTCGGTCACTCGGCGATCCACAATTCCTCTTGGATGCTCTAGACCATGACGCCTAACCGTCTGGAAGAAGCACAATCTTCAAAGGTAACAAGCGTCTGATACGTCTCCAACGTATCTATAATTTTTGATTGCTCCATGCTATATTATCTACTGTTTTAGGAAATATTGGGCTTTATTATCCACTTTTATATTATTTTTTGGACTAACCTATTAACCGGAGGCCCAGCCCAGATTTGCAGTTTTATGCCTATTTCAATGTTTCGAAGAAAAGGAATATCAAACGAAGTCGAAACGGAACGAAATCAACTGGAGAAGTTATTTTTGGAAGGAAACCTACTAGATGGGCTTGGAGTACACGTCAGGGAAGAAGGGAGGTGCCCACAAGGGTGGGGGCGCGCCCACCCCCCTGGGGCGCGCCACCCTGCCTCGTGGCCCCCCTTCGGTCCACCGACGTACCCCCTACACCCATATATACCTACGTATCGTAAAACTTCCAGAACAGAAGATAGATCGAGAGTTCCACCGCCGCAAGCCTCTGTAGCCACCAAAAACCTCTCGGGAGCCCGTTCCGGCACCCTACCGAAGGGGGAACCCATCACCGGTGGCCATCTTCATCATCCCGGCGCTCTCCATGACGAGGAGGGAGTAGTTCACCCTCAGGGCTGAGGGTATGTACTAGTAGCTATGTGTTTGATATCTCTCTCTCTCGTGTTCTTGAGGTGATACGATCTTGATGTATCGCGAGCTTTGCTATCATAGTTGGATCTTATGTTTCTTCTCCCCTCTACTCTCTTGTAATGGATTGAGTTTTCCCCTTGAAGTAATCTTATCGGATTGAGTCTTTAAAGATTTGAGAACACTTGATGTATGTCTTGCCGTGCGTATCTGTGGTGACAATGGGATATCATGTGCCACTTGATGTATGTTTGGTGACCAACTTGCGGGTTCCGCCCATGAACCTATGCATAGGGGTTGGCACACGTTCTTGACTCTCCGATAGAAACTTTGGGGCACTCTTTGAAGTACTTTTATGTTGGTTGGACGAATCTGAGATTGTGTGATGCATATCGTATAATCATGCCCACGGATACTTGAGGTGACAATGGAGTATCTAGGTGACATTAGGGTTTTGGTTGATTTGTGTCTTAAGGTGTTATTCTAGTACGAACTCTTTAATAGATCGATTCAAAAGAATAACTTTGAGGTGGTTTCATACCCTACCATAATCTCTACGTTTGTTCTCTGTTATTAGTGGCTTTGGAGTGACTCTTTGTTGCATGATGAGGGCTTGTTATATGATCTATCTGTTGGGGAACGTTGCAGAAAATTAAAAATTTTCCTACGGTTTCACCAAGATCCATCTATGAGTTCATCTAAGCAACGAGTCAAGGGAGTGAGTTTGCATCTACATACCACTTGTAGATCAAGTGCGGAAGCGTTCAAGTGGATGGTGATGATGGAGTCGTACTCGCCGTGATTCGGATCACCGATGACCAAGTCTTGAGCGGACAGCACCTCCGCTGCAGACAACACACGTGCAGTGCAGACGGGACGACGCGTCTCCTCCTTCTTGATCCAGCAAGGGGGAGGAGAGGTTGAGGAAGACAGCTCCAACGGCAGCACGACGGCGTGGTGTTGTTGGTGCAGCAGTACTCTGACAGGGCTTCGCCAAGCACGTACGGAGGAGGAGAGGTGTTGGGGAGGGAGGGCTGCGCCTTGGCTTGTGGTGCGGCTGCCTCCCCTCACCCCTCTATTTATAGGGGAAGGGGCAAGGGGCCGCCCTCTATATGGGAATCTAGAGGGGGCGGCGGCCGGAGGGGTGGCTTGCCCCCAAGCAAGGGGCGCCCTCTAGGGTTCCCCAAACCCTAGGCGCATGGGCCCAAGGGGGCGCACCCAGCCCACGGGGCTGGCTGCTATCCCCACGCAGCCCATGTGGCCCCCGGGAGGTGGCCCTCCCGGTGGACCTCGGAACCTTCCGGTGGCCCCAGACAATACAGACGCCCGAAACTTTCCGGTGTCCGTTTGACAACTTCCCATATATAAATCTTTACCTCCGGACCCTTCCGAACTCCTCGTGACGTCCGGGATCTCATCCGGGACTCAACAACATTCGGTAATCACATACAAGTCTTCCTAATAACCCTAGCGCCACCGAACCTTATGTGTAGACCCTACGGGTTCGGGAGACATCTGGAACATGAGCGAGACGCTCTCAGGTCAATAACCAACAACGGGATCTGGATACCCATGTTGGCTCCCATGCTCCTCGATGATGTCATCGGATGAACCACGATGTCGAGGATTCAAGCAACCCGTATACTATTCCCTTTGTCGATCGGTATGTTACTTGCCCGAGACTCGATCGTCGGTATCCCAATACCTCGCTCAGGTCTCGTTACCGGCAAGTCACTTTACTCGCACCGTAATGCATGATCCCGTGACCAGACACTTGGTCACTTTGAGCTCATTATGATGATGCACTACCGAAAGTGGGCCCAGTGATACCTCTCCGTAATACGGAGTGACAAATCCCAAGATCGATCCGTGTCAACTCAATGCACACTTTCGGAGATACCTGTAGTGCACCTTTATAGTCACCCAGTTACGTTGTGACATTTGGTACACCCAAAGCACTCCTACGGTATCCGGGAGTTACACGATCTCATGGTCTAAGGAAGAGATACTTTACATTGGAAAAGCTCTAGAAAACGAACTACACGATCTTGTGCTATGCTTAGGATTGGGTCTTGTCCATCGCGTCATTCTCCTAATGACGTGATCCTGTTGTCAATGACATCTGATGTCCATAGTCAGGAAACCATGACTATCTGTTGACCAACGAGCTAGTCAACTAGAGGCTTACTAGGGACGTATTGTAGTCTATGTATTCACAAGTGTATTATGATTTCCGGATAATACAATTATAGCATGAATAAAGACAATTATCATGAACAAGGAAATATAATAATAATGCTTTTATTATTGCCTCTAGGGCATATTTCCAACAGTCTCCCACTTGCACTAGAGTCAATAATCTAGTTACATTGTGATGAATCGAACACCCATAGAGTTCTGGTGTTGATCATGTTTTGCCCGCGGAAGATGTTTAGTCAACGGATCTGCGACATTCAGATCCGTATGCACTTTACAAATTTCTATGTCTCCATCTTGAACATTTTCACGGACGAAGTTGAAGCGACGCTTGATGTGCCTGGTCTTCTTGTGAAACCTGGGCTCCTTGGCAAGGGCAATAGCTCCAGTGTTGTCACAGAAGAGTTTGATCGGCCCCGACGCATTGGGTATGACTCCTAGGTCGGTGATGAACTCCTTCACCCAAATTGCTTCATGCGCTGCCTCCGAGGCTTCCATGTACTCCGCTTCACATGTAGATCCTGCCACGACGCTCGCTTTGCAACCGCACTACCATCGCTTCCACCATTCAACATATACACGTATCCGGTTTGTGACTTAGAGTCATCCAGATCTCGTGTCGAAGCTAAGCGTCGGCGTAACCCTTCTGACGAGCTCTTCATCACCTCCATAAACGATAAACATGTCCTTTGTCCTTTTCAGGTACTTAAGGATATTCTTGACCGCTGTCCAGTGTTCCTTGCCGGGATTACTTTGGTACCTTCCTACCAAACTTACGGCAAGGTTTACATCAGGTCTGGTACACATCATGGCATACATAATAGATCCTATGGCCGAGGCATAGGGGATGACACTCATCTCTTCTTTATCTTCTGCCGTGGTCGGGCACTGAGCCGAGCTCAATCTCACACCTTGCAATACAGGCAAGAACCCTTTCTCGGACTGATCCATTTTGAACTTCTTCAAAATCTTATCAAGGTATGTCCTTTGTGAAAGACCTATGAGGCGTCTCGATCTATCTCTATAGATCTTGATGCCTAATATATAAGCAGCTTCTCCAAGGTCCTTCATTGAAAACACTTATTCAAGTAGGCCTTAATGCTGTCCAAGAATTCTATATCATTTCCCATCAAAAGTATGTCATCTACATATAATATGAGAAATGCTATAGAGCTCCCACTCACTTTCTTGTAAACGCAGGCTTCTCCATAAGTCTCAAGATAAACCCAAACGCTTTGATCATCTCATCAAAGCGAATGTTCCAACTCCGAGATGCTTGCACCAACCCATAAATGGATCGCTGGAGCTTGCATACTTTGTTAGCATTCTTAGGATCGACAAAACCCTCCGGCTGCGTCATATACAGCTCTTCCTTAAGATAACCGTTAAGGAACGCTGTTTTGACGTCCATCTGCCATATCTCATAATCATAATATGCGGCAATTGCTAACATGATTGAGACGGACTTAAGCTTCGCCACGGAGAGAAAGTCTCATCGTAGTCAATGCCTTGAACTTGTCGATAACCCTTAGCGACAAGTCGAGCTTTATAGATGGTGACATTACCATCCGCATCCGTCTTCTTCTTAAAGATCCATTTGTTTTCTATCGCTCACGATCATCGGGCAAGTCACCAAAGTCCATACTTTGTTTTCATACATGGATTCTATCTCGGATTTCATGGCTTCTAGCCATTTGTTGGAATCTGGGCCTGCCATCGCTTCTTCATAGTTCGGAGGTTCACCGTTGTCTAACAACATGATTTCCGTGACAGGGTTGCTGCACCACTGCAGTGCGGAACGTGTCCTTGTGGACCTACGAAGTTCAGTAGCTACTTGATCCGAAGTACCTTGATCATCATCATTATTTTCCTCTTCACTTGGTCTAGGCATCACAGGAACATTTTCCTGAGCTGCACTACTTTCCCGTTCAAGAGGTAGTACTTCATCGAGTTCTACTTTCCTCCCACTTAATTCTTTCGAGAGAAACTCTTTTCCGTAAAGGATCCGTTCTTGGCAACAAAGATCTTGCCCTCGGATCTTAAGTAGAAGGTATACCCAATGGTTTCTTTAGGGTATCCTATGAAGACGCATTTTTCGACTTGGGTTCGAGCTTTTCAAGTTGAAGTTTCTTGACATAAGCATCGCATCCCCAAACTTTTAGAAACGACAGCTTAGGTTTCTTCCCAAACCATAATTCATACGGTGTCGTCTCAACAGATTTAGATGGTGCCCTATTTAAAGTGAATGTAGCTGTCTCTAGAGCGTATCCCCAAAATGATAGCAGTAAATCAGTAAGAGACATCATAGATCGCACCATATCCAATAGAGTGCGATTACGACGTTCGGACACACCGTTACGCTGAGGTGTTCCAGGCGATGTGAGTTGTGAAATGATTCCACATTTTCTTAAGTGTGTACCGAATTCGTGACTTAAATATTCTCCTCCACGATCCGATCGTTAGAATTTTATCTTTCGGTCACGTTGATTCTCTACTTCATTCTGAAATTCCTTGAACTTTTCAAAGGTTTCAGATTTGTGTTTCATTAAGTAGACATACCCATATCTACTCAAGTCATCTGTGAGAGTGAGAACATAACGATATCCTCCGCGAGCCTCAACACTCATTGGACCGCACACATCGGTATGTATGATTTCCAACAAGTTGGTTGCTCGCTCCATTGTTCTGGAGAACGGAGTCTTGGTCATCTTGCCCTTAAGGCATGGTTCGCATGTGTCAAATGATTCATAATCGAGAGACTCCAAAAGTCCATCAGCATGGAGCTTCTTCATGCGCTTGACACCAATGTGACCAAGGCGGCAGTGCCACAAGTATGTGGGACTATCGTTATCAACTTTACATCTTTTGGTATTCACGCTATGAATATGTGTAACACTACGCCGAGATTCATTAAGAATAAACCATTGACCATCGGAGCATGACCATAAAACATATCTCTCATATAAATAGAACAACCATTATTCTCGGATTTAAATGAGTAGCCATCTCGCATTAAACGAGATCCAGATACAATGTTCATGCTCAAACTTGGCACCAAATAACAATTATTGAGGTTCATAACTAATCCCGTGGGTAAATGTAGAGGTAGCGTGCCGACGGCGATCACATCGACTCTGGAACCATTCCCGACGCGCATCGTCACCTCGTCCTTTGCCAGTCTCCGCTTATTCCGCAGCTCCTGCTATGAGTTACAAATATGAGCAACGGCACCGGTATCAAATACCTGTGAGTTACTACGAGTCTTGGTAAGGTACACATCAATTACATGTATATCAAATATACCTTTGGTGTTGCCGGCCTTCTTATCCGCTAAGTATTTGGGGCAGTTCCGCTTCCAGTGACCCTTCCCCTTGCAATAAAAGCACTCAGTCTCAGGCTTGGGTCCATTCTTTGACTTCTTCCCGGCAACTTGCATACCGGGCGCGGCAACCTCCTTGCCATCCTTCTTGAAGTTCTTCTTGCCCTTGCCCTTCTTGAACTTAGTGGTTTTGTTGACCATCAACACTTGATGTTCTTTCTTGATTTCAACCTCTGCTGACTTTAGCATTGAGAATACTTTGGGAATGGTCTTCACCATCCCCTGCATATTGTAGTTCATCACAAAGCTCTTGTAGATTGGTGGGAGCGACTGAAGGATTCTGTCAATGACTGCCTCGTCCGGGAGGTTTATGTCCAGCTGGGACCGGCGGTTGTGCAACCCAGACATTTTGAGTATGTGCTCACTGACAGAACTGTTTTCCTCCATCTTACAACTATAGAACTTGTCGGAGACTTCATATCTCTCGACCCGGGCATGAGCTTGGAAAACTAGTTTCAGCTCTTTGAACATCTCATATGCTCCGTGTTTCTCTAAACGCTTTTGGAGCCCCGGTTCTAAGCTGTAAAGCATGCCGCCTTGAACGAGGGAGTAATCATCAAGACGAGTTTGCCAAGCATTCATAATGTCTTGGTTCTCTGCAGGACGGAGCGTCACCTAGCGGTCCTTCTAGGACATATTGTTTCCTGGCAGCTATGAGGATGATCCTCAGGTTCCGGACCCAGTCCGTATAGTTGCTGCCATCATCTTTCAGCTTGGTTTTCTCTAGGAACGCGTTGAAGTTCAGGTTGACATTAGCGTTGGCCATTTGATCTACAAGACATTTTGCAAATATTTTAGACTATTGTTCATGATAATAAAGTTCATCTAATCAAATTATTTAATGAACTCCCACTCAGATTAGAGATCCCTCTAGTCATCTAAGTGTTACACGATCCGAGCCGACTAGGCCGTGTCCGATCATCACGTGAGACGGACTAGTCATCGTCGGTGAACATTCTCATGTTGATCGTATCTTCCATACGACTCGTGTTCGACCTTTCGGTCTCCGTGTTCCGAGGCCATGTCTGTACATGCTAGGCTCGTCAAGTTAACCCTAAGTGTTTTGCATGTGTAAAACTGTCTTACACCCGTTGTATGTGAACGTAAGGATCTATCACACCCGATCATCATCACGTGGTGCTTCAAGCATTTAACTTTAGCAACGGTGCACGCTTAGGGGAGAACACTTCTTGAAATTGTTGTAAGGGATCATCTTATTTACTACCGTCGTTCTAAGTAAACAAGATGCATAAACATAATAAACATCACATGCAATTATATAGTAGTGACATGATATGGCCAATATCATATAGCTC
The DNA here is from genome assembly GCA_021605145.1 of Aegilops bicornis. Taxonomy (NCBI): domain Eukaryota; kingdom Viridiplantae; phylum Streptophyta; class Magnoliopsida; order Poales; family Poaceae; genus Aegilops; species Aegilops bicornis. The sequence goes on along the minus strand of CM038675.1, from coordinate 129,231,975 downwards.
CATTGATCTCCATCTTCGGGCTCCATGATCATCTTGTCACCGGCATGACACCATGATCTCCATCATCATGATCTCCATCATCGTGTCTTCATGAAGTTGTCACGCCAACGACTACTTCTACTTCTATGGCTAACGCGTTTAGCAATAAAGTAAAGTAATTTACATGGCGTTCTTCAATGACACGCAGGTCATACAAAATAAAGACAACTCCTATGGCTCCTGCGGTTGTCATACTCATCGACATGCAAGTCGTGATTCCTATTACAAGAACATGATCTCATACATCACAATATGTCATTCATCATTCATCACAACTTCTGGCCATATCACATCACATGACAATTGCTGCAAAAACAAGTTAGACGTCCTCTAATTGTTTTTGCATCTTTTACGTGGCTGCAATTGGGTTCTAGCAAGAACGTTTTCTTACCTGCGAATAACCACAACGTGATTTTTGTCAACTTCTATTTACCCTTCATAAGGACCCTTTTCATCGAATCCGCTCCAACTAAAGTGGGAGAGACAGGACACCCGCCACCACCTTATGCAACTAGTGCATGTCACCGGTGGAACCGGTCTCACGTAAGCGCACGTGTAAGGTTGGTCCGGCCGCTTCATCCCACAATACCGCTGAAGCAAGATAAGACTAGTAGCAGCAAGCAAGTTGACAAGATCTACGCCCACAACAAAATTGTGTTCTACTCGTGCAATAGAGAACTACGCATAGACCTAGCTCATGATGCCACTGTTGGGGAACGTTGCAGAAAATTAAAATTTTTCCTACGGTTTCACCAAGATCCATCTATGAGTTCATCTAAGCAACGAGTCAAGGGAGTGAGTTTGCATTTACATACCACTTGTAGACCGAAAAGTGAAGGCGTTCAAGGATGGTGATGATGGAGTCGCATTTCGCCGTGATTCGGATCACCGATGACCAAGTGCTGAACGGACAGCACCTCCGCTGTTCAACACATGTGCAGACGGACGACATCTCCTCCTTCTTGATCCAGCAAGGGAAGGAGAGGTTGAGGAAGACAGCTCCAACGGCAGCACGACGGCGTGGTGTTGTTGGTGCAAGAAGATTCTGACAGTGGCCGCCAAGCACGCACGGAGGAGGAGAGGTGTTGGGAGGGAGGGCTGCGCCTTGGCTTGTGGTGCGGCTGCCCTCCCCTCACCCCTCTATTTATAGGGGGAAGGGGCAAGGGGGCCGGCCCCTCTAGATGGGAATCTAGAGGGGGGACGGCGGCCAGGGAGGGGTGGCTTGCCCCCAGGGGGCGCCTCAGAGTTCCCCAAACCCTAGGCGCATGGGCCCAAGGGGGGGGGCGCACCCAGCCCACCAGGGGCTGGCTGCTATCCCCACGCAGCCCATGTGGCCCCCCGGGAGGGGTGGCCCCTCCCGGTGGACCTCCGGAACCCTTCCGGTGGCCCCGATACAATACCGGTACGCCCCCGAAACTTTCCGGTGTCCGTTTGACAACTTCCCATATATAAATCTTTACCTCCGGACCCTTCCGAACTCCTCGTGACGTCCGGGATCTCATCCGGACTCAACAACATTCGGTAATCACATACAAGTCTTCCTAATAACCCTAGCGGCCACCGAACCTTAAGTGTGTAGACCCTACGGGTTCGGGAGACATGCAGACATGACCGGGACGCTCTCAGGTCAATAACCAACAGCGGGATCTGGATACCCATGTTGGTTCCCACATGCTCCTCGATGATGTCATCGGATGAACCACGATGTCGAGGATTCAAGCAACCCGTATACTATTCCCTTTGTCGATCGGTATGTTACTTGCCCGAGACTCGATCGTCGGTATCCCAATACCTCGCTCAGTCTCGTTACCGCAAGTCACTTTACTCGCATGCCGTAATGCATGATCCCGTGACGGACACTTGGTCACTTTGAGCTCATTATGATGATGCACTACCGAGTGGGCCCAGTGATACCTCTCCGTAATACGGAGTGACAAATCCCAGTCTCGATCCGTGTCAACTCAACAGACACTTTCGGAGATACCTGTAGTGCACCTTTATAGTCACCCAGTTACGTTGTGACGTTTGGTACACCCAAAGCACTCCTACGGTATCCGGGAGTTACACGATCTCATGGTCTAAGGAAGAGATACTTTACATTGGAAAAGCTCTAGCAAAACGAACTACACGATCTTGTGCTATGCTTAGGATTGGGTCTTGTCCATCACGTCATTCTCCTAATGACGTGATCCCGTTGTCAATGACATCTGATGTCTATAGTCAGGAAACCATGACTATCTGTTGACCAACGAGCTAGTCAACTAGAGGCTTACTAGGGACGTATTGTAGTCTATGTATTCACACGTGTATTACGATTTTCGGATAATACAATTATAGCATGAATAAATACAATTATCATGAACAAGGAAATATAATAATAATGCTTTTATTATTGCCTCTAGGGCATATTTCCAACACTATCTATGTTATTATTGTTGAGAGAACTTCCACTAGTGAAAGTATGAACCCTAGGCCTTGTTTCCTATCATTGCAATACCGTTTACGCTCACTTTTACCACTTGCTACCTTGCTGTTTTTATATTTTCAGATTACAAAAACCTATATCTACCATCCATATTGCACTTGTATCACTATCTCTTCGCCGAACTAGTGCACCTATACAAATTACCATTGTATTGGGTGTGTTGGGGACACAAGAGACTCTTCTTTATTTGGTTGCAGGGTTGTTTGAGAGAGACCATCTTCATCCTACGCCTCCCACAGATTGATAAACCTTAGGTCATCCACTTGAGGGAAAATTTCCACTGTCCTACAAACCTGTGCACTTGCAGGCCCAACAACGTCTACAAGAAGAAGATTGCGTAGTAGACATCAAGCTCTTTTCTGGCGCCGTTGCCGGGAGGTGAGTGCTTGAAGCTATATATTTAGATCTTGCAATCGAGTCTTTTTGTTTCTTGTTTTATCACTAGTTTAGTTTATAAAAGAAAATTACAAAAAAATTGGAATTGAGTTTACCTCATACGCTTCATCTTTTTAATATCTTTCGTGAGTATGATGGAAAGGAAAATTGTGCCAAAATGCTAGAAGAAGAATGCATTAAAATGTTTGGCACTAAATATTTGAATGATGAGCATGATTGCAATGTTGTTAGTATGAATTCCTTGAATATCCATGATGCTAATGATATGCAAAGCCACAAGCTTGGGGAAGCTATGTTTGACGAAGATGATATTTTTTGTCCCCCAAGCTTTGATGAGCAAATTTACTATGATGAAAGCATGCCTCCTATCTATGATGATTATTGTGATGACACGTATGCTTTAAAGAATAATGATAACCATGAAACTTGTCATCTTGATCTTAATTTTCAATCATATGATAGTTATTTTGTTGAGTTTTCTCCCACTACTATTCATGAGAAGAATTTTGCTTATGTGGAGAGTAGTAAATTTTCTATGCTAGTAGATCATGAAAAGAATGCTTTCGGTGCTGGTTATATTGTTGAATTAATTAATGATGCTACTGAAAATTATTATGAGGGAGGAACATATGCTTCTACATATTGCAATAATATCAAGTTTCCTCTCTATGTGCTTAAAGTTTTGAAGTTATGCTTGTTTTACCTTCCTATGCAAGTTGATTATTGTTCCCATAAGTTGTTTTCTCACAAAATCCCTATTCATAGGAATTGGGTTAGACTTAAATGTGCTAGTCATATTCTTCATGATGCTCTCTTTATGTTTCAATTCTTATCTCTTATGTGAGCATCATTGAAATCATCATGCCTAGCTAGGGGCTTTAAACGTTAGCGCTTGTTGGGAGGCAACCCAATTTTATTTTAGTTTCTTGCTTTTTGGTTTTGTTTAGTAATAAATAATCCATCTAGACTCTTTTTATATGTGGTTTTATGTTGTAATTAGTGTTTTTTCCAAGTAGAACCTTTGGGAAGACTTGGGTGAAGTCTTTATGATCATGCTGTAAAAAACAGAAACTTTAGCGCTCACGAGATTAGCTAGAAAGTTTTACTGGAGAGTGCTATTTAGTTGCCTATTTTTGCATATGATTACTAGACAAATTCCTCAGGTCAATCAATTTATTTTAGAATTTTTTGAGTTCCATAAGTTTGCTTTAGTTACATATTACTACAGACTGTTCTGTTTTTGACAGATTCTGTTTTCATTGTGTTGTTTGCTTATTTTGATGAATCTATGGCTAGTAAAATAGTTTATTAACCATAGAGAAGTTGGAATAAAGTAGATTTAACACCAATATAAATAAAGAACGAGTTCATTACAGTACCATGAAGTGGTGTTTTGTTTTCTTTCGCTAACGGAGCTTACAAGTTTTCTGTTAAGTTTTGTGTTGTGAAGGTTTCAAGTTTTGGGTAAAGATTCGATGGACTATGGAATAAGGAGTGGCAAGAGCCTAAGCTTGGGGATGCCCAAGGCACCCCAAGGTAATATTCAAGGATAACCAAGCGTCTAAGCTTGGGGATGCCCCGGATGGCATCCCCTCTTTCATCTTCGTTCGTCGGTAACTTTACTTGGAGCTATATTTTTATTCACCACATGATATGTGTTTTGCTTGGAGCGTCATTTCCTTTTGTTAGTTCTTGCTTGCTGTTATTTATAATAATGTTTTGCATCTTTAGTTTCAATAAAAAAGTCAAGGATAGCCTTTGCCATGCTTATTTTGCTAGTATACATATTGCTGTTTGAAAACAGAAAGTTTACCGATGTTGAAAACATTCCCTAGAAAAGTCAGAGAGTGGTATAATGTTGAATCTTTTTGCATATTGAGCTCTGATAAATTTATTATAGTGGGAATTTTAGTTCATAATTTTTGGAGTTAGGGAAGTATTGATACTCTTGCATTCTTCACAGACTATACTGTTTTGGCAGATTGCTGTTATGTTTGCATTGTTTGGATATGTTTGCTTGTTTAATGATTATATTTGAGGATAGGAGTATTAAATATGCATAGGAATTTAGTATTCAATGTTGAATAATAATTTTTGTGATTTTTTACAGTAGGAAATGATAAGGTTTTGCATTGGTTTATACTAACCTATCTCACGAGTTCTTGTTGAGTTTGTTGTGAATGAAGCTTTTGATAAAAAGAGAAACCATGATATGAGAGGAATTAAGGAGACACAAAAGTTCAAGCTTGGGGATGCCCAAGGCACCCCATGATAATATTTCAAGAAGTCTCAAGCATCTAAGCTTGGGGATGCCCCGGTAGGCATCCCACCTTTCTTCTTCAACAAGTATCGGTTAGTATCGGTTGAGCCTAAGTTTTTGCTTCTTCACATGAGTTGTGCTATCCTTGCAATGTCATTTTATTTTGTTTTGCTTGCTGTTTGGATACAATACCAAGATCTGAAATTCTTAAATGAGAGAGAGTCTTCGCATAGTTGTATAATTATTCGACTACTCATTGATCTTCACTTATATCTTTCAGAGTAGTTTGTCATTTGCTCTAGTGCTTCACTTTTATATTTTAGAGCATGGTAGTAGTTTTATTTTGAAGAAATAGATGAACTCTCATACTTAACTTATATTATTTTGAGAGTCTTAAATAGCATGGTAATTTGCTTAAATAATCCTAATATGCTAAGCATACAAGATTTGTAAGAATTCTTATGAGTGTGTTGAATACTAAGAGAAGTTTGATGCTTGATGATTGTTTTGAGATATGAAGATGGTGATATTAGAGTCATGACAGTTGAGTAGTTGTGAATTTGAGAAATACTTGTATTAAAGTTTGTGATTCCCGTAGCATGCACGTATGGTGAACCGTTATGTGATGAAGTCGGAGCATGATTTATTTATTGATTGTCTTCCTTATGAGTGGCGGTCGAGGACGAGCGATGGTCTTTTCCTACCAATCTATCCCCTAGGAGCATGCGCGTAATACTTTGCTTTGATAACTTGTAGATTTTTGAAATAAGTATATGAGTTCTTTATGACTAATGTTGAGTCCATGGATTATACGCACTTTTCCCTTCCTTCCACCATTGCTAGCCTCTCTAATACCGCACACCTTTCGCCGGTATCATACACCCACCATATATCTTCCTCAAAACAGCCACCATACCTATCTATCATGGCATTTCCATAGCCATTCCGAGATATATTGCCATGCTACTTTCCACCGTTCCGTTTATTATGACACGCTCCATCATTGTCATATTGCTATGCATGATCATGTAGTTGACATTGTATTTGTGGCAAAGCCACCGTTCATAATTCTTTCATACATGTCGCTCATGAGTCATTGCATATCCCGGTACACCACCGGAGGCATTCATATAGAGTCATATTTTGTTCTAAGTATCGAGTTGTAATTGTTGAGTTGTAAGAAAAATAAAAGTGTGATGATCATCATTATTAGAGCATTGTCCCAAGTGAGGAAAGGATGATGGAGACTATGATTCCCCCACAAGTCGGGATGAGACTCCGGACGAAAAAAAAGAAAAATGAAAAAAAGAGGCCATAAAAAGGGAGAAAAGGCCCAAACAAAAAAAATGAGAGAAAAAGAGAGAAGGGACAATGCTACTATCCTTTTACCACACTTGTGCTTGAAAGTAGCACCATGATCTTCATGATAGAGAGTCTCCTATGTTGTCACTTTCATATACTAGTGGGCATTTTTCATTATAGAACTTGGCTTGTATATTCCAATGATGGGCTTCCTCAAATGCCCAAGGTCTTCGTGAGCAAGCGAGTTGGATGCACACCCACTTAGTTTCTTTTGTTGAGCTTTCATATACTTATAGCTCTAGTGCATCCGTTGCATGGCAATCCCTACTCACTCACATTGATATCTATTGGTGGGCATCTCCATAGCCCGTTGATAGCCTAGTTGATGTGAGACTATCTTCTCCTTTTGTCTTCTCCACAACCACCAATATATTCCACCTATAAGTGCTATGTCCATGGCTGACGCTCATGTATTGCGTGAAGATTGAAAAAGTTTGAGAACATCAAAAGTATGAAACAATTGCTTGGCTTGTCATCGGGGTTGTGCATGATTTAAATACTTTGTGTGGTGAATATAGAGCATAGCCAGACTATATGATTTTGTAGGGATAGCTTGCTTTGGCCATGTTATTTTGAGAAGACATGATTGCTTTGCTAGTATGCTTGAAGTATTATTATTTTTATGTCAATATGAACTTTTGTCTTGAATCTTTCGGATCTGAATATTCATATAACAAGTAAGAAGAATTACATTGAAGTTATGCCAACTAGCATTCCACATCAAAAATTATTTTTTTATCATTTACCTACTCGAGGACGAGAAGGAATTAAGCTTGGGGATGCTTGATACGTCTCCAACGTATCAATAATTTTTGATTGCTCCATGCTATATTATCTACTGTTTTAGGCAATATTGGGCTTTATTATCCACTTTTATATTATTTTTGGGACTAACCTATTAACCGGAGGCTCAACCCAGATTTGCTGTTTTATGCCTATTTCAGTGTTTCGAAGAAAATGAATATCAAACGAAGTCGAAACGGAACGAAATCAACTGGAGAAGTTATTTTTGGAAGGAAACCTACCGGATGGGCTTGGAGTGCACGTCAAGGAAGAAGGGAGGTTCCCACAAGGGTGGGGGGCGTGCCCACCCCCCTGGGGTGCGCCCACTGCCTCGTGGGCCCCCCTTCGGTCCACCGACGTACCCCCTGCACCCATATATACCTACGTATCGTAAAACTTCCAGAACAGAAGATAGATCAGGAGTTCCGCCGCCGCAAGCCATAGTAGCCACCAAAAACCTCTCGGGAGCCCGTTCCGGCACCCTGCCGGAGGGGGAACCCATCACCGGTGGCCATCTTCATCATCCCGGCGCTCTCCATGACAAGGAGGGAGTAGTTCACCCTCGGGGCTGAGGGTATGTACCAGTAGCTATGTGTTTGATCTCTCTCTCTCTCTCTCTCTCTCGTGTTCTTGAGGTGATACGATCTTGATGTATCGCGAGCTTTGCTATTATAGTTGGATACTATGTTTCTTCTCCCCCTCTACTCTATTGTAATGGATTGAGTTTTCCCCTTGAAGTAATCTTATCGGATTGAGTCTTTAAAGATTTGAGAACACTTGATGTATGTCTTGCCATGCGTATCTGTGGTGACAATGGGATATCATGTGCCACTTGATGTATGTTTTGGTGACCAACTTGCGGGTTCCGCCCATGAATCTATGCATAGGGGTTGGCACACGTTCTTGACTCTCCGGTAGAAACTTTGGGGCACTCTTTGAAGTACTTTTATGTTGGTTGGATGAATCTGAGATTGTGTGATGCATATCTTATAATCATGCCCACGGATACTTGAGGTGACAATGGAGTATCTAGGTGACATTAGGGTTTTGGTTGATTTGTGTCTTAAGGTGTTATTCTAGTATGAACTCTTTAATAGATCGATCCGAAAGAATAACTTTGAGGTGGTTTCGTACCCTACCATAATCTCTATGTTTGTTCTCCGCTATTAGTGGCTTTCGAGTGACTCTTTGTTGCATGTTGAGGGCTTGTTATATGATCTATCTATGTTATGATTGTTGAGAGAACTTTCACTAGTGAAAGTATGAACCCTAGGCCTTGTTTCCTATCATTGCAATACCGTTTACGCTCACTTTTACCACTTGTTACCTTGCTGTTTTTGTATTTTCAGATTACAAAAACCTATATCTACCATCCATATTGCACTTGTATCACTATCTCTTCGCCGAACTAGTGCACCTATACAAATTACCATTGTATTGGGTGTGTTGGGGACACAAGATACTCTTAGTTATTTGGTTGCAGGGTTGTTTGAGAGAGACCATCTTCATCCTACGCCTCCCACGGATTGATAAACCTTAGGTCATCCACTTGAGGGAAATTTGCTACTGTCCTACAAACCTGTGCACTTGCAGGCCCAACAACGTCTACAAGAAGAAGGTTGCGTAGTAGACATCAGCGTCGGATCCATGCAGGATCAATCTCTTCAGTGATGCTCAATCACTTTGGGTTTGTAGGTGTTTGGGTTTGTAGGTGTTTGGGTTTGGGTTTTCCTCACTCAATGATTTTCGCTCAAAGTCCTTGGAGGATGGGATGCTCTCAAATGACAAGTGTCAGTTTCTCTCGGAGCAGCCAACCAGCTATTGGTTGTAGGGGGCGGCTATTTATAGCCTAGGGAGCAGCTCGACATGATAAGACATAAATGCCCTTCAATGATATGACCGTTAGGTGGGAATATATTTTGGGACAGCTGGCGCGTAGCACAACAACGGTCCGAAATTTGAGGCTCAAATTCCTCAGGGTTATCATGTTCCTCACTGTATAGGCAATCCGCACTGGCGAATTCCTAACTCCTCAGTCAGAACAAATTCCTCAAATGACCGGAAGAACTTCATCTACATCCTTTGAAGAAATTGACTGAACTGTATGAGATTTCAATGGCTTCACTCGAAGGGATTGGTAGGTGTAGGATTTTGAGTTGAGCATCACTTGGAAATTTTTCCTCAAGATTTCCTCGACCCCCTTTAATAGTACGGTGTTTCCTATGACTCAAGAAAGAGAAAATGAAACTATGAAAACAAAAGTCTTCATGCTTCATGTTCCTCAAATGAATACCAAGTCTTCAAGGTCATACCAAATTCTTCACTTTCAAAGTCTTCAGAAAGTCTTCAGAAATCCAAAGTCTTCAGTCGAAGAACTTCATTTTTAGGGGTCGACTTTCTCTGTAAATATCAAACTCCTTATAGACTTATAGACCTGTGCACACTCATAAACTCATTAGTCCCTTAACCTATAAGTCTTCAATACACCAAATTCACTAAGGGGCACTAGATGCACTTAAAATCTCCCCCTTTTTGGTGGTTGATGACAATATAGGTTAAGTTTTCAACGGGGATAAACATATGAAGTGTAAATACTGAAATTGGGGAATTTGATTGCAAGATATAGAAGAACTCCCCCTGAAGATGTGCATAGTGAGGAATTTGCTTTTGAAGCAATGCACACTTGAAGAGTTGAATCATGGAGATCTCCCCCTATATCTTGTAATTCATACACGCATTTGACATATAATATGATGAAATATGGTGACTGATGTAATTCAGCATGCGTGCATTAACATTAACAAGGAATAAGCATGCAGAAGAACACAACAAAAGTATCAGGCCACCATAGAGTTTAAGTTTACAACTCGATCCAGCAAAGTCATCAGAAGAACGAGAGTTGTAACTTAGAAAAAACGCCCATATAATAGACCCGCTTGAAGACTAACTAAAATTTCTCCCCCTTTGTCATCGAATGACCAAAAGGATTGAAAATGAGGATTAACGCTCAAGAATATCAAGTTGATGAAGGAGCGCCAGCGTTGTTGGGGTCGGTTGCTGATGTTGGGCCTGCCGCAGTGTCGTCCAAGTCTTCATGCTCATCGGTGTCACGCGATGAAGAATAGGAGCTGGCCACCAAGGAAGGAACTTTAACCTTCTTGTATTTCTTCGGTGGAGGTGCAGACCAGTCAAAGTCTTCCTTGAGACCCATTTTCTTCAGATAGTCGGCGCTACAGACATGAGACAAAACAGCCCAAGTACGGTTGAAGGTTTCATGGAGGTAGTATTGGTTTTTCTTCACTGCATTGTGGGTAGCAGTCATGTTGTGAAGAATTGAACCAAACTGACGCTTGACCCATTAATGATTGCGATCAACTTTCTGATGAAGACTGAGGAGAAGCTCACGATCAGTCATCACCCTGGGTGTTGTGCCTTGAGGATTTTGCTTGGTTGTGTTGGCGGCAGAGTCATGGGTGGCAGAGTCGTCATTGGTTGAGTAGGATGCAGCCTTGCGAAATTGACCATCCAATGGATGAATGCCTTCATCTATAACAAGAAATGACCTTGCCCTTGTCATCACCGAGGAAAATGTCCGCTTGAGGACTTCAATCGGAGGCAAGTAGCTGCAATGGTTCAGTGTATCATCTTTGTAGTTGAGTGAGGACCTTGTCCTGATGAATCTCATAATCCAAGGTGCATAAGGCTTCAGCTCAAACGGTGACATAGCAACATTGGCCAGAGTCCTCATGAAGAAATCATGGAAGTTGACAGGAACGCCATGAATGATATTGAAAAGCAGATTCTTCATGATGCCAACGACTTCTTCTTCATTCGAGTCATGGCCCTTGATTGGACTCAATGTCTTCGTCAAAATGTGATAGACAGTCCGAGGCACATATAGTAATTCCTTCACGAGGAATTTGGTTCGTGGGGCCTGCCCTGACTTGAATGGCTTCATCAACACTTGCATGTAACGATCTGTAAGCTCAGGTTCACTGTAGACGCAACGAGCAGCTTCAAGGGGAGGACTGAGTGGTAAGGCACGAAGCAATTCAGTAGCTGGTGCCTTGTAGTGAGTGTTTTCACACATCCAGTCCAGCACCCATGAATTCACATCTTCAGAATCTCCGGTGATGTGCAGCGTCGCATAGAACTAAAGAATGAGTTCTTCATTCCAATCATAGATGTCAGTGCATAACAGTCCAACATCGTGAAGAACACTGAGGACTGGCCACGAAGCACGGCAGAGATTCCATATCCATGTGAGGAATGTGCTCATGATCGAAGACTTTGCCTTTGTTGAACAGCACTGAGGACTAGAAATTTGCTCGACCGGTAGTCCGTAAATGCCTCTTCCTAATGCGAGCAGAGTCATAGGGGTTGTAGTCTGTGAAGAATACGTGCTCACCGAAGAAATCATCAGCCTTGAATTTTTGCTTCCTTGAGAATGGATCCTTTGGCTTGGGCAGAGGAGTATCAGTGAGTTGCATCACAACCTCAGGAATCGCAATCTCAGGTTCTTCAGGCTGAGGAATTTCTGGTTCCTCTTCAGTGGCAACAAGGCTTTTAGATGTTCAAAGAAGCAGTTTCTTCAAAGACTAGTGGCTGGAATTTCTTCACGTCTGAGATGAAGTGGGGTGAGTTTCTTGAGCCCATTTGAACAGTTTGTGCAGGGACCGAGGGATTTCTTCAGAACGGTGTGAAGAGTGGAGAGTTGGGATGCTGACTTTCCCAAAAGTCATCATTCATCAATGGAGTAGTACTTCCAATGTCCACGTCTTCATCTTCTATTTCTTCAACTCCGGCCTCTTCGGCAGTAAACTAAGGCATAGGCGAGGAAACAACAGGAGTTGAAGGGATTTCATCCACTTCAATTTCTTCATCCATCTGCTCTGATGAAGCAACAGAAGGATTTTCTTCATCAGATCCGCTAGGGATCACATATTCTTCATCAAAAGGAACAAGGTCTTTTGATGGCATGGTTGAGATCGGAACAGCGTCAATGGGATTTGCAAATGTGCTGGTCATAGGCTTCATTTTCTTCGGAGCTGAAGAATCTGAAGTAGCTGATGCTTTCCTTTTCTTCACTGCTGCATGCTCTGCAGCCTTGGTCTTCTTCACATCTGATGCAGATGGAAGGATTGGAGTTGGGGTAGGCGCAGGAGGAGAAGAGGAATCTGGTTCATTTTCTTCAGGCACAACTGATGCAGTTGCCCTGACCTCTTCATTTTCTTCAGGCGCACCACTAGTGGATGCCCTGGCAATTTCTTCAGCGGCTGGAATGCAGTCATCAGCCATGGAACTCACATTTTCTTTAGCAGCCTAAAAGTCATCAGCGGTGCTGGCATGTTCTTCAGTCGGCTGAGCAGATGCTTCAACCTGAGGAATTTCTTGTTGCGATGGGCCTGCAACATTTTAGGTGAACTTCTCAGTCAGTTTAACAAACCTGACTTTGGCTCCTTGTCAATCAGCATAGTAAGCATTGAAGTCATCGCTGAGGGCTTTGATTTCAGACTGGATCTTCACAACTTCATCAGTTGTCATAGAGACAATGTTGTTCTTCAGAAATTTTTCTTTCCTATACTGTGCTTTCTTGATCTGCCTGACCTTCTCATATTTCCATTTTTCTTCTTGGATGAAATGGGTCAGCATGTGACTTTGGCCAGGAGTCAAATTGAAATCAGGCATAGTAGTGTTGGGGTCCTTGTGCCAGAGATCAATATAATTGAGGATCAACCTTGGATCCAAAAGCAGTGGCACATTTGTGCCTTTGGCTCTAGCAGCCCTGACTTGCCTATCTCTGATGATCTCAGCAAGTTCTTCATCATCAGCTTCGTCTTCTTCAGACGGCATTTGGAAGGCGACCTGTTTCTTTTGAGGACTAGGGCGAGGACCTCGTCCAGCAGTGGCCTTTGTCTTTAGCAAAGAGGGTCCCGTTGAAGAATTGGGTGTAGCCGAGGAACGAGGTGAGACTCCTGAGGCAATGGAGATGCCTGTACTCCTTTGGGACATGGCAAGATGCACAGGTGCTGAGGACTTTGCCGGAGCAGCTGAGGACTTTGGAGGAGCTGGAGCAGCATGAGGAATTGGCCTTGAGGGCTTTGAAGATTCTGGCCGTGAGGGCATAGTTGAGGAACTTGGCCTTGAGGGCATTGAAGGTGAAGCACTTGGCTTACGCGCATGATTTTTTGCCATAGATTTCTTCGGCTTGACAGAGGCCTCAACAGCAGCAGCAGCAGAGTCTTCGTTGAATTTCCTCACCGCTTCTCTGGCTTGTCTAGCCAGCTTGGCCTGGCGCTTGGCCCATTCATCAGGATAATCCTCACCGCGCTTGAGGCTGGTGGGATCCGCTTCTTGGCCAGGTGCCAATGGAGGTCTTGGGCATGGAGGATTTAGAGCGAATTTCTTCATGTACTTTGGAGTTACATACCTGTACTCCCTCCACTCTCTGGCCCATCTCCTTTCTATCCTCTGGATGCGCACCTTGCGCTAATTTTTTTTCTCCTTACCAAACTTGGCCTCATTAGGAGTGCAATAGTCTTTGCATATGTCATCAGGGATCTCAAAGGCAGTGTCGATCTCAGGCCTCTTTCCTCCTTTATGTGGCTTCTTTGCATCAGCCATTTTCTTCAGCTGAGGAATTTGAACAATTGAATTATCTAAAGAACTATGCAACTTTTCTTCGAGGAACGCTGCAAATGAGTTAAGTTGATGAGAACCTAGTGATTCAGCAGCGGACATGAGTACCTGTGAACGGAGTATAGTTGCGAGGAATTTGGAGAGGTCATATGCATTCTCAGAAGGTTTTTCAAAAAGAACAAGTTTGAGGAATTTGACTAGATGAGTCTTGAAGAATTTCACTAAGCGTTCTTTGTCTTAGGTTCCAGAGTTGTATAGATCGAAGATCCACACAATTGAGGAATCTTGAAGAAAAATGATGCTTAGAGAAAAGAAACAAGAACAGATGACATGTGAGGTGTTTAGTGTGTGAGGATTTGAAGAAAAACACTTTTGAGGATTTTGAAGAAATCATTTGAATCAAAGAGGGCAGTAAAAGTAACTTTTAATTACCCTGAACGAAGAACACGACGAACAGTGAGGTGGAGAAGTGAAGTTCGTATGTGCAAATCGTCCACGCCCTAACTTGGCGGAGGAAGACAGCTACGGCGGCGGCGGAGTGAAGATTTCAAGCTGAAAATGACGCTGACGAGGTCGAGGCAGTGAAGCTCTTCCTCACCGGCGACGATGAAGTAGCGGCGGTGCTAGGGTTTGAGAAGCTCGAGCGGGAGAGAGAGGTCGAGCGGAGTAAAGGAAGTGAGGAAGGGGAGAGGGGGTATTTATAGTCACGGTGAAAAACTGTTCGCCCGAAGATTTTGGATGAATGTGCCCCTGACCCTTCTCATTCGCATGACATGTGTCACCCACGTACTGAGAAGTGGAGATTGTGTTAGATCGTGGGTGAATAGATAAGTCTATCATGGGATGCGGAATGGTTTGAGCGGCAAAGCCGAAAATTTGGATAAGATAAGTTAAAAGTTCCGTTCGCAAATTGTTCAGCTGATAAGGACACAGTGAAGATTTTGACCGAGTTTCAAATAGAACGCACATGAAGAATTTGTGAATAGATTGGGTTGAGTATAGCATAGAGGGGGAAGGGTCCGATCACATTCACTTAGCAGAAAACGCAACTTGAAGAATTAGCCATAAGTGAATGCTGTAGAGGACATAAACTCATATATATATAGTCAATGAAGAAAAACAACGGAAATAGTGAAGATTTTGAAAAATTGAAGAATTTGAACAACTGAGGAATTTCAAAACTGAGGAAAAACTCAAATTGAAGATTTTCAACTTTTTGTGGTGGCGTGACCCACCGTATAAGAATAATGATTTCAGACACCGCGTACAATTGTCGTAGGGTTCTGAGAATCAAATTCTTCATTAATTTCTTCACACTTAAGAGTGTTGTTCTTCATTGACTGAAGAAAATGGTCGAGTAGTGGTCATGATAGTCTTCGCTGGATGCTTAGCCTTGGTCATCTTTCCAGCTTCACAGGCTCCGCATAAGTGATCCTTGAGGAATTTGACATTCTCAATGCCAATGACGTGCTTCTTCTTTGCAAGCGTGTGCAAATTCCTCATGCCTGCATGACCAAGTCGTCGATGCCATAGCTAGCCTTCTGAAGCTTTTGCAAGTAGGCACACGGCTGGTTGCGGTCCTGTAGACAAATCAACAATATACAAGTCTCCTCTCCTAAAGCCTTCGAAGACTTTGGAATTGTCAGCTTCCATAACCACAACACAATGATACTTGCCAAAGACAACAACCATATCAAGATCACAAAGCATTGAGACAGACATAAGGTTGTATCCTAAGGATTCGACAAGCATGACTTTGTCCATGTGTCGATCCTTTCTGATCACAACCTTACCTAGACCCAATACTTGACTTTTGCCTTTGTCAGCGAAGATGATATGCTTCAGATGCGATGGTGATAAGGGAGCATCCATCAATAGATTCTTGTCACCAGTCATGTGATTTGTACATCCACTATCGAGGACCCACTGGTGGCTTTGGGTTGATCATCCTTGGCACCCTTTGCCATGAAGCAATAGGTGGAACGTAGTCATCATTGCCTTCATCAGCCTTGTTGGTGAAGCCATTTTCTCGAGTTGAAGATAGACTTGTCGATTTAATGCAGATGGCGAGAGCTAGACTCGCTACTCTGCACTCGGACTCCTCAGATGCCTCCTCTTCCTTTTGTTCCTCAGATTCAGCTTCAGAGTCCATTTCCTTGCCAATGAATGCCCGAGCCTTCTTGGAGCTGCTCTTCTTGTGAGATGAAGATTTTGAGGATTTTGATGATGAAGATTTTGAGGATTTCTTCTTTTTCTTCGCATCATCAGAACTGTAATCTTTGTATTTCTTCTTCTTTGATTCCTTTTCCCACTGAGGACAATCTTGAATGTAGTGTCCAGGTTTCTTGCATTTGTGACAAAGCCTCTTCTTGTAGTCACTGGATGAGGAATCATTGCTCCTTGAGGGTCTTCCAAAGCGACCACGTCTTGAGAACTTCTGGAATTTCTTCACGAGCAGTGCTAGTTCATGACTCAGTTCTTCAGGATCACCAAGGCTGCTGCCAGAGTCTTAATCTTCAGACCCAGAAACTGCCTTGGCCTTCAGTGCACGTGATCTGCCATAGCTCGAACCATAGAGATCTCTCATTTCAGCAAGCTGCAACTCATGAGTATTTAGACTTTCGAGGATATCAGGGGGATCAAGTGACTTGTAATCAGCTCGTTCTTCTATCATCAATGCCAGAGTATCAAATGAGGAATCAAGCGATCTCAACAATTTCTTCACCACCTCATGGTCGGTAATGTCAGTGGCACCAAGCGCTTGAAGCTCCTTTGAGATGTCAATGAGGCGATCGAAGGTTTGTTGAACATTTTCATTGTCGAGTCTTTTGAAGCGGTTGAAGAGATTGCGAAGAACATCAACTCGAGAGTCACGCTGAGTTGAAACTCCTTCATTCACTTTGGACAGCCTATCCCAGATAAGCTTAGCAGTTTCCAAAGCACTCACTCTTCCATACTGTCCTTTGCTCAGATGGCCACATATGATATTCTTCGCTTGAGAATCGAGTTGCTTGAATCTCTTCACATCGGTAGCATTCAGTGAGGGTGAGACAGAGGGAACACCATTTTCCACAACATACCAGAGATCGTTATCAATTGCCTCAAGATGCATTCACATCTTATTCTTCTAGTAGCGGTAGTCCGTCCCATCGAAGCTAGGACACCCAGCAGAGACCTTGATCATACCTGCAGTCGACATAAATAAAACTCCAAGCGGTTAAACCAAAATCACACAGAACAAGGGAGTACCTTGCTCTGATACCAATTGAAAGTGCGTTATATCGGCTAGAGGGGGGGGTGAATAGGCGATTTTTATGAATTCTTCACCGAGGAATTTGCCGGTGAGGAAATTCCTTAGCGAAGAACTACTTGCAACGGAATAAGTACTCAGAATTAAACATAACAGAATACAAGCATGGTCATCATGATGAAATGAAGACAGTCACAGAGTACAGAAAGCGTAAACACAGGATGAAGACAAACAGACTGAAGAAATTGAACCGAGGAAATTGAGAGAGTCTTCAATCAAAGTCTTCAAACACAGATATGACAAGCACACAACACAGTAATCAGGAAATGAAAGAGTTGAGGAAATAGAACCAGTTGGCTTGGTGAAGACAATGATTTGGTAGACCAGTTCCAAGTGCTGTCTCAATTGTACATCTGGTTGGAGCGGCTAGGTATTTAAACCTGAGGACACACAGTCCCGAACACACAGTCCTCACCGTATTCTCCTTGAGATAAGGTCACACAGACCTCGCCCAATCACTCGTGGTAAGTCTTCAGGTGACTTCCGAACCTTCACAAACTCGGTCACTCGACGATCCACAATTCCTCTTGGATGCTCTAGACCATGACGCCTAACCGTCTGGAAGAAGCACAGTCTTCAAAGATAACAAGCGTCAGATCCATGCAGGATCAATATCTTCGGTGATGCTCAATCACTTTGGGTTTGTAGGTGTTTGGGTTTTCCTCACTCGATGATTTTCGCTCAAAGTCCTTGGAGGATGGGATGCTCTCAAAGGACAAGTGTCAGTTTCTCTTGGAGCAGCCAACCAGCTAGTGGTTGTAGGGGGCGGCTATTTATAGCTTAGGGAGCAGCCCGACATGATAAGACATAAATGCCCTTCAATGATATGACCGTTAGGTGGGAAGATATTTTTGGACAGCTGGCGTCAGATAGAACGGTCGAAATTTGAGGCTCAAATTCCTCGGGCTATCATGTTCCTCACAAGATAGGCAATCCAAGACGGCGAATTCCTAACTCCTCGGTCGAGAACAAATTCCTCAAAGAACTGTAAGAACTTCATCTCTGTCACTGAAGAAATTGACTGAACTGTATGAGATTTCCAATGGCTTCACTCGAAGGGATTGGTAGGTGTAGGATTTTGAGTTGAGCATCACTTGGAAAATTTTCCTTAGTATTTCCTCGACCCCCTTTAACAGTACGGTGTTTCCTATGACTCAAGAAATAGAAAATGGAACTACGAAAACAAAAGTCTTCATGCTTCATGTTCCTCAAATGAATACCAAGTCTTCAAGGTCACACCAATTTCTTCACTTTCAAAGTCTTCAGAAAGTCTTCAGAAATCCAAAGTCTTCAGTCGAAGAACTTCATTTTTAGGTGTCGACTTTCTAAGTAAATATCAAACTCCTCATAGACTTATAGACCTGTGTACACTCATAAACTCATTAGTCCCTTAACCTATAAGTCTTCAATACACCAAAATCACTAAGGGGCACTAGATGCACTTACACATACCTATTCCTTTTCGGAGTCTGAAACGTTCCGGAAAG
This sequence comes from Aegilops bicornis, assembly GCA_021605145.1. Lineage (NCBI taxonomy): Eukaryota > Viridiplantae > Streptophyta > Magnoliopsida > Poales > Poaceae > Aegilops > Aegilops bicornis. The sequence goes on along the minus strand of CM038675.1, from coordinate 129,213,214 downwards.
TGTCCCTTATGTATTCCTCCGGGGTTACGGTTTCAATAACATTGGTTTCAACATTTATAGGATTACCTGAGATATAATGTTTAATTCTTTGACCGTTCACCACCTTCGGATTGGTGCCTTCGAAGTTGTTGATTTTTATGGCACCACAACGATAGACCTCCTCGATAATGTAGGGGCCTTCCCATTTAGAAAGAAGTTTTCTTGCAAAAAATCTTAAACGAGAGTTGTATAGCAATACATAATCACCTACATTAACCTCATGCTTTTGTATCCTTTTGTCATGCCATCTTTTAACTTTTTCTTTAAATAACTTGGCATTCTCATAAGCTTGGGTTCTCCATTCATCAAGTGAGCTAATATCAAATAGCCTCTTCTCACCGGCAAGATATGCCTTATGTTCTAGTTCGAGAGGTAAGTGACATGCTTTTCCATGAACCATTTTATATGGAGACATACCCATAGGATTTTTATATGCAGTTCTATAAGCCCATAATGCATCATCATGTTTCTTGGACCAATTATTTCTAGACCTATTGACAGTCTTTTGCAAAATTAATTTGAGCTCTCTATTACTCAATTCTACTTGACCACTAGACTGTGGGTGATAAGGAGATGCAATTCTATGATTAACATCATATTTAGCAAGCATTTTACGAAAAGCACCATGAATAAAGTGTGAACCACCATCAGTCATTAAATATCTAGGGACTCCAAACCTCAGGAAAATAACTTCTTTAAGCATTTTAATAGAAGTGTTATGATCAGCACTACTATTTGGAATAGCTTCTACACACCTAGTAACATAATCAACAACAACTGAAATATGTGTATAACCATTAGAGGCAAGAAACGGTCCCATATAATCAAAGCCCCAAACATCAAATGGTTCAATAACGAGTGAATAATTCATAGGCATTTCTTGGCGTCTACTAATATTACCAATTCTTTGGCATTCATCACAAGATAAGACAAACTTACGGGCATCCTTGAAGAGAGTAGGCCAATAAAAACCAGATTGCAATACCTTCTGTGCAGTTCTATCTCCAGCGTGGTGTCCTCCATATGCTTCAGAGGGACACTTGCGTAGGATCTGTTCCTGTTCATTCTCAGGTACACAACGTCTAATAACACCATCTACTCCTTTATACAGGTGTGGGTCATCCCAAAAGTAATGTCTCAAATCATAGAAAAACTTTTTCTTTTGCTGGTATGTGAAACTAGGTGGTATAAATTTAGCAACAATGTAATTAGCATAATCAGCATACCACGGAGTACTACGAGAAGCATTTATAACATTTAATTGCTCATCAAGAAAGCTATCATCAATAGGTAGTGGGTCATCAAGAAAATATTCTAACCTAGACAAGTTGTATGCAACGGGGTTCTCAGCTCCCTTTCTATCAACAATATGCATATCAAATTCTTGTAGCAAGAGAACCCATCTAATAAGTCTAGGTTTAGCATCTTTATTTTCCATAAGATATTTAATAGCAGCATGATCTGTGTGAATAGTTACTTTAGAAATATAAGGTCTGAACTTATCACAAGCGAATACAACTGCTAAGAATTCTTTTTCAGTAGTAGCATAATTTCTTTGAGCATTGTCTAGAGTTTTACTAGCATATTGAATAACATTTAATTTCTTATCAACTCTTTGCCCTAGAACAGCACCTACAGCATAATCACTAGCATCACACATAATTTCAAAGGGTAAATTCCAATCAGGTGGCTGAACAATAGGTGTAGAGATCAATGCTTTCTTAAGTATTTCAAATGCTTCTACACAATCATCATCAAAGACAAATGGTATATCTTTTGTAATAAATTAGTCGAGGTCGAGAAATTTTTGAGAAGTCCTTTACGAACCTCCTATAAAATCCGGCGTGACCAAGGAAACTTCTTATACCTTTGATGTCCTTGGGACATGGCATCTTTTCAATAGCATCAACCTTGGCTTTATCAACTTCAATACCTCTTTCAGAAACTTTATGCCCCAAGACAATACCTTCATTAACCATAAAGTGGCACTTTTCCCAATTCAAGACAAGGTTAGTTTCTTCACATCTCTGCAAAACTTGATCAAGGTTGCTCAAGCAATCATCAAAAGAGGATCCATAGACGAAAAAGTCGTCCATGAAAACCTCACAAATCTTTTCACAGAAGTCAAGCAATCATCAAAAGAGGATCCATAGATGAAAAAGTCGTCCATGAAAACCTCACAAATCTTTTCACAGAAGTCAGAGAATATAGCCATCATGCATCTTTGAAAGGTAGCAGGTGCATTACATAAACCAAAAGGCATACGTCTATAAGCAAGAGTACAGAAAGGGCAAGTAAAAGTAGTTTTTGATTGATCATTGGCTGACACAGGTATTTGAGAGAAACCAGAATAGCCGTCTAGAAAGCAAAAGTGTGTATGTTTGCATAATATTTCTAGCATTTGATCGATAAAAGGTAAGGGGTAATGATCTTCCTTGGTAGCTTTATTTAATTTGCGGAAATCAATTACCATCCTATAACCTGTAATAATTCTTTGCGGGATCAATTCATATTTATCATTAGGAATGACGGTAATACCTCCCTTCTTAGGGACACAATGGACAGGACTTACCCACTGACTATCAGCAACGGGATAAATTATACCTGCCTCCAGAAGCTTTAGTATTTCTTTTATTACCACCTCTTTCATCTTAGGATTCAGCCATCATTGATGATCAACAACTGGTTTAGCATCTTCTTCCAAATTTATTTTATGTTGACAAAGAGTGGGACTAATGCCCTTAAGATCATCAAGAGTATATCCAATAGCAGCACGGTGCTTCTTCAGAGTTTTCAATAATCTCTCTTCTTCATGCTCTGAAAGGTTAGCACTAATAATAACAGGATATATATTTTTCTCATCAAGATAAGCATATTTAAGAGTATCAGGCAACGGTTTATGCTCAAACACGGGATCACCCTTGGGTGGAGGAGGATCCCCTAGGATTTCAACAGGCAAATTGTGTTTTAGGATAGGTTCCTGTTTAAAGAATACTTCATCTATTTCCCTTCTTTCATTCATAAACATATCATTTTCATGATCTAGCATATATTGTTCTAAAGGATCACTAGGAGGTACAACAATAGAAGCAAGACCAATAATTTCATCCTTACTAGGCAATTCTTCTTCACGATGTTGTCTACTAAATTTAGAGAAATTAAACTCATGAGACATCACCCAGACCAATAGTAACAACATTCTTTTCGCAGTCTATCCTAGCATTAACTGTGTTCAAGAAAGGTCTACCAAATATTATGAGACAAAAGCTATCTTGTGGGGAGCCAAGAACAAGAAAATCAGCAGGATATTTAGTTTTCCCACACAAGACTTCAACATCTTTAACAATTCCATTGGTGAAATAGTATCTCTATTGGCAAGTTTAATTGTGACATCAATATCTTCTATCTCAGCAGGTGCAATATCATGCATAATTTCTTTGTATAAGTCATAAGGTATTGCACTAACACTAGCACCCATATCACATAAGCCATGATAACAATGATCTCCTATTTTAACAGAAATAACAGGCACGCCTACCACGGGTCTATGTTTATCTTTAGCATAGGGTTTGGCAATTCTAGCAGTTTCACCGCAGAAATAAATAACATGCCCATCAATATTATCACCCAAGAGATCTTTAACAATAACAATATTAGGTTCATCTTTAACTTGCTCAGAAGGTGTATAAGTTCTAATATTGCTTTTACGAACCACAGTTGAAGCTTTAGCATGATCCTTTATCCTAACGGGGAAAGGTGGTTTCTCAACATAAAAAGTAGGAACAACATGATCATTATAAGTGATAGTCTTTTCTTCAACTCTAGTAGGTGCAGCTACTTTTACTTCTATGGGAGGATGATATTTAGACCACTTCTCCTTGGGGAGATCAACATAAGTAGCAAAAGATTCACAGAAAGAAGCTACTATCTCAGAGTCAAGTCTATATTTAGTGCTAAATTTACGGAAAACATCGGTATCCATAAAAGATTTAACACAATCAAACTTAGGTGTCATACCTGACTCCTTACCTTCATCGAGATCCCAATCTTCAGAGTTGCGTTTAATTCTATCCAATAAATTCCATTTGAATTCAATTGTCTTCATGATAAAAGAGCCAGCACAAGAAGTATTGAGCATGGTGCGATTGTTATTACAAAGCCGAGCATAAAAACTTCGAATAATTATTTCTCTTGGGAGCTCATGATTGGGGCATGAATATAACATTGATTTAAGCCTCCCCCAAACTTGAGCGACTTTCTCCTTCGCAAGGCCAAAAATTATATATAAATGGCGATCACGGTGAACAAGATGCATAGGATAAAATTTCTGATGAAGTTCCAATTTCAATCGTTTATAGTTCCATGATCTCATATCATCACATAGCCTATACCATGTCGATGCATCCTCCTTCAAAGATAAAGGGAAGACCTTCCTCTTAACAACATCATCGGGTATACCTGCAAGCTTAAATAATCCACAAACTTCATCCACATATATTAGGTGCTCATCAGGATGCTTTGTTCCATCTCCTGCAAAAGGATTAGCTAGCAGTTTATCGAACATACCCGAAGGAACTTCAAAGGGAACATTTTCATTTTCAGTAGGTTCAGTAGGTTGAGGAGCAATTCTTTGCTCTACTGGTCGGGGTGAAGATACCCCTAACAAGCCCCTCAGAGGATTACTTTCCATAGTAACAAGTGATGAAATTTCAGCACACTATATAAATTTTTCGTTACCAAATTCCACCTACCAAAGGCGCTTCACTCGCAACGGCGCCAGAAAAGAGTCTTGATGACCCACAAGTATAGGGGATCTGTCGTAGTCCTTTCAATAAGTAAGAGTGTCGAACCCAACGAGGAGCAGAAGGAAATGATAAGCGGTTTTCAGCAAGGTATTCTCTGCAAGTACTGAAATAAGTGGTAACAAATAGTTTTGTGATAGGATAATTTGTAACGAGCAACAAGTAACAAAAGTAAAGAAAGTGCAGCAAGGTGGCCCAATCATTTTTGTAGCAAAGGACAAGCCTGGATAAACTCTTATATAAAGAAAAGCGCTCCCGAGGACACATGGGAATTATCGTCAAGCTAGTTTTCATCACGTTCATATGTTTCACGTTCGGTACTTTGATAACTTGATATGTGGGTGGACCGGTGCTTGGGTGCTGTACTTACTTGAACAAGCATCCCACTTATGATTAACCTCTATTGCAAGCATCCGCAACTACAACAAAAGTATTAAGGTAAACCTAACCATAGCATGAAACATATGGATCCAAATCAGCCCCTTACGAAGCAACGCATAAACTAGGGTTTAAGCTTCATCACTCTAGCAAACCATCATCTACTTATTACTTCCCAATGCCTTCCTCTAGGCCCAAATAATGGTGAAGTGTTATGTAGTCCACGTTCACATAACACCACTAGAGGCTAGACAACATACATCTCATCAAAATATTGAACGAATACCAAATTCACATGACTACTAATAGCAAGACTTCTCCCATGTCCTCAGGAACAAACGTAACTACTCACAAAGCATGTTCATGTTCATAATCAGAGGGGCATTAATATGCATATAGGATTTGAACATATGATCTTCCACCAAATAAACCAACTAGCATCAACTACAAGGAGTAATCAACACTACTAGCAACCTACTAGTACCAATCCCGGACTTGGAGACAAGAATTGGATACAAGAGATGAACTAGGGTTTTGAGAGGAGATGGTGCTGGTGAAGATGTTGATGGAGATTGCCCTCTCCTGATGAGAGGAGCGTTGGTGATGATGATGGCGATGATTTCCCCCTCCCGGAGGGAAGTGTCCTCGGCAGAATAGCTCTGCCGGAGCCCTAGATTGGTTCCGCCAAGGTTCCGCCTCGTGGAGGTGGAGTCTCGTCCCGAAAGGTTGCTTCTAATTTTTCCCTTGACGAAAGACTTCATATAGCAGAAGATGGCCACCGGAGAGCCAACAGGGGGCCCACGAGGTAGGGGCGCGCCCTGGGGGGGGGCAGGGCGCGCCCCCACCCTCGTGGCCAGGTGGGGCCCTCTCTGACATACTTCTTCCGCTCAATATTTTTTATTATTTCCAAAAATAACTTTCGTGGAGTTTCAGGACTTTTGGAGTTGTGCAGAATAGGTCTCTAATATTTGCTCCTTTTCCAGCCCAGAATTCCAGCTGCCGGCATTCTCCCTCCTTGTGTAAACCTTGTAAAATAAGAGAGAATAGGCATAAGTATTGTGACATAACGTGTAATAACAGCCCAAAATGCAATAAATATCGATATAAAAGCATGATGCAAAATGGACGTATCAAGATCCGCCTCCCCCACGACCCCGCGCCCGACGCGGGAGCAGCCAGCTCCGAGAGCTGCCTGGTCAACCTCCTTGGCAAGCCAGACATCGCCAACGAGCCGGCCTCCAACCTGGAGTCGATCGGCTCCACCGACTTGATGCTTGTCGACTCCGACACGGCATCGCTCGACGCCTTCCCCACCAATGTGGTGATCATCAACGACCCGCTCCCTCGCGCCGACAGCTGTGGCAGCACCGTCACGGATGTGCTCATCATCAACCATGACGGATCCTCTGGTGGGGACGCCCAAGACCCACTGCAGGCGGCACTGCAAGATCTGTCTGCACCCATTGCAGAAGATGCCGACGCCGAGACACTGGAAGCCCGCCGCGTCTCGCTCGTCGAAAGCGCCAAGAAGCTGGCCACCATGAGACGCCTCTTGTCGGGGAGGCTGATCGTACCCACGAACACCTATGGGGCCGGCGGACCAGGCCCCTTTGTGGTTCGGAGGGGGGCGGAGATCGCACGAAGAGCGGATCGAGGCGAAGCACACGAGCAGTTTACCCAGCTTCGGAGCTCTCCGGAGAGATAAAACTCCCATCGCTGCTTGTTTGATATATTGTGTTCTTGCTAGGGAGCGATGCGAGCTACAAAACCTAAGCGTGAGTGTATCTGGTCTCTAGTGAGTCGAATGAACCGAAACTCCAACCTCCTCTACGTTGCGCGCATGGGCCTCCTTTTATATGCTCAAGGGTCTCCGACAGTGGCAACATAGGCGAGGGTACAAATGTAAAACAGGAGTTGGTACACCTACTCAACAGTGTATGATGCAAAATACCTAACTCGACGGCAATGGACAAAAGCAATAAATGCCCGTCGTTGTCGCCCAAACAAAGTGCAACAGAGACCGTCAGTGCGCCACCGCTCGCCACGATGGCAAGCTTGTCAGCGCCGCTTATCGCTGCTCTCCGCTGGCTGCAGAGCCTCTCGACACGCGCATGGAATGGTCCCATGGCGACACGTTGCTGGATGAGCTGGAGCGGAGATGGAGAGAGGTTGCTTGCCGCGGCAAGCGCCTTGCCGCGGCCGAATCCTTGTCGCGTCCGGAGGCTTGTCGCGCTCCGAGCCTTCCCGGCAAGCTCCTCTTGCCGAGGCCTTGTCTTCTGCATGCCTAGAGTGGGGAGCTTGCCGGGGCCTTGTCTTCTTAATCAAATACTTTGTTCTTGAATCGCTCCAAAGGAGCCACGGAGGATCTTGGCGGTATGAGGCAAACCTCGCCGCTGGTGCTGCAATCGTCTGCGGCACGAGTACGGGATACTAGGGTACCCCTACTCTAGTACACCGACAGGAGCCCCCGGGCCTGGGCCGTACACGGTGCCGAGCGCTTGTCGGGCCAGGCCCAAAACAGTGCACGGTCACACGCGGCCTCGATCACGTCGCAACTCGCCCCGGACCCACCACGACCCCCACTAACGGCACGCACCGGACGTGGCGTCGTGCGAGAGATCGTGGGCGTGGTCGTGGGGGTTTCTTTATTAGGAAAAGCGGAACATCCGCCCCCTCCCCCTCTTTATAAGCGGAGGAAACAGGGGCAGGCCGTCCACTCCGCCATTGCTGTCTTGTCAAGAAAACCACCGCCGCTCCCCTCTTCTTCTCCGGTGCGAAGAGAGCAGCGCCCCGCCTCCCTTCGCCACAAGCGCGCTCACCGCCGTCGGCCTCCTCCGCCGCCCTCGCCATGGCTCCGAAAGCCGACAAGGAAAAGGGGGTCAAGTCGGCCGAGGTGCAGCGGCTCGCGGCGTTGCGCAAGGAGCGGGCCATCTTCCCCCCACAGCTCGGCGCAAGGGAGCTGCGGGATGTCTTCTATCTTTTTTGGTCGACGGAGACGCCAGGCGCATCCGCGCATCGAAGGTACTCCCGCCTCTGCTTCCGATTTGGCCCCAACTGGGTACCCTTTTTGCCCTTTTCTTCTATTATGGCTTTGCCCGCCCTTTTCCAAGTTCTTCTGCGACATTATGAACACGTTTGGCCTCCGCCTCCTTGATTTCACCCCCAACACCGTCTTGACCATGGCAGTTTTCGCGCATCTTTGCGAAAACTTTGTCGGAGTCCACCCAAATGTGGCACTCTTCCGCCATTTCTTTGTGCCTCGCGTCGAGAGAGGAGAGCCACTTGCCGGAGGGATAGCTTGGGTCTCCAGGATCGGCAAGAAAGAAGCCTACCTGGAAGGAGAGTTCCGCAACAAGTGGGAGGAGTGGAGAGCCAATTGGTGTTGGGTCGAGAGGAGAACCCACAGCCCTTTCATCGCTGCGGCGCCAAACCCCAATAGTGCTGGCAGAGATTGGAGTAACTTACGCCGGAGGATGCGAAGTTGAAGATAGCTGTGACCGGATCTTGCGCCTCGGGCTTGCGGACTAACCGTAAAGCGCGGTTGGTGCAGACTTCCTTCGCCACCGTGACGCTCCCTTGCAGGAGAGGAGGATGCCTGCTTGTGAGTTCCTAAATGCTGCAGACTTCATGAGGCTGCGCCGGGCCTGAACTGGAATTTTACTTGTCTTGGAGTTGGATGCGATGCTGCTAGAGCTGTTCAAGAACGACCCGACCACCCCGAGTGGTTTAGGTTGCCGAGGGGTCGCCCCTTTGTGCAACAACTCGGCGCTCGACCGCATCCGCGCCATGATGCCGTTGTGCGATTCCCATGGGATCGTCCCAACCTGGCAGGAGCCCCCCGACGAGGTCGTGCAACAGTTCTTCGACGACTTGGAAGAAGTGCCGATCCGCTCCGACGAGCAGAAAAGGCTCACCCGCGACACCACCGACGAGGAGATGGCGCGGATTGCCACCAGGGTGGAGGAGGCGGCAGCACGCTGCGCCGGAGCCTTCGGGTATACCGTGGAGGAGGCGGACGCTGCGAAGGCGGCAAGCCTTGCCGAGCGAGGGAGATCGCGGCGAGGACGAACTTGTCGAGCCCGAGGCCGGGTCGAGTGGACCCGCCGAGGGCGCTTCTTCTCCACCACCCAGCGACTTGCCGCCAGTGAGCCCCGGCTCCGCCGAAGAGGCGTCTCCGCAAAGTGGAGACGAGTCGGGCGGCAGATCGCCCACAAGAAGCAGCGCTGACGCGCTCTACGCAAGCGATGTTGCTGAGCGCCTCACTGCCGCGACCACTGCGGGATCTTCTCAGGCGACCGCCGACGCCTCCGCCAGGCGGCCAGGAGAGCCCACTCCCCCGCCTCGTCGCACCGGAGGGGAGTCGGAGTTTGACTTCTCCGCGCTCAGCTCCGAGGTGGAAGGCGAAGAGTAAGCTCTTGAGATTGTGCTTGTATTTCTACAATTTTATTGCTTCAACTTGAATCTGATTTGCTTCTTTCTGGACTCTTACAATTTCAGGACGCAGGCCCAGAGAGCGACCAATAGGGCCAAGATCCCGACGGTCGTCGTTGAGTACGATTATCCCGTGGCAACAGGGACGCGTCCGAGACCCCCTTGCCGGACCCGGCAATCCTTCTTCAGAGCAGCCCCCAGCACAGCCCCTAGAGTAAGTGTGCAGTTTTCTCCTTACTATTAGGTGTGCAGGGGTGCCCCTTCTTCGTTGATACCTGACTGTTTGTTTGTGTAGGAGCAGAGCAGCCTCATCAGGAGGGCTCGGAAGCCGCCCTCGAAATCCTGTCTGCTGCCACTACGCCGCCAAGGGAGGAATCTCCGGCAAGGGAGCGCCCTCCGACAAGGGAGGCCACTCCGGCAAGGGAGGCTACCCTGGCAAAGGACAGCGCCAGTGACCCTCCAGTGGTCGAGGCTATGGCTGCGGATCCCGTTGCGGGTAATTTCCTTACACGAAAATTTCCCTTGGGCTTGCTTTCTTTTGTTTCTCTTTTCGAACATTTGCGTGACTGCTCTTTCTTCGTCTGACGCAGAGCCGATGGAGGTCGAGGCTGCCGGCGAGGAGGAAGCCTTGGCAACACCGACGAGGCCGCTTTCGTGGAAGAAGAGGTCGTCATTTGTGGAAGAAGAGGCCGTCGCCGATGAGCCTGTTGGCGAAGGCCACCGAGGCTGCCGACGCAGAAGCCGGCGAGCGGTCGGGCGATCGTGACCGACGGCCTGAGGGCGCAGGAGCGCCAGCGCTACACCGACAATGATTCCCCGCCGCTGCGCGACGTCAGTTCGAGGAGCCCCACGCGCCACCAAGGCCGGGCGAGGGTGTCTTCATCAAACTCCACAGAATCGAAGCTCCAGGGCGCCGGTCGAAGGAGAGACCTTCGACGGCGAGCTACTCGCCTCTGCTGGGCTGACGCTGGTGGACGCGCCAAGCAGCAGCAGCGGCGAGTCTGAGGAGGAGCAGTTGTTGAAGAAGCTGCTGTCGCTCTACCGCGCCCGGCAAGCCAAGTTGGAGTCCCGGGAAGCACTTGTCGCGAGGGCAGGAGCGGACATGGAGAAGCGCGCAGAGGAGCTCCGGAGCGCCAACCAAGAAGCTCTCCGCAACGTAGCAGAAGCGCGGGGGCAACTTGCAGAAGAGCGCACGGCCTTTAGCCTTGAGAAGGCCGCGGCTGAGGAGGAGCAGCGGCCGGCTGCCGAGAAGCTCTCCGCGCAGGAAAGCGAGCTGGCGCAGCGGAAGGTCAACCTGGACAGCCACGAAGAAGACCTTGCCGCGCGCGAGGAGTCACTTGGCGGGCGCCAGAAGCGAAGGATGCTGCCGCAGCCGAGGCCGCCAAGGAAGAGCTGAAGGCGAAGGTGGCTGGTGGAGGCCAGCCTCAAGAAGAGCGGCGAAGAGCTTGCCGCGCTTAAGCATGAGCGCGAGAAGGACGCCTACACTCTTGGCGAGCTGCAGAGTCGTCTCGCTGATAGGGGCAAGGAGCTCGACGCCGCCAAGGATTCCAAGGCGGATCTTGAGCTGAAGCTGACCACCCTGACGCAGACGTTGGACGGCGCCAGAGAGCGGGAGGTGGGTTTGTTGGAGGCGATCAAGGCCAAGGAGGAGCTGCTAGCGAATGCTGCCTCCACCCAGAGCACCTTGAGGGAGAGCGTGGAGCACTGGACTGAAGGTCTTGTGGACACCGCCACGACATCCACAACGAGTGATGGAGCTGGGGATGGCGGACCTTGCATACTCCTCCGACGAGCATCTCCAACCCAGCGCCAAACTCAGTTTATTCTTCAAAGGCGTGGTGACGGGTCTCCAAATGACTCGGAAGAGGTCCCAAAACAGCTGGCCGAGGAATCACGCCAGATCCGTGGCAGGAGCCCTCGAGAAGGTGTTGATAAAGGTGGCCTTCCGCAATCCGGGCCTCAACCTTAACGGCGTCATCAGATCCTTGCCGCCAGATGCCAACGTGGAGGAGCTTAAAGCCCTTGTCGCACCCATTGTGGACAAGGTGAACAAGATCAAGCGGATCGATGGCGACCGCGTAGACTAGGCCGCCAATTTTATCTTTCCTTGTCGCTTGATCATGTTTAGAACACTTTGTTAGATCAGCGACAAGTTATTTTGTAATATACTCTATCTTAGGCGATCAATGCAACGTTATTTCCTCTACTTGATTCCTTCCTTTGTACGTTTACGCCCTCACGCAATTGGGGGACTTGTCGGCGCGGGCACCTTTTGTCATGAAGCGCTGAGTGCGAACGTCCGCAGCCTGGCAGTGCCGCCTCCGACAAGCAACCTTGTCGCGACTAGCCGCAGCTCACTTAAGTTGTTGAGCGGACTCGAAACAAAGTAAGGGCGCGACTAACTGCGAGTTGGTTCCTCTCACAAGACATGTGTTTTCCATACAAAGTACTATCGTTCGAGGAAGATAACTTAAAAATTTAAAAATTGATTGCTCAAACTTTGGCAACTTAGCTTTTCATCTCTTGCTTCCCGATGAGGCGAAACTTCCTCCAAATGTGCTCGGTCCATAGTATTATCTTCTCCTTCCCCCCTGGTTAACTTGTGCGCGAGGGAGCCTTCCTTTCTTTGAGAAAAGAGAAAGAAGAGGAAATAACGTTATGGAGCCTAGAGGCTCGATTTTGCTTACCGGGTGTGGTTGCTGCACAAAGTGTTAGCCAAAACATGCAATAAAATTATGAAAGCATGAATTTGACAAGTTGTGCCAACACATGAGCTTTACTGATGCACGGGGTCTGCGCCCGGCTTTGTACAAAGGATTACATGCAACAGCGGCAAGACTTGTACAAAAGGTGGTTGCTTGAACGGGTTCCGGAACGCGCCCTATGGGTAAAACTTACGAAGATGCTCAATGTTCCAGGAGTTGCTCACGGGATGCCATCTTTGGTCTCAAAGGACAGCGCTTGAGCCTAGTGACTCGCTTTCACCCGATAAGGGCCTTCCCACTTCAAGGCGTCAACTTGTTTGAATTCTTGGCGGACTGAACACGCCAAGAACAAGGTCGCCTTCTCGAGACTTCGGCACTAACTCTGCGGCTATGGTAGCGACGCAAAGCTTGGTAGCGAGCAGCTCGCCTGACAATGACTTTGAAGACGATCCTCCTCAAGGAGCAGCGTCATCTTGTCGCAGCTGCTCTTGCTAGAGCTCATCATAAACGAGCACTCGAGGCGATCCGTATACGAAGTTCCGTGGGGAGAACTGCCTCTGCTCCATAGACTAGAGCAAAGGTGTGCGGCGGTGGCTCGATTTGGCGTCCGCCCTGATCGACCAAAGAACCACCGGCAGCTCCTCGATCGATTTCTTCCGCACTTGTGCAGCCTGTTGAAAGTTCTGGTCTTGAGCCCGCCAAGACTTCAGCATTTGCCCTCTTCGCTTGACCGTTGCTTCTCGGGTGAGCAACGGAAGCAAAGCAGACCTTGGCGCCAAGATCTTGGACGTCTTGCATGAAGGTGCGACTCAGAAATTGTGTGCCGTTGTCGGTGATGATCCTGTTAGGGATTCAAAGCGGCAAACAATCGACCAAGAACTTGATCGCCGATCGTTGCCACCTTCCTCATCGCTTCCACTTCCGCCACTTTGTGAACTTGTCGATGGCGGCGTACAAGTACTCAAAGCCCCGACAGCTTCGGGGAAGGGGCCGAGGATGTCGAGCCCTGCACCAAAAATGGCCAGGATAAAGGGATCGCTTTGGAGAGCTTGAGCTGGCTGGTGTATCTGCTTGGAATGGAACCGCACGCTTCACACTTGGTTACTTGTGCGGTTGCATCACGGAGGGCTGTCGGCGGAAGAAACCTTGCCGGAAAGCTTTGCTTGGCAAGTTCTCTTGGCGCCAATGTGGTGGCCACATATGCCTCCATCTATCTCTGCCGCCAGCTTCATGTCCATCTTCCCCGGAATACACTTCAATTTCACACCGTTGAGTCTTCTTACATGCACGGTATGCTTTGTCGACAAACTGGTACATACTCGACTGCCGGGCTACTCTTTCCGCTTCTTCTCGCTCTTCGGGAAGTTCTCCTGTCTGAAGGAAATGGACAATCTGCTGTGCCCATGCTGGAGCTTGTGTCTCGACAACAAGGACTAAAGGCACATCTGCTGCTGTGGGAACATCAGCTTCCACAGCGAGGACCTGCGTCCCTGCCGGAGCTTGATGTTCCCCGGCAAGCTTGCCAGAGCAAAACATGTCGGAAGCGTCTGCTTCAACGAAACAAACCCTGGGGCGTGTCGGAGCAGATCGCCTCAAAGACGGTTGGTGTTGATCTTGGAGACCTTTGCAGCGACGGCTTCGGGAAGCTCTGCCAGAAAGTAGTCACCAGAGGTCAACTTCCTTTTCTTGCTTTGTCCAGTTGATGGTGTTACGGTTGGTTGAGTCAGCTTGAGCACGAAAATCCCTGGTTCCACAGGCAACTTTAGTGCGGCACACTTTGACAGGCCGTCAGCAATATCATTCTGAGCTCTTGGAACATGTTCCATCTGCAGGCCGTCAAAGTGCTCTTCTAGCTTCCTCACTTCATCAACGTAGGCTTCCATCAACGGACTCTGGTAATCTTTGTTCACTTGGCGGATGACAAGTTGCGAGTCACCCCTGACAATAAGCTTTTTGATCCCAAGGTCCACTGCGATCCTGAGACCGGCAAGCAAACCTTCATACTCTGCAGTATTGTTTGTTGCTTGCTCCTTGGGAAAGTGCATCCGGACTACGTACTTGAGGTGCTCTCCGGTGGGTGCGATAAGCAAAGACGCCGCACCGGGCGCCTTTGCAGCGAGAAGGCACCATCAAAGCACATCAGCCACTCTTTGCTTGCTTCCTTGACGGGAATGCTCGTCTCGGAATCTCTTCATCTGGCGTTGGCGCCCATTACGGTATGAATTCTACCAACGCTCTGCTTTGGATAGTTGATGTGCTTTCAAACTTGAGACCAAAGCTTGCGGTTCCAATGCCCACTCAACAATCCTGCCCGTTGCTTACGGATTCTGCAAAGTATCCTCTTGATGAAAGCGAGTGACAACTATGATCTCATGCGCTTGGAAGTAATGGCGCAGCTTTCTCGAGGCCATGAGGAGGCCGAAAAGCAATTTCTGCACACCAGAGTACCTTGATCTAGCCCCCGCAGGAGGGAATCGACAAAGTAGATCGGGCGCCGCACCATCCTTTTACGTGATCTCGGTCATGCGTCTGCGCTGATTCGTTCTTGTCGGGACCAGAAGTTGTCGGCGAAGCCTCGCTTGTCGCTGGATGTGCTTGCCGTGGTTGGCTCGTCATCCGCCTCCCTCTCCGCTACTAACGCAGCACTAACCACTTTGATTGGTTGCTGCTATATATAGCAACAACTTCTCTTGTGGCCTAGGTGCGACAAGTGTTGGAGTGGAGGACATGTATCTCTTTAAGTCCTGTAGCGCAGCCTCCACTTCCGGAGTCCATTTCATTGGACCTGCCTTTTTCAAAATCTTGAAAAATGGCAGGGCGCGCTCAGCAGACCTAGAAATAAACCGGCTGAGAGCAGCTACGCAACCGGCAAGTCTTCGCACATCCTTGACGCGCTTTGGTGCTTCAATCTGCTCAATGGCTTTGATCTTGTCGGGATTAGCTTCAATCCCTCGTTGAGACATGAAGAACCCGAGAAGCTTGCCGGAAGGGACTCCAAACACTCACTTCTCGGTGTTGAGCTTGAGGTTGATCTTTCGCAGATTTGCAAAGGTCTCGTCCCAAATCTTGAGCTAGAGTTGCTTTGTCCTTGCTTTTGACCACTATGTCATCCATGTAGGCTTCTACATTTACGTGCATTTGCGGCTCAAAAGCCGCCATGGACTACCCTTGCAAATGTTGAATCAGCATTCTTCAAACCGAAAGGCATCCGTATGAAACAGTATGTTCCACATGGTGTAATGAATGCGGTCTTCTCCTCATCTTCTTCAGCCATGAAGATCTGATGGTATCCTGAGTATGCATCAAGAAACGAAAGCAAATCACATCCAGCCGTGGAGTCAACAATCTGGTCAATGCACGGCAAGGGAAATGGATCTTTGGGACAAGCTTTATTAACATCCGTGAAGTCAATACAAAGTCTCCATTTTCCATTTGCTTTATGACGACTACAGGATTGGCCAACCACGTAGGATGGAGCACTCCTCGACAAGGCCTCGCTGCTTCAGTTTCTTGATCTCTTCTGCTATGAATTCTTGGCGTTCCACTGCTTGCTTCCTGACTTTTTGCTTGACGGGCCACGCATGAGGACAAACGGCCAGGCGGTGCTCAATCACTTCCACAGGAACACCGGGATGTCGACGGTTGCCATGCAAAAACGTCGACGATTCGCCCGCAGAAAGCAACGAGCGTGCCTTCCTATTTAGGGTCGAGAGAGGCAATCGATGGTAAAGGTACCACCGTGCCGTCCTCCTTGGCGGGCACCTTCTTGGTCTTTGGCGGAGCTACCATCTTCTTGCACTTGCCGGTGGAGCTCGATGGTGCGTCCTCGACGGTAGCGCAGCACTCCGAAGAGGTGCGCTTGCCGGAGTAAGCATCAGAGTTCTTGCCGGACTTGGACTTTGTCTTCTTCCCCCCGGGAGCTTCAGCGGCAAGTGTTTGACAATCTGTCGCGGCTGCTGCATCCCGGTAGATCTTGTCGGCACAGATAAGGGCATCCTTCTTGTCACCATGGGCCGGAGATGACGCTTATCGGGCCTGGCATCTTGAGTAAGTTGTAGGCGTAGTGAGAGGCTGCCATGAACTTCGCGAGTCTTTGGACGGCCAAGTATCCCATTGTAAGGCAATGGGAAGTCGGCAACGCCGAATGTGACCCTCTCGATCCTAAAGTTCAGCTCGCTGCCAAATGTTACCGGCAGCGTAATCTTCCCTTCGCTTGCTCCTTCCCGGATTGATTCCTTGGAAGGTACCGGTCTCTTCGAGCTTCATTGTCAGGGATTTGAAGCTTCGAGCACCACAGAGGTGATCAGATTCAAGCCGGCCCCGCCGTCAACTAGCATTTTGGTGACCTTGAGGTTGCGGATGGTTGGTGAGACCAACATCGGCAAGCACCCGACCGCTGTTATGCGATCAGGGTGGTCCTCAATATCAAAAACGATAGGCGTGATGGACCACTTCAGAGGCTTGCGTGACTCTACGGATGGTTCCGCTGCATTGACCTCCCGCATCCATTGCTTGAGTTGGCGGTGGGAGGTATGCGAGGAAGCACCTCCGTCAACGCATAGGACCTCTGTGGCTTTCCGAAACTCCTGCTCATCGCCGGCGCTTGCGTCTTCCATATCTTCGTCGTCGTCATCATCTTCATCCTTGTCGCGGCGCGGGAGGTCTATCTCCTTGCCGCTGCTTGGCCTTGCCATGGCGCCCTCCCCGGCCGGGACGTTTCTTGCTTGCTCCCCCAGCACCTTCCTGGGCCTTCTCCTTGTCGCGCCGCTCGTACTCAGCCTTCTGCTACTCAACAAGCTGCTCGACCTTCTTGCAGCTCTGGAGGTCGTGGCCCTTGGTGCGGTGGATCTTGCAAGATCGCTTGCGGAGCCGTCACCTTGTCGGCGGCCGCCACCGACCGGTGGTTGGCGTCGGCAACCTCCTTGCCGGAGCCACCAGCCTTGGCGTTCTTGTCGCCACCTCCGTTGCGGACTGCTCAACAGCTAGCACTTCTCTACCTTTCTTCTTCCTGTTGCCTCGCCACGGCCCTTCTTTGCCGGCGGCCTCCTCATTGTCGAGATCCTGCTTCCGCATTCTCTCACAGAGTCTCCTCCCTTCCTCGGTAGCGTGCACACTTGTCGACCAAGGCGTACAGCTCACGACGTCCTTGACTTTGCACATCGCCATCTCCTCCCTCATCCTGCGGTTCCGCACATTTCTGATGAAACACGCTGATCACCGCGGCAGGGTGGACGTCTGGGATGTTGTAGTGCACACGACTAAATCTCTGAATGAACTTGCGCAGGGACTCTCCTTCCTTCTGGGCGAGCAGATGAAGGTCACTCTCTTGGCCATGAGGTTTGGGGCCACCTGTGAAGGCACCAACAAACTGATGGCACAGATCTGCCCAAGAGGATATGGAGCTGTCCGGCAAGTGCATGAGCCAAGATCTGACGTTGGGCTTGAGCACGAGCGGGAAGTAGTTGGCGAGGATCTTGTCGTCCCGTCCCCGCAGCCTGCACCGCGATGGTGTAGATCGAGGAACTCCGACGGATGCGTCCGGCCATCATACTTCTCCAAAGACGCGTCTGGTTTGAAGTTTTTACGGCTGGGCCACTGGACTTGCCGCAGCTCACGCAAAGTGAACGCAGGGCAACCTACAGCGTATGGCAAGTCGCCTGGCTCCTCCGCGCCAAGGCAGACGTCAATGAAGGCCCGGTAGCGCTTTTGTCGGATCGACGCCACGCTTCTCTCCGGCGCTCGATGCGAGTTCGGCGTCTTCTTGTTGTCGCTCATGAAGAACTTGGTGCTGATCGCGGCGAGCTCGCGGATCCGGCGACACGGTGGAGTCGCCGCCGAGGTGGATCCGGTGAGTCGGCGATCTTGGCCTTCGTGGCGGAGAGTGCACGGTGGTTGCACCTCCGACAGTCTCGTCGCCACCGGCTCGTGCCTTGTCGCCTTGCTGCGGCAATGATGGCGTTGGTTGCCGCGGAGCGTCGCTGTTGGCAAAGCCGATGAGGCTCTGGATAGTGGCCCTCCACTCGTCGACCTTGTCGGCCGTTGGAGGGTAGTCGAGGAGCAGCTGAAGCTCTCGCCAGAGCTTCTGGAGTAGTCGGTGGCATTGGCGAGCAGTGCGAGGAGCGGATATGCTCGGACTTCTAACTACGTTAGAAGGAGCAGCACCCGCCCGGCGCATCAGATCTCGCCGTGCCAGCATGTTGGCGCGCATGCTGGTCTTGAGGGTCTCGATCCAGCGAACGTATGGCATTGTGAATGCCACGACGTTGTTGGTCCCGCGTCTCTGAGATGGGCGCGGGGGATGCGTGACGCCGAGGTTTGCGGGCCTTGTCCTTGGACTTGGCAACGTCGCGAACACCTTCGTCTGCGCCGTTTCTCCGCCAAATACCGCTCCACCACCCGTTTGCTGCGGTGAGGGTGGGTACGACGCAGACGGCTCGGCTGCCGCGAAGCCTTCTTCTTCGGTGGCATGTTGGGGAAGATGTTGAGGACGCTGCTCGTGTGAACGCCGGATCAGATTCACACGGCCTCGACGCTTCTACCTGGGCGCGCCAAAGATGTCGGGGAGGCTGATCGTACCCACGAACACCTATGGGGCAGCGGACCAGGCCCCTTTGTGGTTCGGAGGGGGGCGGAGATCGCACGAAGAGCGGATCGAGGCGAAGCACACGAGCAGTTTACCCAGCTTCGGAGCTCTCCGGAGAGATAAAAACTCCTACTGCTGCTTGTTTGATATATTGTGTTCTTGCTAGGGAGCGATGCGAGCTACAAAACCTAGCGTGAGTGTATCTGGTCTCTAGTGAGTCGAATGAACCGAAACTCCAACCTCCTCTACGTTGCGCATGGGCCTCCTTTTATATGCTCAAGGGGTCTCCGACAGGTGGCAACATAGGCGAGGGTACAAATGTAAAAACAGGAGTTGGTACACCTACTCGAACAGTGTACAGTGCAAAATACCTAACTCGACGGCAAGAAGGGACAAAAGCAATAAATGCCCGTCGATTGTCGCTAAACAATTAACAGAGACCGTCAGTGCGCCACCGCTTCGCTTCGATGGCAAGCTTGTCACGCCGCTTATCGCTGCTCTCCGGCTGGCTGCACAGCCTCTCCTCGACACGCATGGAATGGTCCCATGGCGACACGTTGCTGGATGAGCTGGAGCGGAGATGGAGAGAGGTTGCTTGCCGCGGCAAGCGCCTTGCCGCGGCCGAATCCTTGTCGCGTCCGGAGGCTTGTTGCGCTCCGAGCCTTCCCGGCAAGCTCCTCTTGCCTGGGCATTGTCTTCTGCATGCCTTGAGTGGCATTCACGGCAAGCTCCTATTGCCGGGGCCTTGTCTTCTTAATCAAATACTTTGTTCTTGAATGGCTCCAAAGGAGCCACGGAGGATCTTAAGCGGTGACGAGGCAAACCTGCCTTGAGGTGCTTTGCTGTGTCCGTGCCTGCAATGCACGGGATACTAGGGTACCCCTACTCTAGTACACCGACACCTCTCAAAGGCCTATCTGCGCGAGATCGACCGTGTTGTTGGCGCCACACCGACTGCCGGTGGGCCCAGATACATTGGCACGGTCCGGCAGTGCGGCACAACCATCGCCAGCATATTTGGCGCAGCCGTCGCCAGCATATTCAGGGTAGACCGCGCTATCTATGCCACGCCCACAGAAAACATACGAGCTGCCCAGGCGGCAGCAGACGAGCTGGACCACCTCGAGGGCGACGAGCCTCGCTACATGACAGAGCGCATTCAGCAGCTCATTGACGCGACTGCCGCTCAACAAGAAGCCGGCTGCCGCACCGAAAAACCCAGCCGGCGGGATGATAACCCGCCCCCTCGCCGAGAGCACGGCGTGACCTCTCGAACGCCGACAGACGACGTCCGTGACAAGGAGCCGACTGCAAGCCACAGCCGCACATGCCTCACCATCGAGCACGAACAAGACGGTCGCCCTCGAGCAGTGGAACGACGGGACAATTGTCCGCCTCCTCCTCCTTCTCGAAGGGGGAGGCGTGCTTCCCCGCCGCCTGTTGACCACCCAACTCTCGGCGACCGGCTGGGCCGCCGAGAGGGAATCGGAGAGAACGACGCTCGCCACCGGATCAACCATCTCAATTGATCCCTGGCGCTAGAAGAGGAAGACGCGCTGGGCCCGCCTTGTTTCGGCCCATGCATCCCCGACGAGCCCTTTCCCAAACGGTTTACGCTTCCACGAGATACGCCCAAGTACAACAGCTCTGTGAAGCCGGAAGACTGGCTAGTCGATTACTCCACGGCCGTCAGCATAGCAAACGGCAACAAGCGCGTTACTGTAAAGTACGTTCCGCTCATGCTCCAGGGCATGGCCCGGACATGGCTGAACAGCCTGAAGCCCCGCAGCATCAACAACTGGGTAGATTTCACTGAAGTCTTCATCCGTAACTTCACCAGCACCTACAAGCTGCCACCCAAGCCTCGCTAGCTCTCGTTGTGCATATAAGGCCCCAATGAGTCCACCCGCGACTACTTGACGCGGTGGGCTGAACTGCGCAACTCCTACGAAGGGGTGCACGATGTGCAGGCCATAGAATACTTCACTGCCGGGTGCCGAGAGGGCACCTTGCTCAAGCACCGACTCCTCTGCGATGAGCCGGCCACACTCAACGAGCTGCTGATCATAGCAGGCAAGTACGCCACTGCCGACTCTTCCATGAAGTCGGAGCTCCGAGTGGATACCTCTGGGAAGGTGCTCCCTCCGGCTCCTCAACCCGCAGGTGGCGACAGTTGAGGACCAGCAACCTGAAGGACAACCCCTCCCCAGGCGCCAGAAGGGCGGCAAGCTAGATTGGTTGCCTGCTTTCTCCTTTGAGTAGACCCTCGATGCCCCTTGCAAGTTCCACAGTGGTGCGAAGCCATCCAACCATACAACTCAGAAGTGCCACTGGCTCGTCCGCATCGCCAAGGCAGAAGGACTGCCCCTCCGCCTGCTGGCTCGCCGGCTCCGCCTCCCCAGCAGCCGGCCGCCCGTCCAGCAGTCGGCGCAGTCCAAAATGATTACCCCGAAGAACATGGTGCCTATGTTGTCTTCACCAGTATGGCCAGCAATAGACACAGCGGGCATCATGACCTTTGTGAAGTGAACGCCGTTACATGGCGGCTGTAATTCATGCAATCGATCGAGAAGCCTATCACCGATTTGGGCCGTGCTGACCACCCGGAAGTGATGCCTTCTTCGGGTTCCTATGCCCTGGTGTTGGATGCAACCCTTGCAACAGAGAGGCGAGCTGCTCATTTCTCCCGGATCCTGATAGATGGCGGTAGCAGCATCAACATCCTCTACCGTGACACCATGGAGAAGTTGAAAATCAAAGAGAAGCAGCTGGTGCCCAGTTGAACTGTGTTTCATGGCATTGTGCCCGGCTTGTCCTGCTCACCAATTGGCAAAGTCAAGATAGATGTCCTCTTCGGAGACAAGGATCATTTCCGCCGAGAAGTGATTTGGTTTGAGGTGGTTAACCTGGAGAGTCCTTACCATGTGCTCCTAGGCCGGCCTGCTCTAGCCAAGTTTATGGCGGTACCTCATTATGCCTACCTCAAGATGAAGATGCCAGGAACCAAGGGCATTATCACGATCAATGGAGACTATGAGAAGTCGTCCGCCTATGCTGCAGCCAGCAGCCGGCTGACCAAGTCCCTCGTGATTGCGGCTGAGAAGAAGCTCCTGGACCGGGTGGTGGCCATGGCCAGCAAGCAGCCGGACCTGTCACCAGAGCCCAAAGAGTCAGAGACCGAGGGCCCCTTCAAGCCGGCCAAAGAAACAAAGAAGATCCCCTTGGACCCTGAGCACCCCGAGAGGCATGCTGTCATGGGTGCCAACCTTGATAGCAAATAGGAAAGCGAGCTTGTCGATTTCCTCCGTGAGAATCAAGACATCTTCGCATGGTCTCCCAAAGACATGCCGGGTGTTCCGACGGATTTTGCCAAGCACAAGCTACATGTTAGAGCAGACGCCAAACCAGTCAGACAGCCCCCCCCCCCCCCGCCGACTGTTGGAGGAGAAGAGAAGAATTGTTGGTGAAGAAATAGCCCGGCTCCTAGCAGCCGACTTTATTATGGAAGTATTTTTTCCAAAATGGCTTGCCAATCCGGTCCTTGTACTGAAGAAGAACAAAAAGTGGTGCATGTGCATTGATTACACCAGTCTCAACAAAGCCTGCCCCAAGGATCCGTTCGCCTTGCCACGGATTGATCAAATTATAGACTCCACAGCGGGATGCGAGCTGTTGAATTTCTTGGATGCCTACCCAAGTTACCACCAGATCAAGTTGAACCCGGTAGACCGCCTGAAGACCGCCTTCATCACACCATTCGGAGCCTTCTGCTACCTGATCGTGACATTCAGCTTGAGAAATGCCGGTGCCACGTTCTAGCGTTGCATGCAGAAGTGTCTCCTCAAGCAACTCGGCAGAAATGCCCACGTCTATGTAGACGACATTGTGGTGAAGACGGAGAAGCGCGGTACCCTCTTGGAAGATCTCAAAGAAACCTTTGAGAATTTGCACCGTATTCAAATCAAGCTCAACCCGGGGAAGTGCGTGTTCGGAGTACCAGCCGGCCAGCTCCTTGGCTTCCTGTTCTCAGAGCGCGGCATCGAGTGCAACCCTGTGAAGATCAAGGCCATTGATAGGATGGAGAAGCCTACCCGACTGAGAGACGTACATAAGTTCACTGGCTGTTTGGCATCCATCAGCCACTTCATCAGTCGGCTGGGCGAGAAGGCTCTTCCCCTGTACCTGCTCATGACGAAGACCACTCATTTCGAGTGGAATGACAAGGCGGAAGAAGCTTTTCTCCAGCTGAAGAAGATGTTGACCAGACCGCCTGTCCTGGCGGCTCCGACTGCTAAAGAGCCCATGTACCTCTACATCACCGCCACCAGCCATGTGGTCAACACTGTCATAGTAGTGGAGCACCCAGAGGACGGCAAGGCACAGCCGGTTCAGAGGCATGTATACTATTTGAGCGAGGTATTGTCAACTTCGAAACAGAACTACCCTCACTACCAGAAGATGTGCTACGGCGTGCATTTTGCCGCCAAGAAGCTGAAGCCATACTTCCAAGAGCACCCAATCACGGTTGTCTGGACTGCCCCGCTTGCTGAGATCATTGGTAGCAGAGATGCATCTGGCCGGGTGGCCAAATGGGCCATCGAGTTGGCTCCCTACACCATCTTCTACCAGCCACGCACCGCCATCAGGTCCCAAGCGATGGGCGACTTCCTCGTCGACTGGGCCGAGACCCAGTACCTGCCGCCAGCTCCGGACTCCACTCATTGGCGGATGCACTTCGATGGCTCAAAGATGCGCACCAGGTTGGGAGCCGACATTGTCCTTACCTCTCCCAAAGGCGACACACTACTAGGAAAAGGGCTATAGATAGGATTGACACTAATGGCGCACCAGGGATGCAGTGCGCCACTACTATATACTAATGGCGCACTAGTTGGTGATGCGCCATTAGTGTGGAAGACACTAATGGCGCACTGCAAAAATGGTGCGCCACTAGTAATAAAGTTTTTTTCATTTTACATACATACTAATGGCGCATCCGACCGAAGTGCGCCATTACTAGTTCTAACTAGTAATGGCGCACTAGATGCGAACGATCGCCATTAGTAATTTTTTTTTACTTTTTTGCAGAACTACTAATGGCGCACCAACAACAAATGCGCCATTAGTAAGCAGACATACTAATGGCGCATTTGCTGTTGGTGCACCATTAGTAACCTGGGACCCCAACAAGATATTTTGGACAGCCTCACCTACCCACTCACTTTCCCCACTTCATTCCCTCCACCTCCTTCTCCAAACTTTCGGCTGCCTCCTCCTCCTCACCTCATTTGCACCATAGATTCATCAAAATTAAGTGGTGAAATTACCTTTTTTGATAGGTAAGTAAGGGAAAGCTATCTTCATGTTGTAGATATACTTTTTTCTCCCTAGCTCGCTTCCAACAACGTGCGCATGCACTTTTTGTGGCCTAGCTAGATCTATGTATGTTTGTGATGTTGCATATGTTTGTGGTGTTGCATATATGTTTGTGTTTGCAGGTACGGTATTTGAAATGCGATAGTTGCCAATATTTTGCGGAATGTTGATTCATTTCCGTTTCAAGTAGAATTTTGGCACTATGCATTCTTTTTTGGTCCTATTTTTAGGGAAGGTCATGCCAATTTTTCTTGGTTCTAAAATATCGTTTTGCTCTACCCCGCAGGCAACCATGGTCCGCACGATGACCGAAGGCATCGTGAATAGGTTTTTGAGCTCCGCGAAGGCCGATATGCTTCAAAAGAACGAGACGGAGATGCAAGCTAAAGAGCCTTATTGCGGACCCGGATTCTGGGCAGGTGCGGGACCACCTGCTCTTGCATGGTTTCATGGATGGCTATCGGTGGCAAGGTGATGAAGATGACTATGAAGTCGTCCATGGGGGCCGTGCAAGAAATGAGGAATGGCAACAAGACAACAACCATGGCGTAGGGCGGGCGAGAAGGCGAAGAATCTCCGGTGACATGATCACGACGGGTGATGTCAGATATCTCATCATGTAGAAGATGTCGTACATGATGATGAGGAAGATCAAGACGAAGGGCATGATCATGAAGATGAAGATGCCGGAGCAGACGACGATGGAGGCTGGGTGCAGGACCCTCATATTCAAGAGTTCCTTCTCAAGCAGACGGATAACACAAGAGCTGCCGCCCGAGAGAAAGCCAAGCTGGATCAACTGGAGATAGACGCGGTTACTCCATTGTACGAAGGATGCAGGCCTGAGGATACCCACCTGAAAGTAACGCTCATGGCTCTGGAGATGAAGGTAAAACACAAAATGACGGACGCATGCTTCGACGAGAATATGTCATTCTGGCACGAACGTCTTCCCAAGGGGAACAAGTGCCCGACCAGTTTCGAGGAGGCGAAGAAAATCGTGTGCCCTCTGGATTTACCGCACGTGAAATACCATGTGTGCATAAACAATTGCATCATTTATCGGGACAAGCACGCGGAGTCTACCATATGTCCTGTGTGTGGCGTCACTCGATACAAGAAGAGGAAGAAAGCTCCTCGAAAATCGGTGTGGTACTTTCTGATCACTCCTCGTCTGCAGCGGTATTTCACAGACCCTAAGGTAGCAAAGCTCCTGCGTTGGCACGCGGATAGGGAGGAGAAGAAGCGGGAAGATGACGGAAATGATCCGGAGATAAATAAAAAATACAAGATGCTGAGTCACCCTAAGGATGCGAGCCAGTGGCAAGCGTTCAACTTCGAATACCCGGAATTTGGGAAGGATCCAAGGAACATCATGCTGGGCGCGAGCATCGATGGAGTCAATCCGTTTGGCAGCCAGAGAAGCACACATAGCACCTGGCCTGTGTTTGTGTGGATGTACAACCTTCCCCCACAGTTTGTGCATGAAGAGGAAGTACATTCACATGAGTATGCTAATTGAAGGCCAAAACAACCAAGGAGCGACATCAATCTGTATCTAGGGCTCTTTGAAGGAGGAGCTAGACACGCTGTGGAAAACGCCACCAATACGTGGGACACCGCAGAGAAAGAATATTTCCCTATGAAAGCCGTGACCGCTCACGACGGTGCACGACTATCTCGATTACGGATATCTCACAGGCGGGTAGTCCACGGATTTTCCGGATGTGTAAGGTGCATGGATGACTGGCGACGCCATGACTAGATAGAGATACCGGGTCTTGAAAACCATGTTCATGGGACATCGAAGGTGACTTTGCGACGATGACCCGTGGAGGAAACGCAAGGATCTGTTCGATGGTGAAACCGAACTCCGAAAACGCCTGCACGAGGAGCGGCGAGGAAATAGATGAGCTGTTGAAAAATTGGAAAGACTGCCCACCGCCGGAAAGAAGGAAAAGGAGCCGAGCCGGGAAAAGAAGAGAAAGGCGCCAGAGTCGCCATCAAGGTATGGAAAACGAGGTCATTTTACGGGACTTGCCGTCTTTGGAAGATCCACCGTGTGCCTCACAGCCTTGATGTCATGCATATCACGAAGAACGTGTGCAAGAGTCTGCTTGGTACCCTGCTCAACATGCCAGAGAGGACCAAAGATGGGCCGAAAGCAAGGGCAGAGTTGAAATCAATGGGCATCAGGCAGGAGCTTCACGCTAATGTTGTTGATAATGATGATGATGATGATGATGAGGCGAAGAAGGACACAGAAAGTCGCCGCAAAGGCAAAAAGGCCAAGAAGACTGGAAATGACTACCCTCGCGCGTGCTTCACTCTAAGTCAGGAGGAGATCGAGCAGTTTTTCACCTGCCTCTTAGGAGTAAAACTTCCTTACGGTTACGCGGGGAAGATAAGCAGATACCTAGACCCAGTGGCGAAGTTCAGTGGGATGAAGTCTCACGACCGTCACGTCTTGATGACGCAGATACTTCCAGTTGCAATCCGTGGGATCATGGACGCGCACGTCCGTGAAACGCTATTTGGCCTATGCAACTTTTTCGACGTCATCTCTTGGAAGTCGATTGGCGTGAGGCAACTCAGAAGGCTACAGGAAGAGACCATGGTGATACTATGCGAGCTTGAGATGTACTTCCCTCCGCATTCTTGACGTTATGGTGCATCTGCTGGTCCATATCGTGGAGGATATCATCCAACTCGGGCGACGTTCCTGCACAGCATGATGCGTTCAAAAGGATGAATGGTGTCATCAAAGGATACGTTCGCAACATGTCACGCCCAGAGGGAAGTATAGCCAGGGGCTTTTCGATCAAGAGTGCATCTCCTACTGCACGAATTATCTAGGCATCGAGAACCCCGTTGGTCTGCCCGTCAACAGGCACCTCGGCAGGCTCGCTGGATGGGGTCACCATGAGGGTCGCCGTGAAATGCATGTCGACTTCGAGGGTCAACTCGCCAACTTTGAAAGAGCAAACCTAGTCGCGCTACAACACATAGACGTGGTCGATCCTTGGGTGGTAGAGCACAAAACCTTTATTGAGAAGACGTACAATGACCGAGGCCAACAGAGGACGGACGAAGATATAATCAAAGAGCACAACTCATGTTTCACGCGTTGGTTCAAGCAGAAGCTTCTGTCGTACCCTTTACATGAGGATTCTTCCGCGGAAGAACAACTCATATTTGCCTTGTCACAGGGCGCCGAGCACAACCTGATGACCTATGAGGCGTACGATATCAACGGCTACACATTCTACACCGAGAACAAGGACATGAAGAGCGATGGTTATCATAACTCCGGGGTAACGATGGAATCCTACACCGGCAACGACAAGGACAGATACTACGGAAGGATCGAGGAGATCTAGGAGCTGAGCTGTGCTGGAGAGAAGGTCCCGATGTTCCGTGTCAGATGGGCCAAGAGCATCCTAAAAGAAGACCAGTATTTCACCACCATGGTTATACGAAGCCAAATCCAAGACCGTGGCATAAGCGTCACCGTGAAAAATGAGCCATGGGTACTGGCTTCCCAAGTGGACCAATGCTTCTTCATTACCGACCCGCCAAAGCCCGGTCGTGTTGTCGTGAGGAGAGGCAAAGGAAGATCATCAGAATGGATGGAGTAGCCAATGAGCAAGACTTGACAAATGCGGCGACCAAGATCGAACATGACGACGACGATGAAGTAGCAGCACATACCAGAAGAAGAAGCAGGACCACCCTACCTAAAGGACGTCCGTTCCATAGAAGAACTCCATTTGCGAAAAAGAAGGGCAAGAAGATTGTGAACAGGTAGCTAGCTAAGATCGATTGTATTTAAATCGTAGTCTTCATTTCTCGGGCACTTTTTGATATCATGAATATTTTTAAATTTCATGGGCACTTTTTGAATTCATGAATATTTTGTCAAATTTGATGATATTTTTTCATATTCAATATTAAAAAATATTGAATATTCATGAGGACACTCGATCTCGACCCCCCTCCCTCTCGATAGCTATCCCCCTCGCCAGATCCCCCTTGCCGCCGAGCACCCTCAAGCACCTCCCCGCCTCCACCGCCGCCGACCCCCGCACCTCCCGCTCCACCTCCGCCGACGAACCACCGCACCTTCCCACTCCACCGCCACGACGACCCACCAGACCTCCTCCCCGCTCCACCGCTGCCACGACACCCCGCACCCTCCCGGCCCGCTCCACCGCCCGCCACACACGCACCCTCCCCACTTTTTGAAGATATTTTTAAATAACAAATTTGATGATATTTTCAAATAAGAAATTTGATGATATCTTCAAATAACAAATTTGATGATATTTTCAATTAAAAATAAAAAAACAAATTTGATGATATTTTCAAAAAAAAATTGATGATATTTGATGATATCTTCTGTTCTAGTCCTCATGGAAATAACAAATTTGATAAAAAAAACAAATTATTAGATGCAACAGGAAATAATGAAAAAAAATTGCACCATTGCTGTAAAAAAAATTACTAATGGCGCACCAGAGGAGGGTGCGCCATTGCTATCAGAAAAAAAAACTACTAATGGCGCACTGCTGCAGGGGTGGTGCGCCATTCCTCTAGCTGGATACCCCGTCACCCGATCCCCCCTTCCCTCTCCCGCGCCAGATCCCCCTTCCCCCCCCCACACACCCCCGCCGACGACCCCCGGCCCGCTTCCAACGACCCCGGCCTGCCCACACCCGCTCCGGCTCCCTGCGTCTGGCCCGACGACCCCGCGACCGCTCCACACCGTAGCACCTCCCCACTTCCCCTCCCCTCGCGCTGCTTCACCCGACTAGGTTGTCCCCATCGACACCACATCGTCCCCACGACCACCGTCGTCCCCGCACCCCACCAAGGAGTCCAGGAGCTCTGCAGTGTTCTTCTACGTCATCTACGGCCAGCCGTTTGAGCTCGACGACTCTGCATCGTGCGGATCGAGGTCTTCTTCCACCTCCGGCCACCGCAGCCTCACCGTCGATCCACGTCACCTCGTCAACCCCGACCCCGCACGAGCTCGCCATCGTCTTCCTCTTGGTGAGCTGCACCGGTTCCCCTTCCCCCCCTTCGATTTCGTCGCCGTAGACTGTCACACCACCGCGCCCCAGCTCCTGGTTGCCGCCTCCCATGGCCGTGCTCCCCTCGGCCCCTGGCCGCGCCCTGGCCCCGCCCAGGCGTGCTCACCGCACCGCGACCGCGCCTCCACTACCCTCGGACCGAGCCCTGGCCCCGCCCAGGCGCGCTCACAGCACCGCGACCGCGCCTCCACTATGCTCGGGCCACGCCCAGCCATGCTTTGTGGGACCGTTACCTCACTGTCATGTGCTACCGTGACTTGCTAACCAAATTGGTTTGTGTCAATTTCACAAACTTGCAGGCTTATAGAATTAGAAATAGTACTTTATTAGATACCCTCACTGTCATGGGCTTTCTATTATTAGTCAAGTAGTATGCTTAGAATCTTGTTGGGAGAGTAAAGCTTTGCTTTCAGTTTTTTCTTGTATGTGGGGATTGCTACAGCTCATACAGGAGAAAATTGATAACTACTATGTCATTGTGTATTCCCTCCGGTGCCAAGTGTAATGTCAAGTTTAGATTGGTCAATATGGTTCTCGTTTTAAATTTTTACATGCTCTCATTTTTTGTGTGGGTAATGTTTTATATGCTCTTTATCTCTTCCCTTGACGGACATTCTGACGAGGCAAAGGCGATATAGCTTTCTAGTTCCTTAGGGGGGTTTTTCCTCTTTACAGGTGTGTTAAATAGGGTTTTATGTGGTCATATGGAGTTTATTAGGTAGAGAAAGTACCTTGTGATTTTTCTAATTTTGGACATATATCAAGTCTCACCAGGACATCTTCATTACAACACTCAGCTTATCCAAGACATCTTCATTACATTCTAGACAGGATAGAAGCCTACTTTGTTTAGAAATAGTCAGAATTTGAAAAGGAAAACCCTTAAGCCAAACATACAACAAGCATTGACAACATAAGTGGAGACACTAATTTTCTCTGACTTGTGGAGGCTCTAATCCTCAGGGATCATGGCTAAAATAATTTTCCATGCCTGATTAGTGATTATCTGAATCAGTATGTAAACTGTAGAGGTGGTTTGGCTCTGCTTAAAAATAAAAACAATAATAGAAGTTTTGTATTTTCTAAGTAAAAAACCCCACATATGCACCAGGAAGTGATCTGTTAGAACCAAAGTAGACCTAGCTCTGCATTAGTTGTTTTGTGCTTCAAGTGTCGATCAAGGAAAAACTGAGTGGTTGCAAAATAATATTATGTGGTCAATGTGGATTTACTATTTTCTGGTGATAGTTCTGAACTGGTAAATAAGTTAACATGTGTAATTGAGACTTGGCATTTTAAAGCTTAGGGTCTTCAACTTCAACTATGAATTGGGATGATAATGTTATTTTGCCTTCTTAACAGAATGGTGTCATAATCAGAACAAAGCTGCTGCAAATGCATACCTTTTTTTTACAAGTGCATCTGCACCTTCTGATCCATTTAGAGTTACCATAAATATGTTTCCAAGGTTTTTTTCATTTCACTGTAGAGTCTTTGCTTCTGGACTCAATGCACATTCATCAGTCATAAGAGATAAATACTAGTAAGTCAGGGGCACCAGAATTTGATCATGCCTCTTTTGAGAAGTATGTCTATTGATTCAAAATTGCCATGGCAAAAATATGTTTCAGAAAATGACATGGACTAAAATGTTCTATAGATCATGATCCATAGACAAAAAATGCCATGATCCATACAGTATAAATTCCATGATGCATAGGCTATATTTGCCATGGGAGATGGCAATTTTGATGGATCATGATCTAGAGATAAAAAAATGCATAGATATAATTTCCTGGCATGATCCATAGAATAAAAATGTAGAATAAAAAATGCCATGATCCATACACTATAATTTTCATGATGCATAGACTATATTTGCCATTGCCCGATGCAAAAGAAATTTGCCATGTTGCAAAAAGAAAATAAATTTGCCATGGTGCATATAGTAAAAACAATGCCATGATCTGTAAAATACATTTGTCATGCTCCATGAAAGTAAATTGCCATGCTCCAAATGTAGCAGAAGTTTCAAGTAGTGTTTTGTTTCTGTGTTGAATAGGCAGCAAACTTTCTATTCTTTCTGTGTTTGTACAGACTTGCTAAACTATTGATGATTTTTTGTTGGGTGACCTATTATATCTGGAATGGAAGCTCACATAAGTTGAGCTGATTTTTGTCCATATGAAAGCAGAGGACCATATGGTCGTGGCTGGGTTTTGTCTCCGACCATTGTGTCGTGATGATTTTGCAGTACCCGAGAGGCCTTGAGTTTGCGGAATGTCGATTAACTTCTGTTAAGCAAATTCGGGTACTCCATATGTCCTATTTTCAGCAAAGGTCATGCTGAAATTTTCCATGAATTTTAGCATGACTTTGCTAAAAATCGGACATATGGGGTACTTGCTACAAATGCATGGGCCGGGGTATCTTAGTACTTAATCAAGTAGGATCAACTGCCCCTTTATTCTTGCTGCATTAAACCATAGGTGGCAATAGAGCCAAGTGATTAGGCCCAACTTAGAATTGTCCTCAGCATCGATAAACCCTAGATGATAAACCCAACATATGTGGCAATAGAGCCAAGTGATTAGTGCCAAGTGATTAGGCCCAACCTAGGGTGCCTCGGCATCGAGAAACCCGAAATGATGTACACTTAACTTAGCATTTAGGGTGCCTCAAGGCTCGACAAACCCTAAATGATGAAACCTTGGCTTTTAGTGTGCCTCGATGTCGATGAGAATCTAAATGATGTACGCTTAGGCTTTTAGGGTGCCTCGGCGTCGACAAACCCTAAATGATAAAAGCTTAGCTTTTAGGATGCCTCGGTGTCGACAAACCCTAAATGATGAGACCATGATCTTGTTCCTTGACAATAACCAACTTTTTGACAAAACTGTTTTCCTATTTAGAGCGAAACATGGCCAACAACGATGAGGCCTGCGGTTCGGGCGGCAAGCAATTCTAGGAGCTGTCCCAAGAGATGCAGGAACAACCTCACCGCTATGAGGACGCCGCGGAAGACACCGATCCTGACTACACAACCCCTAGTGGCGTCGGGGATGACACCACTGATGGTGCCGCCGAGGATGCCACCACTGATGATGGCGGCGCACACACAGATGGCAGCCAACCGAAGAAGCAAAGGAAGGACCGGCGCCCGAATGCGCTTAGCACCCTCAAGGAGGAATTTACTCAAGTGGACTCCTACGGGCATCCAACGGAGCCCAAACATATAGTCAAGGGTACTCGCTTCAGCTCGGGTGCATTCTCCGGAGCACCGTCTCGATCAACACCGAGAACCTTAGGCATAAGGACCGAGGGAATTTGCGCAACCTCCTCTTCACGAAGCTGCACGAATGATACAAGTTCCCCGCCGATTTTGAAAACACACGCCTCTCAGGGAATAAAGTGAACAGTGCCGCCCTCACGAGGATGAGCACGACCCTGTCTACTTGGAGAAGCGTGGTGAAGAGAATGATTGATAAAGGTGATAGTTATGAGAAGATCAAGGCGAAATATTCTTCGATCAGCGAAGATGACTACAAGGAGTTCAAGATCAAGTGCGAGAGCAGCGCAACCTCCGAATCAAGTCAGTGGGGGAAAGAAATGCAGGAGTTGAACTTAGGGGAACACAAACTCGGTCCCGGCGGTTACAGAGTGGCGGAGCCTATATGGGACAAGGAGGACGCGGAGCGTGCCGAGCAAGGCCTACCGCCCGGTACAAGAAGACCAGGAACTTTGTCAGGGCCCGGTACAAGGAGGACCCGATAACAAAGGAGCTTACCACGGATACGAAGACCAGGGCGCTTGAGCTTGTTCTGGTAAGGAATACAACCCCGCGTAATTAGCTCCATATGGTTGCACTCTAATTAATCCCCAATATTTCTAAATGGTTCACATTCCTTCCGCAGGAAACTAAAAGCAGTAGCGCGGGGTCGTCTCAGAGCTCCCCTTTCGACACCCCTTTAAATAGGGCGTTGAACGTAATGAAAAACAATGATAAGCTCACTAAGCCGACGTCAGCTGGTCGTGTGGCCGGCAAAGGCTTGTCCACAAAATGGGGTCATACTATACCGCTGGTGTGCGGAAGGAGAAAAAGACCAGCTCGGAAAGCCAGACGCGCGAGGTTGAAGCACTCAAGGCACAAGTGGCGCGGATTCCGGAGCTTGTCCAAGAGCAAGAGGAACAACAAAAGGGAATGAAGCACAATGCCATGGTGCCTACATTGATTCATGGGCTGACGACGTGGATTGCGGGCGGCCAACAGGGGCCTCCCCCGGTTCCCAGCTTCACGGCCAGCAACTCGCACAGCGTGCATGCGGCGCCATTGGTGTCTCCGGCGGCACCATTGGTGTCTCCGGCGGAGGCGGTATTCGTGTCTCCGGCGTCGGCATGGGCATTGGAGCTTAATGCACCCGGGTGTACGCCGCCGGCACTCGCCCGAAGCGCCCCTCCGTCGGTTACTGCGCCCGCCGTTGGCGGTGCTTCGACATTAGCCGAGCTCGACGGCATCACGGTAATTAAGCCTCTCGGCCGATGACTTCATCTCCTTGCCTTTTAATCGGGCATCCTCGACGCCCTACATGTTTTCGCAGGGCGCCGCTTAACGCCTTGCACTCTTCTTCACTTCGTGGGCGGCGAGTTGGTCGATGTCGCCAAGGGCGTAATCGTTCAACCGGCAACCGCATGTTCCACGGTAATCCGATGGCACCCACAATGTATAGGGTTGAAGTGGTTCGGTGCTGCCAGCTGCGACAAGCTGTTACCTCCGATTCGACTACCGGGGCCGACGAAGAAGATGAGATGACCCTCGGCGCTGCGTAAACTGGCCCCTGCTTTGGCGAAGAGCCAGATTCGTTTGGGGCGAGGGACACCACCTTACAGACAAGACCGCCCGATCGTGCTGCCAAGCCATGGCAAGAACATCGCAACGCCATCAACCTGCCGGACATCCCTATGGCACAGGATCCCGACAGCCCTATGGCATGTGATCCAGGACAACCCTATGGCACAGTGATCCGGACGGCGGCGACGACAACGACGACGGTACATTTACCAAAGTTGATAAGTACTTTGCCGAACATGGGTACCGACGAAGTTCTGCGGGCCTCTTTCTCAAGAACTCAACCAAGACGACCGCGATCTAGGCTGGTACGGCGGAGAAATCCAATTGCAATAGGCGCTGCTGGGCGTTCAGTTCTTAGGAGACGCCTCCAGCTGCCGCCTTCACCGAGCCTCAGATAGCTGACGTGCAAAATATTATCAGCCCCAACACGCTCAAGAAGGCAGTCTGTGAGCAGAACTCGGTCCCATTACAGCAGATCAAGAAGGGACGGAAACGAAAGACTAAAAAGGACGCCGGTGCGAGCCAGCCGGCACTGAGTACGATCCGTGCTCAGGACGGGCCACCTTCACCTAAGGATATCTCGAGGAGGGTGCATGTGGCGGGTAGGGCGATGCTACCAACAAATATGCTGAATGGCAACCGGTGCTATGCGGAGTCTCGCACGACAGTGTTCTTTCTTTGGAGAAGCGGCGTCGAGAGAGAATGATGTGGCATACCCGGTTTTCGTGGGCCAAGGTGCCGAGGGCAAGGGCTTTGTGGATGGCGACATCGGGGTACGATCGTCTGCGGTTTGATGACATCTTTGCTATGTTTAACCTTCATCCGCTGCACTACACCTTCGTTCGGCTGTTTTCGTTGAGTATGGAGATGCGGATCATTAGAGACAAGACCCCGGACATCGTGATAGTCGATCCCTTCTACATGCGTGCCAAGCACTTGAGCAGCGCTGGGGACCGCCAAGTTGCAAGTTCACACCTCGAAGGCGTCATTCTAGCAGACCCAGATAAGGATAACTTCCTTGTGGCTTACTTTCCTGAGTAAGTCATCCCTTAACCGCCCCATAACATATGATTTCTTAGATTTCGATCGTTCTTTTTTTTTTCTAACATTCTGTGTTACGTGCAAAGGACACACATTGCACACTCATCCTCCTAAGCCCGAAATATTCCATGGCCAATGATTTCAATTCGAACCATAACTCCAAGATAGACTACACAAATGTCAAGAAAGTTCTTGATGATGTTCTCCTGCCACGCCTAAATCTGGAGGCACCTTCACCAGGGCAGTTCATGAGTACGGCAAGCACACCTTCTCACACAATACGAAGTTCTCACGTGTCAAGCAGTCACCGGGCGGTCGAAGGATGCCTACTACGCCCTCCATCACATGCGGCGATCGTAAGGGACCATCATCACCTTCTGCTACCAGATAGTCTCAAAGATTGGGCCGCGAGGTTGTCGGCAACCCAGGACTCGGACCTCAGACAAGAATTCTTTCGCATCCAGTCGGAGTTTGCGGACATCATCCATCAAGATGGCCTTCATACCTCGGGGCAGTTCTTGCGCAGATATCAAACGTCCAACAATGAGATAGATGAAACGCTACAAATGCAGGGTGACAACAACCGCGATTTCATGACCATCACGACAGACGGCGGCTTCATCCACGCTCCTGTCTGATGAGTCGAGTCGAAAGTAGTGATGTGTAGTTCTGAAACATTGATTGGCTCATGTTGTAATTAAACTTTAATGAATTCGTATGTCTCTTTGGTTTGGACAGTCGTTCAACTTAGATGTAATCGATGCTATTTATTAGTAGGACCATGAATCGTGCTATTAATGTCTTGCTTTTCTCTTCCGATCCTTTTGTTGCATACTTACATATTGCTTATGTATTGTCTATTGTTTGGCTTGTGCATAGAGATGCCGTCAGATGTCGTGGTACAATGGTAAGGTTCGGAGTCTACGCATTTAATCGGGAGGAGTGTCGGAGACAGGTTCACCGTTTCAGCGGTAACAGTTACAAAGGGTACACCACTAGGGGGGAGGCCGAATCTAGATACGCCCGCTATCTAGCGGGAGAGAGGAGGGAGCGTTGGAGGAACCGGATGAAGACCAGTTTGATTGCGATGATGCTCATCGTGATGACCGCAGCTCTCTTCTATGTGATGGTAGTTTAGATGATCGATATCGACTTGTAATGTGAATACAAACTCGATACTCGCGGTCTTGAGATTTGTAATGTTTTATCTTTGTTCGGTCTTTTGAATTCGGAGACTAATATGATGAATTGTATTCGGAGACTAATCTTCTATTGTATTCGATGAATCTGCTGTTGTTGTGTGCTGCTGTCTATATTTTGTCCAATAATATATTACGTAACCTGTGCAAAATCAGAAAAGTAAAAAAAAACAAATATTCATACTAATGGCGGATCACCACCAAAGCGCCATTAGTGTGCCAAAGGATACTAATGGCGCATCACAACAGTGGTGCGCCATTAGTATGACAAAGCACATGGTTACGTATGGTTTCGGGAGGCACACACTAATGGCGCATGGTGTTACATACTAATGGCGCACTAGGTGGTGCGCCATTAGTATATCAGATACTAATGGCGCATCAGCAGCGCCATTAGTAGAAAATACTAGTGGCGTGATACTAATGGCACACCGGTAGTGCGCCATTAGTAGGCAAAACCGGTGCGCCGTTAGTAGGCCTTTTCCTAGTAGTGACAAGCTCAGATACACATTGCAAATCCACTTTGCCGCCTCTAACAACGTGGCCGAGTATGAGGCGCTCGTACACGGACTCCGGTTGGCCAAAGAGCTCGGCATCCGCCAAATTCTGTGCTACATCGACTCAGACTTGGTGGTCTAGCAGTCGTCTGGTGACTGGGACGCTGAGGGTGCAAACATGGCGAGCTACCGCTTCCTCGTCCAGCAACTCAGCGGATACTTTGAATGGCGTGAGTTCCTTCATGTGCCACGAAATGACAACGAGCAAGCAGACGCCTTGGCATGGATCGGCTCCACCCGTCAAGCAATACCAGCCGGCGTTTCCCTTCAGTTTCTTCGCAAGCCGTCGATCAAGCCTTCTCCAGAATCTGAGTCCATCTTCGTGCCGGCTCCTCCCGAAGCAGTCGGATCCGATTTGGGGGCCGCAACAGCCGGCCCGAGGACTTCAGGAGTCGCACCCAGCCCGGGGACTTCACAACCCGGCCAGGGGGTTGCGGCAGTCGGCCTAAGGACTTCACCAAGCGGCTCGGGGACTGAAGCAGTCGCACCCGACCCGGGGGCTGTAGTAGTCGGCCCGGAAACTTCAACGATGCAGCAAGCGGCAACCAACTCCAACCCGCCACCTCCCAGCCCAGCCGCCCTAGTACAAGTGGTCATAGTGGCAGTAGAAGAAATTCAAGCACCATCATGGGCAGAGCCCATCCTCTAGTTTCTGGTGAATAGAGAGCTGCCGGCCGATGAGATCTCGGCCCAGCAAGTGCAACGCCGAGCAGGAGCCTACACGATAGTAAATCGAGAGCTTGCCAGTCTTCCAGTGCTGCATAGAACCAGAGAAGGGCCAAGCAATCCTCGAATATATCCACCAAGGCGAATGCGGCCACCACGCGGCTTCCAGGTCTCTTGTTGCCAAAGTTGTCCGCCATGGTTTCTTCTGTCCGACTTCGTTGGAGGACGCCAAGGAATTGGTCAAGCATTGCAAAGGGTGTCAGAAGTTCAGCTCCCAGCAACATCTACCGGCTTCTGCACTCAAGACCATCCCCCTGGCTTGGCCCTTTGTGTCTGGGGGTTGGACATGGTGGGACCATTCAAGACAGCACGCGGCGGCATGACTCATGTGCTCGTCGCCCTGGACAAATTCACCAAGTGGATTGAAGCGAAGCCAATCAAGAAGTTGAATGGTCCTTGAGGGAGTCCCAGACTAGGGGGTGTCCGGATAGGCGGACTATCGTCACAGCCGGACTCCAAGACTATGAAGATACAAGATTGAAGACTTCGTCCCGTGTCCGGATGGGACTTTCCTTGGCGTGAAAGGCAAGCTTGGCGATACGGATATGTAGATCTCCTACCATTGTAACCAACTCTGTGTAACCCTAACCTATCCGGTGTCTATATAAACCGGAGGGTTTTAGTCCGTAGGATGAACAACAATCATACCATAGGCTAGCTTCTAGGGTTTAGCCTCCTTGATCTCGTGGTATATCTACTCTTGTACTACCCATATCATCAATATTAATCAAGCAGGAGTAGGGTATTACCTCCATCGAGAGGGCCCGAACTCTGGTAAAAACATCGTGTCCCTTTGTCTCCTCGTTACCATCCGCCTAGGCGCACAATTTGGGGATCCCCTACCCGAGATCCGCCGTTTTGACACCGACATTGGTGCTTTCATTGAGAGTTCCTCCGTGTCGCCACCGATAGGCCCGATGGCTCCTTCGATCGTCAACAATGACGCGTCCGTGGTGAGACTTTTCTCCCCGGACAGATATTCGTGTTCGGGCGGCTTTGCACTTGGGCCAATTCGCTGGCCATCTGGAGCAGATTGAAAGCTACGCCTGCGGGCCATCAGTCGATTTGAAGTTTGAACTATACGGCCGATATCCGCGGAGACTTGATCTCCGACGGATTCGAGCCGCAGCCAAGCATGCCGCGACTGTCTCGATGGGCATGATCTAGCTCGCAGCCTTAACAAAGGCCTCGAGGCCGCACTCAAAGATCCTCTCCGACCCTTAATCCGGATCCAGATTCCCGATTGAGGACGAGTGGTTGGACATCACTGGGGCTACAATCTCTACGGCGATTGAGCCAACTCTATCCTGACCTTTGCGAAGACCTTGACTCTAGGGTGCCGGACTCCTCTCCGACTCAACCCTCCGCGCCCTACCAATCGAATCCGATTGGGCGCCTGCTATGGAGTTCACTCGCGGACATCTTTCAGCACTCGCCCTTTGGCGGCATCCTGAATTCACTAAAGTCTCTCTCTTTATCCGGAGAGCCCTGGCCGGACTACGGTCAGGAAGGATGGGGTATGGACGACGAAGAAATTCAACGCCCACCCACCACCCACTTTGTAGCCACCGTCGAAATCTTACACGGTGCTCGATTTCGACTCCGAAGACATCGACGGTATGGACGACGATGTAGGAGACAACAATGAACCAGCACCTATAGGATGCTGGACAACCACCTCATCTCATGGTGGATACACCTAAAGGAAATGAAGACGAGGAACAATGGGACGCCACGAAGGATAAATCCCTCGGAAAGCAGTCAAAACGGCAACGTAAACGCCGAACCAAGTCCCGCCTCAACAGAGACCCAGCCATAGAGCATGGCGAACCGGTGGGCATTTAACACGTTGTCGAGCAATCGTCTGAACAAGACAACTTGGATAAACAATCTGTCCCCGGCGAAGACAACGGTCCGGACAATCTCACGCACGGACAAACTATTGGAGCAAAATGACCTCCAGAAAGGCTCGCCGCCATCGCTGTAGCCTGAAAAAGCTGAAGCGAAGCTCAAAACAGTGGAAGATGCACTCAGATCAGATGGAGCAAAGTATTCCAGCACCGCAGACAAATACGGCGACCGAACAAAGAGCTACCCAAAAGAAAGCTACTGCTCGATTCGACGAGGAGGCCTTAGAGCCCCCACAATTAAAAAGTAAGAAGGCCACCCGGTCGGATGGATGACCCCACGCAAAAAAGAGAGCGGCGAATGGCGCCAAGACACAAGCCAATATACGATCCGCATAAGGATTCACATCAAAAGGATGGCCCGTTAGGGTCCATCTATGGGCCAAGAAAGCAGGCTCACAAAGCAATGCAACACGCCAAAATTCAAGATCACGGCACACCCAAATATAGGGGCGCCAAGACACCCCCCTATGTTTCACCGATGAGGTGCCGGATCATGAATTTCAGCCGATTCAAACCCGTAAACGTAGAGGCATACAACGGAACAACAGACCCTGGAGTCTGGATCGAGGATTACATCCTCCACATACACATGGCTAGAGGAGATTATCTCCACGCCATAAAATACTTACCCCTTAAACTCAAAGGGCCAGCTCGGCATTGGCTTAAAAGCCTCCCCGAAAATACCATTGGAAGCTGGGAAGAGCTCGAGGATGCGTTTGGGCAAATTGGGGACCACGTCCGCCCTCCGGATGCGCATTTATCTAAGTCACATAACTCAACAGCCCGGAGAGTCACACGAAATTCGGAACAGGTTCCTCACTAAAAGAACCAAATAGTCGATTGTCCGGACGTCGAAGCCTTTTAGCGCTTTCAAACACAACGTCCCGAGACGAATGGCTCGCCAGACACCTCGCCAAGAAAAACCAAGAACAATGGCCGCATTAACAAGCCTCATGACCCGCTTTTGCGCGGGAGAGGACAGCTGGCTAACAAGATGCAGTACCAGCGACCCAAGTACATCCGAAGTCAGGGATGGAAACGGGAAACCACGGCGCAACAAGGACCAACACCGGATTAAAGGGAACGGTCCAAAGAGCGCGGCGGTCAACACCGGATTCAAAAGCTCACGACAGAACAAAAAAAATTTCCCCTTAAGGACAATAGCGATGAGCTATCCAACTTCAACAAAATCTTCGACAAGATATGTCAAATCCACAGTACTCCTGGGAGGCCTGCTAACCATACCCACAGAAATTTGTTGGGTCTTCAAACAGTCCGGCAGACTGAACGCCAAACACAAGGGGCTCGACACACCAAGTGAAGATGACGACGAGCACCACAAGCAGAGCCCCGGAAAACATAAGAATTTCCCACAAGAGGTTAAAACAGTAAACTCACTTCACGTGATCAAAGGGAAAAATAGAGTGGCGCCCACTAAAAGGCGCGCCGCACGCTGGTTGTCAAAACCAATCACCTTCGACCATCAGGACTATTCCGAAAATATCCGGAACGCAGGATGGACTGCCTTGATATTGGATCCTATAATCGACGGATTCCAATTTACGCAAGTCCTCATGGATGGCGGCAGTGACATAAACCTGATATATCAGGACACAATCCGCAGGATGGGGATAAACCCAACCAAAATTCGCCGTAGCACCACCTCCTTTAAAGGGGTAATGCCAGGCCCATATGCCCATTGTACGGGCTCCATACTGCTTGAAGTTGTGTTCGGTTCATCCGACAACTTCCGTCGCGAAAGGTTAATCTTCCATTTCGCCCCGTTTAAAAGTAGCCATCAAGCACTATTGGGACGCGAAGCTTTCGCCCGCTTTTAACGCAATACCGTGATTATGCATCTCTAACACTCAAAATGCCCGGTCCACGCGACATCATCTCGTTAAGAGGAAGTATTATGTTACTCTAGCACGGAAGAACGGAGACTGCCTTGACAGCCCCACACCTATCCGCTCGCTAGTAAAAAACCTGAATTGATCATTCAAACCCCGGACACGGCTAGACGAGTCCGGTGCCTACTAGCGGCATACCCCCATACGAGGGGCTGCATGCATGTATAACAAGAGACAATAAAGCTCAATTTTATTCACTTCTTCAAACAGTACTCTGTTTATTTAATATTAAGTACATCTTTCACAAAATCCTTTTTCTTTTAAACTAAGTTCCTCTCTTTTACAGATGAACAACATGCTACACCCGTCCAGGATACGGCACAACGGAGACACAGGCGCAGACGCAAGAGGGACCCGCTGCAAAGGATTCTTTTCAGATTAAGACCTGCGTAACCTTTTTGCTGTCTCTTGTTGATATACATCCCCGGTTTCTTACTATAACCGAGGAGGAGGCTGGGCGTTTTGGCATTGGCCGCACTCAGAATTTTTTGCACGCATCTAGACACCATGGGCTTAGGGCATTATTCTGCCTGCTTTTATAAAGATCGAATACCTTAGGGAGTGTTCGCGCCTCGAGTTAGGCCTTATATGCATCAGCTCCGAATCATGTCTTTGGTCAAATGTTGGGTTTGCCCGGCTCGTGTTTTGCTGCCTTACATTCCGATTTATCGCCTAACGCGGCACCAGGAGAACTATCGCGATTGTGCCCGGTTCGGTCGGGCGAGAACCTCGAGAGAAAGCCGAAAACTGATCACATGATATAGTGAGAGACTGGTCAACCACTCGATGACTCATTGGAATGTTTAGGATTCCTCCGCGATTAACGAAGGACCGGTTTTCGGTCAGCAGATACGCACCCGAATTCCGGGAGAGTGCGGTGCCCTGTGGGCTATATAGTAGCCCCACCTCGAACTCCTATGGCTAAGTGAAAGTGATAAAGCATTATAGTCCGGTTGTTCGGTTTGCTACGCTATCACCTCCTTAACAGGACCAAGACGTTGGATTAAGTGTGAAAAAGCGCTTTCTTTGCAAACACCCCGTACTATGTCCGTGGGGTCCAAGCCAAGGACTGCCATCTTCGTGTTATATATACATATACATAAACGGCCGCCTGAGAGTAGTTTACTACTTGAACGCACAAGTATAAAAAGCTCTTATATTATATTGAAACATTGTTTTCACAAATCATACATGTCATTTAAACATAATATCCTTCAAGCACTGCGTCTCTATTAAACGAGCGCCCGGCAGGCCATCTTCAAAGTAGTGCTCGGCAGGTACTCGGCTTCTATCCGAATCTTGGGATGCAACGTCGGTGGCCTTCATCTCTGTCCAGTATGTCTTGACACGGGCCAGAGCCATCCGCGCTCCTTCAATACACGTCGATCGCTTCATTGCGTTGATACGCGGTACCGCACCAAGGAACTGCTGCACTAAACCAAAATAGCTCTTCGGCTAGGGTCCGCCCGGCCACAAGTGAGTCAAGACATGCTTCATGGCAAATCCGGACAATCGATTCAGCTTGGCCCATCGGCCAACCGATCGGTCAGCGGCAGAGGACGCTCCGGACTATGGAATTGCGACCAATATAGCTCTTCCCTTCTGTGCCCCTTTTCCGCCCCGGAAGTGCTCGACCGTCACAAGGGCGCCGCCGCCAAGTCGAGATAAGCATCCTCCGAACTCCACAACTTATCCAGCGAGCATAATTTGGATCAGTATATTTCCTCCGCAGCAGAAACGGTTTTCCAGCCACAATTGCCCCGGCCTGACTCAGCTCCTCCTTGGCAGCTCTCAAAGCCGACTGGGCATTCTTGGATTCGGCGGCGGCCTTTTTCAGGCCCTCTTGTCCCGCTTGATGTTCTTTTTCAAGAAGCTCGCAGCGATCGGTAGTATTCCTCAACTTTTTGGCCATATCGGCCATTTCCTCCTTGCTTCGGCAGTGAGCAGCCCGTTTGGCTTCTAGCTCTTCGGCCGCCTTTAAAGCGCGCAAGACATTATTTCTCGGCTTGCTCTTTCGCTCGGCGAGCTCCGCCGCAGCTCCTCCACAGCGGCGGCACCATCTGCATTAAGCATACAAATAGTAAGACATGGGCGTCAAGATCCCTTACCACGTGTCTGCATAGAAGTCGCATACCTTGTGACTCGTCAAACCGTTTATTGACCAGCGCGATGTCCGCATCCGCCTCGTCAAGTTGCCGCTTTAGTTCGGCATATTCATCAAGACGGCCACACGGACGCCCGCCACCTGTTTAGGAGCGGCGATATGTTATAATCGAGAATTTGATCCTCGCACGTTGTCAATTTTGACAACATACCGAGTCTCGAGGGCTACTATCTATACAGGTGCATTTTATATGCATAAGCGCCGAAGGTACATCATTTTTTATGCATTCACAAACCCCGTCAATAAGCTTCGACGGCTTCATGCAATCCGCTCTCCGCGGATGCAATTCTTTCAATCACCGTACCCATTAGAGCACGGTGATCTTACGAGATAACCGCCGCCCGAGCAGATCCTTCACTCCTCCGACCGCACACCACTTGGCGCCGGACCTTCCGCCCCGCCGGACTTGGGGAACCCTCCGCGACGACACCTCCGGGTCGTCCGCTTCACATGAGGGTGCGACAGGTGGAGGCGTTGGCTCTCCATCATCTCCGGAAGAAGATCCTCAAGACGCAGCTCACGAGAAGGTCTCAGGTCCGAACTACA
The DNA here is from genome assembly GCA_021605145.1 of Aegilops bicornis. Classification (NCBI taxonomy): domain Eukaryota; kingdom Viridiplantae; phylum Streptophyta; class Magnoliopsida; order Poales; family Poaceae; genus Aegilops; species Aegilops bicornis. Next base: position 129,168,905 of record CM038675.1, on the reverse strand, counting down.
AGGTACAATTTCGGTTATCTTCATAAATAAATACAGTGGATGTTCCTTATTTACAAGACCCCTTATTTTTACATACGGCTCATTTGGAGGGCTGATCCTTGGGGAAATAGTGCGGCTGGGTTACTTCCCAGTGCCGGACTCTCCGACGAAGATTCCCTTCCCCTCTTTGAGGCCTTAACCTCCGGATTTTCCGAAGCAGTCTTCTTCTCTCCTCGAAAGACGGGACTTTTAATCCCTCCTTCCTTGATAGCCTCGTTCATAGAGGCAGTTGCTTCCCCGCTCCCCCCTTCGCCTTCTTCAAAAGGCGCGACCTTCAACATCTTGGTCAGCATGGGATCTGGCGTGGTCTCCGGGAGGGGAGCCGGACACCTTATTAACTTTGCCTTGGCTATCCACTCCTGTTCAAGAAACGGCTCCTTTAAAGGGCATATATATATGAATGAAAGAACAGCTTGTCTGGTTACAGGACTACTTACTTGAGTATCTGGGCGATTGCAGCTTAGTCCTGCATCCTCGGTCAGGTCCGGACACTTCTCTTGTGATCCGAAGACCAGTTTATACATCTGCACGGGCGCCGTGCCCATAAAATTTTGGAGAGCTCGTGGTCCCTCCAGATTAAATTCCCACTGGCGGAGGCGGCGCTTGCAGGCGTAAGACGCCGGATCACCATAACTGCGCCACTCCAACCAGATTGATCTCTCTTTCTGGAGGTCTCGAATACGGCCTGCAGCAAGGGAACATCCTTGGACGGCCCCAGTCGAGCCCCTTGTTGACCCATGACGCCACAGCTGTGGTGGACTCCGAGCGGAAGGCAGGAGCGCCACCCATTTGGTGCCCACAGGGAGCGGTGATATAAAACCACTCCCGTTGCCACAAACCAAGCTCCTCTTGAAAAGAGCCCTCGGCCACGGAGCATCAACACATTTGCTTATGACCGCCCCTCCGCACTCGCTTGTTGCCCTCGATCATCTTTGGCTCCACCTTGATGGTGTTGTGCCACATTCCAAAGTGGGGGTAATATGGAGGAAGGCCTCACATACGACAATGAATGACGAGATATGGAGGATGGACTCCGGATTCAAGTCATGGAAATCCAGCCCATAATAAAACATGAGCCCCCGCACAAAGGGATCCGTCGGGAAGCCTAAACCCCCGAAGGAAGTGAGACACGAACACCACGTTCTCGCCGGGCTCAGGAGTGGGAATGACCTGCCCTGGAGCAAGTAGCCTATGTGAGATCTCGCCGGTTAGATACCTGGCGTCTCACAGCTTTAGCACATCTTCTTCTGTGACGGAGGAAGACATCCATCGGCCGTGCTGGTCGGAGCCGGACATCGTCGAAAGTCCGTAGCGCCTGAATCTGAAGCTTTGGGTGTTGGATCTCGTAGCGTGAGGAAAACTCTATGGAGGGTGTATAAAGAAGAGGGCCTTGGTCTCATTATAAAGAGGTCGAATACCAAGAGCCCACCCGTGGTCGATTAGGACTCGCCGATAGAGGAGGCGTGCTAGCAGACGCACGGTTGGGTTACCCATGTCCGTATTGATGAGAATCCCAGAATAAGGGGGCACGATCTATGCTTTGATAAGACGTGCCAAGAAACCGCCTCGCTATCTGGCGCTAAGGTGAAACGGTAAAAACGATTCATATAAAGGCCTGGCCGAGGTGTGATGTCACGCCATGAATACGCCAGCAGATCTGTGCAAAAGTTATTCTCTACGGTGGAATGTGGAACTTGTTTTGGCAGAGCGGACACTATCCTTGTGTTCAAAACCTTCTATGAAGTATTCGGAGGAGGAACCCGCCTTGCAATGCCGAAGACAATATGCACGCCGGACTCGTCGCCATTGAAGCCTGGTTCAGGGGGTACTGAGGGAGTCCCGGACTTGGGGGTGTCCGGATAGCCGGACTATCGTCACAGCCAGACTCCAAGACTATGAAGATACAAGATTGAAGACTTCGTCCCGTGTCCGGATGGGACTTTCCTTTGCGTGAAAGGCAAGCTTGGCGATACGGATATGTAGATCTCCTACCATTGTAACCGACTCAGGTAACCCTAACCTATTCGGTGTCTATATAAACCGGAGGGTTTTAGTCCGTAGGATGAACAACAATCATACCATAGGCTAGCTTCTAGGGTTTAGCCTCCTTGATCTCGTGGTAGATCTACTCTTGTACTACCCATATCATCAATATTAATCAAGCAGGAGTAGGGTATTACCTCCATCGAGAGGGCCCGAACCTGGGTCAAAACATTGTGTCCCTTGTCTCCTGTTACCATCCGCCTAGACGCACAGTTCGGGACCCCCTACCCGAGATCCGCCGGTTTTGACACCGACAGTCCTACTGTTGTGACCTTCATTGCAGATATCACCACCCGGTACGGCGTACCACACAACATCATCACCGACAATGGCACAAATTTTGCCAAAGGAGCCTTGGCCCGTTTCTGTGTGACGCAGGGCATCCGACTGGACTTAGCATCCCTTGCCCACACGTAGTCAAACGGCCAAGTTGAGCGAGCAAACGGCCTCATTCTCTCCGACATCAAGCCCCGACTGGTCGAGCCTCTGGAGCGGCCGGCCAGCTACTGGATCGACGAGCTGCCGGCCGTCCTTTGGAGCCTCCGCACCACTCCAAACAAATCAACTGGCTTCACTCCATTCTTTCTCGTGTACGGTGCCGAGGCTGTCATCCCAACCAACATTGAGTTTGACTCACCCCGCGTCACCACGTACACGGAAGTGGAGGTAAAGGAAGCACGAGAAGATGGTGTCGATCTGCTGGAAGAGGGCCAGCTGTTGGCACTCAGCCGGTTCGCTATCTACCAGTAGAGTCTACGCCGCTACCACAGCCGAAAGGTCAGGCCAAGATCCTTCCAAGAGGCCGACCTTGTGCTCCGGCTGATCCAGCGAACAGCCGGCCAACACAAGCTCTCGGCCCCTTGGGAAGGCCCCTTCATAATCAACAAATCATTGGGCAATGACTCCTACTACCTCATCGGGGCGCAGAAGCCCAGAACACGCAAGAGAGACGATTCAGGCAAGGAATCAGAGCGCCCATGGAAGGCAAATCTCCTCCAAAGATTCTACAGTTGATTCAGTATGTACCATGCTACCTTTTGTGTTAAGCACTAAGACATCGGGGCCCTCGAGGAGCACTCGGGGGCTACCCTTTTTATCTATATGAGAAGTTCTATGCCTATGAATGCGTTATTTCATTATTCTGCCTGGCACCGGGTTCGACCAGTCGGCCCGGGGGGCTTGCCGCCTTGTACTATGTCAATGCTACCTTCAGTCGGACAAGTAGTGTGCCGGCACCTAAGCCCTCTCTTGCCACAAGCCGCAGCTCGCGGAGCGACTGTCCGGCCGGCAAGAGATGAAGGCAGGAAACGATGCCCACACGAAAAATGGCTAAGGACTAAAGTATTTGCATTGGCCGGGTCGGCTCTTCACCACGCCGACCGGCTGCGCAGCAGCCGGCCGGCCGGTTTCTAACTTAATTTGCTACACTCTACCAAACGGCTAAAGTACTTGCGTTCCCAAAATGGCCAAGTACTTGACCCAGCCACAGACCGCAGAGCGGCTGTCCGGCTGGCAAGACAGCAGCCAAGGGAAGGCGGCAAAGGAGAAAGCCAAAGGAGTAGAAAAGCAAGACAAGTCGGAAATCGGCAAAAGACAATTTTTTATAGAAAAAGGCCCTTGGCCAGCATTCAACGGAGTTTGAATACACCCCCAGCGGTTGGAATTGCGTGAACTTAACAATTTTTTTTCAAGAGGTTACAAAACAGGAAAAGGAAAGATAACTTGACCGCCTAGGCTAGAGGAGCAGCAGCTGGATTAGAGGGGTCGGCGGAGGTAGAGGCTCCGGGTGGTGGAGCGGCCGCCTGGTGGGTCTCGACCTAGTAAGCGGCAGCAGTCGGCTCGCCGGCACTCCGCCTGTTGGACGAGACTTGGTCAGGCTGAGGCCGGCCATCGTCTCCACCATCTAACGCATCGTCTTCGCTGTCCTCGTCCTCATCCTCCTCCTCTTCGCCTTTGTCGCTAGAGGCAATCATCTCCACCGAGTCCTTGCCGCCTTCTGGGTTCAGCCCGAACCAGTTGGGCGGCACCTCAACACCTGCCTCGTCTAGCTCAGGGAGGAAGATGCTGGTGTCCGTGTACTCGGCGATCGCCCCAGCGCGATGGTAGAGCTCGGGCGCCACCGCCTCCAACTCCTCGCCGGCTTCGACACGGAGAGTGGCCTGCTGGTCCATGTTCAGCTGAGGGTACCACCCCTTGACGAAATCCAAGGCTCGACGTGCCCGCCTGGGCGGAGGAGCCCTTCCATGCCTCGATGCAGCCAATGGCCACCTCCAACCAGTCGGAGGTCCGGCTGACGGTGCGCAGAATGGGAGTACCCGACCAGAGGGCAGAGACTTCCTGGGCTCCGGCGCGCTGAAGACGGCGGAGAGCCCGATGCGCCGGCTGGAGACGAGCCTGGATGGCGAGCATCTGCTCGGCAAGGGTCCGAGGGGCGTTGGGCGCGATTGTCGCACCAGCCAGCCTCCGCTCGTCGCGGTGAGCCTCGACGGCTTGGCTGGCGGCAACGGAGTAGCCAGGGAAATACTCTGCTCAAGGAAAGGAAAAAGAAGTGAGAAGTCGGCTGTCGGTGTCAAAACCGGCGGATCTCGTAGTAGGGGTCCTAAGCTAGGCGTCTTGGAGCAATGGTAACATGGACACGGGGTTTTTACCCAGCTTCGGGCTCTCTTGATGAGATAATACCCTACATGCTGCTTTTGATTGTTTTCATTTGGGTGTAGTACAAAGTACATGTATCTACCATGATATTGTAATAATGAATATCATGCATCTATTGACTAGCCTGGCCTCGGTTTATATAAGACACCGGAGGCCTAGGGTTTAGGAGAGTCCTTGTCTTGGGTGCCATGTCTTGTGGAGTCTTCCTTGTATGCGGCAGGGGTTGTCCGAACTGGCCCATGAGTATGCGGCCATGGGGTCCTCGGCCCAATCTAACTGATCGGGAGACGACGTGGTGAGTACCCCCTAGTCCAGGACACCGTCAGTAGCCCCCTAAACCGGTCTTCAAGTTGGGGACGCTCCTCGATTCTTCCGAACTGATCTTCATCTTCGGTCGTCGGTCTTGAAAACTGGTTCAACAAATCTTCCCATCTTCGATCTTCAGGATCACCAAAGTGCACCCTAAGAGTTTACATGTCGGGTATCCGAGGAGCCCCTTTAAGTTTCCGGCCTTTATCAATGCCTTGTTATTTTTATGCCATACCTCGGGTTTGAAGTTTTTCCCGAGTGGCAACGTCCTCTTGCGTCCGAGCTCCAACGCCAGACTGCATTCGAGGTATCTTTAGCAGCCGAGCACCATCGCCGGACCGCTTCCGAGCTCCAACGTCGGAATGTATCCGAGCTCCAACGCCGGACTATGTCCAAGCTCCAACGCCGGACTATGTCCAAGCTCCAACGCCGGACTGTATCCGAGCTCCAACGCCGGACTATGCGGCTCAAAAAAGTTGAAGGAGTTTAGCCGAGCTTAATGCCGGAAATGCCCTCTACGGAGCCAGCCACTAGCGTCCGAGCTTTATGCCGGACTGCTTCCGGGGTGTCTATTGTAGTTGAGCACCAACGCCGGACTGTATCCGAGGTGGTGCACCACCTCGGGCATGGGCTGATTTTATGAATTTAATTCCGAATTATGCAATGTAATCTCTTGCCGAGATGTATAGCCAGTAGCCCTCAAGGTGCGTGTTGGCCTAATATCCGGAATGCACCTGAAGGAAAAACTCAAATCGCTAACCCTAGTAGCCCCTGAGACTCAGGTCGATTCGTAAAATCAGCCTGAGGATCGATTCCCAGCTTGGCAGCATATTTAGGAATAGAAACACGGTCTGCAAAGTCCTCGAGACTCAGGTTGGGTGCGGCCGACCAACCTGAGGATAATAATCTCCTTGAAAACTATATTGCGCTTTAAATTTTTTGCATTGGATTGCCAATGCAGTAGCCCCCGAGACACTGGTCGGGTGGAAACACCAACTCAGGGGATCGATGTGCCCCTTTAATATTTATAAATAATGAGAACGAAGCCGAGTAGCCCCCGAGCCTTAATGTGGGCACGGGTGGCCGAATTAAGGATCGATATCCAGAGTAAAGTCATAGATTATGTGTAATGATTCTGTGTATCCAAGTACTTTACATCATTATTTTGACTCCATTGCGACCGTTTATCAGTTGAAAGTGGCCCATCGTCGGCTTCTACCCCTTAGTAGATACTATGCAGGGTGTTTCCGCAATAATAAAACAACCCTTAGCCGACGTCTCGGTGCCTGAAGGCGGTTGTGTTAGCGGAAATGAAGCAATTAGATATGCGGGCTTTATAACTTTCGCTTAGTCATAGGAGCTTTAAACTGGGAAGTTAGCTATGAGCCCCCGGTTAGTGTTCGACGACATCCGAGGTCAAGCCATAAACACTTCGGCCAATGTTATGAACGGCCCATCATTTAACATAGTCATCGGATTGCTGACCAGTTTACGCCTATTGTGATCGGTTTTGGCTTTCTCCATCGAGGTGCTTGACCATGCGAGCTGGAAGCACAATCGCGATGGTTCTCCTTTGCACACACCTAGCCGAACAAAGCGGAACGTAGGAGGTAAGCACAGGAGCCGGGCAACCCAACTATTGACCGAAGACACAATTCGAAACTGATGCATATATAGCAATATCCGAGAATGTTTTCGCCGAATCCCTGAAGGTGTCCGGTGTTGCACTGTGAGACTAATGCTGGAAACACACAAATAGTTTATAAGTGCCATAGGCTCGAAAAGCCAAAAAACTTATTCAAAAGTTTAATGTCCGAACTAGATCAAGTGTTCGGTCCCAATCCGAAAATTGGACTTTAAAAAGAAAGTGCTTCTACCGTGCTTTAACATGACACATCCCATCTCAAGAAATCAAGCGGGTCAGCTTACGGCTTCAACCTCCTATCCCGAAGGCGGAGTACTTCTCATTAGGCCAGTTTAGCAAACTAAACTCTAGCGGTTTTGAGAGAGAAATTAGGCTCCCCGGCTAGTGACCGCACACTCGTGTCGAAGAAAGGAGTGATAAATAGTAATAATAATAATAATAATAATAATAATAATAAAAACTTTGCAACGACTAAGAAGAAAAACACTTATTATAAAACGGCTCAAATAAACTTAAGAGCCCCCAAGGGACTTGGGTAAAAGAATGATTGTATGTACCGAAGTACTTATATCATATCTATGTTCACCCGAACATTAAACGCGTCTTAACCGACCGTCGGCTTCTCCCTCTTCGGTCAAGGACCGAAAAGTGTTATGTACTCCACCTGTCGAGAATATCGACGGTGTTTCCAATAACCAGGCAATCAGGCCATAAGGTTGTAATGCATAAAGCGCCAGGGGAACTTATGCTATATTATCGACAAAGTGTAAGAAGCATCTTCAAGAAAATAGTACCCCACCGATACCTTTCTTCGGTGCTCATTGTTACTATGAGACTTGTGCAATAGATTTTTTGTACTCATGAGTTCCGTTGTGTGCCGACCATAATTGAAAACTATAAGAGCGCTTAGCTTTCAGCTTCACCTGGGCCCGGGAGGTCCGGCTCGGATGACCCGATCGTGACAATCGCAGAGGTGCTCCCTTTACTCCCTAGCCGAACAATCGGGAACGAGGGGTAAACACAAGAGCGAGGCAACCCAGCTTGCAAATCGCTTAAGTCAATATGGTGCATATTGTATGTAATACACGAACAAGGAATGAAGCCGTACAAGTATAATCATATGCAAGAGGAAAGGCTTCATGAAGGAAGCCCCCAAGTGAACTGGGTATTTGAATTTGTGTGTCACAAACAAAGTTTGGACAAGGAAGTTTTTCACAAACAACTTTTTGCTAAAAAAGCATAATGCTTGGTCGGACCAAACAAAATTTAAAATTTAAAACTTTGAGCATGAAAGCGACTTAGCTGGTTAATGTGTTCGGCATTGATGACGCGGTCCGAGCTTGATGCGGGAGGAGGTCTCAGCCCCCTAGCCCGATGTGGCCGAGCGAAGAGCTCGACACTCCGAAGAGGTGAAGCCGTCGGTCTAGCCGAGGTGATGGAGCAGGCCGGCAGTATGATGCCGAAGTCCCCGGCGTGGGTTAATGAAGTGATGATGAAGCCCCGGTCCAGTGTCGGTGACGTGGTACATCGGTACGCCGAGGTGACGGCGCTGCTGGACCCGAATCATTTATCTGTGCACGGAAAATAGTGCAAGCCGGAGATAATAGTAATAATAATAAATTAAAAAAATAGTTGCATAATTAATAATTTATGCAAAGTGAGTAATAAAATAAATATGACCCATGTGCCGAACACTCGATGAGGTAGAGCTCTCTCAACGATGTCGAAGTGTTGGCGCGGCCCAACCTAAATAGATTGTCTGCACGCACAACGTAGTGCAACCAAGAAATAATAATAATGAAAAAGGTGCATAATTAATTTATGCAAGTAAAAAAAGTTTGGTAAATATGACCTGAGCGTTGAGGCTAGCTTGATGGTTTGAGGGCATTGTGGCGCGGCATGTCGACGCAGGTTGGCCAACCTCAATGGCGGCGAGAGGCCGGCTAGACCGACGTCGTGCACAAGTGTCGACAAAATACCCCTGTAAAAATAATGCATTGCAAAACAACAGAGAATATTCTGTGTGCAATAATTTTGGGAGCTAACCGAATAGTTAGGAAAAATAAAACTTGTTCGACGGCAATGACAGGGCTGAATCGAATTACTAAAATTCGCTGACCAAAATCAAGGTACCGTCCTGATGTGTGTTCGGAGGTCCTCATCTCCATGTGGTCGCTCGGGACGTGCTGTCGCTGCTTCATGTATGCGTTGCCGCGCATGCGCCCCTGGGAGGCCAATCAAGCCAGAGCTTGCTAGCTTGCGCGGGGATCGTCTCCTCATGTGACTTTATGTCCGGATGCGGCCATCGCTTCGACAGACCAAATTTTAGATCGATCACCGAAGGTTTACACAGAAAAAATTATGCAAACCAGCAGAACAATATCCAGTGTGTATTTAATATATATTGCGTAGGTAACTGGAAAAATAGAACCTGATATTTCTGTTTGAGTAGCGAGGACCATACCAGACCGAAGCGAATAAGAGGAAGCGGTCCGTACAGACTAGTATCAACCAGTATTAAATATAAAGACATATTGATCCTTTAAGTGGAATAGTAGTACTCATATTACTAGAATCCACGTACCAAATCTAAGATACAGTGCTGCAAAACTAGTAATCAATTAAGTTAGTAGTAGTTTACGTCCATGCACTTGTTAGAGAATATTGCAGAGGGCCAGTGGCCGAGCAAGAGAAGAATTAAAAAAGGAGGGAAAGAGAATCCCCCTGATGCGTTCTCCACTGAGACAAACTCTCGTCGGACCACGTGCGCTGCTCCATGTCTCATCTGGATTGCCGCCGGCCGGACTAATTTTCATTGCTTTAGCTTTTTTCCGCTGACCCACACAGCAAACCCTCAACTCTGGGCCGCCGCCGCATGCGCGTACTTCATCAGGAATTTCTGTGATGCGCAGGGTCTGACGTACTCATAATAGCCGCATAAGAGTCCGGATCCAGTGTACTGCGAGGCGACAATACAACCACCGTCGTTAAATTTTTCTAGGTCATGGATCCTGATCTAACTACAAACAAAATAGCAAGGCATGAAAGTAATGACTTGCAAAAGAGATGATTTACGTAGAACAGGTCTAATTGAAAAAATATCACCTGCCCATCAATCCGCGACGATCGCCCAGCATGCTCTCAATGAAAGCACCAATGTCGGTGTCAAAACCGGCGGATCTTGTAGTAGGGGTCCTAAGCTAGGTGAGGGAGTCCTGCATTAGGGGGTGTCCGGATGGCTGGACTATAACCTTTGGCCAGACTCCTGGACTATTAAGATACAAGATTGAAGACTTCGTCCCGTGTCTGGATGGGACTTTCCTTGGCGTGGAAGGCAAGCTTGGCGATACGGATATGTAGATCTCCTACCATTGTAACCGACTCTGTGTAACCCTAACCTCTTCAAAGGCCTATATAAACCGGAGGGTTTTAGTCCGAGGACTAACAACAATCATACCATAGGCCAGCTTCTAGGGTTTAGCCTCTCGATCTCGTGGTAGATCTACTCTTGTACTACCCATATCATCAATATTAATCAAGCCGAGTAGGGCTTTACCTTCATCGAGAGGGCCCAACCTGGGTAAAACATCGTGCCCCTTGTCTCCTGTTACCATCCGCTTAGACGCATACGATTCGGGACCCCCTACCCGAGATCCGCCGGTTTTGACACCGACATTGGTGCTTTCATTGAGAGTTCCTCTGTGTCGCCATCTTTAGGCCCGATGGCTCCTCCGATCATCAACAATGATGCGTTCCAGTGGTGAGACTTTTCTCCCGGACAGATCTTCAGATTCGGGCGGCTTTGCATATGCGGGCCAATTCGCTGGCCATCCGGAGCAGATTGAAAGCTACGCCCGGCCATCGTGTCGATTTGGAAGTTTGAACTACACCGACGCCCACGGAGACTTGATCTTCGACGGGTTCGAGCCACAGCCAAGCTGCCGCCGTCAGACCGCCACGAGGGCATGATGTAGCTCTGCCGCCCGAACAAAGGTCCTCGGAGGTCGCTGATGTCCGCTCCGACCCTTAGCTCGGAGCCGATCATAGCCGATCGAGGACGGGTGGCTGGACACCGCCTCGGGGGCTGCAATCTCTACGGCGATTGAGCCGTACAACTACCCCGTCCTTTGCGAAGCTCGTGACTCCAAGGTGCCGGACTCCTCTCCGGACTCCGAGCCTTCCGTGCCCCCGCAAACGAATCCGGTTGGGCGCCGATCACGGAATTCACCGCCGCGGACATCTTTCAGCACTCGCCCTTTGGCGACATTCTGAATTCACTAATGTCTCTCTCTTTATCAGGAGAGCCCTGGCCGGATTATGGTCAGGAAGGTTGGGACTCGGACGACGAAGAAATTCAAAGCGCACCCACCACCCACTTCGTAGCCATTGTCGATGATTTAACCGACATGCTCGACTTCGACTCCGAAGACATCGGCGGTATGGACGATGATGCAGAGACAACCAAGAACCAGCGCCCACGTGGCACCTAGGAAGGCCACCTCGTCACATATACATATACATGCCGGACATCCCAAAAGATGGGAATGGCGATGGAACAGCAGAGGATGACCCTCCAAAAACAGCTTAAGCGCCGGCGCCAAGCGCCGCTTCTAAATCCCGCCACAAAGAAAAGCGGTGATTCCGGCACGGGAGACAATAACAACCCGGATAGTGCCGAAGACAACATCCTCCAGCAAGATTCAGCGCAGGAGGATGGCGAAGCCAGCCCTCATGAGAGAACGGCAGAAAGAGAGGTAGAGGACGATAATTACATGCATCCCTCCGAAGATGAGGCAAGCCTCGACGACGATGAATTCGTCGTGCCCGAGGATCCCGTCGAACAGGAGTGTTTCAAACGCAGGCTTATGCCCACGGCAAGCAGCCTCAAGAAAAAGCAGCAACAACTTAGAGCTGACCAAGACTTGCTAGCTGAAAGATGGACTGAAGTCCTTGCGGCCGAAGAGTATGAACTCTAGCGCCCCTCCAACAGCTACCAAAACGCAGGCTGCTACCCCGGTTAGAGGAGGAAGCACCCAAACCTACATCACCAGCCAAGATGATACGGCTGACCCGGCCACCTCGTGGCATGACGAAGAGGATTCTCGGCCCTCAACTCAAGTCGCACCCTGGTGCCGCTCAAAAAATACCAAGGCGCGAGGAAATGCGCCAGACCTGCGAGATATATTGGAGGATAAGGCAAGGCAAACAAGATCGATCTACGGATCGCTGCGCCCACGACATGCGTGATTTATAACCGCCACGCCGGATATGGTAACTCCGCCGGGCCGAACCACGATGAGACAAAGCACATTTGAGCTGCGTCGTGATATAGCCCAATACAGAGGCGCCAAGACACCCACTGTGCTTCATAGATGAAGTGATGGATCATCAAATCCCTGAGGGTTTCAAACCCGTAAACATTGAATCATACGATGGCACAACAGATCCTGCGGTCTGGATCAAGGACTATCTCCTTCACATCCACATGGCCCGTGGTGATGATCTACACGCCATCAAATACCTCCCACTCAAGCTTAAAGGACCAGCCCGGCACTGGCTTAACAGCTTGCCAGCAGAGTCAATTGGTTGTTGGGGAGGCCTGGAAGCCGCATTCCTCAACAATTTCCAGGGCACATATGTGCGACCACCAGACGCCGGTGACCTAAGCCACATAATTCAGCAGCCAGAGGAATCGGCCAGACAATTCTGGACACGGTTCCTAACCAAGAAAAATAAAATCATCGACTGTCCGGATGCAGAGGCCCTTGCAGCCTTCAAACACAACATCCGCGACGAATGGCTTGCCCGGCACCTAGGACAGGATAAGCCGAAATCCATGCCAGCCCTCACATCACTCATGACCCTCTTTTGCGCGGGAGAGGACAGCTGGCTAGCTCGTAGTAACAACACGACCAAGAGTGTCGGATTTCGGGTTTCGGCAGACCCTTAAGGTTCGAACTCTGGGGTGCGCGCGGAGATCCAACCCTCCACCGTCTCGTACCTCGCCGAATCGCAGGGACCTAAACTACTAGAAAGAACAGCACAAGAGACACAAGCTTTATACTAGTTCGGGCCATCGTTGTGGTGTAATACCCTACTCTAGTTTGTGGTGTGGTGGATTGCCTCTTGGGTTGATGAGGAACAGTACAAGGAAGAACAGCCTCGCGAGGGTCTGTTCTTGGTGGGTGTGATGAACTGCTAGGTGGTGTTCCGTCGCTCTAGCTTGAGGATCGGGTCTCTATCTCTCTCTCTGGATTCCAAATGCCCACGCCCTACTATGGTGGCTAGCTCTACTTATATAGACGAAGGCCCTGGGCCTCTTCCCAAATATTGAGCGGGAAGGGCACCAACAATTGGCCATTTTGAAGGGGAACATCGAGTACACTTATCCTGACTAAAGTTGGTCCTCGCCGCCAAAGGCTCACGGTGATGACGCTCGCTTGGGCTCCACGATGACTCCTTCCGGCCGTTGGGGCTGGTCTTGGTCTTGTTGCACGAAGCGGATGCCTTTGCTTGATGCTCTTGCTGCGCTTGCTCCCTTTGCACCAAAGAGGAAAGGAGGACGCTGCTGGCTGGCGCCCGATCGGGCGCCCTTGGTCGCCATGGCTTATGCCATGGGCACCTCACGAGGTACCCTGCCTTGAACTCTCCGCCTCCTCATGAGCCACCTGACGAGGCCGTTCGAGGAAGCTCCTTGTCGTCCGCCTCATGAGGCTTGCCCCTCGCGAGGGTCTTGAGCTTGTGTTGATGAACATGGGCTGTCCCTGGCCTCCTTTGAGCCACGCCCGCAGCCGAGGCAGAGCAAGTCAGGGACCTCGTTCCTGAAACGCCGACAAGAGCTCCCCAGGCTCACTGGCGCGCCCAAACTTGGCCGCGGAGAGGCGAAGGGTAAGTGCGGCGTCAGGGCCCTAACAGCCACGGACCTTGGGCGCCAAGGTGGCGGTTGATTGGACGCAGGCGCCTCAAGAATCAGCTGGGTTGATAATGAGCGGCATCTTCCTTGCCTCCTTTACTTTTCGCCGATTGCTGCTCAGATCCCTTTCTTGCGCCTCTCCTCTGCCTTAGAGATCTTGAGATCCACTCCGCCCGTGTGCCCTAGCCAGTCATGGCTCCTCGCCAAACCCCGGCCGGAGCCTGGTACTCTCATGCCTTGGACCCGCCAAATGTGTCAGGGGCGAGCCTCGCCCTGATGCGCCGGTTGGCAGAGGCGCAGGGCGTCAATGGAATGGCGATGTTCAAGGCCGGCTCCTCCACACCTGAGGGTCGGGGGAGTACCTTCTACCCGTTCTTCGCGAGCGCCATCATTGCTGGTCTGGTGCCTCCCTTCTCTGAGTTCTTCTTCTCTGTCCTCCGTCACTACAACATCCAAGCTCTGCACCTCCATCCCAACTCCGTCCTTCTTCTGGCAATCTTCGCCTACTATTGTGAGGCCCATGTTGGGGTGAAGCCCTCGGTGGCCTTGCTGCACCTCTACTTCTTCCTCCGAACCTCCGTGGTTACGCCTCCGTGCGCGAAGCTTAAATGACATCTGGCGGAGCCATTGCCATTTTAAACCACAGGGAAGCGGATTGAGGGCTTCAGGAGCAAGTGCGTCTTGGTGGATCTTGGGAGGATCCACCTCGGCTGATCCCGCCCACGGAGCCCGGCCGAGAGTTCCGACGATTGGTCCTGAGCGAAGCTTGGATCCCCTCAAAGCCGTGTGGCCGGAGAAGATGGATGCAGATCTGAAGCCGGCGACGCGGGCGGCGAAGTTCAGCTGCAAGGCTGGCCGCCGAGGGGAGTTCCTGAGCACTAACTGGCTCTGTCATGAAAGTACTCCTTCCGATGTGGAGGCCTCACCTGAGCCTCTGTGTGGCCCTCAAGCTAGCCGCGACGGTCCTCCAGCCCTTGGTTGGGGCGATGTGGCGAGACCGGAGGCGCTCCCGCGCCCTGTTCCTTCGAGGATTGGGAGCAGGTTGGGGGCCCATGCCCGTCTTCAATGGGGACGGGCCCGTGGCCGTGGAGGCTCGGGAGGACTGGTGGACGTGTCCTCTTCCGACTCCAGCCAAGAGGTGGAGGAAAGAGAGCCAGAGAGGGGTTGATCTGGGGCGGAGTCAAGGGCTCCTCCCCTGCTGGCCTTGAGCCCGTGTTCTCCGCCTCCCGAGAGCGACGACGACAGCGAGGATGAGGGGTGAGCGGGAGGCAAAAGCCTGCCCCGATCCCGAAGAAGGACCGGACTGGCTGGTCCTCGCTGGTCCGCCCGGCCCCGGGCGATCCGCAGATGCGCCTCCGCTCTGATCCCCTTGAAGCTGATCCTGCAGCCGGCTCTCGGGCTTCAAGTATGGCGGAGGCTGCTCGAGTCCACCAGCTGACGACCTGTAAGTGCCCGCCTGCCTTGATCAGTGCTCTGTCGACGAGATCTGATGTCCATGTTCTTCGGCCAGGCTGGCGCCCGCGGCGAAGAAGCTGAAGGGGGCTCCCGAGGCCCCATCCGTGGCGGTGCCTCTGCCCGAAAAGGAAGATGATCCCGACGCCCAGGCCTCTCCTGCCTGGACGTCCTCGCGAGGCCTGGCTGAGGCCACTGGGCAAGCTTCGGCCCCTTGACCCGGGCGACTCGAGGTGGCCTTGCTCGGCGCTGCCTCCACCGCTGTCGTGGCACCTTGGGTTCCGCCTCAAAGGCGATGGCTACGCCGCCATCTCCTCCTACTCCGCCAACTGTTGTTTCTCGACTCCTCCCGCTGTCTGGATCGTCTGCCACGGCCGCTGGGTGGCTAGCAGATCTTCTGGGCGCCGACCCTCGCTTGGTGGCCGGGCGCTTGGAGCTGGCCTCTGGCTGGATTCGCGCCGACGCTTCAATTCGGGCGGCGCTGGTCCAGGCCTCGACGGGTTGCGACGAGGAGAAGCAGGCTATTCGTGAGGCGAAGGTAGCCCGCGATGCTGCCCTGGGGGAGGCAGCCAACATCCAAGGTCGCTATGAGACGCTGGAGGGCGAGCTGAAGGGCCTGTAGAACCAGCTCGCCGAGGAGGCCCGCCTCCGCCAGGAGCAGGAGGAAAGCATGAAGGCTTGCGAGGCGGCCGCCAAGGACCGGGAGGCCAAGCTGAAGAAGTGCCGCCACCGGCCGGGCGCTACCGGAGCAGAGCCGGAGGCGCAGGAAGGTCGAGCTGGACGACAAGGCGCGGTTCTTGCAGAAGATCACGTGGCCTTCATGGATATGGAGGTGAAGGCTCGCGCCTGCCGAGGGAGCTTTATGATAGCGGCCTGGAGAGCCCACTGGCCGGCGCAGAGAACGGCCCCGCCAAGCTACTTCCCTTCCTGATCCGTGCTCTTGAAGATGTCTCCCTTGGTCTTGGCCCCACGGCTGAGGCCGAGGCGCGTGTCTTGTCTTCTGCGGCACTGACGTGGATCCTCGCCCACATCTATCTTCGCGATCCCAGCGTCAACATGGACAGCCTGCTGGAGCCAAGCAACGGCAGCGAGCATGTACTGCTGCCACGCCGAGGCTGTGAAGGGTCGCGCGGAGGCTCTGTTAGGGGAAGTTCCGCCTTCAGCACCAAGCCGAAGGCGGTATTTGGCCCTGCTGCTTCACGAGGCGAGCCCACTCCGCGCTGCTCCACCGCCGACAAGTGACTCCGCTGTGGCTCCTGTCTTGCTTTTAATTCCTGCACATGTATCATGCCTCGGGGAGGCGTTTAAACTTGCGTTTGGTATTGCGATAACAGTGTGGACTGTAATATTTGCTTTTGAATTCCTTGAAATTTGTGCTTCCTACTTGCTTATGTTCTACTGTGAGCCGGCCCCAAGATACCTCAGCCAAGTTAGCCCCACCGGAAACCAGGACGGGACCAAGGAGTGAGGGGCTATGTGACAAGTTAGGCTCCTGAGTCGCGATGCTCAGGAGTCCCCCTTGGCGCACGAACAACAAGTAGGGAGGTGAGACGCAGGCGAATCAACCGTTCTACGTCTACAGAGCCCGGCCCCGCGCATACCTCAACCGTCGTTAGCCTTTCGGAACTAAGGGGTGAGGGGCTACGTGACCAGTTAGGCTCCTGAGTCACGATGCTCAGGAGTCCCCCTTGACGCTCAAACGGCATGCATACCTTGGCTCCGCTCGGGGAGTGACGCCCGATGAACCAAGCCCGAGGGGCCTGGCTGGGTGGCGTGCGTCTGGGCGTGACCCAGGCGCAGCCCCCGTGCCCCAGCCTCGCTGGGCGCCTCGAGGGAGGCGTTGCGACGAGGCGGACATCGAGCCTGGGCTCCCTGAGGTTGATGCGACCCGGAGGCCACCCTCAGTTGTTTATCACCAGCGCGGAGCATAGCGCTTTTGCATGCGTACGGGCATAGCCGCTCCTCGGCAGTGTCGTCGGCCAGCGCGGAGCGTGGTGCTTCCATTGGAACGTGGGAGGGGGCTCCCCTCCGGGAGGAGCCCCCAGGGCGTATACAGCCCCACCCTGACGCGTGGCTGGCACGGTAGGGCTGGACGAGGTGTATCTGGGCACCCGTGAGCCAGCACGGAACTCACGAGGCCATACCTCAAGGCGGGTTGCGCCTGGCTCTGGGCCTTATCTTCGAGTGTGTTCCTGCAAATTTGGTCAGATGCCGGTGCTCTACGTCTTCGGGTCCCGGCTCTCGGGCTGGTCTCAGTGATACCGGGCAAGCCAGGTCGCGATGCCATGGACAAGACCAGAGGGTGAGGGCCGGAGAGCCGGTAGGAGCCCTGAGTCGCGATGCTCAGGCACCCCCCCTTTAACGCGCAAGGTGGATTAGATGATGCAACTATACGTCCTCGGGTCCCGGCTCTCGGGCTGGTCTCAACCGTCGCTAGCAAGCCAGGTCGCGATGCCATGGACAAGACCAGAGGGTGAGGGCCGGAGAGCCGGTAGGAGCCCTGAGTCGCGATGCTTTCGTGCACCCCCCTTTAACGCCAAAATTTGGGTCGACGCGCAGCAACTCTCGTCCTCGGCCCCGGCTCTTGGGCTGGTCTCTACCGTCGGCCGGCAAGCCAGGTCACGATGCCATGGACAAGACCAGAGGGTGAGGGCCGGAGAGCCGGTAGGAGCCCCGAGTCGCGATGCTCGTGCACCCCCCTTTAACGCTGCAAGCTGGATTAGATGATGCAACTATCGTCCTCGGGTCCGGCTCGGGCTGGTCTCAACCGTCGCTAGCAAGCCGGTCGCGATGCCATGGACAAGACCAGAGGGTGAGGGCGGAGAGCCGGTAGGAGCCACAGTCGCGATGCTCGTGCACCCCCCTTTAACGCAGCAAGCTGGTCGACGCTTGACAACTCCTACGTCCTCGGGCCCGGCTCTTGGGCTGGTCATCTACCGTCGGCGGCAAGCCAGTGTCGCGATGCCATGGACAAGACCCGGAGGGTGAGGGCCGGAGAGTCGGTAGGTGCCCTGAGTCGCGATGCTCCGGCACCCCCTTTAACGCTAAGCCGGGTTAGATGGCGAAACTTACGTCCACGGGTCCCGGCTCTCGGCTGGTCTCGGCCGTCGGCAGCAAGCCGTGTCGCGATGCCATGGACAAGACCAGAGGGTGAGGGCGGAGAGCGGTAGGAGCCCTGAGTCGCAATGCTCGTGCACCCCCTTTAACGCGCAAGATTACGCCACCTGTGAAAAGGCACCAAATAACAAGCATGGTGGAGCGAGAGCATAATCCTAAGGAAGAAGCAGAAGGATACACGCCACTGGATCGCCCGAGCGGCTTGGGGATGATGCAGCCAGGGGCGCCCCAGCAGAGATAAGCTAATGACATGAAGTAAAAGGGATACATGCCGCAGGACGGACCCACGCGGCCTGGGAATAATGCAGCCACAAGGCGCTCCCAGCCAAAAATAAAACTTAAAGATGTCACCTGGTGATGTTGGGGATGAAGGGGTGTTGGTGTAGCAGACTCGGTGGGCTGCGGGAGCCGATCCTCACAAGCCCCTAGGCCCAGGGGCCTCGGGAGGCTCCGGAGGCGTTGGCGGCTCCTCAGGGGCCATCTCCATCTCCGCCAGGGCTGCGGCGTGCGTGACCTCTTGAGCCTCCAGGATGGTCCTCGTGAGACGCCATTTGGTGCCTGGCAGCCCGCGTTTGGCAGGCCGTAAGGCATGCTGCGACGTAGTCAGTGGGGCGGACCCTCATAGCGTCCCACTCGCGAGGGCCAGAGGCGCTCTTGAGATGCGGCTCGGTTGAGCCCTGGTATGTCAATGCAGACGCGCAGCCCACCATCCTCGCCTGGATGGGGGGCCACAGCGGGTAGGCGGCGGCTGCCCCTCACGACCCTTGACTCCTGTAGCTCTTGAATGGCCTTGATGACGAACTCTTGAGGGTTCTGCCCTTCTGGTTTTGCTCCTGCTCGCGGGAAACGTGCCTCGAAACACGCCTCCACGTGGTGCCCAAGCGCCTCCCTCGAGACCTTGGCGAGGTCGGCCCTCTCTGTGGGAGAGCCCCCAGCCCTACTCGAGGAGGGCGCCGAGCGCCGCTTCCTATGCGATGGAAGGAGGCTCCCCTGGCCCGGCTGCGAGCCACGAGGGGCCTGTCTCTTGAGGAGCCGGGCCGGTCGATGTCTTCTTCTTCTTGGGTGCGGCTTCGGGAGGCCTCCTGCCGTGGTGCTGGTCTTCAAGCAATGCGGCTGAAAGGCTCGCCCAGGAGCACACTGCGTCTCTTTCTTCACAGGGCACCGTGATGACCCCGCCGCTTCCTGGCATCTTGAGGACGTTGTAGCCATGGTGGGTTACGGCCATGAATTTGGCCAACGCCGGGTACCCGAGGATGGTGTTGTACGGCAGGTGAATGTGGGCGACGTCGAAGTCGATGAGCTCGGTGTGGTAGTTGTCGCGGGCCCCGAAGGTGACAGGAAGGCGGACTTCCCCGATCGGGACCGTGGAGCCGTCGGTGACTCCGGAGAAAGGCTTGGTTGGCTGAAGCTGACTGTAAGGCACTTGAAGATTCTTGAATGTCTCCACGGACAAGACGTTGAGCCCCGCTCCGCCATCGATGAGGGTCTTGGTGACTAGCACGTTGCTGATGATTGGGGAGAAAAGCATCGGGAGAACTCCGGCTGTGGCTGCGCACTTGAGCTGATCCGCTGAGCTGAATGTGATGGCGCACGCCGACCACCTGACAGGGCGTGTGGCCTCGAGCTTGGGGAGGACTGCATTCACCTCACGGGCGAACTGCTTGAAGATGCGCTGAGAGGCTGGGGCTTGAGCTCCACCCAGGATGCAGGCGATCGCACGCGCTTCCTGGAAGCCCCCAGCCCTCGTGCCCCGATGACGGTCTTGATTCTCCTTGGTGGCGGCGGCAGCGGAGGGAGGCCTGCGTTCCCTGCAGGCGATCCTCACGAGGCTGATCCCTCCAGCCCCCTCGCGAGGTGGGTCTTGCCCGTGTCCTCGCGAGGTTGGTCGCGCCACCCTTGGCGCTGGCCGCGGTCTTCCCAAATGGCCCTGCATTCCTTCCTCCTCCTCGGCCGTAGGCCCCGGTCGCTGCGCTTGGCGTCTGCTGACCCTTCCTTCAAGCACGCCCGGAGCTCTTGACATTCATTGGTGTTGTGGGTGTGGAGGTCGTGGTACACGCAGCATCGGGCTGCCCTTGGAGGACTTCGGGCTGATCTCGCCTCGCTTGGTGTCTGGTTCGCCGCGAGCACGGCAGCCCCTTGCGCTTCACATCCTTGGCCTTGGACTTCTTCTCTTCGGGATCCGCGGCAGGAAGCTCGAGGAAGGAGAGGCGCCCCTCCTCAGCCCTGGCGCACTTGGTCGCCAAGTTGAACAGCTCCAGGGAGGTGCACAGATCTTCATGCATCGCCAGCTCCTCCTTCATCTTGACGTCGCGCCGACGCCCGTCGGAGAAGGCAGGAGATGATGGCCTCCTCCGTTACCACAGGGATCTTGAGGCGCGTGTTGTTGAAGCGTTGGATGTACTTTTTGCAGGGTTTCCGGCTGTTGCTTGATTCGACGATGTCGCCTCACGGCGGGTGGCCGGTCGCGAAGTACTCGGAAGTTGGCGATGAAGCGGCACGCATCTCGCCCAGAAGAGATCGTGCACAGGGCCAATGCGGGCCCCGGCCCTGAGCGCCATGGGAAACCAGTTCGCCATGACCTTTTCATCCCCGTTGGCAGCCTCGATGCCCAGCTCATAGAGCTGGAGGAACTCCGTAGGGTCAGCCGTGTTGTCGTAGCGTGGAGGCAGGTCTGGCTTGAACTTGGCGGGCCATGCGACGCTGCGCAGCTCGGAGGTGAAGGCGCGGCAGCCCGCCGTGGCCGCGGGGGGCCTCGGACGACAGAGGGCTTGGTCTTGTGGGCCTCCTGCGCTGGCTAGGGGCAGACAGTCTGGTCTTGACGTGCTGGAGCAGGGAGCGCTCGGGCAGCTTCTTGCGGGCGAGGAACTTCTTGGCAGCTCTGCTCTTGCCGCGCTGGCGCCTGGCGGAACGGGTTCCGCCCAGGGGCCGCGTGCCTTGGGGCCAGGGCGCCGTCTTGAGGAGGAGGTGGCTGAGGCGCCCCGGGAGCTTCACCGCCCATGCGGGGCAGGGTGCGGTGCAGCAAACGGACGGCGCGGGGTCGCCTCCTGCAGCGCGGACGAGCTCGGCGACTCGGTTGAGCCATTCTTCGTAGATCTCGTCGACGGGGCGGTAGCGCAGGAGCTCGTTGTCCATGATGAGTGCAGCTCGCGCCTCCATGGCAGCCGCGCAAGCGCGTGACGGCGAAACCGCGGGGTGAGCGTGGCGGTGCGGCCGTCCCGCCTCATGGACGGGTGCTGGGACGACGCTTGCTGCTCGTTCCCCGCCGGGCCGGTGGCGGCGTTGACGGCAGGTGACGGGGAACGACGAGGACGCCCGCCGACGGGAGCCGTCTGGGCGACATGGGAGGCGAGGGCGGCTCGGCGCTCGGCGCGGGCCCGACGAGCGTCAGACATGGTTGCGGTGGTCGGGGAAGAACGAGGCGACGAAAGGCAGATTCCAGCGCACCTACCGGGCGCGCCAAATGTCGGATTTCGGGTTCCGCAGACCCTTAAGGTTCGAACTCTGGGAAGTGCGGCGTGGAGATCCAACCTCCACCGCCTCGTACCTCGCCGAATCGCAGGGACCTAAACTACTCGAAAGAACGGCACAAGAGACACGAGATTTATACTAGTTCGGGCCACCGTTGTGGTGTAATACCCTACTCTAGTTTGTGGTGTGGTGGATTGCCTCTTGGGTTCATGAAGAACAGTACAGGGAAGAACAGCCTCGCGAGGGTCTGTTCTTGGTGGGTGTGATGAACTGCTAGGTGGTGTTCCGTCGCTCTAGCTTGAGGATCGGGTCTCTATCTCTCTCTCTGGATTCCAAATGCCCACGCCCTACTATGGTGGCTATCTCTACTTATATAGACGAAGGCCCTGGGCCTCTTCCCAAATATTGAGCGGGAAGGGCGCAAACAATTGGCCATTTTGAAGGGGAACAGCGGGTACACTTATCCTGACTAAAGTTGGTCCTCGCCTGCCAAAGGCTCGTGATGATGCCTGCTTGGGCTCCACGATGACTCCCTTCCGGCCGTTGGGGCTGGTCTTGGTCTGTTGCAATCAAAGCGGATGCCTTTGCTTGATGCTCTTGCCTGCGCTTGCTCCTTTGCACCAAAGAGGAAAGGAGGACGCCATGCTGGCCGGGCGCCTCGATCGGGCGCCTCTTGGTCATCATGGCTTGCGTCATGGGCACCTCGCGAGGTACCCTGCCTTGAACTCTCCGCCTCCTCATGAGCCAGCTTGACGAGGCCGTGCCTGAGGAAGCTCCTTGTCGTCCGCCCCGCGAGGCTTGGCCCCTCGCGAGGGTATTGAGCTTGTGTTGATGAAGATGGGCTGTCCTGGGCCTCCTTTGAGCCACGCCGCAGGCAGCAGGCAGGCAAGTCTAGGGACCCCCGTTCCCAGAATGCCGACAAAGAGCCCTGGTAATTCGGATACCAAGGACAACAATGGTAGGTCGCGTTGCAACAAGCACAAGCGCCGCATTAACGGCGATAATGCTGAGGATAAGGCAGTCAATGCCGGGTTCAGAGGTTCTAAACCCGGTTAGTGGAAAAAGCCATTTAAAAGAAATACTCCGGGCCCGTCCAATTTGGACCGAATACTCGATCGCTCGTTCTAGATACACGACACCCCCGAAAAACCAGCCAACCACACCAACGGGGATTGTTGGGTGTTCAAGCAGGCAGGCAAGTTAAATGCCGAAAACAATGAAAAGGGGCTGCATAGCGATGACGAGGAGGAGCCCCGGCCGCCGAACAACAGAGGACAGAAGGGCTTCCCCCACAAGTGCGGACGGTGAACATGATATACGCAACCCACATACCCAAAAGGGAGCGGAAGCGTGCACTAAGGGACGTATATGCGATGGAGCCAGTCGCCCCAAAGTTCAACCCGTGGTCTTCCTGCCCGATCACTTTTGATCGAAGAGACCACCCCACCAGCATCAACCATGGCGGATTCGCCGCATTCGTTTTAGACCCAATCATTGACAGATTTCACCTCACTAGAGTCCTAATGAACGGCGGCAGCAGCCTGAACCTGCTTTATCAGGATACAGTGTGCAAAATGGGCATAGACCCATCAAGGATTAAACCTACGAAGACGACCTTTAAAGGCGTCATACCAGGTGTAGAGGCCAACCAGACAGGCTCACCACACTTGAAGTGGTCTTCGGATCCCGGATAACTTCAAGCGAGGAGTTAATCTTCGACATAGTCCCGTTCCGCAGCGGCTATCACGCCTTTGCCGGATGAACCGTGACGGTAAAGTTCAATGCGGTGCCGACTACGCATATCTCAAGCTCAAGATGCCAGGTCCTCGAGGAGTCATTACGGTCAATGGAACACCGAACGCCTTCTCCGGATGGAGGAGCATATGAAACCCTCGCGGCGGAAGTACAAAGCAGCCTCTTAAGGCAATTCTTGAGTACGGCTATTAAACGCCCGGACACCGTCAAGCGCGCCCGGAGTAACCTACAACAAGACCGCCTGGCACATTCCGAGCACGCATAGCAATGCAGACCAAACCCCAGCCCTCGCGAAATTGCGAAACCAGTACTATGCGTACATAACTATGATCTAGAAATACCATGGGCATAGGGGGAGGGGCACGACCACGGCACGCCCAGAATGCGGCTTAACCGCACCAGGGGCTCCTGATTGTGTCATTCCTTTCTTTTTTTCTTTTTTTTTCAGGACTCCGTTCTTACGAAGCCCTGTCCGGCAATAGAATCGCTGAACACACGATGCAACAGCCAGTGAAGCAGAAAGCTACGTCGAATGTCCAGGTGGTCTCTATTACGAGCAGCATACCTGTTTTACACACCATCCTCAGCTTACTCCTGGAGGGGACATGTTAAAAGTCCGTCCCTCGCTTATCGCACTATTTGTATCGTTCTACTCTTCGCAGCCCTTTTGAATAAACAATACATAGCTTCGCTTATTATTGAATTCCTTTTTCTATATATATATATATATATATATATATATATATATATATATATATATATATATATATATGTTCGATTATGACATTGTGCAACCGTACACTTTAGTACGGGTAATACACTGTGGGGCTTAAGTACCCCACAATATGGTGTGATAAGTCCGAACACTTTCACAAGTGCGGCACCCGAACTTATAGCATTATATGCATCGACTCGAATCATGTCTTGGGTCAATAGTTGGGTTTGCGGCTCCCATGTTTTGGTACCTTATGTTCCGTTATATCGGCTAAGGTAGCGCTAGGAGAACCACTGCGATTGTGCCCCGGTTGAGCTGGGTTAAGCACCTCAGTGGAGAAAGCTAAAACTGATCGTCATGATAGGGCGAGAGCCGGTCGCTGTTCGAGAGGTTTTCGAGTCCCTAAAGACTTATGCCGCTTAGAGCGAGGAGTCGGCATTGTCCGGCCTAAGGCGTGGATAGCGCTCAAATCGGTCTTCGAATACCAGGGGCTTCGCGAAATTTAAAATTATAGAATTCTATGGCTAAGTGAGAGTGTTCAAGCATTATAGTCTGGTTGCCTTGTTCGCTATGCTGAGCGCCTCCTCGAAGGACCCAAGAATGGGAACAAGTGCGCTCAAATTTATCCCGAACACCCCAGCACTCGTGGCATGGGGGCTGAAGCCGACGACTTGCCATCTCTCAAATCTAATAAACGGCCGCACAGAAGGTAATATTTTAAATTCAAAAATGTTGCTTAGCGGATATGAACAAGTTTTCAGCGTACAGGATAACAAATGCGAGTCTACTCAAAAATTACATCTTTGGAGCATTCACCCGCTATAAGGCGGGCACCCTTCAGGACGCCCTCATAATACTTCTCAGGCTTGCGATGCTCCTTGCCGTGTGGTGGTCCGTTCGTCACAAGCTTCTCAGCGTCCATATTACCCCAGTGCACCTTAGCACGGGCAAGGGCCCTACGGGCACCTTCGATGCAAACGGAGCGCTTGATGACTTCAACCCATGGACAGGCGTCCACAAGCCACCTCACGAGCCCGAAGTAGCTCCCAGGCATGGCTTCCTTGGGCCACAGCCGAACTATGAGGCCCTTCATGGCCTGTTCGGCCACCTTATGGAGCTCGACCAGCTGCTTCAGCTGGTCGCTCAAAAACTGGGTGTCCGGCCTCAAAGATATCTTGAGACCAGAACACCTTCTCCGTCGAACTCCCCTCCTCGGCTCGATAGAATGCGGCAGCATCAGACACACTGCGGGGCAGATCTGCGAATGCTCCTGGAGAGCTCTGGATTCGGTTAAGTAATAGATAATTCACTTTCACATGCTTGCTTTGCATATAGAATGCCTTACCCGCCGCTATTTTCTTCATCGCCTCAATTTCCTGGAGGGCTTTGTGGGCTTCGGCCTTAGCAGCTTTGGCGCTCTCAAGGGCATGGCCAGCTCGGACTCTCGAGTCTTTGAGTCGCGCTCAAACTCTCGTGTTTTTCCACGAGAGCACAGGAGCTCTTGCCGCACCTCCGCCACCCGCGCCTCCTGCTTCTCTCTCGCCCGGTGCGCTCATTGATCGTCGCATTGCTGTCGGCGTTGGACACCACTTGCTTCAGGGTCGCCACCTCGTTCGTGGCCCCTGCAATATTCACGTTATTCCTGTCATTTTTTGCAACCACATCTTTTAAATACTCCCATAAGGTATTACTTACCTTCCCTGTCCTCGAGCTGCTTTTTGGCAAGTCCAAGCTCGTTCTCGGACCGCTCGAGGCTCTGCTTCAATGCATCAACCTCCGCAGTCAGTGCGGCAGAGGTCAGCAGCGTAGCCTGCATTCCCATATTGACATACTTATGTTAGTCTCCTACGTACATCTTTTGGATCCTCAGTTCGGCTTTTCTTTCCGAACACCCAACTGAGCATTAGGGGCTATTGTCTATGCGGTAATATTTTTACATATCTTAAATACATACCTCAAAGCCTGTTAGAAGGCTGGCACAGGCTTCAGTCAGCCCGCTCTTGAACAGTGTGGTGCTCCTCGGCGATGGAAGCGCCACTGAGCGCCTCCATCAAATTATCAGGTGCCTCCGGTTGGGCGGAGGTCACCGGTGTCGCAGTCTTGCCCTTCTTACGAAGGGGTCGCCTGCCGGACTCCGGAACCACTGAAGGTTCGACGGAGTCCCACGAGGTCGGACTTAAAGCCCTTCGGGGTTTTATCCCCTTTGCACCCGGAGTCCGGGAGGTCACCTCGCGGCGGCTCCAGCGCCACCTCCTCCTGGCTGGGCCCCTTTTGGGACTCCACCTGAGCGTCATCCGCGGCGGGAGGAGATGAGGCGGTCGGAAGTGAGGCGCGATTCACATCCGACGAATCCAGGGAGCCGCTCGACGAATCGTCAAGCCTGTCCTTGGGCGGGCTGCATGGTTATATTCGGCGTTAGAAGATGCTGAGCGACAAATGGAAGGCCATGAGTTATTCTGGTGTCCGGACACTTGCGATTTCGCCAGGGGCTTGGCCCGCAGTAGCCACCCCTCTCCGCCGTCGTCGGCATTGGCGGCGTAGTCCGGAGGAAGGGTCCTTCCCTTCTTGGACCCTTCGGCCTCGCCAGTTGGGGCCGCCTTCCTTTTCTTCTCTCCCCCCACTGGGGGAGGGGCCTCTTTTTCCTCCTCCTCGTCTTCGCGGGAGGAGTCCGCCTCGGAGTCATCGGACAATGAGTCTGACAACACCTGGCGCCAAGAACTCCTTCGAGTTCCCGTGGCCTTCTTCTTGGCCTTCTTCTCCGGCACCACGTGAGGTGCCGGAGCCAGCAAATCAATCGTAAGGCCCGCTGGGTCTTACGGTAAGGGAGCCAGACATGATCCGTCTGGACGTCTTCTGCCGATCCTGTCAAAGGTGAGGGAGTTTTAGATCCCGCATAGAGTCAAACTATGAAAAACAAGAGTCCCGTAAAGGGCAAAATAGCTTACCTCGCCGGCTTGATGCTGCGAGTTGAATCCGCGATCTTCGGTAGCGGAAGCGGGAGCCTCGGCCCCCTTGAACAACACCTTCCAAGCATCTTCGTACGTAGTGTCGAACAGCCTGCTCAAGGTTCGGTGCTGTGCCGGATCAAACTCCCACAAGTTGAAGGCCAGTTGTTGGCATGGGAGGATCCGGCGGATAAGCATAACCTGGACTACGTTGACAAGCTTGAGCTTCTTGTCCACCAGGTTTCGGACACAGGTTTGGAGTCCGGTCAGCTCTTCCAAATTACCCCACGTCACGCCCTTCTCTTTCCATGAGGTGAGCGGTGTAGGGATGCCAGATCGGAATTTGGGGGCCGCTGCCCAGTTAGGGTCGCGCGGCTCGGTGATGTAGAACCACCCTGATTGCCACCCCTTTATGGTCTCGACGAAGGAGCCCTCGAGCCATAGGACATTGGCCATCTTGCCCACCATGGCGCCTCCGCACTCCGCTTGGCGGCCGCCCACTACCTTCGGCTTGACATTGAAGGTCTTCAGCCATAAGTCGAAGTGGGGTTGGATGCAGAGAGGAAGGCCTCGCATTACGACGATGAACGCCGAGATGTTGAGGATGAAATTGGGGCCAGATCGTGGAAATCTAGGGCCGTAGTAGAACATGTGCCCCCGGACAATTGGGTGAAGTGGAAAACCTAGTCCGCGGAGGAAGTGGGGGAGGAACACCACCCTCTCATGGGGCCTGGGGGTGGGGATGAGCTGCCCCTTGTTGGGGAGCCTATGCGCGATGTCGTCGGGCTTTTTGATGTGCCTCTCCGTGACGGAGGAGGCCATCCACTTGCCTCTCGCTCCGGACATAGTTGGAGAAGGTTGAGGTGGGATGTGCGGACTTGGGCGCTAGATCTCAAGTGCGCAGAAATGGATGAGCAAAAGAGGAAGAAGGCGTGTGTGAAAAAGTGGATCCTTATCCCCTTATATGGACGGACAAAGCTATGCGTCCCCACCGGCTTGATAAAACTCGCATATCTACGGCTCCGTAATCAATGGCGCGGTTGGGTTACCCACGCCCGTATTGATGAGAATCCTGGAATAAGGGGACACGATCTCTGCTTTGACAAGACGTGCCAAGGAAACCGCCTCGCTAAACGCGCTGAGGTAGGACAGTGAAAACGATTCGAATAAAGGCTTGGCCGTGGTGTGATGTCACTCTACGGAATACGTCAGCAGATTGAGTTTGTGTAAATAGTATTCTCTCTACGGTGGTATGTGGAACTTATTTTGCAGAGCGGGACACTATCCTTGTGTTCAAAATATTCTATGAAGTATTCGGAGGAGGAACCCGCCTTGCAATGCCGAAGACAATATGCGCCGGACTGGCCGTCATTGAAGCCTGGTTCAGGGGCTACTTGAGGAGTCCTAGATTAGGGGTGTCCGGATGGCGGACTATAACCTTTGGCGGACTCCCGGACTATGAAGATACAAGATTGAAGACTTCGTCCGTGTCCGGATGGGACTTTCCTTGGCGTGGAAGGCAAGCTTGGCGTCTGGATATGTAGATCTCCTACCATTGTAACCGACTCTGTGTAACCCTAACCCTCTTGGTGCCTATATAAACCGGAGGGTTTTAGTCTCAGAGGATCTAACAAACATCATACCATAGGCTAGCTTCTAGGGTTTAGCCTCTCTGATTCTCATGGTAGATCTACTCTTGTACTACCCATATCATCAATATTAATCAAGCAGGAGTGGGGTTTTACCTCCATCGAGAGGGCCCGAACCTGGGTAAAAACATCGTGTCCCTTGTCTCCTGTTACCATCCGCCTAGACACACAGTTCGGGACCCCCTACCCGAGATCCGTCGGTTTTGACACCGACACTAGGCGTCTTGGAGCGATGGTAACATGGACACGGGGTTTTTACCCAGCTTCGGGCTCTCTTGATGAGATAATACCCTACATGCTGCTTTTGATTGTTTTCATATGGGTGTAGTACAGAGTATATGTATCTAACACGAGATTGTAGTAATGAATATTATGTATCTATTGACTAGCCTGGCCTCGGTTTATATAAGACACCGGAGGCCTAGGGTTTAGGAGAGTCCTTGTCTTGGGCGCCAAGTCATGTGGAGTCTTCCTTGTATGCGGCAGGGGTTGTCCGAACTGGCCCATGAGTATGCGACCATGGTGTCCTCGGCCCAATCTAACTGATCGGGAGACGACATGGTGAGTACCCCCTAGTCCAGGACACCGTCATCGGCGGCCGACTCGTAGGACAAGCCGATAGGCTGAAGAAGAAAAAGAGCAACTTACCATCGAGCATGTCCTCGATCTTGCCGTAGCCGGCCGACAGGGCCTTCTCCTTCTCAACCCAGTTAGAGCGATGAGTCTCGAACTCGGCCTGGAGAGCCTCCTCCGCCTCCTTGAGTTTTTGCAACTACGCCTGGTGCTCGACCACCTGGTCAGCCAGCTGCTTGGCCAGTCGGTCACGCTCCTATTCCACCCTGCTGCCCTCCTCCTCCTTGGTGTGCAGCGCGGTCTGAGCTTCACCCAGTTGCTGCCGTAAGGTGGTGTTGCTCCTGTAGAAGACAAGAAGAAGCAGGAAATCAGCAAATCAACAAGGAAAGAAGTGGTTGTTGGAAGATCCGACCCGACTGATCAAGAATGTCCCGAATCTCGAGGCTACACCCGTGCAGTGCCTTTGGGCGCCTCATGAGACTAAGGATTGAGCGATTCAATGGAAGAAAAAAAGAAAAGGTAGTTGTCGGAAGATCCGATCCGACTGCTTTCGTGATCGGCCGAATCTCGAGGGCTACACCCCTGGTGAGGTCTTGTTGGCGCGCCCAGCGAGAATAAAGAATGGACTGCTTACTCCGGCTGTCAGTCAGTTTGGCAGTCCGCTTGGCCAGCTCCTGGACTTGGAAGTTGTAGGCAGCCGCACGAATCAACAGAAGAAAAGAAAGGGTCAACACTTGGAACCTACATTTAAGTTCCAAGCCGCCTGCTGAGCGGCCGGCCCGGAACTCGTTGGCTACACCTAGTGGGTGCACTGGCGCGCCCCCACGGAAGATTGCAAAGATTGAAAGCAAAGCACAAGGAGCATACCCCGACGGCGGCTCGCGACACCAAGAATGTCTTCGTGTAGTTCTGGAGGGCGTCGCCTTGGGCCTGAAGTAGGGAGTGGACTTCCTGTGCAGCCTTGTTCAGGACGCCCGCTCCCACGGGACGACACTAGTGGGCTCCGCCTTCGGGGCCGACGAGCTCGAGGCCCCGATCTCCTGAGGTCGCGGCGCCGAAGTCGCCTTCGCCATGCGCTGATGCACCAGAGTGTGGGCCACGGGGGTCGCCCCCACCACCAGCTCACCAATGACTTGAGGCGCCGGCGGCGCGTTAGGCCGACTGCCCTGGGTCTCGGCAGTCGGCGTCTGCTCGGGCACCTCTGTCCTTGGGATGACGGCGTCGGCCCCCTCCCTCTCCATGGCCGGCTGGTCATTGCCGGCTGCTCTAGACGGTGCCAGGATCTCTGTGGATCCTGGCCGCTTGCGGCTGCCCCTGCTTGTGCCTTGGCGGTCGCATCCGCCTGGGCCTTGATCGCCTCCTCCTCCCGGGCCTTGGCCGTGCCATCGGCCTGGGCCTTGGTTGCCGCGTCTGCCTCCTCCTGCGTCGCCTTGGCCGCGTCCGCCTTCGCCTGCTCTGCCCTCTCCTTCCCCTCGCGAGCCTCCCGCGCGTTCTTCTCCGTCGCCTCCCGGAGGTCGGTGAGCGGGTCTATACGGCGGGTGTTGGCGGAGCCCTCCATCCCCCCGATGATGGAGGCAGAGGCCGACCGCTCAAGGGAAAGCGGGGCCTGCTCTTACAAGACAAGAAGAATTCAGAAAGGGTTTGCGAAAAAGGCATAGAAAGGACAAAGAAAGACACGCTCTTATGCGGACACCGTCGGTGGTTGTTTCGGGGCCCTCTGGAACCGGGCTCCCTTCGCGGCAGCCTCCTCTCCTGCCTGGTCGCTCGGCCGAGCCC
The DNA here is from genome assembly GCA_021605145.1 of Aegilops bicornis. NCBI lineage: Eukaryota > Viridiplantae > Streptophyta > Magnoliopsida > Poales > Poaceae > Aegilops > Aegilops bicornis. The sequence continues at coordinate 129,137,851 of CM038675.1, read as the reverse complement.
TTGGGCTTTTTCGGCCAGCCGCCTTGCAGCTGCGTGCCGGCTCGACGCTTTGGTGCGCCGCCTGGTGCGGGTGGCGCCGCTGAGGAGCTCACCCCGTCTTGTTACCAACCGGAAGGCGGCACGGCTCGGCCTCCTCCTCGTCGTCATCCGGCCACGTCTCGAGGTCGCCTCCTCCTCCGGAGCCGCCTGCCCCATCGCCATCTCCTGTGGCGTCGTCTTCCTCAAAGCGGCCGCCCCCAAGTCGGGGTCGTCCCCGTCACTCACCGCTCGGTCTGGCAAGTACTCCTGGCCTTGTGCCAGGGCATCGGCTACCGATTGGGTCGTGAGGAGCTGCAACACGTTCAGCTGATCAGTCGGCAAGGTAGACCTCGACATAAAAAGAAAAACCAAGAGTTAAGAAGCTTACCGCAGGCGGCGGGAGTGCGCGTGAATATGACCGCTAGACAAACTACCACTCTGACTCCGAGAGTTTGCAGTTCGAGATCTCGTTCACCAGGCGGGCCACCTCCGTGGCCAGCATCTCCCGGGTGGACAGCCGTCATGGGTCTCGGTGCCCACTCATCTGACTGATCAGATGAGGCCGACCCTGGAGGTTTGAACACTGGGTTGCGCGAGGAGATCTTTCCCCTACCAGCTCATGCGTGAATGGATTGCAAGAGATCTAAACTACGAAAGATGAACAACACAGACACGAGGTTTATACTAGTTCGGGCCACCATTGTGGTGTAATACCCTACTCTAGTTTGTGGTGTGGTGAATTGCCTCAGGGGGCTGATGATGAACAATACAAAGGGAGAACAGCCTCGCGAGGGGTTTTCTTGAGCTGGTGCGATGAACTGCTTGGGGGAGTTCAGTCACCTCTCTCTCTCTCTGGGGGGTTCGACTTGTCTCCAGTCCGTCCCCTCTCTTTGTGGTGGCTAGCCCTATTTATAGAGGGAGGCCCTGGGCCTCTTCCCAAATAATGAGCGGGAAGGGCACCAACAATTGGCCATTTTGAAGGGGAACATCTAGTACACTTATCCTGACTAAAGTTGGTCTTGGTGCCAAAGGCTCGACGGGACGCCGATCACAGGCTCCACGATGACCTCCATCCTGCCATTCTGCTGGTCTTCGTCTTGTCGCACCCAAGCGGTAACCCTTGCCTGATGCCTTGGCCTGTGCTTGCCTCCTTTGCACCAAAGGGGAAATGAGGACAACTCAAGGTGGCGCCCGCACTGGCTTCGATCGTCATGGCTTGCGCCACAGGCACCCTCGCGAGGTACCCTGCCTTGATCTCTCGCCTCCTCACGAGCCTGCTCGGCGAGGCTCGCCTCAGGAAGGTACCGACGGTGTCTGGACTAGGGGTACTCACCACGTCATCTCCCGATCAGTTGGATTGGGCCGAGGATCCCCATGGTCAGATACTCATGGGCCAAGAAGGAAAGTTGCCGCATACAAGGAAGATTCCACAAGACTTGGCGATCAAGACAAGGACTCCTCCCCACCGGGCGATTCGGTTAGGGACTCTTGTTATCCTAGGCCTCTGGTGCATTATATAAACCGAGGCCAGGCTAGTCGATAGATATACATACAACAATCATACCATAGGCTAGCTTCTAGGGTTTAGCCTCTACGATCTCGTGGTAGATCAACTCTTGTACTACCCATATCATCAATATTAATCAAGTAGGAGTAGGGTATTACCTCCATCGAGAGGGCCCGAACCTGGGTAAAAACATTGTGTCCCTTGTCTCCTGTTACCATCCGCCTAGACGCACAGTTCGGGACACCCTACCCGAGATCCGCCGGTTTTGACACCGACATTGGTGCTTTCATTGAGAGTTCCGTTGTGTGTTCGGCAAAAGGTCGATGGCTCGCCTGTAGATCAACTGCGACTTCGGCATCTTCGTCGCCAGCTTGACTGGTCACCTTGGTTCGACCAAGGACTGCGCCCTATCTCCGATCGTCATGTTCGGATGAGGGCCTTCATCAACATTAACTCCGATCTCTATCAAGATCATGGAGGAATCATCCAGGGAGCCCGAAGGCTCAACGTCAACATTGCCCTCGGCAGCGGCCGTCTTTTTTTTTACGGACAGCGGACTTGTGTCCGCCGCCACCGCCTCCTCAAGCGTCGTTTTAACGATTGCCTCGGTGGAATTGTGCGGAATCGAGTCTATAACAACCCTGGAAAATTTCTCGAGTTCCGATGGAGGAATCTCTGCCAATCTCCGATATACCGGAGCCGCATTGAATCTGGCCGAGAATCCGGACGAGTTTAGGGCGTGGTGTCCAGATTCTAGCTCGGACTTCCTTTGGAAGATCCAACCGTTGATCGGCTGCGGAATTCCTATATCTACCACCCCTCAAAATTTCAGCTCGATCCGACCGTCCAAACTCCGGAAACCTTCCGATTAGTGCATCACTTTTCGGATATGTTTTCTGCACGAAAACGAATCCGACCCGAGTTCGTCTTTTTTATGAACGGGATTTCGGACATCCTTTTTGAAGGAAGTTTTGTATGGGGTGTTGTGTTTTGTTCCCGAACACATCTCACTAACTTTAAAATCTTTTGAACATGATCTTCAACAACATGCTGGTGTCAAACCAGTCCAGCAATATTGCTCCACGGCTGCCGACCTGCGCTAGACACGTCGTCACTTTGTTGAGCCGAGCCCAACTTCTTCGGATCATCATCTCGGCAAGCCGAACAAGAGTCCGGCATCGCGAAGGATAAATCATCACCAACATCGCTGCCCCACGGATTACACGGAGCGGGCATACCGGCGTCACCGCACGGTCGCCTCATCAAGCCGGCATCGACCACGCCACAACCTGCATCGGCAGGGCCGCACTATTGCTTCTTCAAGCTGGTGTCCATCATGCCGACCTACTTCGACTCATCGGCTGACACCGAGGCTTCATCACGTTAGCTGGACCGGGAGCTTCATCATCTCTTCATCAACCTACTCCGGAGGCTTCGGCGTCACTAGCCGACCAGCTTCATCATGTTAGCTGGACCGAGGGCTTTGCCTCGGCGAGCCAACCCTTGTCAGCATCGTCATGCCATCACTTTATCACCCGTCAGGCAATGGGTGCGCGGATCGAGTCCCAATTTTGGGAATCACCTTTCTTCAGATTGTTACAACAAATAAACTAGGTGCTATTGATCCTAGTATTTTTTGCTTGTTTGGGTTAATTTTTCCCAACAAATTATTACTCTGGTTTGTCCATCATATGTACCCAGGTCTATCAAATGGTGGCCGCATTAACGACGGTCACATGGTGGTTCGGTCATTTTCCGTACATAGTCCGACGAACGCCGCATCCGGAACTCGAACCGACCTGTGAATTCAGGCCTTGCCATGCCTTTCCCGCATCACGCCGCCGCCCTGCATCGACATTGACTTTGGCGCCAGGCCATATTTATTTTATTACTCACTTTTCATAAATTATTTGTTATGCAACAAATTTTTTTAATTCTTATTATTACTATTATCCCCGGTCTGCACTATTTTTGTGCACGGAAAATGATCCAGCCGGACTATATCCTTTCAAGGCCACCTCGGCTGACGGGGGCTTTGTCAACACTTCATTACCCCATGCAGGGGACTTCGGCATCACTCTGCCGTCCTGCATTGACCGTGCTATGTCGCCACTTCGGAGTACCGAGCTCATTGCTCCGCCACTTCGGGATCGGCTTGGGGGATGGAACCTTGTCCCGCATCAAGCTCGGACCGCGTCATCAATACCTAACACATTAACCAGCTAAGTTGCCTTCATGCTCAAAGTTTTAAATTTTTAACTTGTGTTCGGCTCGATCAAGCATTATACTTTTTTGGAAAAAAGTTGCTTGTAAAAATTTCCGTGTCCAAACTCTGTTTGTGACGCGCAAATTCAAATACCCCGTTTACTTGGGGGCTTCCTTCATGAAGCTTTTCCCTCTTGCATATGATTATACTTGTACGGCTTCGTTCCTTGTTCGTGTATTACGCCACAATATGCACCATATTGACTTAAGCGATTTGCAAGCTGGGTTGCCTCGCTCCTGTGTTTACCCCTACGTTCCCGATTGTTATTTGGGGAGTAAAGGAGCACCTCTGTGGATTGTCACGATCGGGTCACCCGAGCCGGACCTCGACTGGTGGTAGCCGAAAGCTAAGCGCTCTTATTGTTTTCAATGATGGTCGGCACAACGGAACTCATGAGTACAAAAATCTATTGCACAAGTCTCATATTAACAATGAGCACCGAAGAAAGGTATCGGTGGGGTACTATTTTCTTCAAGATGCTTCTTACACTTTATCGGTAATATAGCATAAGTTCCACGAGCGCGCTTTATGCATTCTGACCTTATGACCTGATTGGCTGGTTATTGGAAACACCGTCGATATTCTCGACAGATGGAGTACATAACACTTTTCGGTCCTTGACCGAAGAGGGAGAAGCCGACGGTCGGTTAAGACGCATTTAAAGTTCGGTTGAACATAGATATGATATAAGTACTTCGGTACATAGAATCATTCTTTTACCCAAGTCACTTGGGGGCTCTTATGTGTATTGGAGCCAATTTATAATAAGTGTTTTTCTTCTTAGTCGTTGCAAATTTTTTATTATTATTTATCACTCCTTTTCTCGACACGAGTGTGCGGTCACTAGCCGGGGAGCCTAATTTCTCTCTCAAAACCGCTAGAGTTTAGTTTTCTAAACTAGCCTAATGAGAAGTACTCCGCCTTCGAGATGGGAGACTGAAGCCGTAGGCTGACCCGCTTGAAGTCTTGAGATAGGATGTGTCATGTTAAAGCACGGCAGAAGCACTTTTTTTTTCTAAAGTCCAATTTACGGATTGGCACCGAACACTTGATCTTGTTCGGACGTCATGTTTTTACTGACGTTTTTTGGTTTTCCAAGATTTTGGCACTTTTAAACTATTTGTGTGTTTTCAGCACAAGTCTCGCAGTGCAACGCCGGACACCTTTAGAGATTCGGCAAAAACATTCTCGGATATTGCTATATATGCATCAGTTTTGAATTGTGTCTTGACCAATAGTTGGGTTGCGGCTCCGGCGCTTGCCTCCTACATTCCGCTTTGTTCGGCTAGATGTGCAAAGGGAGAACCACTGCGATTGTGCTTCCATTTCGCATGGTCAAGCACCTCGATGGAGAAAGCCAAAACTGACTGTCACAATAGGTGTAAACTGGTCAGCGATCCGATGACTATATTAAATGACGGGCCATTCATAAAATTGGCGAAGTGTTTCCGGCTTGACCTCGATCGTCGCCGAACACTACCGGGGGCTAGTAACTGGCCTCCCAAACTAAATCCTCAATATTTTGCTCTTACATTGGAGCTGGGGTTTCATGATCATGCTTAGCATGACAACCCAAAGAAAGGAACCGATAGCGGGACTATTTTCTTTGGAAGACATTTCTTCTATTAAACAGTAATATAACATATCTCTCTGCGTACCTTTGTTTATAAAACCGTATGGCCAGATTGCCTTGTTTGTAATAAATCTTTGCCCTCATAAAGGCTTTATAAAGTAGGACAAACACTCCTCGCCATCTTGGCCGAGGAGGTTGAAGCCGATGGTCGGTCAACAAAGTTTTGTACAATGCGGATCCGAGCATTAATGACGTAAAGTACTTGAATACATTGAGTCATTACACATAATTTGTGATTTTACTATGGATATCGATCCTTAATTCGGCCACCCGTGCCCGCATTAAGGCTCGGGGGCTACTGGGCTTCGGGCTTATTATTTACAAATATTAAAGGGGCACATCAATCCTCGATCCGGTGTTGCCACCCGACCCGGTGTCTCGGGGCTCTTGCATTGCCTCGTTCTATACTGAGAAAATTTTAAGTGCAATACAGTTTCGAGGAGATTTTGATCCTCGGGTTGGTCGGCCGCACCCAACCCGAGTCTCGAGGACTGCACGCCGCTTTTTGTGTCCCAAGTATTCTCGCCGAGCTAGGACTTGATCCTCGGACCGATTTTGCAAATCAACACGAGTCTCGGCTGACCACGGGGATCATCGGTCTTATGACATCCTTCATGGGCATCTCGGGTTTTAGACCGATACCCACCTTGAGGGCTACTGGCTATGTATCTCGACAGAGAATAAAATGCACCAATCAAAAATATTGACAAAAATCCGCCCACATTCGGGGTGGTGCACCACCTCGGAAGCAGTCCGGCATAAAGCTTCTAAGCGCTAGTGGCTGGCTCCATAGAGGGCATTTCCGGCATTAAGCTCGGCTAAACTCCTTCAAACTTCTTTGAACCAAGGTGATTTATTTACACCTCGGATATAGTCCGGTGTTGGAGCTCGGATACCGTCCGGCGTTGGAGCTCGGATACATAGTCCGGCGATAGAGCTGGGAAGCAGTCTGGCGTTGGTGCTCGGCTGCAAAAGATACCTCGAATGCAGTCCGGCGTTAGAGCTCGGACGCAAGAGGACAGTGCCTCCCGGGAATAACTCCAAACCCGAGGCGTAGCATAAAAATAACAAGGCATTGATAAAGGCCGTAAACTTAAAGGGGCTCCTCGGATACCCAACGTGTAAACTCGTCGAATGCATTTCGGCGATCCTCAAGATCGAAGATGAGAAGATTTGTTGAACCAGTTTTCAAGACCGACGACTGAAGATGAAGAACAGTTCGGAAGAATCAAGGAGCATCCCTAAACTTGAAGACCGGTTCAGGGGGCTACTGACGGTGTCCTGGACTAGGGGGTACTCACCGCGTCGTCTCTCGATCAGTTGGATTGGGCCGAGGATCCCCATGGCCGTATACTCATGGGCCAGTCCCGACAGTTGCCGCATACAAGGAAGATTCCACAAGACTTGGCGATCAAGACAAGGACTCCTCCCCCACCGGCGTATTCGGCTAGGACTCTTGTTATCCTAGGCCTCTGGTGCATTATATAAACCGAGGTCAGGCTAGTCGATAGATATACATACAACAATCATACCATAGGCTAGCTTCTAGGGTTTAGCCTCTACGATCTCGTGGTAGATCAACTCTTGTATTACCCATATCATCGATATTAATCAAGCAGGAGTAGGGTATTACCTCCATCGAGAGGGCCCGAACCTGGGTAAAAACATCGTGTCCCTTGTCTCCTGTTACCATCCGCCTAGACGCACAGTTCGGGACCCCCTACCCGAGATCCGCCGGTTTTGACACCGACAGTCCCTGTCGTCCGCCCCGCGAGGCTTGGCCCCTCGCGAGGGTCTTGAGCTTGAGCTGATGAAGCTGGGTCGCGCTGGGCCCCCACTTGAGCCACGGCACAGGCCGCGGGAAGGCAAGTCTGGGGACCCCCGATCCCAGAACGCCGACAGTAGCCCCCGGGGCAAGTGCGAAGCGCCGCGGACCCCAACAGCCTACGGCCTTGGGTGCCGCGTGGCGATTGATTGGTCATGGGCGTCTCCACTTCGCCACGATGCCTCATTACACGCCCGGCTAAGCGGACCCGGGGTTGCACACAACCATTCCCCTTTCACCGTCCGCGCACTCCCGGCTCTTCCTTCTTCCTCTGGCTCCAACTTCCGCCCTCAATCCAACTCGGACTCTCACCCTTCCTGTCGTCATGGCGCCAACGAAGAAGGAAAAGGGGAAGAAGCCCGTGTCTTCATCCTGTTCGCCTGCGGCGGTGGTGCCCGCTGTCGATCGATCTATCATACTCAACCCCGAGGCCTTGGGCAAGGTTCGCTCTGCTTTCGCCACCATCTTCAACGAGTGCGGCAGGACCACGGTATGGCCTGCGTCCCATGCCTCCCCCCGACAGGATTGTCACCGAGGTCCGGTTCTTCGCTGATGCCCTGTGGGCGGGTCTGGTTCCCCCCTTTTCCGCTTTCTTCAATGCGTTGCTCTCCCACTATCAGATCCACATGATGCATCTCGGCCCTGAGTCCATTGCCCTCCTGGCTGTCTTCGCCTTTGTTTGCGAGGCAATGGTAGGCATCCCTCCTTCCGTTGCTCTACTGCGTCACTTCTTCTCCTTGCGCCTGAGTGACCCTACTCAATGCTCGGGGTGCGTGAGCTTCCTTGTGGTGCTAGAGGCGGCTGCTTCAGCGATTGATTACAGACTCCCTCCCCCTGAGGCCATGTTCAGAGAGCGGTGGTTGTATGTTGATGTTGGGGTGTTCAGCCCCCTGATCTTGCATCCTACCTTGCCTGCTGTTCCCAACTCAGGCTGGGGTCACGAGACGCTCATGGACACCTGGCTTGCATTCATCTGGCGCCGCTTCGAGAGCTTGAGGTCGCTCAACGTGACGGCGCCCAAGGTGGTGAAGGAGTTCCTCCAGTGTCGCATTGCTCCTCTCCAGCGCCACTCTTGCCGGATGTGGGATTTTGCGGGGCACAAAGACCGCATGCGGCTTCAGGAGGAGGACTTGGCGCCTGAGGTGCTGAAGACGGTGCTCAGGGTCTTGGTTGGCGATCCTTCCCCAGGCAGCCTTCGACGTGATGGCACCCTCTTGTATCTCTGTTCGGGCAGGGCCGATTTCGTGAGGCAGATGCCCAGTTTTGACGAGTGGGGGCTGCGCCCGGTTGGCCTCAGGGGACCTCGCGTGAACCCAGTTGCTGTGGTAGCTCTTTCGGTCGCCCAAAGTGGCTCCATCTCAGGTGATGAAGCAGGGAGACGAGAACCATCGGGAGTTGAAGGAGATGACGTTGAGGTGGTGACGCTGCGCGAAGCACCGAGGGCGGCATCTCTCGGACCTCGTTCCGGAATGGTGACAGGTGAGGAGCCGCGGCCTCCGGCTCCCGAGGTTGGGGCTCCCAAGGCTCCGGTCGTCCCTCGTGAGGCAGCCCCTGGAGGCGTCCCCCGGGCTGGTCCCATTGACGCTGATCTTCTTGCCGCCTCTTCCATGCCACAACCGACCCCTGCGTCGAGCGCTTAGGCCGGTTCCGCGTAGAATTCACGGCCCTCCGCAAGAGGAAGGAGGCCTCGGGCAGTGATGATCGCCCTTGCCGCTTGCTGAAGTGCAGGAGGTACTTCGCCACAAACGAGTAAGTCTTGTTTGCCCTCTGCTCCTCTACTTCTTGGTTCTTGCATCTGACTGTGACCTTTCAGGGCCCTTCCCGCCAAATTCGCGGAGGCGGCCAAGGAGCCATCTCCCCAACCTCCTTCTTCATTGCTGGTCCCCGGTGCGCCGAGCTCAAGCAGCACCCTCATCGCTCAGCCGGTCGGAGAGGTGACCCGTTCGGCAGAGTGTCCCGAGCCTGTGCGCCAGCTGTCTTCCCTTCACGAGTTCCTCCGGGGCACAGCCAGCTTGCCCCGTGCTCCTTCCTTGTTCATGGACGGCGATTGGTTGAAGTCAATCTTGAGCTCCTCTTCTGGGGACGGACCGGCGCCAGGCCCTGCTCCTGGCGTGGCCCGTCTGGCGGTTGTCGCGGCGCCAGCCCCTTGCCCTACGGGAGGAGGCGCGTCACCTCCGCCCCCCCCCCCCCGCATACTCCAACAGCTGAGGGGGACGCGGAAGATGTGCTCAGGCGTGCTCGCGAGCGCCGCGTTCTTCGTCAAGAACTTCTCCATGGGGCGACGGCCGCGGTGAACCGGCTTGGGGCGGAGCTCGCCGGCGAAGATGCGCGTCTTGAGGCAGAGGGTTTGCGCCTTGCCGAGGAGAGGCGCAAGCTGAAGGTAGCCGTTGCCCTCGCGCGTCATCAACGTGACCTTGACAACGTGAAGGTTGAGGCGTCGCTGGCGGCCTCACGAGAGGCTTGCTACCGAGCCGTCGAGGAGGCCCTGGAAGCAGATCATCGGCGCCGGGACACGGAGGAGCGTGCGCAGGAGCTCCAAGCCTGGAGCAACTCTCTGGAGGAGCAGGTGGAGTTGCGCCAGGCCGCACTTGCGCTGTTGAAGGGGGCTTCCGTCAACCAGGCGGAGCTTCAGAAGCGCGAGGAAGCGGTGTTGCTGGAGGCCGCCAAGTGCAACCTCGACCTTGAGCGGTTGGAGATGAGGGATTGCCTGGTGACTCAGGCGGAGGCCAAAGTCGCCGTGCGTGAGGCCCGAGCCCAAGAAGAGGTCGACCGCCGCGTGGTGGAAGCTCGCTCAGGCCTCGAGCTCCAGTTTAAGTTGAGGTTGGAGCTGGTCAGGGTCGAAGCTGAGGGCAGGACCGCGGCCCTTAAGGCCAAGCTAGATGAAGTGACGCGGGGTGCGGAGGCCTCGGTAGCCGCCCTTCGTGTAGCACAGGAGGAACTGACCTCCTCCCGCGCCGAACTGCTTCTTCTCCGCCAGAGGGTTGATGGCGCCGAGGCCATTGCTCGGCAGAACAAGGACGAGATCCGTCGGTGGCGGGTTCTGGAACACGAGCACGCCCCCATGCTCCGCCCGCTCAGGGAACGGGCAAACGTGGCCCTGGGCAACATTTGCAAGGCCGCTGCTGAGGAGCCGCACGATACCAACTATGCCGGCAACCTCCAGTATTTTGCTGATGTGGTGACGCTCCTGGAGAACCGCGCCAAGAGGTCTCGTTGGCTCGTCGAGGAGAGGAGCCGAGCCTTGCTCTGGCGCGCCTTCTCCCGTGTCTTCAGTTATCTGCAGGACAGGGATCCCCACTTCGACTTTGATGCCGCCATCGCACCGGTGCCCATAGCCGTCCGGGGCGACCTGGCGCAATGGGTGGATGGTCATGTGGACGACCTTGTCAGGGCCTTCACGTCTGACGACGGCGGCGTGATCGTGGCCGCCGACGAAGGCGGCGTGGTGGACGGTCCTGGCGCTGGCAGAGGTCTTGGTAGCGGCGGCGATGACGATGTCGCCGACGCCTCCGAAGTGATCCGGAAAAGGCGCAGCAAGCGACATGTCCGACTGATGGTTTGTCACTGTTGTTTATCCTATACAAAAAAGGTTCGGGCTCGGCCCTAAAGACTATGAGAGCATTTTGGGAGGGGAAGCCTCTCATGTAAAGATTTGCGGTAGATGCATTGGTAATCTTAATGCTGCGCGTGAGCTTAACGGACGGCCCGGTGGTGGGTCGGCTGGCTTATTTACCTTTTGGCCCTGGTGAGCCTGGCGGGCTGGGGGGCCATAGCGCCATATGTGTCTTCTGGGTGAACCCATTGATCCTGCGATAAGAACCTCCGGAGAGGGAGTGGCGATAGTCGTCCGTGCTGTGGACGCGGCTGGCCCGGCCCGGCTCGCGAGGGGGGCAGCTGATGCTAGCTTTGGACGCCAAGCCTAAACCAGAACACGAGACATTGCTCGAATGAGACTAAACACCCCTTCCCCAAACGCAAGGCTCGAGCTCAAATCCAACTTAAGTTCAAATCGAAGAAACTCGTCAACAGAGGAAAAAGGCAAAAAAGCAAAAGGCCGCGTCCGGCACCTAGTCTAGTCTTCGACGTCTTCTCACCAGGGCAGAGCTAAGTGCTGCCACTGGGCATGGGAGGGAGCCCCAGGGCCTGAGGCCGGCGCTCCTGAGACTCCCGGGCGTGTACAGCCCCACTCATTATTACGTGAGAGTGTCACGGGGCGGCGAGCTTCACAGGCACTGGGCCTTCTTCACAGGTACCGGCCTTGCTTCATATCGCCAGATGAGGGCCCCGCCTTGCACCACACTCTACCACCACTGACGGCGACCGGAAACCAAGGACGACGCCAACGGGGTAGAGAGGTCGGTAGCGGTTCCCCCGACGACCACGGGTCCTGTGCCGGGGGCAGGCCCTGAGGCACTGTGACACTCCAAAAAAAATTATTTAGTTTTCAACAAAACTAGACTTACCCGAAGAATTATCCGATGTCCACGACGTATTCCACGTCTCGCAGTTGAGGAAGTGCGTGAGCAACCCAGAGAAGCAAGTATCCCATGAAGACATTGACGTGCAACCAGACCTCACCTACCGGGAACGTCCGATAAAAATATTAGAGGAGTGCGAAAGGAGGACCCGACGAGAAAACCATCAAGTTTTTTCAGAGTTCAAAGGAGCAATCACACCGAGAATGAAGCAACTTGGGAAAGAGAGGATTTTCTTGCATGAGCACCCACACTTATTTGAGGATCAGCTGAAATCTCGGGGATGAGATTTTTCCTAAGGGGGTAGGTGTTGTGACACTCCAAAAATTTTAATTTAGTTTTCAACAAAAACTTTGTTTGATTTGAGGTCATTTAAATCCTTCCAAAAACCTCTCTCTCTCAAAACTTTTCCCCATGGAAAGGATTTTATTTTTGTATCTTCTTCAACCCTGGTGTTTGGTTATTGAAAACCTTTCTTCTGATTTTCCCATCTCAAATATATTTTTGGAATTTATTTTCTTTTAAAAAGAAACCCTATGGGTTTTGGGGCTACTCTTTTGTTTTGAAACCATCCATTGTTTTACCATGCCTCATGTGGTAAATTCTTCCAAAACCCCTCCCTCCGCTTTGGGGCAACCCAAACATTCTGTTCCAACAGGTCCAACCCATTTTTGAATTTTATTTCATTTATTTTTTCCCCAAAAACAATTATGTCCATTATTCTAAGCCCCTAGATGATTTACAAAGGAAGTACCTGATTTCCTTTGAGTTTTGATCTCAAACCAACTCCTCTGGATAGTCCTTAGCACCCCAACCTAGATCCATCAAGATCCACTCTTCCTCTTTTCAAAATTTTCAAGTTTCAACCTCTGCAAGTTTGTACCAGATTCATCATTTTTGGTGAAACTCATATTTTCCCTTCTCCAAAAATTCCACCAAAATTCAAGCAGCCCCCAGGTGCTTTGAGAGGCCACCACACCAAAGATCAGCCCCAGATAAATTTTTCTCATGCTTGAATCATTTCATCAAACACTTGGCCGACACTGTTCCTGTGCATATTCAGTAAATTCAGAGATTCAGAGTTTTGTCAGTGTCGTTTTTCGTCAGTGCCTTGTCATCGATCACCAATGCACCCTGGCGCGTTGCGCACGGCCTCTCCTCCTTGAACAGAGCACCTCACGCTCTTTTGGACGGGCGCAGGTGTCGGTGGCAGCGAGCATCACCGACGCCGGCAGCTTCTGCGGTAGCAAAGCCACCCGTGGCGGCCAACGGGAGCCAGCGCCAGCTCGCTACACCGTCCGGCGCCGCCCAACGCACCCAGGCCCTCCGCGTGGCCTTCTGCATGCCAGCACACACCACAGCACCATCGCCGTCGACCGGCAAGCATAGGGCACACCCTCTGCCGCCGACGGGCCCGCGCCGCCCCTTTCTGTCGAAACCACACAAACGCGCCTAATCGAACCAAGGTTAGCTTCTAAACGGAACCCGTGGACCTCCACGTTGATGCCCAACCCCCTAAACGCCCCGACCAAACACTGCGTCGCCGTAACCATCGCCGGAGATCCCCGTTCACAGCCACCGCCTCGAATCGCCTATAAAAAAGAGGTCCTGAGCTCGTTCTCAAGCACGGACCACCTCTACACCTCACCAGAACCCCGCCAAGCCACTAGGAGGACCTCGAGGAGGTCTCCTCCCCCAACTCCGGCCGCCCCGATCCGCCTCGGCCACCAGTTCGATCCACTCCGTTGAGGCCATCCCCGCCTCCCAAACCTCGTCAGTAGTCTTCTCGTGCACCCAGTGATCTAATCCAAGCTGCAATTTGACCTCCGCAGCCCTCCCCGACGAGATCCAGCCTCACCCGAGCCGCCGTCCGCCGGAGCAAGGACCGCCGTCGACGTGGTGCTCGCCGACGACCACCACCACCACCCACCGACGCGGAAGGACACGCTGATCACGTAGGTACCCTCCGATCCTCCTATCTCGCCGTGGATCACCGGCGACCACCGCAGCTCTCAGCGCCCGGCGCTCGCTTCTCCCCGTTTGAAATTTCAAACCTGACGGTGGGACCTCGTCGATCTTTTCTTTTTTGAACCGTTTTCTGAAAATGCCTTCGGGCAGAATACGTCTCCCTTTGCAGTTGACGGCTTTTCAGCCGAAGCATTTTCTATTTTTATAAGTTGGCCCCCGAAAACTTTCTGTTTCATTACAGATGAGTCCCTGGACTAAAACCTTTATATCTTTTAAATAGAAAATGATTTTGATTGATTCTTTTTCTGTCATCTTTATTTTTCTGTCTAGTTTTTTTTCATATTTATTTGAAAAATATTTGGAACACTTTTTTGTGCACTCACGGTATTTACGTTAGTACGTATTTTCTTATACCGTAGATACCGGAGGAGGTGACGGAACCGCGAACTTCACCAAGCTAGACTCCGACTACTCCGAACCAGGCAAGCATGTTTGAACTTTTGATATGATGAGTGTTCGTTGCATGTTTGCATTAAGTAGTTTCATGGCATGTTTATGAGCATTTCGATAGATGTTATATTACATGCAAAGTTGAGGCAAGTGAGTTTCGAAAATCCATATGTTGTTGGATATGAGTTTGCATGGCCATGTGATGGCATGAGAATGGGTAAGATGGCAGTGTTGTAGCATGCCAGTCTTATGCCAGACTATTATGACTCCAGTGTCTTCATGAATGAAGTCACGTTTCCATCCGTTCTCCCTTCCTGTACTACCACATGTTTTCCGCAAGGGATATGGCTTAGTAAGTTGCAAACCTCTTTCCTGGTACACACCAAATAGAGAGGCCATGATGAGGGTTCCATGGCCTGGATTAAAGCCGCCATCCGGTCAGGGGGCATGGGTGTTTCCGTTTGGGACCGAGAGGGGGGCACCCCTTAGTGCGCGCGTATATAAATTTGATCCTATGCTATTCGAGGTTGTGATCTCCCCGTCTCAAAGTTTTTCTTGAACTTTGTCTAGGGTGATTCATGGCATCGTGAGGTGGGATGGGTGTGTACTGGTTAGATGTGTTTCTACCAAAATACCGTAAACGGAACTAGTCCTTCGTGACTACGGAAATCCGTTGGCTGTGGGTAATTAGTACAACTCTGCAGAGTCAAAAATCCTTTGAATCATCTTGTCCATGTTCAAGTACTATGTTCATCTCATCATGTCAGTGTCAGTCTCGGTGATAAAACTCCGGTGAACCACATGGGTGTTAAGTCCAGCTAAATGTTTATTCCTGTGGATGGACTAACCCGTTTATTATTATGTGTTGAATATTTTCTATGAGTGTTATATCTTCATGAATTTATCAGATATGAATAATGAAATTGAAGCCCTTTCTGCGACGTCGCTCAGACGTCCGACTGTGGCACGCTTGTTATTTACTTTTGATATAAGCCCTTTCTGTGATGTCGCTCAGACGTCCGGATCGCGGGCACGCTTGTTATTTACTTTTGATATAAGCCCTTTCTACGATGTCGCCAGACGTCCGATCGTGGCACTCTAGTTATTTACATTCGATATAAGCCCTTTACGTGATGTCGCTCGACGTCCGATCGCGGGTACGCTTGTTATTTACTTTCGATATAAGCCCTTTCTGCGATGTCGCGCTCGGATGTCCGGATCGTGGCACGCTTTCAAGATTTATTTTCAATATAAGCCCTTTATGTGACGTCGCTCCGACGTCCATCGCGCACGCATGTTATTTACTTTCAATATAAGCCCTTTATGTGGTGTCGCTTAGACGCCCGACTGCGGCATGATAATTTATTTGTTTACCTTTCGAGGCGTCGCTCCAGACACTCGATCGGTTTTTAGTTATTTTGTTGGGATTTCGGGAGGACTACCGCCTGACTTCCTTTTTACTTATCTTGTCGTGCAAATATTTATTAATTGAGTGTGCATTGCTATTTGCTCATGATGCATTCATGCTTGCATTTGTCATATCTTATGTCCGAACTGTCTTGCGAGTACTTTCAAAGTACTCACCTGGCTTGTTGATTTGGCCAGATGTTGACGAAGGCGTTCTCATGGATGAAGAGTTCGATCGCGAGTCCGACGCCTAGAGGAGTCCCAGTCAGTCCTGTGCGATCCTGGATTTGGTCACTGTATTATATCCGCTTCCGCTACCCAAATAAATGCATCGAGCCTCACCTCGACGCTCGATGAGCTGCCAGTTTAGGAGTCATGTCAACCACTCCACTTTAACATATCCACCACCAATTTTATCTCGAGTCAGTAGCATGCCACCACACCCCTGTGTCATAACCGCCCTTATGTACAATATTGGCGTGTTTGTAATAATTGTTGAGCTACATCAGCTCAACCCTGTAATATATTTAATGCTCTTGGACTTCAGTATCAAGTATTTGTCTACCAAGAAGGAGAATTCTTCTGTCTTTGGAATCAAAAGATCGATTTCTCAATAAGTATTTTATTGAAAAACCGGTCGTGACAAACTTGGTACCAGAGCCAGATAACTGTAGGAAGCCACTAGGTGCGATCGCTAATCGGTTATTAGCATAGTAGTGTTAATTTATATTTTTGCAAATGTAGTCATTTTCTGACAGTCAGCATAAATTTATGATCCGACCATTTGGAATTTTTGCCTACTTTTGTAGATGGCTGGCAACGACTGTGAGTCACAGGTGTTCGCCAACGTGCCTGAGGGGTTCGTCAAGCTCCTCTCCTTCATCGTCCAGATCGCGATGGGGCCATCAGTGCGCCCAGTATTCACACTCTACCAGCACAAGATCAACGACAGTCTGTCCATGCACCAGGCCGCGGTGCAATTCAAGGGAGGGCGTGTTGAGTTACGCCGCTTCCGGTTCTTGGGGAGAGCCATGCCTACGAAGAGGCATGCTATGCAGATGGCTGCCCATGAGGCGATAGCTCGTCACCGGGATGTTCTTCCTTTGATGAAGACTCGTCGCTACCGCTACCTTCCATGCCACGTGCCATACACCTGTCACTACGCATTCGCTTGCCCCATAGGAGAGCGAGACGAGGCTATCGAGATGCTTGTGGAGTACCTCCAGGCTCTGGAGGCAGCCTTCGACAACCTGGTGGACGACCTTGTGGCTGCCCGCATGGACTCAGCCCATGGCTGTGCCGCCAGCAGGAGGGAGCTCCTGCACACCGCACCACCAGTGACTTTCGTCTCATCATCGGCATCTTATTCACCTACCATTCTCGCCACTGCTCGTCGCCTGCCTACCACTTAGGAGTTCAACCAAGTCATTGCGCCCACTTCAGTCCGCACTGCACCACCTATTGCGCCCACTCCAGTCCGTGTTGCTCCGCCTATGGCGGCTGCTCCATCAACTCAGTGCAGCACTTCACGTCTGGAGCCTATTAGCAAGGAGGAGGTTGAGTCCCCAGCCTCACTGTGCCTCACCCTCAGCAGGCCAAGGGAGATCCTTACCATCTCCGACTGAGTACGCTTAGCCGCCATGCGATGTACCGACTTGTACGATATGTTTATATGTACATAGGTTGTGAGAAGTAGCTTGTTTGCGCATCATGTAGGAACTGGGAGAAGTGCACTAGCCTAAATAACATGTCAGGAATGTGTACGCATATGCTGAGTGATGTATTGTATAATTACTGCTTGCATGTAAGATATGTAATGAGCAGTCCTTCTCCGTGCGCAATCGATTATTCTCTAGAAAAATCTTGGAGCATTTAAAAATTTCCCGTCTTTATAAATTTATTGATTTTTGCGACTCAAATTCTTTCCCTATGAGTTTTACAAAATATATCCCCAGAGTGAAAAATGTCTCGTCCTTGGACGCGCTCCATGCCAAATCCGCCAGAGGAAAATTATGGCACACAAACAAGCAACAATTTCACTGTAAGGCAGTCAAGTCAACAGGGCAGTGAAACAGCATTTTCCCAAGTATGCCGCCTCTATGAACAGAGTCAGCAACAACATCAGGAAATGATGAACCAAGTCATTAATATGGGAAATCACCGTGGACCGTATCAGCAGCAATCCAAATTGTTTGAGCTACAGAAGACGCATCCCCCAACATTTTCTCATACTGACAAACCTCTTGAGGCAGATGATTGGCTTCGGGACATGGAAAGAAAATTAATTATTGCACAGTGTTCAGACCGTGAGAAAGTACTATATGCACCGCACTATCTCACTGGAGCAGCTGCATCATGGTGGGAAAACTTCCTACACATGCACCCCAACGAAAATGATATAACCTGGGAGGAGTTCAAAGAAGGTTTTTGTGGGGCGCACATTCCTAAAAGTGTTATGAAGATCAAGAAAAGGGAGTTTGATGACCTCAAGCAGAGGACCATGATGGTGACGGAATACAACAGTCAGTTTACTCTATTGTCACGCTACGCCAACGAAGAATGTATGACTGAAAGCAAGAAGATGGAAAAATTCCTGGACGGTCTGGCACCTGCGCTTAAATGCCAACTGGTCGTGCACACCTTCCCAGATTTCAAAACACTGGTGGATAAGGCTATTACCTTGGAAAATGAGTGACGCGGCTTGGAGGATTTCCACAAGCACAAAAGGGACCAGACTACTCTTGCTCGCAACCACCGAAGCAAGACGGATTTTCAGAAAGGTGGGACACACAGACCCACGATAAATGTTTCACACCCAATCAAGAATTTCCATGCAAGGGACAAGGAGTTCACATATCGCCCAGCAAGCATTTGCTACGCTAGGAGAAGAAGGACACTATGCCAAGCAGTGCCCCAAGCCAAGGAACTCGACCCCAAAGCCGAACAACGGTGGCAATAATTCAGCGCCCAAGCGAAACAACTTCAACCCCAATAACAACCACAGGAAGGGTCACCTGAACCACGTGACCAGAGAGGAAGCAGAAAATGCCCCGGATATCGTGCTCGGTACGTTCCCTGTCAACACAATACCTGCCACGGTTTTGTTTGATTCTGGAGCTTCTCACTCGTTCATTTCAAAGAGATTTGCTTTGCAAAATAATTTTTCGATGCTTCCCTTGGAAAAATCCATGATCATCAAGTCCCCTGGGATTAAGCAAGTTACTCAGAGTTACTACCAAGGTGTGGTTATTGAGTTTGAAGGATTGAAGTTTCATGCCAACCTTATTGTATTGGAAAATAAAGGACTGGATGTCATCCTAGGGATGGATTGGTTAACCACCAACAAAGGTTTTATTGACTGCTTCAACCGGACCGTAATTCTCGCCCACCATCACGGGAAGACAATAAAAGTTTCAGCTCAAGAGAGACAAATATCTCGGCAACCGAGGTTGAACAAGGTGGACGTTTCTGAGTTAAGCAAAGTTCCAGTAGTGTGTGAATTTCCAGACGTATTTCCCGAAGAACTACCAGGCATGCCACCAGAGCGAGAGATAGAATTCAACATTGAATTAGCACCCGGAACCGCCCCCATTTACAAGAAACCATACAGAATGGCACCATCCGAGTTGGTAGAATTGAAGAAGCAAATAAAAGAATTACAGGACAAAGGATATATACGAGCCAGCTCCTCACCTTGGGGTTCACCAATTTTATTTGCCAAGAAAAAGGATGGGACACTAAGATTGTGTATAGACTATCGAGCACTTAACATGGTCACAATCAAGAACAAATACCCGATGCCATGGATAAATGATCTATTTGATCAGCTCGCTCAGGCCAAGGTTTTCTCAAAAATTGACTTAAGGTCGGGATACCATCAATTAAAAGTACGAACAAAAGATATCCCCAAGACAGCCTTCACCTCCGGACATGAGACTTTATGAGTTCACAAGAATGCCGTTTGGACTAACAAACGCCCCGCATATTTTGTTCACCTCATGAACAAAGTATTTATGAAGTTTATGGACAAGTTTTTGTGGTATTCATCGACGATATTCTGATATACTCCAAGACACCAGAAGAGCACGCTGAACATCTCAGAATTGTACTAGGAGCACTCACGAAACATCAATTGTACGCCAAGTTTAGCAAATGTGAATTTTGGCTAAGACAGGTGGGTTTTCTGGGCCACGAACTGACCCAAGAAGGTATTGCCGTAGACCCGGAAAAGGTCAAGGCCGTACTTGGCTGGAAACCACGAGCCAGTGTAACGGACGTACGAAATTTCTTGGGAATGGCAGGATACTACCAGAGATTTATTGAAGGATTCTCCACCATAGCAAAGCCAATGACGCAGTTACTCAAGAAGGATAAGAAGTTTGAATGGACTGAAGCTTGCGAGAAAAGTTTCCAAGAACTAAAAAGGAAATTAACGACGGCACCAGTATTAATTGTGCCAGACATACACAAGAATTTTGAGGTGTATTGTGACGCATCCTGGAAGGGCCTCGGATGCGTATTGATGCAAGAGGGCAAGGTAGTCGCATATGTTTCCAGACAACTTCGCAAGCATGAAGAAAATTATCCTACTCATGACTTGGAGTTGGCAGCAGTCATCCATGCACTCAAAGAGTGGAGACACTTCCTACTTGGAAATCGTTGTGAAATATACACAGACCATAAGAGCCTCAAGTATATTTTCACACAACCGGAACTCAATTTACGGCAACGACGCTGGTTGGAATTAGTGAAGGATTATGATGTTGGTATCCCCTATCATCCGGGAAAAGCAAATGTAGTGGCGGATGCTCTTAGTCGGAACCCCAGCTCGGACGACGACAACCTATCAAGGCTGAGACCTGAATTTCGGCAGGAGTTTACTAAACTCAACTTAATAATGGTCGCCGAAGGCAGTGTGTCGAATTTAGAAATACAGCCTACCCTGATAGAAAAGATTAAGGAGGCTCAGCATGGGCACCCCAGCATTGAAGGCATAAAAAGGAAAGTGAGTTTGGGCAAGGCCTCAGAATTCATCATAGACGAGCAGGGAATATTGTGGTACGGAGATAGGCTTTATGCATCAAATATCGAGGACCTTAAACAGAAAATTCTAGCTGAAGGCCACACTGCTCCGTATGCAATCCATCCCGGAGGAACAAAATGTACAAGTATCTTCGTGAAAATTTGGTGGCGCCAGCGTATAAAGAGGACATAGCCACGTTCATTGCATGTTGTGACTCATGTCAACGTATCAAGGCAGAGCACCAGAAACGGCCGGACTATTACAACCAAATAAGATACCCGAGTGGAAATGGGACGAGATTGGAATGGATTTTATTGTTGGACTACCTCGGTCACGACACGGGAATGATGCCATATGGGTCATCACAGATAGATGGACTAAGGTGGCACACTTCATCCCCGTGAAGACAACCCACACCACTCGTAAGCTTGCTGTGCTTTATCTTTCCCAGATCATCCGCTTGCATGGAGTTCCAAAGATGATAATATCGCATGAGGCACTCAATTCGTCTCCGATTTTGGGATCAATTACAACAAGCTCGGGAACTCAACTGGCGTTTAGTACCGCATACCACCCCGGTCGATGGACAAACCGAACGCGTAAACTAAATTCGGAAGACATGCCGAGAGCATGTGTCCTCACCTATGGAACCAGTTGGGAAGAAAGCTTGCCATACGCAGAGTTCGCATACAACAACAAGCATTACC
Organism: Aegilops bicornis; assembly: GCA_021605145.1. Classification (NCBI taxonomy): domain Eukaryota; kingdom Viridiplantae; phylum Streptophyta; class Magnoliopsida; order Poales; family Poaceae; genus Aegilops; species Aegilops bicornis. Next base: position 129,116,572 of record CM038675.1, on the reverse strand, counting down.
AAGCCTGCAAATGGCACCATTTGAAGCTCAGACGGCGAAGATGTCGTACCCCGCTATATTGGTCAGAAACCGGAGACAGCCATATCTTCGGCCCATACATGCTCAAGGAGGCTGAGGAGAAAGTTAAGATAATTAGGGGTCGACTCAAGACAGCTCAAAGTCGATGTAAGAGTTATTACGATCAAAAACACCGGGGAGTCAGTTTTGAACCCGGTGAGTTTGTGTACCTACGAGTATCTCCTATGAGGGGCGTGCAACGATTCAAGGTTAAGGGAAAGCTAGCACCAAGACTCATCAGACCATTCTGTATAGCGGCACGAAGAGGCACGGTAGCCTACCAGCTAGACTTACCCGAAGAATTATCCGATGTCCACGACGTATTCCACGTCTCGCAGTTGAGGAAGTGCGTGAGCAACCCAGAGAAGCAAGTATCCCATGAAGACATTGACGTGCAACCAGACCTCACCTACCGGGAACGTCCAATAAAAATATTAGAGGAGTCTGAAAGGAGGACCCGACAGAAAACCATCAAGTTTTTCAGAGTTCAGTGGAGCAATCACACCGAGAATGAAGCAACTTGGGAAAGAGAGGATTTTCTTCAGACAGAGCACCCACACTTATTTGAGGATCAGCTGAAATCTCGGGGATGAGATTTTTCCTAAGGGGGTAGGTGTTGTGACACTCCAAAAATTTTAATTTAGTTTTCAACAAAAACTTTGTTTGATTTGAAGAAGGTCATTTAAATCCTTCCAAAAACCTCTCTCTCTCAAAACTTTTCCCCATGGCAAGGATTTTATTTTTGTATCTTCTTCAACCCTGGTGTTTGGTTATTAAAAACCTTTCTTCTGATTTTCCCATCTCAAATATATTTTTGGAATTTATTTTCTTTTAAAAAGAAACCCTATGGGTTTTGGGGCTACTCTTTTGTTTTCAAACCATAAATTGTTTTACCATGCCTCATGTGGTAAATTCTCCCAAAACCCCTCCCTCCACTTTGGGGCAACCCAAACATTCTGTTCCAACAGGTCCAACCCATTTTTGAATTTTATTTCATTTATTTTTCCCCAAAACAATTTTGTCCATTATTCTAAGCCTAGATGATTTACAAAGGAAGTACCTGATTTCCTTTGAGTTTTGATCTCAAACCAACTCCTCTGGATAGTCCTTAGCACCCCCAACCTAGATCCATAAGGATCCACTCTTCCTCTTTTCAAAATTTTCAAGTTTCAACCTCTGCAAGTTTGGACCAGATTCATCATTTTTGGTGAAATTCATATTTTCCCTTCTCCAAAAATTCCACCAAAATTCAGGCAGCCCCCAGGTGCTTTGAGAGGCCACCACACCAAAGATCAGCCCCAGATAATTTTTTCTCATGCTTGAATCATTTCATCAAACACCTGGCCGGCACTGTTCCTGTGCATATTTAGTAAATTCAGAGATTCAGAGTTTTGTCAGTGTCGTTTTTCGTCAGTGCCTTGTCATCGATCACCAGTGCACCCTGGCGCGTTGCGCACAACCTCTCCTCCTTGACCAGAGCACCGCACGCTCTCTTGGGCGGCGCAGGTGTCGATGGCGGCGAAGCATCACCGACGCCGCAGCCTGCAGAGCGAGAGCCACCCGTGGCGGCTAACAGAGCTAAGCGCCAGTCGCACTGTTGTCCGGCGCCGCCTAACGCACCCAGGGCCTCCGTGGCCTTACGCATGCGACACACCGCAGCACCATCGTGCCGTGGCCCGGCAAGCACGGTAGCGCGCCTCTGCCGCCGCCGACGGGCCCGCGCCGCCCGTTCTGCTCGAAACCACCCAAACTCGCCTAATCCAACCAAGGTTAGCTTCTAAACGGAACCCGTGGACCTCCACGTTGATGCCCAACCCCCTAAACGCCCCGACCAAACATTGCGCCGCCGTAACCATCGCCGGAGATCCCCGTTCACGGCCACCGCCTCGGATTGCCTATAAAAAAGAGGTCCCGAGCTCGTTCTCAAGCACGCACCACCTCTAGACCTCACCAGAACCCCGCCAAGCCACTAGGAGGACCTCGAGGAGGTCTCCTCCCCCAACTCCGGCCGCCCCGATCCGCCTCGGCCACCAGCTCGATCCACTCCGGTGAGGCCATCCCCGCCTCCCAAACCTCGTCAGTATTCTTCTCATGCACCCAGTGATCTAACCCAAGCTACAATTTGACCTCCGCATCCCTTCCCGACAAGATCCAACCTCACCCGAGCCGCCGTCCGCTGGAGCAAGGACCGCCGTCGACGTGGTGCTCGCCCACGACCACCACCACCACCCACCGACGCGGAAGGACACGCTGATCACGTAGGTACCCTCCGATCCTCCTAACTCGCCGTGGATCGCCGCCGGCGACCACCGCAGCTCTCGGGCGCCGACGCGCTCTGCTTCTCCCCCCGTTTGAAATTTCAAACCTGACGGGTGGGACCCCTCGTCAGTCTTTTCTTTTTTTGAACCGTTTTCTGAAAACGCCTTCGGGCAGAATACGTCTCCCTATGGAGTTGACGGCTTTTCAGCCGAAGCGTTTTCTGTTTTTATAAGTTGGCCCCAGGAAACTTTCTGTTTCATTACAGATGAGTCCCTGGACTAAACCTTTATATCTTTTAAACAGAAAATGATTTTGATTGATTCTTTTTCTGTCATCTTTATTTTTCTGTCTAGTTTTTTGTCATATTTGTTTGAAAAATATTTGGAACACTTTTTTTGTGCACTCACGGTATTTACGTTAGTACGTATTCTCTAATACCGTAGATACCGGAGGACGTGACGGAACCGCGAACTTTACCAAGCTAGACTCCGACTACTCCGAACCAGGCAAGCATGTTTGAACTTTTGATATGATGAGTGTTCGTTGCATGTTTGCATTAAGTAGTTTCAAGGCATGTTTATGAGCATTTCGATAGATGTTATATTACATGCAAAGTTGAGGCAAGTGAGTTTCGAAAATCCATATGTTGTTGGATATGAGTTTGCATGGCCATGTGATGGCATGAGAATGGGTAAGATGGCAGTGTTGTAGCATGCCGCCTTTATGCCGAGACTATTCTGACTCCAGTGTCATCATGAATCAAGTCATGTTTCCATCCGTTTTCCCTTCCTGTACTACCACATGTTTTCCACAAGGGATATGGCTTAGTAAGTTGCAAACCTCTTTCCTGGTACACACCAAATAGAGAGGCGGTGATGAGGGTTCCATGGCCCTGGATTAAAGCCAGTCATCCGGTCAGGGGGCATGGGTGTTTCCGGTTGGGACCGAGAGGGGGGCACCCCTTAGAGCGCGCATATATAAATTTGATCCCATGCTATTCGAGGTTGTGATCTCCCCGTCTCAAATTTTTTCTTGAACGTTATCTAAGGTGATTCCTGGCATCGTGAGGTGGGATGGGTGTGTACTGGTTAGATGTGTTTCTACCGAAATACCGTAAACGGAACTAGTCCGTCGTGACTACGGAAATCCGTTGGCTGTGGGTAATTAGTACAAACTCTGCAGAGTCAAAAAACATTTGAATCATATAGTCCATGTTCAAGTACTATGATCATATCAACATCTCAAAGGTCGGTCTCGGTGACAAATCTACAGTGAACCACATGGGTGTTAAGTCCGGCTAAATGTTTATTCCTGTGGATGGACTAACCCGTTTATTATTATGTGTTGAATATTTCCTATGAGTGTTATATCTTCTTGAATTTATCAAATATGAATAATGAAATTTAAGCCCTTTCTGCGACGTCGCTCAGACGTCCGATCGTGGCACGCTTTGTTATTTACTTTTGATATAAGCCCTTTCTGCGATGTCGCTCAGACGTCCGACTGTGGCACGCTTGTTATTTACTTTTGATATAAGCCCTTTCTACGATGTCGCTCAGACGCCCGACTGTGGCACGCTTGTTATTTACTTTGATATAAGCCCTTTCTGCGATTTCGCTCAGACATCCGACTGTGGCACGGTTGTTATTTACTTTCGATATAAGCCCTTTCTGCGATGTCGCTCAGATGTCCGACTGTGGCACGCTTGTTATTTATTTTCAATATAAGCCCTTTATGTGACGTCGCTCCAACGTCCGACTGTGGCACGCATGTTATTTACTTTCAATATAAGCCCTTTATGTGGTGTCGCTTAGACGCCCGACTGCGGCATGATAATTTATTTATTTACCCTTCGAGGCGCCGCCTGCATAATTCGATCGGTTTTCAGTTATTTTGTTGGGATTTCGGGAGGACTACCGCCTGACTTCCTTTTTACTTATCTTGTCATGCAAATATTTATTAATTGAGTGTGCATTGCTATTTGCTCATGACGCATTCATGCTGGCATTTGTCATATCTTATGTCCGAACTGTCTTGCGAGTACTTTCAAAGTACTCACGTGGCTTGTTGATTTGGCCAGATGTTGACGAAGGCGATCTCATGGATGAAGAGTTCGATAGCGAGTCCGACGCCTAGAGGAGTCCCGATCGATCCACGTGCGATCCTGGATTTGGTCATCAGATTATATCCGCTTCGCTACCCAAATAAATGCATCGAGCCTCACCTCGACGCCGATGAGCTGCCAGCTTTAGGAGTCATGTCAACCACTCCACTGTAACATATCCACCACCACTTTTATCTCGAGTCAAGAGCATGCCACCACACACCATGTCATAACCGCCTTATGTACAATATTGGCGTGTTTGTAATAATTGTTGAGCTACCTCAGCTCAACCTGTAATATATTTAATGCTACTTTGGACTTCAGATCAAGTATTTGTCTACCAGTAAGGAGAATTCTTCCTGTACTGGAATCAAAAGATCGATTTCTCAATAAGTATTTTATTGAAAAACCGGTCGTGACACTTCCCGATAGAGGGCCTACCTCCTGAGAACATCTTGTGCCGAGCGTCGTGGGGACGGACTCGGATCTTGGCCCCTCTCCTGCAGCCCCCGATGCCCTCCTCTTGAGGGGTAAGAGGCTGCAGAGTCGGGGCAGCCACCTGTCGCGACAGCCTGTACCTCCTGCGGCACATGGTTAGCATAAGCTTGCTCCTGAGGAATTAATGGTACCAGATAGTTGCCGCCGCCGGCACGGTCGTCGAGGCCCTCTTGGGGTTCCTGAAAGAGCTCAACTTGTGGCGTCTCTCGCTTACCGGCCCAAGGAACGAGCCATGGTCTTCTTCCTGTGCGCACTCTTGATCCATCATGCGGGGCACATAAGCTTCTGGGGACACCGCCCCGTAGGCCTCGCTATAGTGCTCCATCTGCCACGCAGTCCGGCCCGGGGCGCCGTCTTGAGAGTGGTGGTGCCGTGGTCCGCCTAGGCCCAAGGTTACGGCGTGCGCTCCTTCGCCGGCCGGAGATAGGGTCCGCGCGGTTTGCCGCCTGGTGCTGTTGGCCAGGTTGGCGTTGATTAGGCCCTGGAGCCCGCTTGAGGTTGCATGAGCGCGCGTGGGGCCGCCATACGGCGCGCTATGGGCCAGAGGTGGCAGCTGGACGCATAAGGGAGGTGCTCCCGAGGAGGCGGCGTCCAGGAGCTCGGCGACCTGCTCCAACAGCACGTCGCGGCCGCCCTCTAGAAGCCGGCACCGTAGCAGTTCTCGGGCCACCGTGCACGCGGCCCTGGAGTTCGCCTGCTCCCGCCGGGTGTGCGGCACCATGGCCGCGGCGTGGTTTGAGGCTCTGGCCGCCGACCGCACCTGCCGCGGCGTGAGGGCAGGCGGCGTCTAGCCGTGTCGCCCGCGTCCAGCAGCGCCTCGCGGAGCACGGGCTGCCTGAGGTGCAAGGTTGAGGTCAGCCTGGGCTGGCGGCACGGCGCAGGCGGGCCACGCCGCCCAGCGATCGGTGTCGGCTGCCGGGTCGTTGGACATCGAAAGATGAGGCGATGAAACGCGAGGCGGCGGAGGAAGGATTCCGGCGCACCCCTACCTGGCGCACCAAATGTCGGATTTCGGGTTCCGGCAGACCCTTGAGGTTCGAACACTGGGGTGCGCGTGGAGATCTTTCCCCTACCAGCTCATGCGTGAATGGATTGCAAGAAATCTAAACTACGAACAATGAATGAGGGAGTCCTGGATTAGGGGGGTGTCCGGATAGCCGAACTATCATCGTTGGCCGGACTCCTGGACTATGAAGATACAAGATTGAAGACTTCGTCCCGTGTCCGGATGGGACTTTCCTTGGCGTGGAAGGCAAGCTTGGCGATACGGATATCTAGATCTCCTGCCATTGTAACCGACTACTGTAACCCTAACCCTATTCGGTGTCTATATAAACCGAAGGGTTTTAGTCCGTAGGACAAACAACAATCATACCATAGGCTAGCTTCTAGGGTTTAGCCTCTCTGATCTCGTGGTAGATCTACTCTTGTACTACCCATAACATCAATATTAATAAAGAAGGAGTAGGGTATTACCTCCATCGAGAGGGCCCGAACCTGGGTAAAAACATCGTGTCCCTTGTCTACTGTTACCCTCCGCCTAGACGCATGAGTTCGGGACCCCCTACACGAGATCCGCCGGTTTTGACACCGACATTGGTGCTTTCATTGAGAGTTCATACGTATGCGTCATCTATAGGCCCGATGGCTCCTTCAATCATCAGCAACGACGCAGTCCAGGTGAGACTTTTCTCCTGGTCAGATCTTCGTGATTCGGCAGCTTTGCTGCTGGGCCAATTCGCTAGGCCATCTGGAGCAGATTGAAAGCTACGCCCCTGGCCATCAGGTCAGATTTGGAAGCCTGAACTATACGGCCAATGTCCACGGAGATTTGATCTTCGACGGATTCGAACCACAGCCGAGCGCGCCGCACTATCTCGATGGGTACGATCTAGCTCTGCCGCCGAACAGCGCCCTGGAGGCCGCACCAGTATCCGCTCCGACCCTTAATCCGGAGCCGGTTTCGCCGATCGAGGACGGTTGGTTGGACACCGCCTCAGGGGCTGAAATCTCTACGGCGATTGAGCCGAACACCATCCCTGTCCTTTGCGGCTTCGTCACTCCTGTGTCGGACTCCTTTACGGACTCCGAACCTCCAGCGCCTCTACCGGTCGAATCCGACTGGCGCGATTATGGAGTTCACCGCCACGGACATCTTTTCAAAGACTCGCCCTTTGGCGATATCACGAACTCATTAAAGTCTCTCTCTTTGTCGGGGAGCCTGGCGAACTATGGTCAGGAAGGTTGGGATTCGGACGACGAAGAAATTCAACGCCCACTCACCACCCACTTTGTAGCCACTGTCGATGATTTAACCTACATGCTCGACTTCGACTCCGAAGACATCGACGGTATGGATGACGGTGCAGGAGACGATCAAGAGCCAGCGCCCACGGGGCACTGCAAGGCCACCTCGTCATATGACATATACATTGAGGACATCCCAAAAGATGGGAATCGCGATGGAACGGCGGAGGATGACCCTCCAAGAAACAACCTAAGCGCCCACGTCGGCGGCGCCGCTCTAAATCCCGCCACAAGAAAACGGCGATTCCGGCACGGGAGACAATAATACCCCGGACAGTGCCGAAGACGACCCCCTCCAGCAGGACTCAGCGCAGGAGGAGGGAGAAGCAAGTCCGCACGACAGTGCAGCAGAAAGAGAGGTAGAGGACGATAATTATGCGCCCCCCTCCGAAGACGAGGCAAGCCTCGACGACGACGAATTCGTCGTGCCAGAGGACCCCGTCGAACAAGAGCGTTTTAAACGCAGGCTCATGGCCACGGCAAGCAGCCTCAAGAAAAAGCAATGACTTAGAGCTGACCAAGACCTGCTAGGTGACGGATGGATGAAGTCCTTGCAGCGAAGAGTATGAACTCGAACGCCTCCAAAAGCTACCCCAAACGCAGGCCGTTGCCTCGATCAGAGGAGGAAGCACCCACGTCACCAGCGCATGACATGGCAGACCGGCCACCCCGTGGCCGCGACAGAGAAGCCTCTCGGCCCTCCGCTCAAGCCACGCCCCGACGCCGCTCAAAAAGTACCAAGGCACGGGAAAACGCGCCGGACTTGCGAGATATATTGGCGGTGAACTCCATAACCGGCGCCCAGTCGGATTCGACTGGTAGAGGCGCGGGAGGTTCGGAGTCCAGAAAGGAGTCCGGCACCTGGGAGTCACGAGCTTCGCAAAGGACAGGGATGGTGTTCGGCTCAATAGACGTGGAGATTTCATCCCCTGAGGCGGTGTCCAACCAACCGTCCTCCTCGATCGGCGAAACCGGCTCCAGATTAAGGGTCGGAGCGGATACTGGTGCGGCCTCCAGCGCGTTGTTCAGCGGCAGAGCTAGATCGTACCCATCGAGACAGTGCGGCGCGCTTGGCTGTGGTTCGAATCCGTCGAAGATCAAATCTCCGCGGACATCGGCCGTGTAGTTCAACTTCAAATCTGACACGATGGCGGGGCGTAGCTTTCAATCTGCTCCAGATGGCGAGCTTAACTGCCCGCAGTGCAAAGCCGCCGAACATGAAGATCTGTCCGAGGAGAAAAGTCTCACCCTGGACCGCGTCGTTGTTGATGATCGAAGGAGCCATCGGGCCCATCGGTGACGACACAGAGGAACTCTCAATGAAAGCACCAATGTCGGTGTCAAAACCGGCGGATCTCGGGTAGGGGGTCCCGAACTGTGCGTCTAGGCGGATGGTAACAGGAGACAAGGGACACGATGTTTTTACCCAAGTTCGGGCCCTCTCGATGGAGGTAATACCCTACTCCTGCTTGATTAATATTGATGATATGGGTAGTACAAGAGTAGATCTACCACGAGATCAAGGAGGCTAAACCCTAGAAGCTAGCCCATGGTATGATTGTTGTTCTATCCTACGGACTAAAACCCTCCGGTTTATATAGACACCGTATAGGTTAGGGTTACACAGAGTCGGTTACAATGGTAGGAGATCTACATATCCGTATCGCCAAGCTTGCCTTCCACGCCAAGGAAAGTCCCATCCGGACACGGGACGAAGCCTTCAATCTTGTATCTTCATAGTCCAGGAGTCCGGCCAACGATGATAGTTCGGCTATCCGGACACCCCCTAATCCAGGATTCCCTCACCCACCTCGGGTGCCCCTGGACCGCCTCTTTGCTCTATAAATACCCCAATATTTCCAGAACACTAGGGTAGTCGACGAAATATTCATCCAGCCGCCGCAGAGTCCAGAACCACCAGATCTGTCATGGAATTGTCACGGCAGATGTCCTCTTGCAAGGACTTAATCGTGGAGCCATCGCAACTAGGAAGCTTAAAGTGGTTAATTGGGATAAAGGACACGAGAGGTTTATACTAGTTCGGCCCTTACGGTGAAGGTAAGGCCTACATCTAGTTGGGTTGGTATTGCTTGAGGTTTCGATAACCAGGGAGCGAAACACGCTATGCCCGGTTCTCGATTGGTTGTTTCCTGCCCTAAGCCGCCGGCGGGTCGTCCCCTTATATACATGGGTTGACGCCCTGCGGCTTACAGAGTCCCGGCCGGCTCATAAACAGTGTCCGGCTCGGTGACTAGTCAAGTCTACCTTATGATACAAGTCATGCCACTATGGCGGTTTACTACAACGGGCCTTAAGTCGCCTGTGGGCCTTAGGCCCCTTGTTGAGACGCCATCTTCATGCTTGGACTTGGGCTTCTGTCTGGTAACTCTTTATGTAACCCGGCCCCTCCTGGGTGGCTTACACAAATAGTTATATCCCCAACATTAGGCCCCAGATTGATTTGAACCTGTTCATGTCAATCTTAAAATAACTTAAAACATAAATCTTCAGTCTTCGGACTGCGCAAAAAGACTTTCTTTAACCCGGCATGACGTCACTCTTGGATCCGTGTTAACCCGTCATGATGTCATCTTTCCTTTTATCCCACCGAATCGGCCCAACGGATCTTTGTCTTTACCGCCCGTTCCAAGAATCAAGGCGTCGGGGCCGCTGGATAGTAATTCTTATATCCTCGTTTCCCGTGCCGTCTCAGTTATTCTCTCCTTATAAATAGGCGTGACCTAGGTTTTCATGTTCACCCTTTCAGTCGTCTTCCTCCGCTCGCTCTCTCCCTGTCGCTCGAGCTCCGCCGTTGCCGCCGCCGCCGAGTTCCTCGTCTTCATCAACTCAGGCCGCTGCATCACCCTGAATCTGATCAGAGAAACGCGACGCACCTCCGCCGCAGCCCTGCATCTGTAAGTCCCTTTCCTGTCTTAGATCTGCATTACAGTTTTCGTCGAATTTGTCGATGTTCATCGCCGCCCGCTACGAACCCTTGATAGATCTCACCCCCGACGCCCTTTTCTGATCGCCAGATGGTATAGAACTGCTGCGGTAGCTATTTCACTCCCATTTTATATGCAAACAGATCCCTTTTCCTTTGTTCAGAAGCTTCTTTCGAGTGCATGAACTTCTCTGCACTTGTTTTTAGGTCTAGAAATTTTTCTTTTCAGGACGACCATTTGATCCAAAATAATAGCTGTAACTTATGAAACCTGTTTTTATCACCCGGAACACTTCTTATGTTAAATGCATTTAACATAACAATCCAAATATCCGGCTTAAACGCGTCCCACGTGAACTGTTGCTAACATTTTGTGGTGGCTTAAATAATGTTGCCCAATTATCCTTATGTCATTAGGCCCCTTTAAGCCGCTACCTTCAGCAATTTGAATATTTTCTTCCGGGTTAAAATTTAAGCCGGAACTTCTTATTTTGCAATAGGCCAATCTGTTGTCATGGCGTCTAAGTCGACCAAAGCTCCTGTAACATGCAACTGGGTCTCATCCACTGTCACCAAAAGCAAACTGGCTGAATTTGTGAAGTCTGGTCATTTGCCAAAGAAGGAAGTCATGTCTTATCGTGTCCCTGACCCATTTGAAGAGAAGCCTCAACCCAAAGAAGGGGAAGTGATAGTTTTCATGGATCACATGAGCCGGGGATTTGCCCCTCCCGGCTCAAAGTTCTTCAGAGAAGTTTTAAATTTCTTTGACCTTAGGCCTCAAGACATTGGACCCAATTCCGTGTCCAATCTTTGCAATTTCCAAATTTTCCGTGAGGTATACAGGAGAGGAACCAAGCCTGCTTTTATTCAGAGAACTGTTCTACTTGAACCGGCAGGAATGAGCGGCATAACGGGCCGAGTCTTGAACTTGGCGCTATCTCAATCCAAATAATTTGAGAGACTGTTTATTTCTTATGTTGAGTCGTCGAGTCACCCCAAATATTGGAACCAGTCATGGTTCTATTGTCGAGATACTTCCTCGGTGATGAGCCGCCTCGCTCGGCTTCGCGCCCTGCGACTTGAATCCAACCACCCGCTGGCGGATAAACTGACCGTTGTTGAACGTCTGCCGCTCAACCCCACCATCAAGAAGATTAAAGCCCTTCTAAGAAATGGTTTAAACGGCATTGACTTGGTCTGGGTCTGGGTCACTTGGCGTATACGCCCATTAAGCCGCCGCTCCAGCTTAATGTGCACTTATACAGGCGAACAGAGCGACCCAATGCACCACAATTCTGACGACTTACCAGATGACGTAGCCGATGCTACAACCCGATCCATCTTGAAGGAGGGTACTGTTATTAACAATACCTTCGGGCTACTTCCCTTCTGCAAGAATAACCCGTCTCCTGCAGTAAGTTACCAATCTTAATAAGTACTTTGTAATATGTTTTACCTCCTTGTACTTATAATTCCTTATCTTTCCCACAGGCCGGTGATGATTTCTGGAAAGTCAAATATGACCACGAGGCTGCCCAACAAGCCAGAGCCGCCAAGAAGAAAGAGAGGAAAAATGCCAAGACAGGGACTTCAAAGAAGAAGAAACCCAACGCCTCTGAATTACTCAAATTGGATGACTCTTCTTAAGATGAGGAAGAGGTAATCTCTTATTCTCTTTAACTCCTTTGTTACTGTTTTATTGATATTTACGCCTTTCAGGAAGACACTGGAAACAGCCAAGCTCATAGTGAAGAGGTAACTATAATTTCCTCCGACTCAGAGCCTTTGCCAAAGCACAAAACCCGGCGGGTGACCCGGAAAGTAAGATTTTCACATCCCTTAGCTTATCAAGATCCTCAATTTCTTTTGAAGCAACAACAGCTTGAGAACCGTAGGCAAACCCGGACAAGCAAGGATGTAGAGCCTTCTTCCGGCTTACCTGACGTAAGCAGGAAGCGTCGAGCTGAGGTCATCTCCGCTTTGTGTTCTGTTTATCCTTTGGCGGGTTTAATTTGTCAGCCTCTCAATTCATCTGACTCCAATTATCAGGATACCTCTCCTTCTTCTGGCGAGTCTATGCAATCCAACATGCCGGCTTTCAAGGCTGCCCCTGGGTAACATACCCTTGTTATCCTCATGCTTTGCTTTACTCATATTTTGTACTCATCCCTTTGTTTTATTCACAGTGTGCGGTAAAGCCCGAAGAGGGCAAAGTAGAATAAGCCGATTGAAGATCCGGTAGCAACGGAGCCGGAACCCGGAACCACTGCCCCTGAGGCTTCTACTCATCAACCTCCTTCTGAGCCGGCCCATGAAATTCCGACACCATCTTCCGACCCGCTTCAAGAAAGCACTCTTGATAACTCCGATAAACCGGAGATTTCTAGCCCGGTCCGGACGGCTGAACCGGAAGTTGAATACTTGAAAAGCCAGTATGTTGAGCCGGGGCGGCCTACTGTTCTTGCCAGGTGCACCGCTAAGCAAGAACTTGTCAAAAGCCGGAAGACCAAACAGGACATTGCTGATTATGCCCACTTAAGCATTGGCGATATAGTCTCAGGCTATCTGAATCAAGTGCATAACAGCCGCGACACGAAATTGACATGGTGAAACAGAATCTGACATAAATCTGAGGTATAACTTATATCATTTCTCCTGAATCTTACTTACTGTACCAGCCCCCAAGTCTACTGCTTATATGTAAATATGTCGTAGACTTAGATACCGGCTTACTGTTAGCTCACCCGGTTTATAAGAATGCATTTTGAACCCGGCTGTAATGTAGAAACTTTTAAAGAAGCAATACACATTAGCCCCCAAGTGTCAAGCATCTTTACTTGTAAAGTACTTGAGACTTTAATATGCAAAATCTGACTACAAAGTAAAATTTTCTTCAACATACATTAGCCCCCAAGTGTCAAGGGTCTTTACTTGTAAAGTGCTTGAGACTTTAATAACACCTTACCATAACTTTACCATAACCCAGCGTGTTGCAGGTCTCCACCAGTCAATACGAATTGCGGATTGCTGATCTGAAGACCCCGGCTGGCGGCCCAAGAGCTTGAGATTCAAAAAGCCGACTCCAAATTCGCCTTCAGCATCTCTGAGCAAGAAAAGTTGAAGAAGGATTTTGATGCGGAGAAGCAGGCCTGGGCGGATGAAAAATCTTCACTTGTGACCCGGGCCGAGACAGTAGAAGCAGCTCTTGTCAAGCAAGCTGCCGAATTGTCCGCTTAAAAACCAGATATCCCAAATGGTCTCGGCAATTTTGGTAAGTGACTATGTGTAACCTTTGAACATCACCATGATTCATTTGATAACTGTTTCAGATATGATCTCCAGCTTAATCTTATATGCATAAACGCAGGTCCCAGGAGTACCAACCTGAAGCAGAATATGTTGATCAAGCTTAAGGCGGTGTACACTCTAGTAGAACAGCTATACACCGGGTCACAACGTGCCTTGGCCGTTGTGGCTTTATCAAATGATACTCCTTATCTCCTGCAGGATGTACTCAAGCGGCTTGCCGTGTTACCTCAACGGATTCAGGAGTTAAGGCGAGCATCTGGTAGAGCCAGGGCCATAGCCGCCTTAAACCGGGCCAAAGCATTGGCTCCAGAGCTAGACTTAAGCGATGTTGCTCTTGGATACCCCAAAGGAGGGCGGCTCGCATTGATCAATCAGACTTCACCACTGTGTGAGAGTCGACGTCATGTGGCCACCATCATCGGCAACGATATTGATCTTACAAAGTACCGGCGGGTTATGACAACGAGAACCGGAGGATTCCAACTCCGCATTATGATGATGTCACCGATCCCTCCAACTCGTAAGCATACCTTTGCTCCTGAAGTTGACCCGGCCAGTTTAATAGATGATGAAGCTGAATTTGAAGTCTTAAGCGGCATTGACTGGACCTCATCAACCTTCCAGGACAAAGCAGCGGACGAAGAGGCGAAGAAGGATAACCCGGAGTCGTCAAGTCCACCAAAGGAGTAATCCGCCTGGCACTTAAGTCTTTTAAAGAAAACAATACTTCATTATTGAGACTCGTGGAGTCTTGTAATAGGGTAGAAAAACTTCTTAACTCTGTCATGCCTTCGCGCATGTTTTGCGGTGCTTAACAATGTCTCAAGCCGCCAGCAATGTGTACTACCGGCTTGCTTGAGTCATCCAAAAGCTTTCTGCTTTATCCTGTGTATAAAACAAAAACTTCCTTTGGCATCTCACCACATCCGGGGTCATGTAAGATAACGTTAATACAGAGTAGGAACCAAAACATTATAAGTATCAGCTGGTTTAAGGCGTACCTTACCGGCTTACTTGATCCCAAAAAAGCAGACAGTTATACTTAACTTCTGAAAATTGGCACATATAATGTTTTACCTGGCCCTTAGTATTATTTACCCTTATAGAATAAAGTAAACCTGAATTTCAAAGGCCTCTGATTCGAATACGATCAGTAGAACCATTCCAGAGGGGTTAAGCTAAGATTCGGATACGATCATATAGCCCCCAATGGCTTTGGCGATGCCGATCAAATGGGTATCGACAGCTATGTTCTCTTTGGTTCGAATACGACCTATGTTTGAACAGGAAGCCCCCAAGTGACTATGAGAGTTGTTTAATGACGCTAATTTGAATACGATCCAAGTCAGACCCAAAGAGGTTAAGCTATGATTGAAAGATGATCAAGAAGCCCCCAAGTGGGTTCGGCAGTGTGCCAATCAATTGGGTATCGACAGCTATGTTCTCTTTGGTTCAAATACGACCTATGTTTGAACAGGAAGCCCCCAATTGACCATGGCTTGATTCAGATATGATCATAAGCCGGACCAAAGGGAAAACCGGATTCAGATATGATTCGCTCCATGTTAGTCGTTTCCACCACCTGGTAAAGAAGACACATAAACCTTGTAGGATGGAAAGGAAAGAGGTCCTGCTTTATTGCTTTATATAATATATACATTGCTAAAAAAGAAAAGACAAATATACTCCGAAAGCCGGTGGCTTAAGTATAGTAGGGCCGGAGATGCGCTATGTTCCACGGTCGGCGGGTCTCCTCCTCCGACTTATGTGAGTCTTTGTGCTCTCGAACATCGATGATGTAATATGACCCATTGTTGAGATTCTTGCTGACCACGAAAGGTCCTTCCCAAGGAGGGGACAGCTTGTGCATATCAGTTTGATCCTGGATGAGCCGGAGCACTAAATCGCCTTCCTGGAAAGTTCTGCTTCTAACCCGGCGGCTGTGATAGCGGCGCAGGTCTTGCTGGTAAATCGCCGAGCGGGCTATGGCCAAGTCTCGCTCTTCATCCAACAAGTCAAGTGCATCCTGACGAGCTTTTTCGTTATCGGCCTCAACGTAAGCCGCCACCGGGGTGAATCATGCGGATGTCACTTGGCAGAACCGCCTCTGCTCCGTACACCATGAAGAAATGTGTATAACCAGTAGACCTGTTAGGTGTTGTGTTGATGCTCCATAGCACAGAGGGTAACTCCTCCACCCAACAACCCGGAGTCCACTGTAAGGGAACTAAGAGCCGGGGTTTGATACCTTATAGGATCTCTTGATTAGCTCTTTCTGCCTGACCATTAGACTGGGGGTGAGCAACAGCCAAAACATCAAGCCGGATGTGTTCTTGTTGACAGAACTCTTCCATGGCACCCTTGGAGAGATTAGTGCCATTATCAGTTATAATACTGCGCGGAAAACCAAAACGAAAGATCACCTTTTTGATGAATTGAACCGCCGTGGCTGCGTCACACTTACTGACCGGCTCTGCTTAAACCCATTTGGTGAATTTATCCATCGCCACCAATAGGTGGGTCTTCTTATCTTTAGACCTTTTGAAAGGTCCAACCATATCAACCCCGTAATGCAAGCGGCCAAGTAATTGGAATCATCCGCAATTCTTGAGCGGCACATGAGCTTCGTCGTGAGAATTTTTGACATCCGTCACATTTCTTGACGGATCCTCCGCATCAGCATGAGCCGTCAGCCAATAAAAACCATGACGAAAAGCCTTGGCTACCAGAGACTTTGAACTGGCATGATGACCGCAATCACCTTCATGAATCTCACGAAGTATCTCCTGACCCACCGTAGGTGAGACACAACGCTGAAACGCCCTAGCGATGCTGCGGTGATGCAACTCGCCATGAACAATCGTCATGGATTTGGACCGCCTGACGATTTGTCTTGCCAAGGTCTCGTCCTCAGGCAATTCTCCTCGGGTCATATAGGCCAAGTATGGGACCGTCCAGTCCGGGATGGCATGGAGAGCCGCCACCAGCTGCGCCTCCGGGACTGGCACTGCAAGTTCTTCCTCTATAGGCACTCTGACAGAAGGGTTATGAAAAATGTCAAGAAAAGTATTAGGCGGCACCGGCTTACGCTGAGACCCCAGCCGGCTTAAAGCATCAGCCGCCTCATTCTTCCTTCGATCAATGTGCTCCACTTGATAACCTTTGAAGTGCCCAGCCACCACATCAACCTCACGACGATAAGCCGCCATGAGGGGATCCTTAGAATCCCATGTGCCTGACACCTGTTGAGCGACGAGGTCTGAATCGCCCAAGCATCTTACTCGGCTCAAATTCATCTCTTTGGCCATCCGGAGGCCATGGAGTAAATCCTCATATTCAACTGCATTGTTAGTACGGGGAAACATAAGCCGGAGCACATAACAAAATTTGTCACCTCGGGGGGAAGTTAAAACAACCCCAGCCCCCGAGCCCTCCAACTGCCTGGACCCATCAAAGTGAATAGTCCAATACGTGTTATCCGGCTTCTCCTCTGGTGCCTGCAACTCCGTCCAATCATTGATAAAGTCCACTAGGGCTTGAGACTTGATAGTGTCTTGTGACATATACTTCAAACCGTGAGGCCCAAGCTCGATGGCCCACTTCGCAACTCGTCTGTGGCTTCCTAATACGGATGATGTCTCCCAAGGGGCCGAACTTACCACGCTTATAGGATGACCCAGGAAGTACTGTTTTTAGCTTCCGGCCGCCATGAACACCCCATAAACCAGTTTACGCCAATGCGGTTACCTTTGCTTGGACTCTATGAGCACCTCATCGATGTAATAAACCGGCCGCTGAACCGGATGCTCCTTGCCGCCTCCTTACGCTCCACCACAATGGCCACACTAATAAAGACGTGAGTTAGCGGTAACATACAATAGCAATGGCTCTTTATCAATCGGAGCTGCGAGAACCGGCGGCTCAGCCAATTGTCTCTTTAAATCTTCAAAAGCAGCATCAATGACCTCCTGCATAAAGGTGTCTCGCTTTCTTCATCATTTGATACAATGGTAAAGCCTTCTCCCTAGCCCGGCTTATGAATCGGCTTAAAGCGACAACGTGACCCGCCAACATTGAACATCATTGATGCACGCCGGCTTAGCCAGAGAGGTAATCGCCCTGATCTTCTCTGGGTTAGCTTCAATGACCCTGTTTGAGACCAGGAATCCCAAAAGTTTGCCTGCGGGTACACCAAATACGCACTTGTCCGGGTTAAGCATCATCTTGTAGACCCGGAGATTATCAAAGGTTTCCTTTAAATCGGAGATCAAGGTTTCCTTCTCTCTGGACTTCACCACAATGTCATCCACATAAGCATGAACATTGCGCCCAATCTGATTGTGGAGACAATTCTGCACACACCGCTGATAAGTCGCCTGGCACTCTTGAGCCCAAACGGCATAGACACATAGCAGAAGGCTCCAAATGGAGTAATGAAGGTCGTCTTCTCCTGGACCTTAACTGCCATCTTGATATGATGATAACCAGAGTAAGCATCCAAAAAACTCAACCGTTCACAACTCGCGGTGGCATCGATGATTTGATCAATGCGGGGTAGAGCAAAGGGATCAGCCGGACAAGCTTTGTTTAAGTCCGTATAATCCACACACATCCGCCAGGTGCCATTCTTCTTGAGCACAAGCACTGGGTTAGCCAACCACTCCGGGTGAAAAACTTCCACGATGAACCCGGCCGCTAAGAGCTGAGCGACCTCTTCCCCTATAGCCTTTCGCCTTTCCTCATTGAATCGCCGGAGAAACTGCCTGACCGGCTTATACTTTGGATCAATATTAAGAGTGTGCTCGGAGAGTTCTCTCGGGACACCCGGCATGTCAGAAGGTTTCCATGCAAAGATGTCTCGGTTCTCACGGATGAACTCGATGAGCGCGCTTTCCTATTTGGGATCCAAATTGGTACTGATGTTGAACTGCTTGGAAGAGTCGCCTGGAGTGAAGTCAACCAGTTTTGTCTCGTGACGACTTAAATTTCAAAGCCGAGTCTTGCTCTGTGGTTGGCTTCTTCAAAGAGGTCATATCTGTCGGGTCAACATTAGTTTGATAAAACTTCAGCTCCTCTTCAAAGACAAACGGATTCAAAGATAAGCCGCATCTCCTTCCTCGCACTCCAAGGCCACCTTTCGACTCCCATGCACAGTGATGGTGCCCTTGTAACCCGGCATCTTGAGCTGCAGGTAAACATAACACGGTCGTGCCATAAACTTGGCATAAGCCGGCCGTCCAAACAGAGCATGATATGGGCTTCTGATTTTGACTACCTCAAACGTCAACTTCTCAGCCCTGGAATCGTATTCGTCTCCAAAAGCCACTTCCAGCTCGATCTTTCCAACAGGATACGCCGACTTACCGGGTACCACCCCATGGAAAACAGTGTTGGACGTCCTCAAGTCCTTATCAGTCAGATCCAATCTAGACACCATCTCGGATGGGGTTCACCACCTCCATTGGTGCCTCTCCGATGATGCGTGAGTAGTTGTTTGTAGACATTCGGGTCCGTAGTTAGTAGCTAGATGGCTTCCTCTCTCTCTCGCTGAATTCGCAATACAATGGTCTCTTGGAGATCCATATGATGTAACTCTTTTTGCGGTGTGTTTGTTGGGATCTGATGAACTTTGAGTTTATGATCAGTTATATCTTTTCATATCCATGAAAGTTATTTGAGTTTATTTGATCTCTTATATGCATGATTTCTTATAGCCTCGTATTTCTTCTCCGATATTTGGGTTTTGCTTGGCTAACTTGATCTATTTTTCTTGCAATGGGAAGAGGTGCTTTGTAGTTGGTTCGATCTTATGGTGCTTGATCCCAGTGACAGAAGGGGAACCGACATGTATGTATCGTTGCTACTAAGGATAAAATGATGGGGTCTATATCTACATAGGTAGATCTTGTCTACACCATGTCATCGTTCTTATTGCATTACTCCGTTTTTTCATGAACTTAATACACTAGATGCATGCTGGATAGCGGTCGATGTGTGGAATAATAGTAGTAGATGCAGGCAGGAGTCGGTCTACTAATCTTGGGCGTGATACCTATATAATGGACATTGACTGGATATCGTCATGATTATTTAAAGTTCTATCAATTGCCCAACGGTATTTGTTTACCCACTGTTTGCTATTTTTCTCGAGAGAAGCCACTAGTGAAACGTACGGCCTCCGAGTCTTCTTTCTCATATATTTGCCTTTGCAATCTACTTTTCTCTTGCATTTATTTTCAGATCTATTAAACCAAAAATACAAAAATACTTTGCTGCACTTTATTTTATTTGCGATCTATTTACTCAATCTATTACAACTTTATCCCGTCCACACGCCATTTTTGGCGCCGTTACCCGAAAGGGATTGATAACCCCTTTAACACGTCGGGTTGCGAGGTGTTGTTATTTGTGTGCAGGGTTGTTTACGTTGTGTTGCTTGGTTCTCCTACTGGTTCGATAACCTTGGTTTCATATCTGAGGGAAATACCTACCGCCGTTGTGCTGCATCATCCCTTCCTCTTTGGGGAATAGTGACATAGCTTCAAGCGACATCAATATGCGGTATTTCCATGCCATTCTAACTAAATTTTTATGTGCCAACTCTAATTTTCAAAATGAATTTACTTTTTGTGCGCCCGTACCGCTCATGAAGCGGCAGGGGGTGGCTAATATTTTCCATGCTAGCTAGATGTGTTATTCTCAAGATGAGTGTTTATTCACTTGTCATTGCACGAGAGTAATAGGGATGCCCAGTCATGAAATGAAAAGGAAATTTAATTTATGTTGTCAAATAATAAATTCCTTGGAAAGTGTTGGTATGGGCCGGTACTGTGGATCTGACTGGCCGTGGAGTGTGAAAGTATGGTGGAAAAATGAATAAACTTTATTTTATGTTTGGGAACCGCCTATGATCTAGCATGGAAAGTGTCTCGGTCGTTTTCGCTGACAGGAAAAGAATGCCTCTCAAAATTGTTACCTATCATTATTTTTGCTTTGAGCTCTGGTACCTCAACAGATCTTTGCTTCCCTCTACGAAGGGCCTATCTTTTACTTTTATGCATTTTTTTTTAATTTTGAGTCTCCATCTTCTCTTATAAAGCACCAACTAGGGAGCACTATGTTCGTACTTGAGCATTGGATGTAGCTAATATTCGAGTGTGTTTCGTGACTGCATTAATGATTGAGCATGATGGGCTAGGGATAACTTTCTTTAGTGTTGATATTTTGAAAGACATGGTTGCTTGTTGACATGCTTGAGTATTGAAGTCTTCATGCATGTCAAAACTAGACTATTGCTTTGAATCATCTAAAAGTCCAAATGTCCATGCTACAAAAGAAAAGAATATGTGATGAACATGTTAGGCAGCATTCCACATCAAAAATTATGTTTTTATCATTTACCAACTCGAGGATGAGAAGGAATTAAGCTTGGGGATGCTGATACGTCTCTAACGTATCTATAATTTTTTATTGTTCCATGCTGTTATATTATCATTCTTGGATGTTTTATAATCATTTTATAGCAACTTTATATCATTTTTTGGGACTAACCTATTGACATAGTGCCCTGTGCGAGTTGTTGATGTTTGCTTATTTTTTCTTCGCAGAATATCAGTACCAAACATAGCGAGACTTTTTGGAGATTTTCTTGGACCAGAAGACAACTTAGGAGCCAAGGAAGCACCTGGGGGGAGGCCCATGGGGCCCACAGGACACCGGGGCACGCTAGAGGCCTCTAGCTCACCCTGATGGGTTGTGAGGCCCACGGGGGTCTCCTCCACCGCCTCTCAGCTCTATAAATACCCAAATATTTCAGAAACCCTAGGGGAGTCGACGAAACATAACTCCAGCAGCCGCAAGTTCTAGAACCACGTCCAATCTAACACGATCACGGAGGGGTTCATCATCCTCATTGGTGACTCTCCGATGATGTGTGAGTAGTTCACCATAGACCTAAGGGTCCGTAGACATTAGCTAGATGGATTCTTCTCTCTTTTTGGTTTTCAATATAATGGTCTCTTGGAGATCTATTTGACGTAATGACTTTTTGTGTTGTGTTTGTTGGGATCCGATGAAGTTCGAGTTTATGATCAAATCTATATCCATGAATATTATTTAAGTCTTCTTTGATATCTTATATGCATGATTATTTATAGCCTTGTATTTCTTCTCCGAATCTTTGGTTTATTTAGGCCAACTAGTTTGATTTTTCTTGCAATGGGAAGAGGTGCTTTGTGATGGGTTCGATCTTTCGGTGTCCTCACCCAGTGACAGAAGGGGTAGCAAGGCACGTATATATCGTTGTTATTAAGGATAAATAGTAGTAGTAGTAGATGCATAATCGGTTCGGTCTACTAATCTTGGATGTGACGCCTATATATTGATCATTGCCTTGGATATCTTCATAATTATTTGTTCTTCTATCAATTGCCCAACCGTAATTTGTTTACCCACCGTTTGCTATTTTCTCGAGAGAAGACACTAGTGAAATCTACGGCCACCGGGTCTATCTTTTATCATATTTGCTTTCCGGTCTATTTTTTGCCGTATTTGTTTCAGATCTATTATTCCAAAAACCCAAAAATACCTTGTTGCACTTTTTCTTTATTTATTTAATTTCATGTTTTATTCAGATCTATTTATCCAAACTCATACAAATTAATCTATTTTTTTACCTAGGAGGGATTGACAACCCCTCTTACGCGTTGGGTTGCGAGAATTTGTTTTTTGTGTGCAGGTACTGTTTACATAGTGTTGTTTGGTTCTTCTACTGGACTGATACCTTGGTTTCATAACTGAGGGAAATACCTACCGTAGTTGTACTGCATCATCTCTTCCTCTTTGGGAATACTAGCAAGAGGCCCATGCGTTGCACGGAACATCAAGATGCATTTATACAAGTTGTTTATCTCGTGGGAGACGAAGATGAACGAGGGAATGCCTTATCTGCAAATATGGAGAGGGGTGCGGGTATCTTTTTGCAAAATTGCCATAGTTTGCTTTCTTTCCGTCAAATACAGATCGGACGGTCTATACTACAGGATGGCAGGCACACCATCATCACCAACTCGGTTTTTTTTATAAGAGTAGAGATACCGACGCAGTTTCAAGCCGCATCACTTCTCAGCTACAGATTTCTTGTACATCAGATTAGTACCACTTCTAGATGTTTGTCATGAACTATGTCTTCGAGTGCATTCGGCGAGGCAATGTATGGTTGTACACTGGCACTACAGAAGAAGCGCACCATAGCAGACGTACCTTCATCTTCAACTACAACAAGATATACAGTGAATGACCCATCTATTCACATGGTTAAACTTTCTTTCCTTATTGTTAATTCATCTACGAGTTGAACTTGTGCTGTAAAACATTTATTAAAACTAGACGTGCATATGTTCTATCCTAAATGGGTGTATATTTTGTGCAGGGAATGTATCATATTAACCCGAAGGATGCATTTTCCACAGAAGTGTGCATTGGTCTTATGAGGAAATGTGGTCGCGATAATCCAGATAGGAATAATTATTGGAACAAGGTTAAAAAAACGCACCCGTGAGCAGGCTATATCGTTAGCAGAAACTTGTGGACCACTGGTGTGAGGATCACTCAAATGTATGAGATACACACACTTCGTTCTTCAACTTATTAATCCGTAGTTGTGGACACATCATACTAAATTTGAGCTTCATGTTGTAGGAACTTTGTGACAAGAAACAAGGAAAACCATCTACTGTGAAGTTGAGTCAAAACACTGCACCTACAAAATGTGTTTCCCACTTCAGGCATATGGTAAGTATTTGTAGTACCTTATTGCAAAAGCTTTATGTTGGATTACTATATTTCTTGCAGTATTAATGTTTACCAATTGATAAATCTGATACAAGCCTAAGGACAACATTGATAATTAATCCAGTGGAGACTTGCTTGAACCTACGTGCACTACAAAGAAGTATACTACATTGAGCCTGTCTGCAAAAAAACCCACAAGTACTGCCAAATTTATAGGCTTCAAATGTATAGTTTAACCGTAATTATTCAAACTATCGAACACTGCTCTAATAGTGTTATCAATCATATTTCAGAATGAATCAAGGTTCAAGCATACACCATCAAAACTACTTGATACGACAACAATACCTGATGTAGAAATCATTGAAGAAAAGAGCTCCTCAAGAAGTTACTTTCGAGCATGGACGTTTCATCCTCCCCCAGGAAGAATTCATCCTCTCATGAACACATCCGTGAGCTAGAACACATCATTGCAACTTAGTAGAAATTAAAGAACTCAAGAAGAAGAAACTACAAGAGATTGAAGATTTCAAGATGGATCAGTAGAAAAAATTCACTGTCTTTGAAAAAAGGCAAAGACATATGGAGGTAATGCTCAGTCACCTGTTAAGGAAGTCCACGCAGTCAGCACAAGATAGCATCTGAAAAACACTGATGGCTGCATGCTTATAGTCAACTTAATTTTCCTTTGTCCGAGACTATCCTTTGCTTCTCCTTGTAAATTGTCAGGATTCACTTATAATAAAATATATGTTGCCAATATTTGAATTCTCATATTCTAGTGAATCAAATTTTGATCCCTTTTCCTGAAATTACAGATTACATACAACTTGCTCGCATATAATTAATAATATATGACTTAAAGTTTTTTTTTCTATGTGCGACGGTAATTGTGACGTCAACAATGTCTGGTCCCACTTTTAAGCTGCCACGCCAGCATCTTCTGGGCCCATTTGTCAGCAGCGTTGACCGGTCAAAACTGACACCGAGCTATTACTGACGGGACTGTCAGCGATAAAACCCATGGCGGATCCACATAGAAGAAGCCATGTCAGCAACTTCTAGCCCCACCTATCAGAATATTTGACCGGTCAACCCAGTGGGCCAATCACCAGTGACAGGATTATTGCCCCCAAAAAGATCTTAACCGATAGATTAGGTTATCATATGTGACATTCTGGGCAATCGCCGAAAACGGCCATTGGTAACATTTTTTTTGTTCGTCACCTAAAATGCGCTCTTGCACAACAAAAAAGGTGGTACCATCAAAAATTTATATTCTGTGACGGTACTATGGTGACGGTGGGGGTGACGGCCGGAAAACGTCACCGGTCTATTTTCCGTGAAAAAAGGGTTACCATGACACAAGCGAAGCGTCGCTAAATAGAGCAAAGTATGTAGTGTCCGAGCACCCCCTCTCTGAGAGATTTGAGTGTTTCCCTCATACTCCTTCACTCTCCTCACCCACAACAATTGGTTCATGATCATTTTAGTCATTATTGGGAATCACTCACCGGATATGTGTCATTATGTTGCATGGATGAGGTGAAAGGATCGAGGCACTACTGCAGGTATCAATCCCTATTTATGCAATGGATCCAGTTGGGTTATTTTCCCAAATCAATAGTGTTATCTGGAGAATTAAACACCACCGTGGCCCATAGTCCTCTCGCCTTGCATAGTCCACAGGGAGTATCTATTAGATAGAAGTCAATCGAATATGTTAGATATGCAAATATGGCATTGCAATAAAGTTAGTAGATTTTCCATGGGTATACTAACCATCCTTACCTACCCCTCCTTTGTTTTAGACGGTACTAATGTTTGCATTTTTTGAGGAAATGATTATTCTTAGAAGGAAACACTCTGGTCATGTGGTGAGACAATGGGGTTACACCAAAGTACATTTTTGCCCTTGTAAATTCTCACACGGTTAGTGGTTAACCCTCCATCATTTTACATTTTCCACCAAAATACCGAACCACATCACAATAGTTAACCTAGCTAGGTCCCAGTTCTTAGGACATATTATTTTGCTAACCTACTCACGTTCCCGCCGTGCGGCGGCGATGGGGGTGGGGGTAGTAAAATAATTCCATAGATATTCAACCCTGCCCCTTTATAATATCCTCTCCCGCCGATCCCCGTAGCAAAACCCTCTCTCATCTCTTCTCAATGGAAAAACGCATCGTTCCGTGCAGGAAAAGAATGTGTGACCAAGCCCTAGATCTACGAGGGGGCAAAGCCCAAGCCTTCTGTCCACACGACGTGGGTGCGGCCATGGCGTTGCTCTCGATCGCCGCATCTGGGAGCGGGTCCCATCCGTCTCCCTACCCAACCGAGGTTTGCATCTTTATTTCAATGGTTTCATGTCTTTTGTGGTACGAGGCGCGGATGGTATCAGTGGTCTCCATCTATAGATGGGAAACATGAATAGGAATATGCAACTGTTTTGAAACAACGGATGTATGTCGGAATTCTGGTCATGATCTAGTGACGCATGTTGGATTTCGGTTTGAATCTCAATTAATTTACTTTAATTTATGCATGTATCTCGATCTGTAGTTAAGTTTTATGTTTATAATCGGCTGTGGACGATAGCTCAAGTTTCACGTGTTACTATCTACTTTTGGTTTGATTATGATACTTTTTACTACTTTCTATGTATGGTGGCGGAAGTTGATTTCCCTCCATGGGTGAGGAGCTAGTTTTCGTTTTTTTGCAAGAAGATCAAATCAATTATAAAAGTTAGTTTTCAGTTAACTTTTTACAAAGCGGCCGACTGGAACGGCCTTTTCATTCATCGAGAGAGAGAAAATGATGTTGCTGAGAAACTATGCATGAGTATTTTGGTATTGTGTGTCTTTGGTGCTTTTAGGAGAGCGTTGTGTGAATTATATCTTAGTCTCTAGAGTCTACAATTTATACAGGTTTGCCTCGTTTGTGTTTTTTCCTTTTTTTCTTGTCTTTTCCTATTTTGAGGAGTGTTTTGTCTCATTTGTGTGCTCAACACAAAAGGTTGAAATCACCCCGCCACCGCGCTCCATCGTGCACACGCTGTCCCCGCTGTGGAACATCTCGGCGGCGGTCCGATGGCCACCCCCGCCATATACAGGTTCTCGGCTCTAAACGCCGACCACTCCGCCGGGGGTCCGGCCCGGAGAGACTAGTGGTGTAGGCTGCAATCTGACGCTACGACCCAATGCCGCCGCCGAATTCCCAATCCTTCATCATGCCCTAGAGGCTCGTGCTTCCGCCGCACCGTAGCTCGCCGTGGCCGCGAACGCCTCACGTCCTGAAACCCCTCTGCCTGCAACGTGCATCACCGCCGCAGCCGAGGTCTTTGATAATCCGATTTTGTTTTCTAGGGCGTTGTTAATACTATATCCCACCCCCTCACTAGATGTGTGTTGTTATGTTGCACGGATGAGGCAAACGGAAAGGCACTAATGCATGTATCAATTCCTACTTATGCAATGGATCCCGTTAGGTTAATTTCCCTAATCAATTGTGCGATCTGGAGAATTAAATACCACCTTGACCGCATAACCATAGTCCTCTCACCTTACATAGTCCAGAGGGAGTATCTATTAGATACAAGTCAATCGAATATGTTAGATACACAAATATGACATTGCAATAAAGTTAGTAGATTTCCCATGGGTATACTAACCATCCTTACCTACCCCTCCTTTGTTTTACACGGTACCGATGTTTGCATTTTTTTGACGAAATGATTATTCTTAGAAGGAAACACTCTGGTCATGTGGTGAGACTATGGGGTTACACCAAAGTACATTTTTTCCCTTGTAAATTCTCACATGGTTTGTGGTTAACCCTCAATCATTTTATATTTTCCACCAAAATACTGAGCCAGATCACAATAGTTAACCTAGCTAGGTCCGAGCTCTTAGGACGTATGGTTTCGCTAACCTACTCATGCGCCCGCCATGCGGCGGCGGCGGGGGTGGGGGTAGTAAAATAATTCTATAGATATCCAACCCTGCCACTTTATAATTAATCTCCTGACCCGTCGATCTCGTAGAGAAACCCTCTCTCATCTGTTCTGAATGGAAAAACGTTTCATTCCGTGGAGGAAAAGAAAGCGTGACCAAGCCCTAGATCTGCAAGGGGAAAGCCCAAGCCTTTTGTCCACACGATGTGGGTGGGGCCATGGCGTTGCTCTCGATTGCCACATATGGGAGCGGCTCCCATTCGTCTCCCTACCCAACTGAAGTTTACATATTTATTTCAATGGATTCATGTCCTTTGTTGTCCGAGGCGCGGATGGTATCGGTGGTCTCCGTCGATAGATGGGAAACATGAATATGAATATGCAACTATTTTGCAACGACAGATGTATGTCAGAATTTTAGATCGGGATCTAGTGATGTGCGTTGGATTTCGGTTTGAATCACAATTAATTTGCTTTAAATTATGCATGTATCTTGATCCATAGTTATGTTTTATGTTTATAATGGGTTGTGGACGATAGCTCAAGTTTCACGTGTTACTATCTATTTTTTGTTGGATTATGATACTTTTTTACAATTTTCTATGTATGGTGGCGGAATCTGATTTTCATGCATGGGTGAGGTGCTACTTTTTTTTTGCAAAAAGATCAAATCTATTACAAAAGTTAGTTTTCAGTTGTTATTTTTACGAAGCGGCTGATTGGAACGTCCTTTTCATTCATCGAGAGAGAGAGAAAACGTTGTTGGTGAGAAACTATGCAACAGTATTTTGGTATTGTGTGTCGTTGGTGCTTTTAGAAGAGCGTTGTGTGAATTATATCTTACTACCTCCGTCCTCGTTTATTGGTTCCCTTCGCATTTTGTGTAAAATTTTGACCTTAAATTTAACTAACAAATTGTCAAAGCATGTCACAAAAAATAATATAATTAGAAATTATGTTCGAATATGAATCCAACGTGTCATGCATTATTATTTTATTAGTAAAATATATGGTTAATACTAATTACTAACTGACCAATAAACCAGGCCGAAGTTAGTAGTCTATAGAGTCTACAATTTATACATGTTTGTCTTGTTTGTGTTTTTTCCTTTTTTCTTGTTCTTTATCTTTTTTAGGAGAGTTTTGTCTCATTTGTGTGATCAACACAAAAGGTTGAAACCACCCCGCCGCCGCACACGCTGTCCCCACTGCAGAACATCTCGGCGTCCGGTCCGATGGCCGCTGCCGCCACATACAGGTTCTCGGCGCCAACCGCCGGCCGCTTGCGCCGGGGGTCCGGCCCGGAGAGACCAGTGGTGTAGGCTGCAATCCAACGCTCCGACCCAATGCGACCGCCGAATCCCCAATCATTGTTTGTGCCCTAAAGGCTAGAGCTGCCACCGCACTGTAGCTCGCAGTGGCCGCGGACGCCTCACGTCCCCAAACGCCTCCGCCTCCAACGCGCATCGACACCGCTGAGGTGTTCGATATTCCGATTTCGTTTTCTAGGGTATTGCTAATAATGTATCCCCCCCCCCCCTTTGCATGGATGAGGCGAAAGGATCAAGGCACTAATGCAGGTTTCAATCCCTATTTATGCAATGGATCCAGTTGGGTTAATTTCCCAAATCAATAGTGTGGTCTTGAGAATTAAACACAACCTTGGCCGCATAACCATAGTCATCTCGCCTTACATAGTCCAGAGGGAGTATCTATTAGATACAAGTCAATCAAATATGTTAGATACACAAATATGGCACTGCAAGAAAGTTAGTAGATTTTCCATGGGTATCGTAACCATCCTTACGCACCCCTCCTTTGTTTTACATGGTACTGATGTTTGCATTTTCTAAGGAAATGATTATTCTTAGAAGGAAACACTCTGGTCATGTGGTAAGACAATGGGGTTACACCAAAGCACATTTTTGCCCTTGTAAATTCTCACACGGTTTGTGGTTGACCCTCCATCATTTTACATTTTCCACCAAAATACTGAACCACATCACAATAGTTAACCTAGCTAGGTCGCACCTCGTAGGACGCATGATTCTACTAACCTACTCACGCTCCCGTCGTGCAGCGGGGGCGGGGGCGGGGGGCATTAAAATAATTCTATAGATATTCAACCCTTCCCCCTTTATAATCTCCTCTCTCGCCGATCCCCGTAGTGAAACCCTCTCTCATCTATTCTCAATGGAAAAGTACGTCATTCCATGGAGGAAAATAATGCATGACCAAGCCCTAGATCTGCAAGGGGGAAAAGCCCAAGCCTTTTGTCTACGATGTGGGTGTGGCCATGGCGTTGCTTTCGATTGCCACATATGGGAGCGGCTCCCATTCGTCTCCCTACCCAACCGAGGTTTACATATTTATTTCAATGGATTCATATGTCTTTTGTTGTCCGAGGCACGGATGGTATCAATGGTCTCCGTCGATAGATGGGGAACACGAATAGGAATATGCAACTATTTTGCAACGACAGATGTATGCCAGAATTCTAGATCGGGATCTGGTGTTGTGCATTGGATTTCGGTTTGAATCACAATTAATTTTCTTTAAATTATGCATGTATGGTGATCCATAGTTATGTTTTATGTTTATAATGGGTTGTGGACGATAGCTCAAGTTTCACGTGTTACTATCTATTTTTGGTTTGCTTATGATACTTTTTTACTACTTTCTATGTATGGTGGCGGAATCCGATTTTCATGCATGGGTGAGGTGCTAGTTTTTGTTTTCTTTTGCAAAAAGATCAAATCTATTATAAAAGTTAGTTTTATGTTTTTTTATGAAGCGGCCGATTACGGCCTTTTAATTCATCGAGAAAGAGAAACCAATGTTGGTGAGAAACTATGCAACAGTATTTTGGTATTGTGTGTCTTTGGTGCTTTTAGGAGAGCGTTGTGTGAATTATATCTTACTACCTCTGTCCTGATTTATTGATTCCCTTCGCATTTTGTGCCAAATTTTGACCTTAAATTTAACTTATAAATTGTTAATGCATGTCACAATAAACAATATCATTATAATTTAGAAACTATGTTCAAATACGAATCCAATGATATAATTTTTGGCGTCATGCATTATTATTTTGTTAGTTAAATATATGATAAAAATTTGACTGAAAATATCAAGGGGACCAATAAACCAGGCCGAAGGTAGTACTCTATAGAGTCTACAATTTATACAGATTTCTCTCGTGTGTGTTTTTCCTTTTTTTTCTTGTTCTTTTTTCTCTTTTGAGGAGAGTTTTGTCTCGTTTGTGTGATCAATATAAAAGGTTGAAACCACCCTGCCACCGCGCCCGCGGTCCCCGTCGCAGAACATCTCGGCATCCGGTCCGATGGCTGCCGCCGCCACATACAGGTTCTCGGCGCCAACCGCCGGTCGCTCGCGCCGGGGGTCCGGCCCGGAGAGACTAGTGGTGCAGGCTGCAATCCAACGCTCTGACCCAATGCGGTCACCGAATCCCCAATCATTCTCTGTGCCCTAGAGGCTAGAGTTGCCACCGCACTGTAGCTCGCCATGGTCACCGACGCCTCACGTCCCCAAATCCCTCCGCCTCCAACGTGCATCACGGTCGCTGAGGTGTTCGATATTCCGATTTCGTTTTCTAGGGCATTGTTAAAACTGTATCCCCCCTTTGGATGTGTGTTGTTATGTTGCATGGATGAGGCAAAAGGATCAAGGCACTAATCCAGGTATCAATCCCTATTTAAGCAATGGATCTAGTTGGGTTAATTTCCCAAATCAATAGTGCGGTCTGGAGAATTAAACAACACCTTGGCCGCATAACCATAGTCCTCTTGCCTTACATAGTCCAGTGGGAGTATCTATTAGATACAAGCCAATTGAATATGTGTTAGATACCCAAATATGGCATTGCAATAAAGTCAGTAGATTTTCCATAGGTATACTAACCATCCTTGCCTACCCCTCCTTTTTTTACATAGTACGGATGTTTGCATTTTTTGAGGAAATGATTATTCTTAGAAGGAAACACTCTGGTCATGTGGTGAGACAATGGGGTTACACCAAAGTACATCTTTGCCCTTGTAAATTCTCACACGGTTTGTGGTTGACCCTCCATCATTTTACATTTTCCACAAAAATACCGAACCATATAACAATAGTTAAGCTAGCTAGGTCCCACCTGTTAGGACGTATGATTTCGCTAACCTACTCATGCTCCCGCTGTGTGGTGGCGGATAGTAAAATAATTTCATGGATATATTCAACCCTGCCCCCTTCAATTTATACAGGTTTGTCTCGTATGTGTTTTTCCTTTTTTTCTTGTTCTTTTTCCTTTTTGAGGAGAATTTTGTCTCGTTTGTGTGATCAGCATAAAAGGTTGAAACCACCCCACCACAGAACATCTCGGCGTCCGGTCCGATGGCCGCCGCCGCCACATACAGGCTCTCAGCGCCAACTGCCGGCCGCTCGCGCCGGGGGTCCGACCCAGAGAGACCAGTGGTGTAGGCTGCAATCCGACGCTCTGACCCAATGTGGCCGCCGAATCCCCAATCCATTGTTGTGCCCTAGAGGCTAGAGCTACCGCCGCACTGTAGCTCGCCGTGGCCGCGGACGCCTCACGTCCCCAAACCCCTCCGCCTCCAATGCGCATCGCCGCCGCTGCCGAGGTGTTCGATATTTCGATTTTGTTTTCTAGGGCGTTAATATTGTATCCCCCCTATTGGATGTGTGTTGTTATGTTGCATGGATGTGTCTGAAAGGATCAAGGCACAAATGTAGGTATCAATCCCTATTTATGCAATGGATCTAGTTGGGTTAATTTCCGAAATCAATAGTGTGATCTGGAGAATTAGACACCACCTTGGCCGCATACCATAGTCCTCTCGCTTTACATAGTCCAGTGGGAGTATCTATTAGATACGAGTCAATCGAATATGTTAGATACACAAATATGGAATTGCAATAAAGTTAGTAGATTTTCCATGGGTATACTAACCATCCTTACCTACCCCTCCTTTGTTTTGCACGGTACTGATGTTTGCATTTTTTTGAGGAAATGATTATTCTTAGAAGGAAACACTCCGGTCATGTGGTGAGACAATGAGGTTACACCAAAGAACATCTGAAGGGAAACAATATTTTGGTATTAAGTGTCTTTAGTGCTTTTAGGAGAGCGTTAAGTGAATTATATCTTACTACCTTTGTGCTGGTTTATTGGTTCCCTTCACATTTTGTGCCAAATTTTGACCTTAAATTTAACTAACAAATTGTTAATGCATCTCATAAAAAAAATATCATTAGAAACTATGTTCAAATATGAATCCAATGATATAATTTCAGGAGTCATGTATTATTATTTTGTTAGTTAAATCGATGGTTAAAATTTGAAACAAAATACTAAGGGGTCCTATCATGCATTATTATTTTGTTAGTTAAATCTATGATTAAAATTTGAAATAAAATACTAAGGGATCCAATAAACCAGAACGGAGGTAGTAGTCTCTAAAGTATACAATTTATACAGGTTTGTCTCGTTTGTGATTTTCCTTTTTTCTTGTTCTTTTTCTTTTCTGAGGAGAGTTTTGTCTCATTTGTGCGATCAACACAAAAGGTCGAATGCACCCCGCCGCAGAACATCTCGGCATTTGGTCCGATGGCCGCCACCGCCACATACAGGTTCTCGGCGCCAACCGCCAGCCGCTCGCGCCGGGGGGCCGGTCCGGAGGGACCAGTGGTGTAGGCTCCATTCCGACTCTCCGACCCAATGCGGCCGCCGAATCCCCAATCCTTCTCTGTGCCCTAGAGGCTAGAGCTGTCGTCACATTGTAGCTCGCTGTGGCCGAAGACGACTCACGTCCCCAAACCCCTCCGCCTCCAATGCACATCGCCACCGCCGCCGAGGTGTTCGATATTCCGATTTCGTTTTCTAGGGCGCTGTTAATATTGTATCCCCCCTCGCTGGATGCGTGTTGTTATGTTGCATGGATGAGGCGAAAGGATCAAGGCACTAATGCAGGTATCAATCCCTATTTATGCAATGCATCCAGTTGGGTTACTTTCCCAAATCAATAGTGCGATTTGGAGAATTAAACACCACCTTGGCCGCACAACCATAGTCCTCTCGCCTTACATAGTCCAGAGGGAGTATCTATTAGATACAATTCAATCCAATATGTTAAATACACAAATATGGCATTGCAATAAAGCTAGTAGATTTTCCACGGGTATACTAACCATCCTTACCTACCCCTCCTTTGTTTTACATGGTACTGATGTTTGCATTTTTTGAGGAAATGATTATTCTTAGAAGGAAACACTCTGGTCATGTGGTGAGACAATGAGGTTACACCAAAGTACTTTTTTGCCCTTGTAAAATCTCACATGGTTTGTGGTTAACCCTACATCATTTTACATTTTCCACCAAAATACTGAACCACATCAGAATAGTTAACGTAGCTAGGTCCCGCCTCTTAGGACGTATGATTTTGCTAACCTACTCATGCTCCCGCCGTGTGGTGGCAGCGGGTAGTAAAATAATTCCATAGATATTCAAGCTTGCCCCCTTTATAATCTCCTCTCCTGCTTATCCCTGTATTGAAACCCTCTCTCATTTCTTCTCAATGGAAACCCGTGTCGTTCCCTGGAGGAAAAGAATGTGTGACCAAGCCCTAGATCTGCGAGGGGGCTTTGTTCCCTGGAGGAAAAGGATGTGTGACCAAGCCCTAGATCTACGAGGGGGCAAAGCCCAAGCCTTTTGTCCACACGACGTGGGTGCGGCCATGGCGTTGCTCTCGATCGCCGCATCAGGGACCGGCTCCCATCCGTCTCCCTACCCAGCCGAGGTTTGCATCTTTATTTCAATGATTTCATGTCTTTTGTGGTCTGAGGTGGGGAAGGTATCGACGGTCTCCATTAATAGATGGGAAACACGAATAGGTATATGCATATGTTTTGCAACGACGGATGTATGTCAGAATTCTTGAACGGGATCTAGTGATGCGCGTTGGATTTCGGTTTGAATCTCAATTAATTTGCTTTAATTTATGCATGTATCTTGATCCGTAGTTATGTTTTATGTTTATAATGGGTTATGGACAATAGTTCAAGTTTCACGTGTTACTATCTAGTAGTGGTTGGGTCTCGCCATTGCGGGCCTCATGAGAGGAAGTTCTGTGTGTATTTCTTCCTTTCAAAAAAAAAACCTCAACTTCATCTCAAAATTTAAAAGTAAACTTTCTGACAATACGTGAACATGACATACATCTCAAAAATAAAAAGGAAAAGCTTAAAAAACATTTTTAAAATGAAAAAGAAACAAAAGTCTCACTTCCATCTTTCAAAAATAATCTCCAAAAAAAAACTTTTCTAAAAAGAAAAAAAGGTCTCAATTTCGTCTTCCAAAAAAGAAGTTTTTCAATTTCATCTTCCAAAAGAAATAAAAAAGTTTCTTGCCACGGCCTACGAGCATGCACCACGTGGCCATGCTGGTTGGTCGCCATTGTCCTGTAGGTTAATGTGTTTGATTTTTTGTTCGAGTATGATACCTTTTACTACTTTCTATGTATGGTGGCGGAATCTGATTTCCCATACATGGGTGAGGTGCTAGTTTCCGTTTTTCTTTTTCTAAAAAGGTCAAACCTATTATAAAATTTAGTTTTCGGTATTTTTTCACGAAACTACCAATCGGAATGGCCTTTTCGTTCATTGAGAGAGAGAAAACGATGTTGCTGAAAAACTATGCAAGAGTATTTTCGTATTGTGTGTCTTTGGTGCTTTTAGAAGAGCGTTGTGTGAATTATGTCTTAGAGCATCTTTAGCAGACACCGTAAAAGCGGTCACTAATTTTCAGTTTTGAAGGTTTTGGTTGAAAAAGTGTACAGAATAGACATTGTAAAAGTGGTCAAACACGTAAATATTTTCAGGCCACCGAAAATCCACACCTGAGACCCCTTGTATTTGAAGGCTCGGAGGCCAAACCGAGGGTGCCCCGTATACCGGTCAACGCTGGTTGTGGGTAGATTTCTTGCCCCAAATGTCACCGGACCGGCACCAGAGTACGGAATCTGGAGAAATTGTCGCATCCGGTCCTTCTCCGCCTTCTCCAACCACGCATGCGTCGACCTGGTGAGGTCCCGATCCAATTCCCCTACTTTCCCCTCTAGTATTTGTATCGAAGCAGCCCTTCCGGTCCTCCTCCGCCGTCTCCGCCATGGTCGTTCATGTCGGCGGCTTGGACGAGGCTGGCCTCCCGCGGCTCCTCACGGCCTAGGTCGGGGCAGTGACGGTGGGGCAGGGCCAGGAGCGGCGGGGAACAATGAGGGGCGGCGGGGAACGACGAGAGGAGGCGGGGAAGGACGAAGGGCAGCGGCCTGGGCGGGCAGCCGTCTGAGCCACCAGAGGAATAAGAAAACGATTGTTGAAGACGACCCAAGAAATATTCGTTTGCGGTTGAGAATATTCGATTTTACGGCTGCCGTTTGCAGGGTCTATTTTGTCCAACGCGCATCGCCGCCGCCGCCGAGGTGTTTGACATTCCGATCTCTTTCGTTTTTTAGGGTGTTGTTAATCCTGTATTCCCCCCTCTCGAATTCAGGAGCTGCCGTTGGAGTTTAGCTTAGCAAATTATTTATAACGTTGGTACCTGATCATATGCCCCAGTTCACTACTGTGCTTAGCAGCTGTTAGTTATCTGCAAAATGGAAAAATCCGCACTTATGTTGTGCATTGTGTCCTGAATCCTGACCCCCTATAATGTTGAGTGGAACTAATGGTTGGGGTCTAATATCGCCTCTCTTTTCGGCTCTGATACTTTTGTACCCCTAATCAGTCATATAACCATTATGTGAGTGTGTTACGCATGTGTTGATGAAGTTACTGTCAATGCAGGTTCCTCAGGATGATGAGGCTATACTGGATGGAGAATTAGGCGAGGTCTCCGTTCCAACTTATGTTAACTCGTTGAAGAATGAGTTCGCGACACTTCGTTCCGCTGAGATTAAGGTGCTTTGAAACCACACATTCTGTACTCCCCTCCGCATTTATTAATCAGATATTCCCGGTGTCATTTGTCTGATTGTTATATATTTTTTCCAGGATATGGTAGAGAATAACAAGATCAAGCTCAGCACCATTATGCAGAGCAATCGCGGTTCTTCAACAATCTGGCAAACGAGTGCATTGGATGGTACAGGTTTAGCCGCGAATCTGCTGACACCTAGGCAAGACGATGCGTCGTGCTCAACGCTTGGCCTTGAACTGTGCCTTTCTGAGAAAGATGGTGGCAGTTCGCAAGAAGATAGTCCGTATGGCACATCGACTGCTACTTTGGGTGGAATTCTCACTGGAAAGAATGCTAATAAGCCAATTGAACTACCAAAAATGTCAGACCTTCCACCTTATACAACATGGGTGTTTTTGGACAGGTCTGTTTCATATCACAGGCACTTCCCAACCTCCCCAAAACTGCAGATGTATTAAATATTGAATCTCTGTGTGTCGCTACTGCATGGTTGAGGTAGAGAGCAGCAGCAATAGCTTATGATTAGATTGAGGGCATGCTTTGAATGAAAGTGTTTGCTGATAGGGATTTAGTAGTATATTTTGTACATAAGAGTTTTACTTTTCTCTTTTTGCAAGAGTAAGGTCTCGTATTGTTTCTGAGACAAAAGATTTCTCGGAGTTTCATGCAGGAACCAGAGGATGACGGAAGACCAATCTGCATTTCATCGACAAAATATTTACTATAATGCAGATTGTGGTGGAGCTTTAATGTTCAGTGATAGTGAAGATGAAGTTGTTGAGGATGAAGAGGAGAAAAGGGAATTCAAAAGCTCTGAAGATTGTTTTATTCGGTAAACAAACTTGGGGTTTCCATTGTTTTCTTTTGCATTACTTTACCTTACCTAGGTTTAACTTCTGCACTTATTTGTGACTGACATCTGCTATGGTTTAAGAATCACAGTTTTTTGAATGATCGCTATTGCACTTACTTTTCTTTAAAGCAATAAGTTTCTCGTATTTTCCTTTAGAGATTGCACACACTTTACTTTAAATTTAAAGATTGTCACAACTTTATTTCACAAAACATAGTATATCAAGATTTATACAGTGTTAAAGTAGTGCAAATACAAAATATCACTTATGTAATTATTGTGGCATGCATAGCTCCACTTCATTTTCATGTAGTAGAGAACTTCAATAGCAATAAGTTACACATGTGTGGCTTTTTTACTTTTTTACCTAGGGTCTCTTCTGTTGCTGCTGCTGTCTAATTATTCTTCATTGTGGGAGCATAATCAAACTAGCCTAGCTTGGACCCCCAGAAAAGTAAGGTTTTTTAGTTTTATCCAAACTGGGTGCTGGATTTGTTTTTACCATATTGTTCAGGAACAAAATTATCGAGTTTACCCTGTCTACCTCTAATCTGAGTAGTCTGTTGATGAGTTTACATCTTTCTTAAACTTGATAGATCAATAATATATTTTGGCTTCTGCTATAAGATGTCTTTCTCTCACTGGGCATTTTGATGTTTTGGTGTAATAATTTATGTTCCTCCTCTACTTTCATGTTAGGATGACCATTGACGGATGTGGCATGTCTGATGAAGCGCTGGAGACCCTAGCTCAATGTTTTGAGAAGACTCCTGGTGATATAAAGGTTAGTTTTCTCTTCATAGCCACCACTTAATCTCAATAGCATTTTGGCCATTTGGGCTTTTCCTTTTCCAATTCACATTTTCACCATTGACAATAACACACATAGCCCTGTTTTTACAGGCCAGATATGAGATCTTACAACGAGAGAGTACTGAAGGTTCTTCCAAAGAAGTGTCCAAACTTAATGCCAAACTGAAAGATATCTACCACGATAAAGATTTGGCTGCAGCATTGGATTCCTTCGATAATCTCTTTTGTCGGCGATGTCTAGTATGTTCATCTATCAATCATCATGTGATATATGTAATGCCTCTTGTTGCTGATGAATATTCTTCTCATCGTGACATTGGCAGGTTTTTGATTGCAAACTACACGGGTGTTCTCAAGATATAATATTTCCTGTAAGTTCTGTTCCAGAATTATTTCCAAAATTACGTGTTTTTTCTTATTTGTGCGTTCTTCATACAGGCAGAAAAGCAATCACCTTGGAACAGCAGGGATGATGCACCATGTGGTATTCATTGTTATAAACTGGTTCGTATTTTATGGTGTATATGACTTCTGAAAAGCTGCTTGTCTTCTCTGACAATTTTGATTATGAAAGATAAGCACCGACTTGCATTGATACTGTTCTCAAACCATATATTGCCAGGCCACCAAACACAAAGATTCTGTTGCATCCTCACAACATAATTCTTCAAGCACAAGAAGTTCTCGGAAGAAGGATGCACGTCAAATGGAGAATAACTCAGCTTTAGTGGAAGATCGTAATTATTCGATGGAGGAAACAAATAATGAGCATTCAGCAGCGGATGGTCATGATAGTTCGAGGAAGGAAGAATTAGTCGATAGTAATATATGCAGGCAAGAAGACAATCTTGTATCCTGGGAGGTGATTGAGCAAGGGCTTCTAGTTAAAGGTGTGGAGATTTTTGGTAGGAACAGGTTGGACCTTTCTCCTCATGACTGAATTTATACCTTGAACTTAATGTTAGTGTGTTGCTTACTACTCCCTCTTTAAAGAAATATATGAGCGTTTAGGTCACTACTTCAGTGATCTAAACGCTCTTATATTTCTTTACGGAGGGAGTATTATACAACCAGTCAGGTCAAAGTTCCTATGTAGCTTTGAATAACCTGTCAACATAATTCTGAACTAAGTAAGGTTATGTGTGAAGGGTTATACTCCGCCATTTGGAAGATTTTGATCATGGATCCTTAATGAGTAATGTTTATCCATAATTCTTCATGCCTTCTACTTACCTCATCATCATCCTACAAGTGTTAAGCTGTAGTGGGGATTGGATAAGCGTTGGAGAATGGATTGTTTAAAATTCTCTGTTATTGGAAGTTGCATGGACTATGACCATCGGCTTAGAAACATAACTACAAAAATATTTCCACTAATGATATAATTTTAAAATTTTGACTCCACAGTCCCACTACCACTTATATTTTTTAGGGCACTGTTTTTTTTTGCTAGGGCGCAAAACTACTCATTTTCCATGAAGATATGCAAGCACGTATCACTTGCATCTGTCCTATTTTCTTGAATTGTTGACAGTCGGAAGTTATTCTTGGGATTTTACTGCTCACAGTGGGAGCAAATAACTCCTGGGGCTGAATCATCGCTCTCCATTATCATTATTGTAGTCATAGGTTTACCCTGCTTTCCGGAATCAATAGTCATAAGACTGAACCTGTGGGTTTCTTTTCATGCAGTTGTTTAATTGCTGGGAACCTTCTTGCTGGAGAGAAAACATGCAGTGATGTTTTTCAGTATATGAATTATATTGAGAACAGCAGCACATCAGAATTTTTTAACGGTGTTGATTCTCTTGTTAAAGGATTCATAAAAGTAGGTTTCAGTCTACTCTAGATATTTTTACCGGGGGGGTATCTTATGTCAGTGCTGCCGATGTTGACATCACAGGGACAAGGGTTGGGCCTGGGATCACGGCGTCCTAGAAAGCGAGGAAGGGTCAAGCATGCCTCAAGATCTACAGTCTACCGTTTCATAAGGAAAAGGATTGCAGCAATGAAGGGTGAGCTTCGTCAGCATTACAATCCATGTGGTTGTCAATCGGCTTGTGGGAAACAGTGTCCATGTCGGAAAAATGATACATGCTGTGAGAAATTCTGTGGGTGAGTTAATTGTTTTCCTTTACAAATTTTGCATCATTATGCTTAAGTTTGTATGCATTTGAAGTATATAGATATATTTTTCTTCTACGTATTGACTTATCGCTGATCTCTCCCATGGTCTAACCTACTTTTGCTGGTACCAGAAATATTGTTTGCCCTCTGCTTCAGTGTGGCTTGGTTTGATACTCATCCTTTGTTTAGGCTAGCTAATTTCCCGGGCGTTGTAACGGGGGCATACATATTCTAGTGATCCTCCCATCCAACACTCGATGAACTTTTCATAATTAACGTTATCCTCATGTCTAAAGAATGAAACTCTCCATAAGTAATGTGATCCCCCCGTCCAAAGAATGATACTCTATAATTAACGTGATCCTCCCGTCAAACACTCGATGATACTTTCCATAATTAACGTAATCCCCCTGTTCAAAGAATGACACTCTCCATAATTAATGTGATCCTCCCATCCAAAGAATGATACTCTTCATAATTAACGTGAAACCAATAAACTTATGAAACCAAACCAGACCACGACGTACCATCACGACCGCAGACCCCACTTTAATAGTAGAGATTATGCTTGGTTAGTCCTATTGTAGGTGAACTGAGGCTGCTTGTCCTCCTGGATATGAATATCATTGCACATGAATCATATATTTATAGATGCAGTTTGCTTTAATTTTCTGTTATATTGCTTAATGTACCGACTGAGTACTGTGTAGTTGAGTTACTGTCTCATGACACATTACCATCCTTGAACTCTTTATAGAGAATATCTAAGCTATTGGATTCAAAAAAGATTTTACGAAGCTGCATAATGGATGGATCAACTCTCAGAAAAGAATGAAATCCAATACTCCCTCCGATCCATATTAATTGTCACTGAAAGGGATGTATCTAGACGTATTTCAGTGCTAGATACATACGTTTGAGCGACAACTAATATGGATCGGAGGGAGTACTACTCTTAGGTCCTCGATAATTTGTTATTATTACTTCATTTGAGAAATTCCAATTATGATTGTAATGAGCTATACGGACGGATGAACACACATACGGTAGCATGCAAACAATTTGGTATCCTCATCCTTATGTCATCATTTACAGATTGTTATTTGTTGTGTGGAATTTTATGCTCTTTGCATTCCAGGTGTCCGAAAGCATGCAAGAATCGTTTTCGAGGCTGTAATTGTGCAAAGGCTCAGTGTCGCAGCCGCCAGTGCCCATGCTTTGCTGCTGACAGGGAATGTGATCCTGATGTGTGCAGAAAGTGTGGGGTAGGGTATGTATCTGCAACAGGGGAATCTTTGAAAGATTTTGTAGTTAATTTTTAATGATCTGTTTAGACAGACTTGTGATTTTTGTTCTTTGCACTCTATGATCCAACCTGTACCAGAGTAGTTCAAAATTACTATTCTCATTTTTTTTAATCTCAAGATACTCATTTCTGCAACTAAAGCTTAAACAATGGGACTGAATTTAAGTTCATAAAATAAATTTGTAGCCATCAGCCATAGCTGACAATCATCATGCCTATTAATTTGATACGATGTTGCCCATTTGCTAGCATAGTTAATTGAATGCTCATGTCTACCAGTGCATTGTTTAAAGGGGGTGAAAACATCTATGTTTCCCATTTGTTTATGCACTTTGTTTACCTCTGCTAAAATCTGACGTAATGATAACTGTGCAAATAAATTAGAACAATATCTGATGGGTATTTACCGAACTTGAAAGTTACTTTCTGAAATCATGTCATGATAGGAAATCTTCTGACTTTGTAGCTTACTTCAATTGTTAATTTGTTATGCATGTATGTAGAGTTAAACAGCAAATCTTGGACAGCAACTTCAGTTGAGTAACTTAATTTTGAAAGCAACCTCAGATGTATAAAGTCAGAGTTATCCAGTCATGCTAAAAAGGGTGTTCCATTAGTGCCTTGTGGAAGTGGTTTGCTCCATTAGTTTTTTAGAACAACATTGAACTATTCCTTTTCTAACCTACAGGTGTGGTGACGGTTCATTGGGTGTCCCCAACCAAAGAGGTGATAATTATGGATGTCAGAACATGAAACTGCTTCTTAGACAACAACAAAAGGTAAACAACAATGCACTTATGCTATCAAGTGTTGTGGACATCTTGTTTATAATTTCTTTGAGTCGATACTTGGTTTGATGACTTCTAATCATGTCCCTTACTAAACTAAAGATAAAGACAAGGACAGCAAATATTTTGTGTGCATAACTGCAGGCTCATATGTCCAATCCATTACCCAGTTGTACTTATAGATAGTTTCACCAGACCATGGTCTGAATTGCTATATGCTATTTAAACATGATTTAAGTGTTAGATCTCTTTTGAGCTACCTTTCATTACTGTTGAAGCCTGTATCCCATATAGACCCTTTAGGAACTGATTCCTTATGAGCGTTGGTTTTTCTTGGTTATGGGTTTTCCAAGCCAGCTATGAACCAATTAGGATACTAAAACAAACTGATACCGTAAAC
The DNA here is from genome assembly GCA_021605145.1 of Aegilops bicornis. NCBI lineage: Eukaryota > Viridiplantae > Streptophyta > Magnoliopsida > Poales > Poaceae > Aegilops > Aegilops bicornis. The sequence continues at coordinate 129,074,068 of CM038675.1, read as the reverse complement.
TTGATTCAAGTCTGATACTTTTTTCAGCAAAAACTTTTCTTACCATCAATTGAAGTTTAGTAGCCTTCGAGGACAGCATTTTTTCTTCTGAGATAATGGAAAAAAGAAAATTGGATAATGCCACCTTTGTTTTTTTAAAAGGGCACTAACAGATATTGAAGGCAAATTGCATTTTTATGTTCACGATTGACTTAATGTTGTGGCACGACACATCGGATACCCGGTAAAACACATGCCTCCCTATAAATATTCACTTTTCTTAGGGAAATAAAATACTCACTTTCTTTTAGAATGTCCTGCTTCTCTTTTGAACAAACATATATATTTTTTAGGCCTGTTGATGGTCTTGAATTAGTGTGACTTTTGTTTCAGGTCGTACTTGGGAGATCTGATGTTTCTGGCTGGGGAGCATTCGTTAAGGTAAAATTGCTCCTTTCATCCTCTTCACCACTCTTTTTCTGTACCCCAGAATGATGTGGAAAGCATGAATATCTTTTCCACAATCTTCAGAATACTGTTGGCAAGGATGACTGTCTTGGGGAGTACACTGGGAGCTTATCTCTCATAGGGAAGCAGCCAAGCGTGGACAGAGATATGACCGTGAGAATTCATCATTCCTTTTCAACTTAAATACTGAGGTACGTGTGCAGAAATATACCAGTTACAGTATGCAAACATTCACGGTTACATGCGGGACTGATCACTAGATTTAGCTATAGTGCTTTTGCATGAGCTGAGTTATTCTCCTTATCAGCTCGGTTTCAAAAACCTGTATTTTATATCTGATCCAGACGCTAGCTGTTTCTTATGCATACTCTTTGGACGCAGTTTGTTCTCGACGCCTTCAGGATGGGCAACAAGCTGAAGTTTGCCAACCATTCCCCTGATCCGAATTGCTATGCCAAGGTTATGTTTGTAGCAGGCGACCATAGGGTAGGCATATTCGCCAATGAGCGGATTAATGCAGGCAAGGAGATTTTTATGATTACCATTACGCCGCCTGACGAAGCACCAGCGTGGGCTCTGAAGGCTGATGATGCCACTGGAGCGAAAGACCCCGGTCAGTCTTCCAGTGGAAGCGCAAAGAAGGCTACTCCTGGAGCGAAAGACCCCGGGCAATCTTCCAGCGGACGAGCAAATAGGCCTGGGCAGTCTTCCAGAGGGCGACCGAGGAAGCATGCCCGGTGAAGAAACACCATTGGTTGATTCTTTTTTTCACGGGGCCGAAATTCAGAAGCTATCTCATCACCTTTATTTTGAACTTTGACATTCGTTGGCACCTTTATCAGCACTCCTTGTGGATGGAGCATGAACCATTTAATCAGTGTCGGGTTTTATTCAGCCCTAAGGCTTGTAATAAGGTGCCCACGCCGTAGCAGCGATTGGGGTCAGTGGTGTTGCCGGCATCCGGTCTATTTGGCTGGAAACTGCACCGGACGCTGTATCAGTTTCGTTGGCCGGCGATCACGCTGTGCCGTTGGTTTTAATTGGATAACTATGTTCAATGTATGTTCTGCTCTGTGCCCAGCACAGCGAGGTTTTTGCCTTTGTTGCTGTGTTTACCCTTCCCAGACCGCACAGGCCGATCCAGGCTCGATGGCGGTCGTTGCGAGCGATTTGTTGTTTGAGCAACACGCCCTGCCGTCATGGCTTGCTGGTTTGGCAAGCAAGATGCAAGGGCCCTCCGTCAAATGTGCTCAATACACGAGTACATTTGATGGACGGTTAAGGTCAGCCTGGAGATAGTTGGTGAGGTCTGATGGAAAGGTTCAGGTGGCTTTCGCCCCATGTAGACCGTTGCAAAAAGAACATTATCGTCGAGTTCAGAGATCTGACACTCAGGGCGCTAGATTTTGGCGGTAACAGATTAACTGGAGTAGCAAATTATGAAAAGCTCTTAATCGAAGTGTTTGTAGTATGGATGCTAAAGTATTCCTAGATTTCTTCTGTTGTCTGGTCAAAGTTTATATGCTTGGATCGTAAACCATTTTTTGCGGGGAAGTTTATATGCTGCATTCTTAAAATCATCAACGAAGTGATGGACAACATATATATACATGCCACACAGTTAGTCTTGGATCAAACGATATTTTTCGTGATAACTTTTAACAATGCTGCATGTAGTAGTCAGATGATAATTCTCACGGATTAATCTGTCCAAGCGTCGATAACATTCCTCTTAAGAAATTCTTCAGAATGTAGCATACGCAGATCCATATCCCGTACCATTGGAGAGGAGAGGAAAAGCATATGTACATATTATACCTTCCTAATTTCCATATGCATGTACGTGAACTATATATGTCGATGCACCACATATATGTCCACACCCACACATATTTAGACCAAAAATAAAAGAAGAACGTCCAGCTGATCATACACACATTTCTACACGATTCGTTAGGCTCATATAGTAGCAAACGAGGAATTACTAACCCAGATCACTAGTAAACCAGGTGAACGAATGATCAGAGCCTCAGCTCCAAGTCCAGCTCCTCGCTGCTCCCGGGACCTTTCTTCTGCGAGCCGCCGCCGTCGGCCGGCGGTGCGGCGGCTTGGCGGCGGCGCTCGTCGCGGTGGACGTTCATGTGGCCCCCGAGAGCCTGCGCGTTGGTGAAGCCTCTGTTGCAGAAGCTGCACTCGTGGTACTCCCTCGCCCGCCTCGCCGCGGCGTCCTCCGGCGAGCCCACCTTGCCGGAGCCGCCTCCCTCCATCGGACCGACGGACCTAGCTAGGCGAAAGCTGACTGTGTGTGTGTGTAAGTAGTCCCTAGTAAGTGGCGTGGAGCTCGTTGTGGTTCGATGGATCCTAGGAACTTCTTGTGCTTGGATCTTGGGAAGGCAACAATGGCAGCACTATATATATATAGTGGTTGCTAGCTTCGGGGACGCGGAGACCCCGGCCGGCCATTGCCGGCCTAGTTGGCAGATATGTCGTGGCGGTGCGGGTGGGTATACTATGCCGGCGCTGATGGGCCGTGAGAGGCTGGTTTATACATATGTAGCCATGTAGCTCTACCTCCCACCTGATTTTGATCATAGCGTACACTGCATGCCTTGGCTGCATCTCCCAATCCTTTCGAAACCCAGGCACGCATGGAAACATTGTTTTTTCTTAATTATTATTATTACCTAAATACTTATTAGTGCAGCTGCACTATTTGGTTGCAGCGAGCGCACGAGTCCAAGCCATCCGATCTCAATATATTTATTGTGATCGTCTTGCTACTAGTCTTCCGCGTTTCAAAAGTGGATACCTGACGAAAGAGGAAAGCACCTGATCGGCTGGTCCCCTCGCGTCTTCACGTTCCTCTCTGCCCCGCTATTTCTCAGCAAGATCCCACGTACATGCATTTATTTAGAGTCTCGGAATTTTCTAAAATCCATAACTTTTGACTCGAGCGTCGGTTTTCAAATCCGTTTTGACCATTGTGTTCGTCGCGATGAATTCTTCAAACCTAGATCTCATATGGCTACATTTCGACGAACCTTTTTTTAAAGCAACTTTGGATGCTGCAGAGGCAACTTTAATGCTATAAAGAAGCAACTTTTTATTAGTCTGTGTAGTATGATCGCCTATGAACGAAAATCCCGTTAAAGCTGACAACCATGACTATCAAGTTAACTAGCTTGACCCTTTAAGTTTTCTACCATAACTAACTAGCAAATATTCTACCATAACTAGTTTCGCCTTGAAGTTCATAGTATTGTAGGCAACTTAGTTTTCAAGGTAAGCTAACAATGTCCTAAGTTGGCTACCATGACTAGCTAATAGCTTAACATCTTCCTTAGTTGCATACAATACTTTTTGGTATGGTAAGAAACTTAGTTTCATACATAGGTGACTTAGAAACATTGAAGGGAGAATTTTCTTTGTATTGTAGGCAACTAAAATAGTAATGACAGGCAACTAAGCATCACCGGTGGGCACCTTCATAGTGTATGTAGACAACGTAGAGAATCCAATAATAAGCAACTTCACAATATTTGCAGCAACTAATTAGCAAAATTATGCAATCGAGCAACAATAATAGGCAACTAAGCCTCAGTTGTAGGCAACTGAACATCAAACAATAGGCAACTGAGAAACCATAATAGGCAAGTTGTGATAATGTTACCACAATTCAGAGGTACACATAGTGCAGGAAGTTGCTTTTATATGTAGCACTACATGTGCCTCATGTTTTGTGTTATTTTTCTCGTTACACAAACTAAACTAATAGGAGTACTATTAGGCCAGAAAGAAGAAGTTGCTTCCCTATAGCACTAAAGTTGTCTCCATTGCAACCAAAGTTGCCCACGAAAAAATGTCCGACGAAACCTACCAATATGGGATCTACTTTTAAAGAACTCATCGTGAGAAACTTAATGATGAAAACGGAACTGGATTTCAACACTTGAATCAAAAGTTTATTGGAGATCGTGGTACAGCCGGCTGTAAGTCTACAACCTCATTTTCTTATCTCTCTGCCAAGTCAGCAACAATGTAATATTTAACCTAACATAAATGCTTAAAAGTGCAGCTGTGCTATTAAGTTGAAGTGAGCGCACAACTTTGTCTCCCTCTCCCTCACCTACCACCAGTAGGCAAATAAATTTCATAATGTTCTTAGGCAACTTAGAAAAACAATGATAAGCAACTTCACAATAGTTATAGGCAACTAATTTGCGAAGTTAGGCAACCCAGCAACAATGGTAGGCAACTAATTAGCACTAGCAAGCAACTGATCATCAATGATAGGCAATTTCATAGTATTTGTATGCAATTGAGACTCAACTAGAGACAACTAACGATCAACGAGAGGCGACTGAGCAGCCATGGTAGGCAATTGGGATAATGTTAGTAAAATTAATAGGTACACATAATGCAGTTTCGTGCAATAGTGTAGCACTAAAGGCGCCTCATGTTTCGTGCGATTTTCTTGTTTTTATAGAAACCAACCTAATAGGCATTTCTACTAAGCCAAAAAGAAAGAGTTGCTTCCGTTTATTACTAAAGTTGCCTCCATTACACCCAAAGTTGCTCACGAAAAAAAAATCGTCAAAACCCACCCATATGGGATCTAATTTTGAAGAATTCGTCGCCAGAAACCCAATGGTGAAAACGGTTCTGAATTCCGACGCTCGGACCAAAAGTTATGGCTTTTTAAAATTTTGAAACCCCAAATAAATGTGTGCATGCGTGGTATTCCTGAGGAATCACGGGGCAGGAGAGTATGAGTGGACATGCGGGATCAAATGCTTTTCCTCTTTTAGTATGTGAGGCGTGTGATTGGACAACACTTGCCTTTTATGGAAGGGACGTTCGAATACCCCGTGCAGCGCACGGGCGCTGCCTAGCCACATCCTTTTTTTTAATTATTATTATTATTATTATTAGTGTTGTGATTTATGAATGAATAGGAATCAACTTATTTTTGCAAGCAAAATAATTAACTTTTTTTTGCGAGGAAGGAAAAAGAATTAACTAACTACATGATTAAATGAACACGCACCGTGAACTTATTATTGGATAAGTTCGCAATTTTCCGTTTGATTTAATCCATAAATAAATCATGATGATGACAATAACAATATTAATCTCGAAGATGGCGGGTGGCGACGAAGTGCCTTCCCACCTGGACTAATAAACATTCATGTAATATTGAAGTGTCTTTTTTTGCAAGAAAATTTTCAATCTATTCATTCTCAGTCGTGGCAGTACAAAGAACACCAGAGATAATAAAACTTATAACCAGGTTCATGGACCACCTAGCGACGACTAAAAGCACTGGAGCGAGCTGAAAGACGTGCCACCATCATCACCCCTTCTTCGCAGGAGCCGGGCAAACCTTATTGTAGTAGACAGTCGGGAAGTCGTCGTGCTAAGGCCCCATAGGACTAGCGCACCAGAGCAACAATCATTGCCGGTGAAGAAAGTCATAGATTGAAAGGATCAAAACCTGTAAACACCCAAACAAAAACGATCGAAGATCGGATCCAAATAAATCCACCGAAGATCAACACCTACCGAATCTCGCGAGATCCGACGGAGACACACCTCAACACATCCTTCAATGAAACTAGATGCACCATCGGGACAGGGTTAATTAGAATGTGAGAGGCACTATTCCTACTAAGCAATCGACATCAGCGCCGCCACACAACTCCAACTAAGACACTGAAACTAATAAGAAAGAGAATGGTTCTCTCCCGCCGGCGGGGGCCCGAGGTCCTCTACACCTCCATGACCCAAAGGCCGTCGGAGATGAGACGGACCGGCAGCAGCACCGACGGGAGGAGGAAGTGTCTAACCTATGTCCTGTGTGTGCCACTAAGCGGTCGCCCTGTGGCAGTATATGGCGAAGCAGCGGAATATTTGGGATGTCTGGCGACTAGTGCACACAGGGCCGGAGTTGCTCCTTCATGTGCTTACAGACCTGCCGGAGGAGGAGCGCATGTACACGCTCATGATAATTTGACGATGTTGACACATCAGGAATGAGATCGTCCACGACAAATGGCCATCAACGGTGGAGGCCTCGACCAGGTTCCTATCCAACTACGTCAGCTCCTTGCTGGCTCTTCAGGCGGATCCTCATGGTGATCATGTCATGAGGAAACCTTTATCGCATGTGTACCAGGCGAAGGCGCATGCACTTGGCTGGGAGGCACCACCGACCGGCTGGGTTGCGCTTAACATCGACGGTTCTTTCTCCAACAAGGACGAGAGCATGGTGGCTGGCATTGTCCTCCCGGGTGAACATGAAGTTATCATTTTCTCTTCTTGCCCCGAGTTACGGCAGTGTGCATCCCCGCTGGAGTCCGAACTTGCTGCATGTATAGAGGGCATCTCACTTGCTTCCCAGTGGTCTGCCTTGCCAATTGTTATTCAAATGGACCGCTTAGACGTGGTCAAGCTGATCAAAGGAGGAGGAGACAACCGGCCTGATCGGATTGAGATCCAGTGATTTGCTGTGAGCAAGTCACCGGTGAACAGTATGGTGAGTGGCTCCCCTCTCCACACCGTCCGATCAAGGATCAACGGACAGATCTGTGTATTAGTTTTAATCTTGTTACATGCATTAGTAGATTTTTTTTTTATCATGTCATGCATGTATGTTTAATTATGAAGTTGCATGCTAGCTGCTTTTTTAGCTAGTTGAGTCCTTGCATGTACGTGTGTACGCCGATGGATGGATGTGTACACGTGAATTGAATCGATGCATGTAAATAGATCATTAGCCAGAAGCGTACGAGTTTACGTTGCGGCTATTAGTACGTGAGTTAGTTGAGCCACGATGCAGTATCATGGGATGGCACGAATCTGGTGGGTCGTGGCATAGAGTTCGGCCAGTTTAACTGGTCAAGTTTGCATGTAATCAAAAGATAAATAAAATAAAGACAGAAAAGAGGACTGCAGTTGCGCCTCGCAAAATCTTGTGTGTTCGTCTTCCTCCCTCCCTCGTCTGTCTCCACCGTGCTCGCGTATGTTTCCGGCCTGTGATCCAACATTTAGTATACAGAGCCTGGTTGTGGCCGGAGGCGAATCGGCGACGATGTGTAGCGATGGGAGATCAGTCACCGAAGAAGAGCGACGCTGGTGATGGCGGAAAGTACACGCCGCCGAGCAAGAGGCTCGGAGCCAGCGGCTCCGGCGATGGGATGATTGTCGTGGCTGCGCCAGCGAGGAGCGTTGGAGTGCCGATCCAATACCCGCAGCTGACAGAAGGTAATTATCAGTTGTGGGCGGCGAAGATGAAGATCATCCTTAAGCTGTGACGCCCGGGTAATCAAGCTACAGTAACCCTCTGGTAATAATGCCACGTCACCTCGATTATTATTGATAAACTCGCATTAGTTCAAAACGATTCAAATTCAAATTTAAAATATAGGCAAACAACAAAAGTCTTCCAATATTAAAACTAAAATGTTCACTAAATAGTAGATAAATCAGAGGCTAGGATAAAATTGTAGACAACATTATTGAAATTTGATTAATCATTTAAACAACCTCAAACAGTGGCTGAATACATTATTTAGTAACCTTTTAATTAATCTAAATCTAATGAGAAATGGTATTTCACCTAGACTAGTTTTTGGTGCTAGGATCTAATGCACTGCAATTTATGAGCTAGCTCCCATATTTTATAAAAATCAATTAGGTGCTAAACATTAAAAAAACAAAAAAGGGATAAATAAAAGGAAAAGAAATATAACAAAGCAAAGCAAAAGGCCCCCCAGCTGGGCCTCGGCCCAACAGGCTACAGGGCCGCCAGGCCGGCCCAACCGCGCCTGCTACTACTCCCCCCGGGCACCAGAAACCCTAGCCCCACTCCCCCACTACCCCCACTCTCTCTCGCTCGATCCCCTCTCACTCCTTCTCGGCCCTGGATCGGGACGGCGCCCCTCCCCATCGCCCCGCACGATCCACCCCCCATTCCTCCGCCACCACGCCAACAAGACCTCTCCGAGGCCGCCTCGCCCCGTCCTTCCCGTTCTTTGGATCTGGAAGGGCCCCGATGGCGCCACCGCCGCCCGACACCGCACCGTCTTCGTGCCCCGCCGCCGCTTCCGTCCCGCCGTCCGCCGCCTAGAGCTGCCCTCGCCGGACCGCCCCGCCCCGCCTCTCCATCGTCGGTCGTCGCCTCGTCCTCGGCCCCGCCGTCACCGGACCACCCCAAGCCGCCTCGAGCCCACTGTCCCCTCCCGCCGGTTGCGCCTCCCCTCTCCTCCCCCCTCTCTGCTCTCGTACTCCGTCGTGCGCACCGCGCGACCCGGCCACGCCCGATGGACACGCCCACGCCGGCCTCGTCCTGCCCCAGACGGCGTCGCCCTCCGCTTCAGGCGTCGCCTGCCTGCCTCGTCGTGTTCCCTGCGCTTTGTCCATGGTCTCCACACCTACCTCCCGAACCCGGCATGCAGCGGCACTCCCTACGCCTGCTTGCCGCTTGTGCGGTGGCAGCGGCCCCGCCAGCCTCGCCCGCTTCTGCGCCTCGCCAGCACCTCGGCGCCTGTTGGGGTCACCACTGCCTTGCGGTGCCGTTGCATAACCGCGCCCGTTATGCCCGGACCCGCTATGGCCATAGGCCACTGACACGGGAACCCCACCCCCAGAATGTTAAAAAAGATATAAAAAAAAGGAATTTAAAAATTATAAATAAAAATAATTAATTAAAGAATTAATTAACTTAATTAATTCTGTATTAGTTTAACCTAATCGTTTTAGTTAACTAATTAAGCCTAACTAGTTAACCTAAACAGTGTATGACAGGTGGGTCCCACTGGACCCACACGTAAGTTTGACCAGTCAACACCTCTGTTGACTGCTGACGTCATGATGATGTCAGCGTGCACTGTTCTGGATAATGTTGAATTTAAATATTTAAATAAATCCTAAAAATGATTTAAATATTTTAAAATTAATATAAAATAAACCGTAGCTCGGATGGAAAAACTTTGTACATGAAAGTTGCTCAGAACGACGAGGTGAATCCGGATACGCAGCCCGTTCGTCCGCCACGCGTCCCTAGCATAGTGAACCTGCAACATTTCACCTCCGGTTCATCCGTCTCGAAACACGTAACACCGGGATACTTTCCGGATGTTTCCCCCTTCACCAAAGATCACCTCATACCGCGTAGAACACGTCTAGATCTGCTTGTTGTCCTGTTATGCACTTGCTTGCTTTGTATTTTCTGTTTCTCGAACCTCTTCTCTCCGGTAGAGACCCGTGACGATGCCGATGCCTCGTGGTCGATTACTACGCCACCGACGCACCCTCCTTCTTGTCTCGAGCAACTGTGCAAGCCCCCCTTGATCACCAGATATCGCCTATTCTACTCTATACCGCTTGCATTAGAGTAGTGTAGCATCTATCGCTTTCTGTTATAACTATCACGATGCATAGCTTTGTCCTTGCTACTCTTGTTGTTACCTTTACCGCAATCCTACATGCTTAGTATAGGATGCTAGTATTCCATCAGTGGCCCTACATTCTTGTCCGTCTGTTGTGCTATACTATCGGGCTGTGATCACTTGGGAGGTGATCACGGGTATATACTATATACTTTATACATGATACATGTGGTGACTAAAGTCGGGTCGGCTTGTGGAGCACCCGCGAGTGGATCTTTGTGGCGGAGCGATGTGGCAGGTTGAGACCGCCTGGGAGAGAGGTGGGCCTGGCCCTGTTCGGCGTTCACGGATACTTAACACGCTTAACGAGATCTTGGTATTTGATCTGAGTCTGGCTACTGGCTTATACGCACTAACCAACTATGCGGGAACAGTTATGGGCACTCGACGTCGTGGTATCAGCCGAAGCATTTCGTGACGCTGTGGATCGAGCGGCGCGCCGGATTGGACCGAACGCCACTAGGCTAGGTCTGCTCGGCCGCCCACGCAACGCAGGTGTGTGCTCAGGGCGATGGGCCTGCACTTCAGGCGCTTAGGTTTAGACCGGCGGTCTTGACCTCTGTTATGCCTAGGCGGGCTGCGACGTGTTGATCTTCCGCGTCGGGCATGACCCGTAAAAGTGTGTCCGCCAAATGGGATCAAGCATGTTGGGTTATGTGGTGCACCCCTGCAGGGAAGTTAATCTATTCGAATAGCCGTGATCTTCGGTAACAGGACAACTTGGAGTTGTACCTTGACCTTATGACAACTAGAACCGGATACTTAATAAAACACACCCTTCCAAGTGCCAGATACAACCCGGTGGTCGCTCTCTCAGGGTTACGAGGAGGGGATCGCCGGGTAGGATTATTGCTATGTGATGCTACTTGGAGGACTTCAGTCTACTCTCTGCTACATGCTGCAAGGCGGAGGCTGCCAGAAGCGTAGTCTTCGACAGGATTAGCTATCCCCCTCTTATTCTGGCATTCTGCAGTTTAGTCCACTGATATGGCCCTTTACACATATATCCATGCATATGTAGTGTAGCTCCTTGCTTGCGAGTACTTTGGATGAGTACTCACGGTTGCCTTGTTCCCCCTTTTCCCTCTTTCTTTATCCGGTTGCTGCGACCAGTCGATGGAGCCCAGGAGCTAGACGCCACCGTCGATGACGACTACTACACCGGAGGTGCCTACTACTACGTGCAGCCCACTGACGACGACCAGGAGTAGTTAGGAGGATCCCAGGCAGGAGGCCTGCGCCTCTTTCGATCTGTATCCCAGTTTGTGTTAGCCTTCTTAAGGCAAACTTGTTTAACTTATGTCTGTACTCAGATATTGTTGCTTCCGCTGACTCGTCTATGATCGAGCACTTGTATTCAAGCCCTCGAGGCCCCTGGCTTGTATTATGATGCTTGTATGACTTATTTATGTTTTAGAGTTGTGTTGTGATATCTTCCCGTGAGTCCCTGATTTTGATCGTACACATTTGCGTGCATGATTAGTGTACGATTGAATCGGGGGCGTCACACAAGCCAATGGGCGTGTGGTCGGCGATCACTGGAGAAGACGTCGACGAGGCCAAGGATCAGGGAGCCATGGCTGCTATCTCGCAGTTCGTTCCCGACGACGTGATGTTGTCCATCGTGGAGTACGAGTCGGCGAAGGAGGCTTGGGATGCTATCCGTACCATGCGCATAGGCGATGAGTGTGTGGTGCAGGCGCGCATCAGCCACTTGACAAGGCGCTTAGAGCGGCTAAGAATAGAAGATGGCGAAGAAGTTGGCGCGTTCGGGCGCCGACTCACCGCGCCCGTCGGAGAAATTCGAGCACTTGGCGAGAACTTGCAGGAGCACGCCGTTGTCAAGCGGCTATTCGAGGCGGTCCCGGATCGCTTCCTGCTGATAATCGGGACAATCGAGCAATGGGGCGACGTCAAGAAGATGTTGGTCGCCGAGGCCATTGGGCGGCTGCGGGCGTTCGAGGAGAACAAGTCCGGGCGGCGCCAAGACCGCAGCGACGACGGCGAGAAGCTGATGCTGGTCTCGCCTGCAGAGCTAGAGGCTCTAATCCAGAAAGAAAAGAAGAAGGGAGAAGGGTCCAGCAGCAGCGGCAAGGATGGTGATGGGCGCGGTGGTGGCCACGGCCGGGACGACGACAAGAAGAAGGTTCGTGGCAAGTTCGACAAGTCCAAGATTACCTGCTTTGAGTGCGGGGAGAAATGACACTTCAAGTCCGAGTGTGAGGCGTTGAAGAAAGAGAAGGCGCTCCTTGCAGCTGCCGACGTCGACTACGAGCCGGAGCTGCTGATGGCGGTGGCATGTGAGCTTGCATTGGGTGCGGAGGAGCAGGTCGTGGACGTCGTCTTCTTTTTGCATGGTCGTCGTCAAACCAGAAGGTATCAAAGTGAATGAGGTGCTTCGCCCCTTAGCTGCGGTGGCCGAGTTGGAGGCTGCCACGGCTGAGGCTGAGCAGCTACGCGGTGAGTTAGCCGCTGCAAATGCAAAGATGCATGCCATGTCCGATGAGTACAGGACACAGGCAGAGTTGTTGGTGCATGCAAGTGAGGAGAAGGCCAAGCTGTTGGAGGTGCAGCGCGTGCTCTGCAAGGAGAATGGCGTGCTCCATGCCCTCGTGAACAAGACCACGGCAGGAGCTATACAAGGAAGCACGCGGACGACCCCAACGACACCAGCGGTAGCAACGCCGCTAGCGGCCTTGAGGGCTGCCATTACGCCTGCGGCGGCTGCGCCGGCCGCGGTGATACTCAGCACGAACTGGCCGGGAGTGGAGCTCGAGGGCAACGAGTTCCTCCTGCTGAATGAAGAGAAAATCAAGCCCAAGCTAAGTGCCAAAGAGATGTACAGCAGTGAACTATGGTATCTTGACACAGGTGCAAGTAATCATATGTCAGGCAATGGGAAGATGTTCAGTGACCTGGACACTAGCATCAAGGGGATTGTGCGCTTTGGAGATGGGTCCATTGTTGACATTTGTGGGCGTGGAAGTGTCTCGTTGAATGGCTGCAATGGTAAGCATCATGTGCTCAAGAGAGTGTATTTCGTCCCCAAGCTCAGAAGCAACATAGTGAGTCTGGGTCAACTAGATGAAGAAGGATGCAGGTCACAACTGTTCGGTGGTTTCCTGAGCGTATACAACCGCTCGGGAGAGCTGCCAGCCAAGGCTGCGAGGGCAAGGAATCGTTTGTATGTGCTGAATTTGAAGGAACCAGTGTGCCTGCCGCTGAACTTGAAGCAGCTGAAATCATGCGAGGGAGGCGTCACACGTGATAAAGTCCCAACCCAGGCGACCAAGACTACAAGAAAAATGAAGAGCGGCTGCGATACTGCACAAGACGGCGTCGCTAACGTCGGGCCAGCATGGGGATGTTGAGATAACAAGATTAAGGAGGTGAATATTAGTTTTAATCTTGTTACATGCATTAGTAGATTTTTTTTTTCGTGTCATGCATGCATGTTTAATTACAAAGTTGCATGCTAGCTGGTTTTTTAGCTAGTTAATAAGTCCTTGCATGTACGTGTGTACGCCGATGGATGGATGTGTACACATGAATTGAGTCGATGCATATAAATAGGATCATTAGCCAGAAGCGTACGAGTTTACGTTGCGGCTATTAGTACGTGAGTTTGTTGAGCCACGATGCAGTATCGTGAGATGGCACGAATCTGATGGGTCGTGGCACAGAGTTCGGCCGGTTTAACTGGTCAAGTTTGCATCTCTTCTCTACTACCTAAAAGAAACGGAGTGTTCCGTCTCCCGTCTTACGTCGCCCACCCCTTCGTCCATCCTCCTCGTACGACCCCCTCCCCCTCCCACGCTTTCATCTTTGGTAACCCCCTCCCACGCTTTCATCTTTGGTAATCAAATAAATCTTAGTAATAATCGGATCACCCTTTCCTTTGGCAACACAATAAATTTTCGGACGGCAATCAATTTCTTCTTTGTTGTACATGGTAATACAATAAATTCATCAAAAGAAATCCTCCTCATACGACCCCCTCCCCCTCCCACGCTTTTATCTTTGGTAATCAAATAAATCTTAGTAATAATCAAATCAATCTTTTCTTTGGCAATGCAATAAATTTCCGGACGGCAATCGATTTCTTCTTTCCTGTACATGGTAATACAATAAATTCATGAGAAGGAATAAATCACAGTAGGTAATCAAGCGAGGAGCCTGGCGGACGCCTTCCTCTTCTGGTCTATCCATGCCTCCCGTCAGGAGCCCTCCTCACTTTCCGTTCCTCCTCTCCCATGGAGCGCCGCCGCCCCATTTAACTATGTCTTCCCGAACCGGCGCCGGCTGCACCCCATCTCATCCCCTCTCCTATCTCTCCTAGAAATCATGGTGGGGTGATTGTCAGGACCCCTGTCTGAAGAACCGCGGGGCTACACCGTCCAACGACGATGGTCAGAGATTCCGGCGGCTAGCCGTCGCCTAAGAGTGGAAGCGGAAGTTGGCCAGAGACATCAATGGTAGTGCAGCTTTTATCCCCAAAGGCCTCATCTACCTGATCTCTAACTCATCCCGACCGACCACAAACGCCGGCTGGGGCAGAGATTCTCGGAGTTTTGAGTTTACACTGATCTCATACGTGGGTTTACACTGGTCAGAGATTTGCCGCCGACCGATCTCAATGGTAGGCTTACACTGATCTCATACGTGGCGTGTTTTGAGTTTCACATATTGGTCTTCTATCTAATGACTGATTAACTCTTACACAGACTTTGCTAGATTGTAGCAAAGAGAGGACTTGAAGCTGGGATGGACCAATGTTAATCAAGGTCTGAACGTGATAATTGACGAAATAATTGCACCATATATAGGATGGCACTGAATCTATTAGGGGGTCATTGCAGTTCTTGACGCGGCATGAGGAGGAGATCAGAGCCGTGGATCAGTCCAGATTCAGAGAATGTGTGGTTGATGGTTTGCAACCGTCCAATTCAACCAAAAAGGCCTGCTATGCGCTGGTCGGCGCTTTATACAGGTACAGTTAAGATCAACTCTGATGCTTCCTTCCTGCTGGACACTGAACAAAGCTAGCCACACGGCCGGTGTTGTGGTTTAGGATCATATAGAAGTTTGGTATTTTTCTCGGTGTGTTGGCAGATGGAACAATGCAGTAGTGTGGAAGAGGTGGAAGGACAGGCTGCTATAGAGTTACACATATAGTTACTTTTAGGTGGACATCTGGATTTTAACATTGACGGTTTAGCGTAAATACGAGTCCAAGTCGACCACTCACATCAAGTCTGCTCATAAAATAGCTAGGACTGTAGCACGTTCACACCTTTTTTAGGAACTGAATAATTGATTACCCTACAGCCACAGTACATTCTGTTTGTATCAAGGGTCCCAACTTCAACATGATGTCGTCTATTGCATCAGGTCACCTTGGGTTCTAGCTATGGCAGTGACCTCATGGGGGAGAGTGTTGCAGCTCATGCCAATCACACTGATTTTTTAGGAGGGAATGTAGCGGCTGAGCCCCACCTTGGTGCATCCCCGTTGCGCCCCACATAAAAATATAGGAAAACTTTCCATTTTTTTGAACTTCCTAAGAATGATTATGAACAAATGTTATAGATGCTTACAAAATTTTGTGATCAAATGATACCCGAGGAACTCTGTACAAAAAAGATACAAATTCTTCTCAAACAGTGCACATATATATTTTTTATTTTTTTGTACTGAGTTCCTCAATGTCATTTGACCACCAAACTTTGCAAGCATATATAATATTTGTTCATAATCATTTCCATAAAATTTCAAAATTTTCGGAAAGTTTTGCTATGTTTTTTGGGTGCACGAAGTTGGGGTGTAGAAAAACCACTCTCTTGCGCATAATCAATAATTTTGATCTACATGCATGTACAGGTACCTCAGTGGCCGGCTGCTCCTGAGGACTTGAGGTTGCTCTTGAACTTAGTCTCCATCAATAATTTTAAACTTAGTCTCATAAGTTTAAAATGACGTACCAAAAATTGTAGGTACACCTTAATAACACCAATATGAAGTGAAATATAAAACAACTAAATGTATAATTACAGAAAAACACAATTAAATGTATGAGTTAGTAATATTCAAAGTATATGTTGGTTGGGTGGGGGTGGTGAGCCGGATGCATCACTGATAGGGGTGGTGAGCTTGGATTGGGAAGCTTTCTTTAACGGTAAAAAATAGCATACAATACATGATGTGCATGTTGATTCTGAAGGTATATGTTAGACATGATTAACACTAAACCATCAAAATATCGTAATAAATATATCCTGTTGCAACGCACGGGCAACTAACTAAGATGAGGGAGAAAGACTTACTAAGATGCGAACAATGTGAATTAAAAAAACTGTACGGTGGGGTTGAAAGGGGGATTGCGAGCTGGCTACACCATTGACAAAGGTCGTACGCTTAGATATGTATGCTATAGATAGTGGGTCAAGGAAGTAGAAGGAGGAGAAAGAAGAAAACTTATTTTAACAATAGAAAGGCCGACAATATCATCTAATGCTAGCGGTATTTCAGTGGCATCTGATGTGCATGAGAATCCTATATGTATATGTTAGCCATAGTTAGTGTTGAGCTAACAGAATATGTATGCCCTTATGCAACGCACGGGCACTTACCTAGTCTAATTAAAAGATAAAGGGTTCGGCTCAGGTGCAGGGATCACCGCACCGATTATTGTGCAGGCCTAATCGCTGCATGCCACATGTTCTTGTAGGCCCAATTTAATTAATGCTTTCCTTCAACTAGTTCAACATCTAAGTACGACTCCGTTGCAGCTAAATCTCCATCGCCCATCAACTACGGCGAATGCATTATCAAGGACCGTGTGAGGATCACGGCGAAGATGTCCTTGCTAACCCGCTCGCTGTCCTCTGCAAGACGATCCTGCCGACGGATGATCAGAAGTTGCACATGGCTGACTGTAGTCGGGTGCAACGAGAAAACAACCTGATGAAGTGATGATCCATTTGATTGATAACGTCAAAGAGTGTGTGCCCAAGTTAACAGCCTGCACGAGTGCCTGCATGGGCTGCATGCCCCTGAGCACATGACCATCGAAGAAATACAACATTGTAGCCACGAATAGTTGGGGTGACTATGTGCAAGGCCGGCGGAGTTCGTCTTGATCGGAGTACGTCGCCGTGCGCTACCAATTGTTTCGTCGAGCGTTAAGGAGCATGAGATTGCACGGAGCGTGAAATTGTACGGAGCATCAATAGTTCAGGACGAAGGGGTTAGTTGAAGGATGAAATCATTAATTGATTAATTAATTATTTGGTCTACAAGCATATGTGGCAGCCACTGATTGGGCCTGCACAATAAAAGGTGCGGACACAGTGGCGGATCTACAGGGTGGCCAGGGTGGGCCGCGGCCCACCCTGGGATTCTGAGACAGCCCATATACCTATAGATTATAAATGGGCCAGAAGAAAAAGAGCCCAATAAACAACAAGGTCCACATAAAAAAAAACAGCCCGACGCCCCGACGCACCTGCAAACCTGCTCGACGCCTCGACCCCGATAGCCGCCTCGCCTCGCCGTTCGCGCCTGGCGCCCCTGCCGCCGCCGAGGAAGCTCCCGCCGGCCGCCTCCCGCCTCTTCTCCAGCCCGCCTGCCGCCCTGCCCGGCCCTCGATCCAGGGCTCCGGGCAAGATCTCCTCAACGCTGGCCTTGGCTAGCCCTCTGCTGCCTGCCGCTGCCGGAGTCCGGTACTGCTGGCTCGCCTTTGCCGCTCGGGCGGCGGCCCTACCCTCATGGCCTCGCCCCTCCAAATCCGGGCTGCGGTGAGGTGAGGTACTGAAAAAATACCCCAAATCCATGATTTACCCCTAATTTATGATTTAGGGTTTGCTTTTTGCACTATGTTCTGCCTCAATTAGCTTTAGTGATAGGAAGCAAGATCGATAGAAAGTAGTATCGCTACAGATTTGTTGAAGAATGAAGAGGGCAGCAGACATTGTTTCTCTTTTTCAAAGAGAAGCTATGAAGATAGGGAAGAAGAAGAAGGCAGAGAATATGTCGATGTGGTCAAGAGCAGACTCAAGGGTTGTGTGTATGCCGGTTGTGATCGAAGAGCAAATTGAAGAACCAACATTGTCTATGTCAAATGTGACCATAGAGCAAACTGAGGATGTGTCACCGCCATCACCACCGGTTTATGATTTTAGTCGTCTTAAACATGATCCCGGGGATAGGCTACCCATTGCAAGTTATCCTATCAATGATCAAGACGCAGATTCAAGAGCATATATCCTTAAAAAGCCATTCAAACCTTATGCACATGAATTTAAGAAAAGTACAATTGGGAGTAGAGAACGTTCATTCAATCCTTTCTGGCTTCATAATCATAGTTGGCTTGAATATAGTACCAAGAAGGAATCTGCATTTTGCTTTGTATGTTACTTGTTCAAAGAGAAAAAAACTAGTGGCAAGGGAACTAATGCATTTACTGATGGTGGTTGGAGTAATTGGAATAGAGAGGATGCTCTTCTTAAGCATGCTGGTTGCGTATCAAGTGTGCATAATGCAGCTCAAGAGAGATATAACTTATTTGTGAATCCTCGTGCAGCTATTGATGATCTTTTTGTGAAGGTGAATAGTGAGGATCTGCGTCTTTACAAGATGAGGTTGAAGTATTCACTTAGATGCTTGCAGTTTCTTCTTCATCAAGGATTGGCATTTTGTGGGCATGATGAAAGTGAAGAGTCTAGCAATAGAGGAAACTTCCTTGAGCTATTGAAGTGGCTTGCAGCAAATAGTGAGGAGGTGAATAAGTATGTTTTGAAGAATGCACCAGGTAACTGCCAATTGACATCTCATCAGATACAACATCAGATTATTCAATGTTGTGCACAACTTACTAGAAAGCAATTTATTGATGAACTTGGTGATGAGCACTATGCTATTCTAGCTGATGAGTCTAGTGATGTATCACATAAAGAACAACTAGCTTTATGCTTCATGCTTTTGTTGATAAAGTAGGGAGGCCGTCTGAGCACTTTCTTGAGTTGTTCATGTAAGTGACACTACTTCATTGTCACTTAAGGAAGCAATTGAAACTTTACTTACTGATCATGGTTTGACTATAACACAAATTCGTGGGCAAGGATATGATGGGGCTAGTAATATGAGAGGAGAAATTAAAGGATTGAAAACATTGATCATGAAAGAGTCACCTTCTGCCTATTATATTCATTGTTTTGCACATCAACTCCAGCTAGTTCTTGTTGCTGTTGCCAAGGGAAATGATGATTGTGTGTGGTTTTTTGATCGAGTGTCTTTATTACTGAATGTTATTGGAGTGTCTTGTAAGCGTCATGACATGCTTCGAGATGCTAGACTTCAGAATATCCTGAAACTACTTGAATGTGGTGAGTTACAAACCGGGAGTGGTTTGAATCAAGAGATGGGGTTACCTAGGCCTGGTGATACTCGTGGGGCTCTCATTACAAAACTGTTCTTAACATTATTGCTATGTATCCCACAATCCGTGATGTGCTCATAACTCTTGGACAAGATGCTTCACAAAGAAGTGATTGGCCCAAAATTCATACTATTGTTGGAGTGTTTGAGTCATTTGACTTTATTTTCAATGCACACTTGATGCTTGTCATTCTTGGATACACAACTGATTTGTCTGATTGTTTGCAAAGAAGAGACCAAGATATTCTTACTGCAATGGCACTTGTTAGAACTGCAAAAAGTAGAATACAAGAGCTTAGGGATAATGGGTGGGATGCATCTTTGCAAAAGGTCACACTATTTTGTAACAAGCATGGCATTCAAGTTCCTATAATGGAAGATAATTATGTGCCTTATGGAAGATCAACACGGTTTGCTCGACCCCAAACAAATGATGATCACTTTAGAAGAGAAGTTTTTCTTGGAGTCATTGATCAAATTAGTCAAGAGCTTGAAAATCGGTTTGATGAGATCAATATAGAGCTGCTATCTTGTATGTCTGCTTTGAATCCCGCCAACTCATTTGCTGCTTTTGATGCACAAAAGGTATGCAAACTTGCTTCTAAATTTTGTATTGCTTTCAAAATTGGTACATAATCTCTTTAACTCATTTGTTTCTTTTGATGCACACAAGGTACAAAGACTTGCTGATTTTTATCCCAAAGACTTTTCAAGTGCCGACTTGATACACCTTGAACTACAACTTGATAACTATATTGATGACATGAGAAATGATGAGAACTTTCAAAGCCTTGGGAATCTTGTTGATCTCTCTGTTAAGCTTGTCCAAACAGGGAGACATATAGTTCATCATTTGGTGTACTTGCTTTTAAAATTGGTATTGATTCTCCCGGTGGCAACGGCAAATGTTGAGAGAGCATTTTCTGCCATGAGTTTTGTCAAGAACAAGTTGAGAAATAAGATGGGTGATAGTCTTTTGGATGATTGCCTAGTCACATACATTGAGAGGGATGCTTTCTCCGAGGTGAATGAAGATGACATAATTGACACCTTCATGGCAATGCAAAAACGTAGGCCAGAAAGATAGTCTTTTTGAACTTCTCAATGTACTATTTACTATGTAGGCTTCTTTATGCAAAACTGAGAATTAATTGAGAATTTTAGTGTGTTCGTAAGACCATATTAATCTATTTCCATGTGCAATTGATAATTAGTTAAAATGTTCACATGTCATATTAGTTATCAAAAAAAAATTTAGGGCGGACCACCCTGATGTCAAATGCTAGCTCCGCCACTAGGTGCGGTGACCCCTGCACCCGAGCCGAACCCAAAGATAAATAAGAGAAGAAAGCCAGAAAAGAGGACGGCAATTGCGCCTCGTAAAATTCTATGTGTTCGTGTTCCTCCCTCTCTCGTCTGTCTCCACCGTGCTCGCATGTGTTTCCAGCTTGTGATCCAACACTGTGTGAATAGCACCCCGAGCTACAGTGACTCGTCTACAGGAGATCATCCACAATACCGTGGTCTACAGTACCGTCCACGGTGTTTCGCGCTACAGTATTCAATCTGAACCGCCCCCTGCATCCAACGACTGCCCGCCCGCCAGTTATGGCGTGACTTGCTGTAGGCAAGTCACTGGATCTCTGTCCGGTCTGATCATATGATGATGGTACAAGAGATTACTACCCTTCTCCAGGAACGTGGGGAATTCTTAGTCAACCATGTTAGGCGAGAACAAAACAATATTAGCCATTTCAATTTTTGGTAGAATAAAGAAGAACGGTGTGGCTTCGATCTAGTCTGGACGAGGTGCCTAAGAGCATCTCCAATAGATGATGTATATTTTGGTGCTTCAGTCGGTGATGGCCCAAATTTGGAGCACCAAAAGTACTTTTTACATTTTCGAAAAAGGCTCAACTCTAACAGATGGTTTAAAACAGAGATGTAAAAACAAAGAGCAACTCCAACAGATGGTCCAAAACGAAGATGTAAAACCGGCCGGCGGCCGCGCGGCTGCTGTTCAACCACTGTACAGCCGCACATATTGCCAAAAACGTCTAAAAAACAACTTTAAAAAATTATACATGTCCACAATATCAAACTATTGCATAGTTCTTCAAATCCACGAGATCAAATGCAACACAAATACAACATAGTTTTGCACAATACAACATAGTTTTTCACAAACAAATAATGAATCTATGTGGCTCTCTCGTCATGCCATTTCCAATGCTCTTCCATCAAATCTTTCTGAAGTTGATCATGCACATCAGTGTCTCTAGTCTCGCTGTACACCTTCATGAAACACCTGATCCGCTGTTCTTTTCGCATGGGGTTTACAAGAATGCCCATCAAGTGATAGAAGTTGTAATATAAATTTTTTCCATGCTCATTCTCAATGATCATATTATGCATAATCATGCAAGCAGTCATGATGTACCAAAGGATCTTTTGATCCCAGAATCTATATGGTCCTCGCACAATAGCAAATTGAGATTGCAAAATCCCAAAAGCCATCTCAACATTATTTCTAGCGGCCGCTTGTGCATTGTGAAAGACGAGTTCTTTCTTCCCTTCGGGTTTTGCAACCGGCTTGACAAATATACTCCACCTTGGGTAGATCCCATCTGCAAGATAGTACCCATAGTTGTATGTGCAGCCATTTGCATCGAAGGTCACTGGTGGTGCTTCTCCATTTGATAAGTTGGCAAACAGAGGTGACCGGTCGAGCACATTGATGTCGTTGCAAGATCCAGGCATCCCAAAATATGCATGCTAAATCCATGTTTCATGATTGGCAACTGCCTCAAGAATGATAGTGGCATCCTTGCCACGACCCTTGAATTGTCCATGCCATGCTTTTGGGAAGTTTTTCCATTTCTAACGCATGCAATCCACAGACCCAAGCATACCTGGAAACACTCGAGCTTTGTTCATCTCCAAAAGCCTCTGAGTGTCCTGAGCATTGGGTGCTCTCAAGTACTATGGGCCAAACACTTCTACCATAGTCATTGCAAATTGCTTGGCATAGAAAATAGAAGTGCTCTCTGCCATCGCCAAGTTGTCATCAATGTAATCTGCCGGAACACCATATGCCATCATGCGCAAAGCGGCAGTGACCTTGTGTTCAATGCTATGGCCAAGCAACCCGGCTCAGTTCCTTCTCTGCTCGAAGGATGGATTATGTTGCTTCACAGAATTGCAAATGTGGATGAAGAAGTCTTTCAACATTTTGAAACGGCGTCGAAAGTATTTCTTTGGGAATTCCGTCGAACACCTTGTGCGCGGGGTGGAAGAAGATGGCCGCCGGTTGGATTGGTCGGTTGCCGCGGACGGCTGCGGACGGCGGCGCAGAGGAGAAGGGAGCTCGGCGGTCGGTGGAGAGGAGCTATACGGGTTGCCGGACCGCCGGAGTCGGCGAATCTGGGGCCATGACTTGTTCCTCGAACGGCGGCGCGCTGGGCGGTTATGCGACACGCCCGGGCGGAGGAGGCGACGCGGGCTAGGGTGGCGGAGGCGATTTGGGGTGGTGGCGGCGACGGCAACGGCAATTTGGGCGGTGCCGGTGGCGATTTCCGGCGGCTGGTGCTTGGGCGGGCGGGAGGTCGCGAGCGGGAAGGCAACTGAACTGGCGGTTGGTCGTTTCGTGGGCGGCCGCGGTTTTACATCACTTGTATCTCGTGATGTAAATTTGCATCACAAAGTTTTCAATTTTACATCTCCGAGAGGCGGTGATGTAATTTTTTTTATATATGGACCGTTTGTTGGAGTAGCGTTCTCTGCTCTTGAAGCTCCAAAAGTTAGGTATTTTTACATATGGACCGTCTATTGGAGATGCTCTAACCTCAGTAAAGCAGACTTGGTTGTTGCTTGATTAATGAATTCCCCTTTTTCTTGTAAATAAATAACAATATTAATCTCATACTAATATATTAACATGTGACCATATACCAAGCATAGAACCGGAATATCTATGAAAACAACAAGTCCGCGTAACACATGAACCAGTAAATAGGGGATGAATAGATCATACCCTCTAATAGGTCAGGACAAAGCCTCGGCGCCGGCAATGTCGTCCTTCTTGGCGGCTTCAGAGTGTTCACCAATGAAAATGTTGGAGAGGTCGTGGATGTGGGAAGTAGAGGAACAACGACGAGCAGTCATGCCTGAGATGCTCCCAAAAACCTAATTGCCCTTCTACCGGTGCAGGATCACAAATGACGGGTTTTGAAAGGCTTGCTCTCCCGTACAACCGTGTACGTGGCCGGCAGGATGGGATCGCCGGAACCAACTACAACAGGAGAAATGGCGATGGGTTATGCACAAGGAGGCAAAGCAGATGCGAGCTCGTCTCGTTTCGTTGACACAACACGATGCGCGTGCGTGAGCGAGGCGGGTGAAGGAGGAGGAGCGTGTGGGAACCACCCATTTTCTCAAGCTCCAATAGGATATGGAATATGATCCCGTATAAGGGAGTAAATAGCATAACACTGCAACTTTACATGCTAGGGTTCCAAAAAACTACCGGTTTTTAATTTTTCTCAGATAACTACCAAATGGGTGGTTGGCTGTTTCAAAAATCCCAAATCGTCAAGTGCTTTACGATTAATTGTGATTATGACAGTTGGGCCCCATGTGTAAGAGCTCTGATTTTTTGACTGTTAGGGGTGGGCCTGCACACAAATTTAAAAAAGCAATCAGGTCCCTGTAAGTTTGTAAAAAAGCAATCGGGTCCCTCCCACATCACGGCAGCCATCGGCGTAGGTCTGCGGACCTCGCGATGCCGCCTCCTCTGGCCGGCAAGCTGTCCGCCGCCCGCCACCGGTGATCACCGGAGCTCAACCCCGACCGCTCTTCCGCCTTACCTTCTTCTCTATGCCAGCAACCGACCCGTGCTGGACGACGCCGTTGGGCCAGTGGCCACCTCTGCGCTTGGCAAGGACACTGGCTCCCCATGGCGTGTGGCGAGCCCTGGCAGCCCCATGGTGGGCGGCGACCCCTAGGCGGCTCCCCATGGAGGGCGGTGGCATGGTGACCCGAGCGAAGCCCCATGGTAGGCGGCTCCCGATGGCGCACGGCGGCGCGACGACCCGAGCCGGAGCCCCACAGCGGCGCGAGCGGCAGCAACCCTTGCCACGGACGAGGCCGGTGAGCTCCTTGTCACCAGGAACTCCGGTGAGCTCCTACCAGCAGCAAGAGCGCTGGGGGCGACGTGGCATAGGGTGGCGGCCGGGCGTGGCATAGGATGGCGGCGTGGGCCAGCAGTGTGGACGGCCGCCATGGCGGTTCTCCGGCATTCTTCGCGAGCAGGGAGAGTGGAGAAGAAGGGATACAGAGAGGAGGAGAAGAATATGACTAGATGAGAAGAGACATTGACATGTGACCCCCACATGTCAGTTAATGGTCAAACAAACGGTCAAACTAATGCTTCGTTTAGGTGTGGGTTCGACCTGTCATAATCACGGTCAATAGATAAGCACTCGACGATTTTTTTCTTAAACAGCCGACCACCCATTTGGTAGTTATGTGAGAAAATTTAAAAACCGGTAGTTTTTTTGAACCCTAGCCTATAAAGTAGTAGTTTTATGCTATTTACTCCATATAAGGAGGTCTCAACTTTCCTTCACTAGCATGATGGGACTAAACTTCCCACCATGTCATGAAATCCCATATGGGCCTTTGAGATTTACAAGGACTTATTTCTTATATGGGACCAAAGTTCATCTAAAATTCAACAATCCCCAATCAGATCTCGGAGGCATTTTGTGTTGTCCTCACTACCAAACACTGTTTTGATATACCAATATTTTCACTAGAGCCCGATTAAGCTTGAACATCCACCTAGAGCAAAGAGTTATACTTCTCCACAACCGAACAATGAAGCATGCCCTGAATTGTCAGTTTGGCGTAAATATGTTCCACCAACTGTCTTACCGTTACTAGGCTATCCAATGCTAACCCCGTGGGCACTTCTGGCCTGACATAGATTTGAAGGAAATATGCCCGAGAGGCAATAATAAGATGCATCCCACCTTGAAATTTAGTGAGAGATCATATTATAATGTTGCTGCCAAACTAAGCAAAATAAGATGCATAAAGGATAAACATCACATGCAATCAATATAAGTGATATGATATGGCCATCATCATCTTGTGCCTTTGATCTCCATCTCCAAAGCAATCGCCATGATCACCATCATCACCGGCTTGACACCTTGATCTCCATCGAAGCATCGTTGTCGTCTCGCCAACTATTGCTATCACGACTATCGCTACCGCTTAGTGATATAGTAAAGCAATTACATGGCAATTGCATTTCATACAATAAAGCGACAACCTTAAGGGTCCTGCCAGTTGCCGATAACTGTTACAAAACATGATCATCTCATACAACAATTTATATATCATCACGTCTTGACCATATCACATCACAACATACCCTGCAAAAACAAGTTGGACGTCCTCTACTTGTTGTTGCAAATTTTACGTGGCTGCTACGGGTTTAGCAAGAATCGTTCTTACCTACGCATCAAAAACCACAACGATTTTTCGTCAAGTGTGTTGTTTTAACCTTCACCAAGGACCGGGCGTAATCACACTCGATTCAACTAAAGTTGGAGAAACAGACACCCACTAGCCAATTGTCGCGGCGCACGCCGGTACAACCGGGCCTCGCCAGAAGCGACGGGTAGTGTCGGTCCGAGCCGCATCATCCAACAATACCGCTGAATCAAAGTATGACATGCTGGTAAGCAGTATGACTATTATCGCCCACAACTCTTTGTGTTCTACTCGTGCATATAACATCTACGCATAGACCTGGCTCGGATGCCACTGTTGGGGAACGCAGTATTTCAAAATTTTCCTACGATCACGCAAGATCTATCTAGGAGATGCATAGCAACGAGCGGGGAGAGTGTGTCCACGTACCCTCATAGACCGAAAGCGGAAGGGTTAAGTAACGTGGTTGATATAGTCGAACGTCTTCGCGATCCAACCGATCAAGTACCGAACACATGGCACCTCCGCGATCTGCACATGTTCAGCTCGGCAACGTCCCTCATACTCTAGATCCAGCTGAGGCCGAGGGAGAGTTTCGTTAGCACGACGGCGTGGTGACGGTGATGATGATGTTGCCAACGCAGGGCTTCGCCTAAGCACTGCAACGATATGACCGAGGTGGAAATCTGTGGAGGGGGGCACCGCACACGGCTAAACAATCAACTTGTGTGTCTATGGGGTGCCCCCCTCCCCCGTATATAAAGGAGTGGAGGAGGGGAGGGCTTGCCCTCTCTATGGCGCGCCCCAAGGGGGATTCCTACTCCTAGTAGTAGGTCCCCTCCCTAGTTGGAGTAGGGAGAAGAAGGAAGAGGGAGAGGGAGAGAAGGAAAGCCCCCCCCAATTCATATTGGGCTTGGGAGGCTCACGCCTCCCACTTGGCCGCCTCCTCCTCTCTCCCACCATGGCCCATTAAGGCCCATTAACTCCCCAGTGGGTTCCGGTAACCCCCCGGTACTTCGGAAAATGTCCGAACTCATCCGAAACCTTTCCGGTGTCCAAACATAGGCTTCCAATATATCAATCTTTATGTCTCGACCATTCCGAGACTCCTCGTCCTGTCCGTGATCACATCCGGGACTCCGAACTATCTTCGGTACATCAAAACACATAAACTCATAAAACCGATCGTCACCGAACGTTAAGTGTGCGGACCCTACGAGTTCGAGAACTATGTAGACATGACCGAGACTCATCTCCGGTCAATAACCAATAGAGGAAACTGGATGCTCATATTGGCTCCCACATATTCTACGAAGATCTTTATCGGTCAAACCGCATAACAACATACGTTGTTCCCTTTGTCATCGGTATGTTACTTGCCCGAGATTCGATCGTCGGTATCTCAATACCTAGTTCAATCTCACATCGCAAGTCTCTTTACTTGTTTTGTAATGCATCATCCTGCAACTAACTCATTAGTCACATTGCTTGCAAGGCTTATAGTGATGTGCATTACCGAGAGGGCCCAGGGATACCTCTCCGACAATCGGAGTGACAAATCCTAATCTCGATCTATGCCAACTCAGCAAGTACCATCAGAGACACATGTAGAGCACGTTTATAATCACCCATTACGCCAGGACGCTTTGGTAGCACACAAAGTGTTCCTCCGGTATTCGGGAGTTGCATAATCTCATAGTCATAGGAACATGTATAAGTCATGAAGAAAACAATAGGAATACACTAAACGATCAAGTGCTAAGCTAACGGAATGAGTCATGTCAATCACATCATTATCTAATGATGTGATACCGTTAATCAAATGACAACTCATGTCTATGGCTAGGAAACTTAACCATCTTTGATTAACAAACTAGTCAAGTAGAGGCATACTAGTGACACTATGTTTGTCTATGTATTCACACATGTACTAAGTTTCCGGTTAATACAATTCTAGCATGAATAATAAACATTTATCATGATATAAGGAAATATAGATAACAACTTTATTATTGCCTCTAGGGAATATTTCCTTCAGTCTCCCACTTGCACTAGAGTCAACAATCTAGATCACACAGTAATGATTCTAACACCCATGGAGTCTTGGTGCTGATCATGTTTTGCTCGTGAGAGCGGTTTAGTCAACGGGTCTGCAACATTTAGATCCGTATGTATCTTGAAAATCTCTATGTCTCCCTCCTTGACATGATCGCGGATGGAATTGAAGCGTCTCTTGATGTTGGTTCTCTTGTGAAATCTGGATTCCTTTGCCAAGGCAATTGCACCAGTATTGTCACAAAAGATTTTCATTGGACCCGATGCACTAGGTATAACACCTAGATCGGATATGAACTCCTTCATCCAGACTCCTTCATTTGTCGCTCAAGCAGCTATGTACTCCGCTTCACATGTAGATCCCGCCACGACGCTTTGCTTAGAACTGCACTAATCGACAGCTCCACCGTTCAATATAAATATGTATCCGGTTTGTGACTTAGAGTCATCCTGATCAGTGTCAAAGCTTGCATCGACGTAACCATTTATGACGAGCTCTTTGTCACCTCCATAAATGAGAAACATATCCTTAGTCCTTTTCAGGTATTTCAGGATGTTCTTGACCGCTATCCAAAGGATCCACTCCTGGATTACTTTGGTACCTCCCTGCTAAACTAATAGCAAGGCACACATTAGGTCTGGTACACAGCATTGCATAGATGATAGAACCTATGGCTGAAGCATAGGGAATGACTTTCATTTTCTCTCTATCTTTTGCAGTGGTCGGGCATTAAGTCTGACTCAACTTCACACCTTGTAAGACAGGCAAGAACCCTTTCTTTGCTTGATCCATTTTGAACTTCTTCAAAACTTTATCAAGGTATGTGCTTTGTGAAAGTCCAATTAAGCGTCTTGATCTATCTCTATAGATCTTGATGCCCAATATATAAGCAGCTTCACCGAGGTCTTTCATTGAAAAACTCTTGTTCAAGTATCCTTTTATGCTATCCAGAAATTCTATATCATTTCCAATCAACAATATCTCATCCACATATAATATTAGAAATGCTACAGAGCTCCCACTAACTTTCTTGTAAATACAGGCCTTTCCAAAAGTTTGTATAAAACCATATGCATTGATCACACTATCAAAACGTTTATTCCAACTCCGAGATGCTTGCATGTAACATCCCAAATTTTCAATTTGGAATGTTATACATAGATCATTCATGCATATCATATTTTGTTGCATTTCATTTCGTGATCCTCAAAATTCTAAGCAACTCAAGGACCCTCGGAGAGAGTTGGGGATTTCACTGTTTCCATATTTGAATTTTATCAAATATTGAAACAAGGATTATTTGTTTTAATTATTTTTCTCTCAAAAATATTTCATATTAAAATATATGAGAGGAGATAATATGACTTCTCCAAAATAAATGAAATATTGGAGGAAAAATATTAAAATCAAATATTTGATTTTATTTGGATTTTATTTCTATTTTATTTGCATTAGAAAAATGGCATGTTTTCAAAATTGCATTTTAGGGCCAAGAAAATGTTCATCTCGTTCTAAATATTTTATTTAGACGGTGAAAATTTGTTTTGGCATTTTTAGTTTTTTATTTAAGGGCCACGAATACGACTTGCCCGCCATCGCGCCACACCACCGCCGCCCCCGCCGCACCACCCGCAGCCCCACCTCGCCCCGCCGGAGCCGCCGCCGATCCGATCCGGAGCCACCGGTTTTTTCGGTTTAGGTAAAAACCATCGGTTTAAAAAAAGAAAAACCTAGTTACGTTTTTTTCTTCGTTTTGCTGGTTTTTCTCGGTTTAGTTTATTTAGCGGATGTTCGTCCGTACGTTCATTTTAACGAACGGTTTACGCCCGTTGGTCACAGAAAACGAACGTTCGTTCGTTAGTCTATTCGTCAGCTTTTCTTTTTCTCGGGTTTTTCGCGATTATTTTCGATCGCGATTTTCTGATCCGATTTTCGTTTCAGTTTATTTTTTCGCTCGTTTATCGGAATCAGGCGATTCAAGCGCCTAGATCTTCGTCTCGAAACCCTATTTCT
Organism: Aegilops bicornis; assembly: GCA_021605145.1. Classification (NCBI taxonomy): domain Eukaryota; kingdom Viridiplantae; phylum Streptophyta; class Magnoliopsida; order Poales; family Poaceae; genus Aegilops; species Aegilops bicornis. Next base: position 129,044,167 of record CM038675.1, on the reverse strand, counting down.
GTTTAACCAACTTGAATAAGGTTTTGGTACAGTACAATTTGACTTTAGTCCAGATTAGTAATCGGATCTTGTTTCTTTCGCAGTTTGAGTTTCGCTGTTCGCTTGATTTGATTCTTTTGCAAACCGGAGTTCTTAAGTTGAACTTTCTGGTTAGATCTTCTTATTTGAGTTTTACTGCATCTTTGATTGGTTGCTTATGTATGCTATTGTTTGTTTGCGATAGAATTCCCGGAGTGCGAAGCGTGCTACTACGAGTCCCTAGGTTTTGCGGATCGTCAGCAAGGCAAGTAACACATTGATCATACTCTTTTCACACCCAGTTTTATGCATTAACTCCAATCCTCAAACACTGCATGATTAGGATGTGATTAACTTGAGGGTATTGGGAAGTAGTTGATGAGGTAGAACCTATTGCCCGGTTATTATCAAACCCTTGGGAGTTACTTCTACGTATTGCTTATATTGCTATGCTATGCTCGTAGACGTGGTTTGGGTGAGTGAATCCATAACAGTTGTGAGATTTTTAATTAATGGTTCAACCTAAGGTGGCAACTTTAATACACATCTGGGTGGATTGCTTGTCGGGCACCTGGAGAATCCAGTGTTGTCCTAGGATATCCCGGAGTACCCGTATGATAATCCTAAGATCCGCCACCCAGGCTCAAAGGGAACTGAGATATTACATGCTAGAAACTTCCGTGTGCAGCCACAAGCTATTATGGGCTCTAGCATAGTTGAGTAAGTTGCATGACCTCTTCTAGTGGTAGGCTAGCAGATGTAGAGGGATGTAGGTTGGTACTGTCTACCCGAGGTTAGAGTTAATGCTTCTGAAAGACTGTGTCTCGGTCATCCGTTTCTCAAACACCTTGTAGTGTGAGAAATTCAACGGAGGCGATCGAGTCTTGTGGGGAAAAGTGCGCAAACCTCTGCAGAGTGTATAATCTAATCATGGTTAGCCGTGTCCCCGGTTATGGACATCTTGAGTATCTAGTACTTGTACTATCACATGTCTCTCATCACTCTAATTTAATATTGTTGGGTTGATAATTACTTTAATTGGGATTGAGTTGGAGGAACCTTCTCAATGATGTTTCAACTACCATGATAGTTAAATAAAATATATTCTTTTGTTGTAGGGAAAAATTGGCTTTTCGCAAAAACTATAACCATAGAGCTTTCCACCAGCCAAATATGCATGTAGTGATAGCATTATTCTGTTTCTGTTTCATCAGGTTATATTGCCAAAGATATTCCATGTGTCGACCCGCTGGCTGCAACGTATGATGTTGCGTATTTTTTTCGCATTTCCAGGAGTAAGGTTCATTAGGTCGCTTGCCGTGCAGCTCAGCTATGCCATTGGAGTTGATGGACTTACTTTATCTTCCAAGCCTTCCGTTATCGTATTAGATGGCCTTAAGCCATATGTATTGTAATAAGTTCTCTTTGAGACATTCGATGTAATAAGTGTGTGATTGCTACTCGTTATAAATCCTTCGAACATCGTGGTCTCACAAGATTACCGATCCAGGATGATACTGAAGCACGTAGACTTGACCGCTTGAGGTCGGGTCGCTACAAGATGGTATCAAAGCACACGCTGAGTGTAGGACACGACCACTAAGATAAGCCATAGGTCACTCTTCTCTACTCATTTCTGACTCCTCTCCATTTTCTACTCTTAGGATGGCGGATTCGAGGAACAAGTTTGCACACCCGGATGAAGACACACCCTTTGGACGCCACTTGAAGGAAGTCACTAGGTACCTGAACATCGGAATACCAAGCTTCACCGGGACCTACAACGCCACTTTACCAGAAGAGGAGCGCTGGATGATTCGAGTTCAAGTTCCAGGAAGGACGTTCGCGCCAACCACTGAGCCCATAGAGTTTTCCTTTGAAGCACCAACCTGGAGTCTAGGCAAGAGCATGGCAGCCCACATTGCTATGGGACGTATTGGAGAAGTCTACCACAAGGATCTCAAGGACACTATCTACCAGATATGTGGGCGCTGAGATGAGCAATGGGAGATGATCAGCACCAAGAAGGACAGATCCATTGCAGCTTTCATCCAGGAGTTAAACCAGCACATTCGACGTCAGGAGAATCAGATGTGTGCAGACATGATAGATTTGAAGAAGTCGAATACAAGGATCACCGAGCTGGAAGAAGAACTCAAGTCTACACGCGATGGATATGAGGAGGAAACTGCAACACTATTGGAGAAGAATGACGACCTGATAAAGAAGATCGGAGTATTCATGGGAGACCCCGCGCCAGGAGGAGAGGACGATGACTCCACTTGCCCGGAGAACTACATCATCATCGACGACACTGACTCCGACCCGAGTGAAGACGACTTTGAAGACGAAGCTGGAGTAGACATCATGGAGTCGTCCACCGATCAAAATTTCTATTAGACCACCAAATGATTAGTAGTACTTCCCCCATGTATATAGTAGTAGTTTGAGCACTTTAACGATAGTTTTAGACCGTTTGTATGCCCTTGCTTGATTGATTGAGTGTTACAATTGTGTTTGTCTCATGTGTATATGGGTAGTGTTTTATCACTAGACCCCTTTTCTATTCTAATCTCTCCCCTCTAAACCCATCAGATGCCTCCGAGACGTGACACCGGATTTGCCTTCCCGCCAGAGCTCACTCAGTTGATCCAAAGAAATAGAATGCCTTGATGCAATTGTTAGTCCGTAACCAAGGCAACAACAACAACAACAACAAATAACAACAACAACAACAACAACAACAACAACAACAACAAATAACAACAATAAATAACAACAACAACAAAGAATAACAACAACAATAACAACATAAAGAATAACAACAACAAAGAATAACAATAACAACAAGAATAACAACAACAACAAAGAATAAATAACAACAACAAAGAATAACAACAACAAAGAAAGAATAACAAAGAAGAATAACAACAAAGAATAACAATAAAGAATAAATAACAAAGAATAACAACAAAGAATAACAACAACAACAACAACAACAGAATAACAACAACAAGAATAACAATAAAGAATAAATAACAAAGAATAACAACAAAGAATAACACCAAAGAATAACAAAGAATAAAGAATAAAGAATAAAGAATAAATAACAAAGAATAACAACAAAGAATAACAAAGAATAACAACAAAGAATAATTCAACAACAAAGAATAACAACAAAGAATAAATAACAAAGAATAACAAAGAATAAATAACAACAACAACAACAACAAATAACAACAACAACAATAACAACAACAACAACAACAACAAGAACAACAACACCAAAGAACAACAACACCAAAGAATAAATAACAAAGAATAAATAAAGAATAACAACAACAACAAAGAATAACAACAACTACAAAAACAACAACAACAACAACAACAACAACAACAACAACAACAACAACAACAACAACAACAACAACAACAACAACAACAAGAACAACAACAACAAGAACAACAACAACAACAACAACAACAAGAACAACAACAACAACAACAAAGAATAAAGAATAAAGAATAAAGAATAAAGAATAAAGAATAACAACAAAGAATAACAACAAATAACAACAAAGAATAAATAACAAAGAATAATTAATAAACAACAAATAAAGAATAAATAACAAGAATAACAACAACAAAGAATAAAGAATAACAACAACAAAGAATAAATAACAAAGAATAACAATAACACTAACAATAACAAAGAATAAAGAATAAAGAATAAAGAATAACAATAAAGAATAACAATAAAGAATAGCAATAAAGAATAAAGAATAAAGAATAAAGAATAAAGAATAACAAAGAATAACAAAGAATAACAATAAAGAATAACAAAGAATAACAAAGAATAACAATAAAGAATAACAAAGAATAAATAACAATAAAGAATAACAATAAGAATAAAGAATAAATAACAAAGAATAACAAAGAATAACAATAAAGAATAACAAAGAATAAATAACAACAACAACAACAACAACAAAGAATACTAACCAACAACAAAGAATAAAGAATAAAGAATAAAGAATAAAGAATAAAGAATATCAATAAAGAATAAAGAATAAATAACAAAGAATAAAGAATAACAAAGAATAAAGAATAACAAAGAATAACAACAATTAACAAAGAATAACAAAGAATAAAGAATAACAAAGAATAAAGACTAACAAAGAATAAAGAAGAATAAAGAATAACAAAGAATAAAGAATAACAAAGAATAAAGAATAACAAAGAATAAAGAATAAAGAAGAATAAAGAATAAAGAAGAATAAAGAATAAAGAAGAATAAAGAATAAAGAAGAATAAAGAATAAAGAAGAATAAAGAATAAAGAAGAATAAAGAATAAAGAAGAATAAAGAATAAAGAAGAATAAAGAATAAAGAAGAAGAAGAATAAAGAATAAAGAAGAATAAAGAATAAAGAAAGAATAAAGAATAAAGAATAACAAAGAATAAAGAATAAAGAAGAATAAAGAAGAAGAAGAATAAAGAAGAATAAAGAATAAAGAAGAATAAAGAATAAAGAATAAAGAAGAATAAAGAATAAAGAAGAATAAAGAATAAAGAAAGAATAACAACAAAGAATAACAATAACAACAATAACAATAAAGAATAAAGAAGAATAACAACAAAGAATAACAACAATAAAGAATAACAACAAAGAATAATTCAACCAACAACACTAACAAAGAATAAAGAATAAAGAATAAAGAATAAAGAATAAAGAATAACAACAATAAAGAAGAATAACAAAGAATAAAGAATAACAAAGAATAAAGACTAATAAAGAATAAAGAAGAATAAAGAATAACAAAGAATAAAGAATAACAAAGAATAAAGAATAACAAAGAATAAAGAATAACAAAGAATAAAGAATAACAAAGAATAAAGAATAAAGAATAACAAAGAATAAAGAATAACAAAGAATAAAGAATAACAAAGAATAAAGACTAATAAAGAATAAAGAAGAATAAAGACTAACAAAGAATAAAGAAGAATAAAGAATAAAGAAGAATAAAGAATAAAGAAGAATAACAACAACAAGAAGAAGAATAAATAAATAACAACAACAAATAACAATAACAACAATAACAACAACAACAATAAATAACAACAAGAATAAATAACAACAATAAAGAATAAATAAATAACAAGAATAACAAAGAATAAAGAATAACAACAATAAAGAATAAATAACAATAAAGAATAAATAAATAAAGAATAAATAACAAAGAATAACAACAAGAATAACAACAACAAATAACAACAACAACAATAACAACAACAAATAACAACAACAACAACAAATAACAACAACAACAACAACAACAACAACAACAACAACAACAACAACAACAACAACAACAACAACAACAACAATAACAACAACAATAATAAAGAATAAAGAATAAAGAATAAAGAATAACAAAGAATAAATAAATAACAACAAAGAATAACAATAAAGAATAAATAACAAGAATAATTCAACAACAATAAAGAATAAATAACAAAGAATAAATAACAAAGAATAACAACAACAACAATAAAGAATAACAACAATAAAGAATAACAAATAAATAACAATAACAAAGAATAACAATAACACTAACAACAATAAAGAATAAAGAATAAATAACAAAGAATAACAATAAAGAATAACAATAAAGAATAAAGAATAAAGAATAAAGAATAAAGAATAACAAAGAATAACAAGAATAACAATAAAGAATAAATAACAAAGAATAACAATAAAGAATAACAAAGAATAATAAAGAATAATAACAAAGAATAACAAAGAATAACAAAGAATAAATAACAAAGAATAACAAAGAATAACAACAAAGAATAACAAAGAATAAATAACAAAGAATAACAAGAATAACAACAACAACAACAACAACAACAAAGAATAATTCAACAACAAAGAATAACAACAAAGAATAAATAAAAGAATAACAACAACAACAACAACAACAACAACAACAACAACAACAACAACAACAACAAATAACAACAACAACAATAACAAAGAATAACAACAAAGAATAACAACAACAACAAAGAATAACAACAACAAAGAATAACAAGAATAACAACAACAAAGAATAAATAACAATAACAAAGAATAACAATAACAAAGAATAACAACAAGAACAATAACAAAGAATAACAACAACAACAACAACAACAACAACAACAACAACAACAACAACAACAACAACAACAACAACAACAACAACAACAACAACAACAACAAAGAATAACAACAAGAATAACAACAACAACAAAGAATAACAACAACAAAGAATAACAAAGAATAACAACAACAACAAAGAATAACAACACCAAAGAACAACAACAAAGAACAACAACAAAGAACAACAACAACAAAGAACAACAACAACAAAGAACAACAACAACAACAACAACAACAACAAAAACAACAACAACAACAACAACAACAACAACAACAACAACAACAACAACAACAATAACAACAACAACAACAACAACAACAACAACAACAACAACAACAACAACAACAACAACAACAACAACAACAACAACAACAACAACAACCGAATGAGGTGACGATCAAGAACAAATACCCTTTGCCGATGATCAATGATTTGTTTGACCAGTTGCAAGGAGCTAAAGTGTTTTCGAAGATCGATCTACGATCATGATATCACCAGCTGAAAATTCGAGAGAAGGATATACCTAAAACCGCATTTACCACAAGGTACAGGTTATATGAGTATACGGTCATGTCTTTTGGACTGACTAACACCCCTGCCTATTTCATGAGCATGATGAACAAGGTGTTCATGGAATATTTGGATAAGTTTGTTGTGGTGTTCATTGATGATATAATGGTATACTCAAGAATGAAGAGGAGCACAAGGAGCATTTATGCTTAGTTCTCGAGAAACCTGTGGAACATCGGCTTGTACGCCAAGTTCAAAGAAATGTGAGTTTTGGTTAAAGGAAGTTGGATTCCTTGGACATGTTATATCGGGAGAAGGTATAGTACTAGACCCCACCAAGGTTCAGTCAGTCACTGAATGGTTGGCACCCACTTCAGTTAGCGAGATCCGCAGTTTTCTGGGACTCGCAGGATACTATCGGAGATTCATTGAGAATTTCTCCAAGATTGCGGAGCCAATGATGGTGTTATTGAAGAAGGATACCAAATTTAAATGGATGGAAGAATGTGAGGCGAGTTTTCAGGAGTTAAAGAAACGTCTGACTACAGCCTCAAAGGTTGATCCTCGCCGGATATACGCACGGATTTCCAAGTGTATTGCGACGCCTCGCTTAGGACTTGGAAGTGTGCTTATGCAGGATGGAAGAGTTGTTTCAGATGCCTCACGCACAACTAAAACCGCATTTAATTGAATTATGCCACGCATGATTTGGAGTTAGCAAATGTAGTGCATGCGCCAAGACTTGGAGACATTGCCTTATTGGAAACCGCTAGATGTGTACACCGATCATAAGAGTTTGAAGTACATTTTCACACGTATGAGCCGAACCTTAGTTAGAGGAGATGGTTGGAGCTTATAAAGGATTATGACATGAAGCTTCACTATCATCCGTGCAAGGCCAATGTCGAAAGGCACGCTTTGAGCCGGAAGAGTTATGCTAACACCCTCGTAAGCATAGGATTGCCAAAGGAGTTAGCAGAGGATCTCAGGGAACTTCGATTGGAGATTGTTCCTAGAGGTTTTGTTGCAACAATAGAAGTTCAATCTACATTGTTAGGAAAGATTCGGGAAGCTCAGAAGGATGACAAAGAGTTTGCCGAGATAAAAGAGAGAATGAGCAAAGGAAAGGCCAAAGGTTTTTGTGAGGATGAGCACGACACCTTATGGTTTGAGGACCGTGTTTATGTGCCCAATAACACGGAGATCAGGAAGTTAAGACTTCAGGAGCCCTGAGGGAGTCCTGGACTAGGGGGTGTCCGGATAGCCGAACTATCATCACGGCCGGACTCCAAGACTATGAAGATACAAGATTGAAGACTTCGTCCCGTGTCCGGATGGGACTTTCCTTGGCGTGGAAGGCAAGCTTGGCGATACGGATATGTAGATCTCCTACCATTGTAACCGACTGTGGTAACCCTAACCTATCCGTGTCTATATAAACCGGAGGGTTTTAGTCCGTAAGACTAACAACAATCATACCATAGGCTAGCTTCTAGGGTTTAGCCTCCTTGATCTCGTGGTAGACCTACTCTTGTACTACCCATATCATCAATATTAATCAAGCAGAGTAGGGTATTACCTCCATCTAGAGGGCCCAACTCGGGTAAAACATCGTGTCCCTTGTCTCCTCGTTACCATCCGCTTAGACGCATAGTTCGGGACCCCTACCCGAGATCCGCCGGTTTTGACACCGACATTGGTGCTTTCATTGAGAGTTCCTTCCGTGTCGCCACCGATAGGCCCGATGGCTCCTTCCGATCATCAACAACGACGCGTCCAGTGGTGAGACTTTTCTCCCGGACAGATCTTCAGATTCAGCCGGCTTTGTAATCGTGGAGCCAATTCGCTGGCCATCCGGAGCAGATCGAAGCTACGCCCGCCATCGTGTCGATTTGGAAGTTTGAACTATAATGACCGATATCCGCGGAGACTTGATCTTCGACGGATTCGAGCCGCAGCCAAGCGCGCCGCATTGTCTCGATGGGCATGATCTAGCTCGCAGCCAAATAAAGGCCTCGAGGCCGCACTCCGCTCCGGCCCGACTCCTTAATCCGGAGCCGGATTCCCGATCAAGGACGAGTGGTTGGACACCGCCGGGGCTACCATCTCTACGGCGATTGATCCAACTCCATCCATGTCCTTTGCGAAGACCTTGACCTGTGGTGCCGGACTCTCTCCGACTCAACCTCCGCTACTCGCAAATCGAATCCGATTACGCCGTTATGGAGTTCATCGTCATGACATCTTTCAAAGACTCGCCCTTTGGCGACATCCTGAATTCACTAAAGTCTCTCTTTATCCGGAGAGCCATGGCCGGACTACGGTCAGAAGGTTGGGATGCGGACGATGAAGAAATTCAACGCCCACCCACCACCCACTTTCAGAGCCACCGCCGAAAGCTTACACGACGTGCTCGATTTCGACCAAGACATCGACAAGATGGACGATTTATGTAGGAGACAACATGAACCAGCACCGTAGGGTGCCGGACAACCACCTCATCCCATGATGTATACATGGTGGATACACCTAAAGGAAATGAAGACGAGGAACAACGGACGCCACGGCGATAAATCCTCGAAAAGCAGTCAAACGGCAACGTAAACGCCTTTAACAAAGTCCCGCCAACAGAGAACCAGCCATAGAGCAGGGCGAACCGTGGACGACTTAACACGCTTATCGAGAAATCATCCAACAAGACAACTTGATAAACAACCCGCCCCGGCGAAGACAACAGTCCGGACGATCTCACGCCGGACAAATTGTTGGAGCAAAATAACTTCCGTAAAAGGCTCGCCGCCATCAAGCCAGAAGCCCTAAAAAAAGGTATAAAAGCTCAAAATAGCGGAAGCTCAAAACAGCGGAAGATGCACTCAGGATCAGATGGAGCAAAGTATTCAACACCGCAGACAAATACGGCGACAGTCGCCGAACAAAGAGCTATCCAAAGAGAAAACTATCGCCTGAATTTGATGAAGAGGCTATAGAGCCCCCACAATCAAAAAATAAGAAGGCCACCCGGTCGGATGGACGACCCCACGGCAAAAAAAGAGAGCGGCAAATAGCGCCAAGACACAAGCCGCACGCTGATCCGCATGAGGATTCACATCAAAAGGATGGCCCAGCTTAGGGTCCATCTATGGGCCGAGAAAGCAAGCTCTTCAAAGCAATGCAACACGCCAAATATCCGAACATCACGGCACACCCAAATACAGGGGCGCCAGACACCCCTATGTTTCACTGGCGAGGTGCCGGATCATGAATTTCCAAAGGGATTAAAGCCCGTAAACATAGAGGCATACGATGTAACAATGCACTTCGGAGTTCTGGATTGAGGATTACATCCTCCACATACACATGGCTAGAGGAGACGATCTCCACGCCATAAAATACTTACCCTCAAACTCAAAGGGCCAGCTCGGCATTGGCTTAAAAGCCTCCCGAAAATACCATTGAAGCCGGGAAGAGCTCGATGATGCGCTTTCGCAAATTTTCGGGGACCTATGTCCGCCCGGATGCATTTATCTAAGTCACATAACTCAACAGCCCGGAGAGTCAGCCCGGAAATTCCGGAACAGGTTCCTTACTAAAAAGAACCACATAGTCGACTGTCTGGATGCCGAAGCCTTAGCAGCCTTCAAACACAACGTCCGAGATGAATGGCTCGCCAGACACCTCGGCCAAGAAAAGCCAAGAACAATGTCCGCATTAACAAGCCTCATGACCCGCTTTTGCGCGGGAGAGGATAGTTGGCTAGCAAGATGCAACACCAGCGACCCAAGTACATCCGAAATCAGGGATGGAAATGGGAAACCACTGCGCAACAAAGACCAATGCCGGATTAAGAAAAACGGTCCAAAGAGCGCGGTAGTCAATGCCGGATTCAAAAGCTCACGGCAGAACAATAAAAAACTGCCCCTCAAGGACAATAGCGATGAGCTATCCAACTTAAACAAAATCTTGGACAAGATATGTCAAATCCACAAGACTTCGGGAGGCCTCGCAAACCATACCCACAGAGATTGTTGGGTTTTCAAATAGTCCGGCAGACTCAACGCCGAACACAAGGGGCTCGACACACCAAGTGAAGATGATGACGAGCACCACAAGCAGCCCCGAAAACAAAAAGAATTTCCCGCAAGAGGTGAAAACAGTAAACTCACTTCACGTGATCAAAGGGAAAACAGAGCGGCACCCACAATAATGAGCGCCGCACAAACTACCCAAGCGGAGAACCAACACTGGTTGTCAAAACCAATCAACTTCGACCATCGTGACTATTCCGAAAGTATCCTAACGCAGGATGGACTGCCTTGATATTGGATCCTATAATCAACGGATTCCAATTTACACACGCCCTCATGGATGGTGGTAGTGACATAAACCCGATATATCGTGACACAATCCGCACGATGGGGATAGACCCAACCAAAATTTGCCGTGAGCAACACCTCCTTTAAAGGAGTAATGCCAGCCCATATTCCCATTGTACGGGCTCCATATCGCTAGAAGTTGTGTTCGGTTCATCCGACAACTTCCGTCATGAGAAGTTGATCTTCCATGTCGCCCCGTTTAAAAGTAGCCATCAAGCACTATTGGGACGCGAAGCTTTCGCCCGCTTTAACGCAATACCGCACTACGCATCTCTCACACTTAAAATGCCCGGTCCACGCGGTGTCATCTCATTAAAAGGGAGTATTAAGTGTTACTTGAGCACGGAAGAACGTGGACTGCCTTTTGACAGCCCTGCACCTATCCGCCCGCTTAATAAAGGAACCCGAATAGGTCATTCAAACTCGACACGGCTAGACGAGTCCGGGCGCCATCGGTGGCATACCGCAAGGGGCTGCATGCATGTATAGCAAGAGACAATAAAGCTCAATTTTATTCACTTCTTCGAATCGCACTCTGTTTATTTAATATAAAGTACATCTTCCGCACGATCTTTTTCTTTTAAACTAAGTTCCTCTCTTTACAGATGAACAACGTGCTACACCCGGCCCAGGATACGGCACAACGGAGACACAGCGCGGACGCAAGAGGGACCCGCTGTAAGGATTCTTTTCAGATTAAGACCTCGCATAAACCTTTTTTACTGCCTCTTGTTGATATACATCCCCGGTTTCTTACTATAACCGAGGAGGAGGTCATGCTTTGGCATTGGCCGCACCAGAATTTTTGCGCTGCATCTAGACACCAGGGGCTTAGGGCATTATTCTGCCTGCTTTTATAAAGACCGAATACCTTAGGGAGTATTCGCGCCTCGAAAGTTAGGCCTTATATGCATCAGCTCCGAATCATGTCTTTGGTCAAATGTTGGGTTTGCCCGCCCTCGTGTTTTGCTCCTTACGCCTGCTTTATCGGCTAACGCCAAGACGAGGAGAACTATCGCGACATTGTGCCCCGTTCGCCGGGCGAGCACCTCAAGAGTGAAAGCCGAAAACCGACCGTCGTGGATATAGCGAGAGACTGGTCAACCACTCGATGACTCATCGGAATGTCTAGAATTCATCCGCATTAACGAAGGACCGCTTTTTACAGTACGACGCATTGGAATTCGGGAAAGTGCGGTGCCCCTGTGGGCTATATAGTAGCCCCACCCTCGAACTCCTATGGCTAAGTGAAAGTGATAAAGCATTATAGTCCGTTGCCTAGTTTGCTACGCTACCACCTCCTTAACAGGACCAAGACGTTGGATTAAGTGTGCAAGAGCGCCTTTCTTAGAACACCCCCGCACTATGTGCGTGCGTAAGCCAAGGACTGCCATCTTTCAAAGTTATATATACATATACATATACGGCAAGACAGTGAGTAGTCTACTACTTGAACGCACAAGTATAAAAAGCTCTTATATTATATTGAAACATTGTTTTCACAAATCATACATGTCATTTAAACATAATATCCTTCGAGCATCGCTGCCTCTATTAAACGAGCGCCCGGCAGACTTCCTCAAAGTAGTGCTCGGCAGGTACTGCTTTTGTCCAAATCTTGAGCTGCAACGCCGGTGGCCTTCATATCTTCCCAAAGATGTCTTGACACGGGCCGTAGCCATCCGCGCTCCTCAATACACGCCGACCGCCTCATTAAGCGCCGATATGCGGTACCTCACCAAGAAACCGCTGCACTAAACCAAAATAACTCTTCTACCGGGGTCCGCCCGCCACAAATGAGTCATGACATGTTGCATGGCAAGTCCGGATAGCCGATTCAGCTCGCCCATTTGGCCAACCGATCGGTCAACGGAAGAAGACGCCCGGACTATGGAATTGGCGACCAATATAGCTCTTCCTTCAGGCCCTTCGCCTCGGAAGTGCTCAATCAAGGTTCGCAGCGCCGCCGCTAAGTCCCGATAAGCATCTTCCTAACTCCACAACTTTTCCAATTGAGCATACTTTGATCCAGATATTTCCTCCGCAGCAGTAAACGGTTTTCCAGCCGCAATCGCTTCGCCCGATTAAGCTCCTCCTTGGCAGCTCTCAAAGCCGAATGGGCATTCTTGATTCGGGCGGCGGCCTTTTTCAGGCCCTCTTGCTCCGCTTGACGCTCTTTTTCGAGAACCTCGCAGGATCGGCAGCATTCTTCAACTTTCCGCCATATCAGCCATTTCCTCTTTGCTTAGGCAAAGTGAGCAGCCTGCTCGCTTCTAGCTCTTCGCCGCCTTAAAGCAGCCGACATTACTTCGCTTGCTCTTTTCGCCGGGCGAAGTTCCGCCAAGCTCCTCCACAAAGAGCGCACCATCTGCGTTAAGCATACAAATAGTAAGACATGGGCGCCAAGCCCCTTACCGTGTGTCCGCCAGGAGTCGATACCTTGGCGATTCGTCAAACCGCTTATTGACCAGCGATGTCCGTGATCTGCGTTCGTCAAGTTGCCGCTTTAGTTCGGCATATTCATCAGTCCGGCTGGCCACCGGACGCCCCGCCACCTGTTTAGGAGCGGCGATATGTTATAACTGAGATTTTGATCCTCGGTACGCTGTCAATTTTGACAACATACCGAGTCTCAGGGGCTACTATCTATACAGGGCGCATTCTATATGCATAATCGCTGAAGGTACATCATTTTTATGCACTCAAACCCTCACAAGAAGCATCTCGACAGCTTCATGCAATCCGCCTCCGCTGGATGCAATCCTTTCAATCACCGCACTCCATTAGAACACGGTGATCTTCTCGAGATAGCCGCCGCCCGAAAGCAGATCCTTCACTCCTCCGATCAAGACACCACTTGGCGCCAGACCTTTTGGCCTCGCCGACTTGGGGGAACCCTCCGCGACGACACCTCAGGATCGCCCGCCTCGCATGAGGGTGCGATCGGTGGAGGCGCCGCCTCCATCATCTCCTCAAGAAGGTCCTCAAGACGAGCTCACGAGAAGGGCCGAGATCCGAACTACAAGGTACAATTTCGTTATCTTCATTAATAAACACAGGATGTTCCTTATTCACAAGACCCTTCTTTTCACTTACGTCATTGAGGGCTGATCCCTTGGGGAAATAGTGCGGCTGGGTTACTTTCCCCGCCGGACTCTCTCGATTTAAGATTCCTTTCCTTCTTCGAGGCCTTGACCTGGATCTTCAAGTTGTCCTTCTTCTCTCCTCGAAGACGGACTTTTAATCCTCCTTCCTTGATAGCCTCCTTCATAGAGGCAGTTGCTTCCACGCCCCCTTCGCCTTCTTAAAAGGGCGCGACCTTCAACATCTTGGCCAAGATGGGATCCGCGCGGTCTCCGGAGGGAGCCGGACACCTTATTAACTTTGCCTTGGCTATCCACTCCTGCTCAAGAAACGGCTCCTTTAAAGGGCATATATATATGATAAATGAATGAACAATTTGTCCGGTTACAGGACTACTTACTTGAATATCTGGGTGATTGCAGCTTAGTTCTCAAGGCCCTCACCAGGTCCGGACACTTTTCTTGTGATCCAAGAATGCTTTATACATCTCCACGGGCGCCGTGCTCCATAAAATTTTGGAGAGCTCGTGGTCCCTCCGGATTAAATTCCCACAAAGCGGAGGGGACGACGCTTGCAGGCTGAAGGCGCCGGATCAACATAACTCGTGCTATCGCAATCAGATTGATCTCCTCTCTTGGAGGTCTCGAACACGGCCTCGCAAAGAAAGGAACGCCCTGGACGGTCCCCAGTCGAGCCCCTTGTTGACCCATGACGCCAGCCGCTGTGGTGGACCTGAGCGGAAGGCGGGCAGCGCCACCCATTTGGTGCCCCTGGGAGCGGTGATATAAAACCACTCCTGTTGTCACAAACCAAGCTCCTCTTGAAAAGAGCCCTCGGGCCACGGAGCATCAGCACATTTGCTTATGGCCGCCCCTCCAAGACTCTGCTTGTTGCCCCTCGATCATCTTTGGCTCCACCTTGAAGGTCTTGAGCCACAATCCAAAGTGGGGGGTAATATGGAGGAAGGCCTCACATAATGCATAATAAATGACGAGATATGGAGGATGGACTCTGGATTCAAGTCGTGGAAATCCAGCCCATAATAAAACATGAGGCCCCGCACAAAGGGATCCGTCGGGAAGCCTAAACCCCGAAGGAAGTGAGACACGAACACCACGTTCTCGTCGGGCTCGGGAGTGGGAATGACCTGCCCTGGAGCAGGCAGCCTATGTGAGATCTCGCCGTTAGATACCCGGCGCCTCGCAGCTTTTAGCACATCTTCTTCCGTTATGGAGGAAGACATCCATCGGCCAGGCCGGTCGGAGCCGGACATGTTCAAGGTCCAAGCGCTACCAATCTGAAGCTTTGGGTGTTAGAACTCGGAGAACGAGGCTAACTCGATGGAGGGTGTAAAAGAAGAGGGCCTTGGTCTCATTATAAAGAGGTTGAATACCAAGAGCCCGCCTGTGGTCGACTAGGACTCGCCTTTAATAGAGGAGGCGTGCAGACGGGCACGGTTGGGTTACCCACGTCCGTATTGATGAGAATCCCAGAATAAGGGGGCACGATCTATGCTTTGATAAGACGTGCCAAGGAAACCGCCTCGCTAAACGCGCTAAGGCGGAACGGTAAAAAACGATTCATAAAAAAGACCTGGCCGTGGTGTGATGTCATGCCGCGGAATACGTCAGCAGATATGTGCAAAAGTTATTCTCTCTACGGTGGTATGTGGAACTTGTTTTGCAGAGCCGGACACTATCCTAGTGTTCAAAACCTTCCATGAAGTATTGGAGGAGGAACCCGCCTTGCAATGCCGAAGACAATATGCGCTACCGGACTGCCGTCATTGAAGCTCGGTTCAGTGGACTACCGAGGAGTCTCGACTAGGGGTGTCCGGATAGCCGAACTATCATCACGGCCGGACTCCAAGACTATGAACATACAAGATTGAAGACTTCGTTCCCTGTCCGGATGGGACTTTCCTTGGTGTGGAAGGCAAGCTTGGCGACACGGATATGTAGATCTCCTACCATTGTAACCGACTTTGTGTAACCCTAACCTATCCAAAGGTCTATATAAACCGGAGGTTTTAGTCCCAGAGGATCTAACAACAATCATACCATAGGCTAGCTTCTAGGGTTTAGCCTCCTTAATCTCGTGGTAGATCTACTCTTGTACTACCCATATCATCAATATTAATCAAGCAGGAGTAGGGTATTACCTCCATCGAGAGGGCCCAAACCTGGGTAAAAACATCGTGTCCCTTGTCTCCTGTTACCATCCGCCTAGACACACAGTTCGGGACCCCCTACCCGAGATCCGCCGGTTTTGACACCGACAAGGCCCATGACTCACCATACTTGATACACCCCGGAAACACCAAGATGTATTTGGATTTGAAGGAACGTTTCTGGTGGACTGGCATGAAGAAGGATATTGCCGAGTATGTAGTCGTATGTGATGTATGTCAGAGAGTGAAGGCCGAACATCAAAAGCCAGCAGGATTGTTACAGCCTATGCCGATACCCGAATGGAAGTGGGATAAGCTTGGCATGGATTTCATCACCGGATTGCCCAGGACCAAATCAGGATATGATTCTATATGGGTAGTAGTTGATCGCTGACCAAAGTGGCTCACTTTATCCCAAAGTGAAAACCACCTATACAAGTGCGAAGTTGGCCAAGATATACATGACCAGGATCGTATGTCCGCATGGAGTTCCAAGGACCATCAGACGTATAGAGGAACACAGTTTACCTCAAAGTTTTGGCATCAACTGCACCAGACTTTGGGTACAAGGCTAGAGTTCAGTACAGCATTCCATCCGCAGACAGATGGACAGACCGAGAGAGTCAATCAGATTCTAGAGGACATGTTGAGAGCTTGTGCACTAGATTACGGATCTAGTTGGGATGACAATTTGCCCTACGCGGAGTTCTCATACAACAATAGCTATCAAGCCAGTTTGACGATGGCACCGCTCAATCCTCAGATGGACGAAGGTGCAGAACACCGTTGATGTGGGATGAAGTTGGAGACCGACAGTTGTTTGGACCTGATTTGATCAAGGAGTCTGAAGAGAAGGTTAAGTTGATTCGAGATAGACTGAAGGTACACTACAAAAAAAGACACATCCGTGACATTTTGGGCCGAACGGATTTTTTTTCTGTAAAACATATGACACTTCTATGACGATAATTGTGACAAAACCCGGTATCATCATAGATGTGGTGGGCTCCTACTTCTATGACAAAAAATCATGACAGAAAATGGGCTTTTAGTCCTGGGCGGGCCGGAGACGCAGCTGCATGACATTCTTTGGGCCATCCATGACGGAAAAAACCGTGGTAGAAGTGAGGGGGAGGAAAATTTCGGGGAGTTCCCGGTTACGGTGGGAGGTCGAGGGCCGAGCGATGTGCGTTTCTCTCGTACACGTGCGAGGTGTTGGCTCTAACTGAACCCGAGCGAGGCATTGGGCTCTAACTGAACCTGAGCGATTGCACTGCAAGCTATGCGTTACTGAACCCGAGCGATCGATCGATGGCTGTTAACTGAACCCGATCGAGCGATTCTTCGCCATCGCTGCTAACTAAAGCCGATCGATTGGATGAATGTTGAACGCTGCGCTGGGGGTTGATGAACAGTGAGCGGTGGCGTTGCCTCTGGATGAACAGGACCCCGTGGTGTGGAGGGCTGGATGAACAGTAGACAGTGGGGTGGCCGTGGAGGGGTGGATGAACAGGACCCCGTGGTGTGGAGGGCTGGATGAACAGTACACGGTGAGCTGGCCGTGGTGGGGTGGTTGAACAGGACCCCGTGGTGTGGAGGGCTGGATGAATAGTAGACGGTGGAGGGGTGCCCGTGGAGGGGTGGTTGAACAGTAGCCGGTGGAGTAGCGCGCGGTGGAGGCTGGATGAACAGGAGCCCGTGGAGGCTGGAGGAGGTCGACGGTAGCCCGTGGAGGCTGGAGGACGTCGGGCGGTGGAGATCAACAAGATCCCGTGGAGTCCTGCTTATGCGGCACGCCACACCCTCCCGGCGAACAGGACCCTGCTTTCACCGTAGGGAGGTCCGTTTGGCCTGCTTTGGCACGCCACACCCTCCCGATCAACAGGACCCCTGCTTTCGACCGTAGGGAGGTCCGCTTCTCCGCTTTTGGGGTATGACACACCTGCCCCGATCAACAGGACCCCTGCTTCGACCGTAGGAGGTCCGCTTTCTCCGCTTACGGCACGCCACACCCCTCCCGATCAACAGGACCCTGCTCAACGTAGGAGGTCCGCTTCTCCGCCAGCGGTACGCCAGCCCTCGCTTCCATCGCTCGCTCCGCCCAAGCCAGTTGGCTCCCACGCTGCCTGCTGTTCTCCCGGCGAACACGACGCATTCCGCTGCCTCCCGGCGAACACGACGCATTCCGCTGTTCTCCCATGAACACGACGCATTCCGCTGTTTCCCCATGAACACGACGCATTCCGCTGCCTCCCAATGAACACGATGCATTCTGTTGCCTCCCCATGAACACGACGACGATGTTGTTTCTCCGTTCGACCCAGCCATGTACACGAGCCCCGCCGTGACGTATGCGCGCGAGTAGGCGCTTCGAGACCGCTCAGTATGTAATGTGACGCGGTCAGATTTTCTTCTTTCTTGCACCCTCGCTGCTGTATGTACGTGTACATGCTACGTGCGCGCCTCTACATCCACCAATTATATGTACGTACACGTTCGCGACCAGAATGACAACGCTACATATGATTCGACCAGGTGGGTCCCGACTGCCAGGCACTTACTTGCGTGCGAAGATGTAGCTGGTCGGTCCGAGCAGTCAGGGGGGCTGCTAGGTCTTGAGCTTGCGTTGGTTTTCCTCGAAGAGGAGAGGGTGATGCAGCAAGTGTAGCGTAAGTATTTCCCTCAGTTTTTGAGAACCAAGGTATCAATCCAGTAGGAGGCTCCTCCAAAGTCCCACGCACCTACACAAACAACTGAGAACTCGCAACCAACACAATAAAGGGGTTCTCAATCCCTTCACGGCCACTTGCGAAAGTGAGATCTAATAAAGATAGTAAGATAAGATAAATATATTTTTGGTATTTTATAATATAGATGCGAAAAGTAAAGATGCAAACAAAAGTAGATTGGGAGCAAATATGATAAGAGATAGACCCGGGGGCCATAGGTTTCACTAGTGGCTTCTCACAAGATAGCATAAGTATTACGGTGGGTGAACAAATTACTGTTGAGCAATTGATAGAAAAGTTTATAGTTATGAGATTATCTAGGCATGATCATGTATATAGGCATCACGTACATAACAAGTATACCGACTCCTCGCATCTACTACTATTACTCCACACATCGACCACTATCCAAAGATGCATCTAGAGTATTAAGTTCATAAGAACAGAGTAACGCTTAAGCAAGATGACATGATGTAGAGGGATAAACTCATGCAATATGATATAAACCCCATCTTGTTATCCTCGATGGCAACAATACAATACGTGTTCGCAACCCTTTCTCACACCGGGTAAGGACACCGCAAGATTGAACCCAAAGCTAAGCACTTATCCCATGGCAAGAAAGACCAATCTAGTAGGCCAAACCAAACTGATAATTCGAAGAGACTTGCAAAGATAACTCAATCATACATAAAAGAATTCAGAGAAGATTCAAATATTATTCATAGATAAACTTGATCATAAACCCACAATTCAACGGATCTCGACAAACACACCGCAAAAAGAGTTTGCATCGAATAGATCTCCACAAGAGAGGGGGAGAACATTGTATTGAGATCCAAAAAGAGAGAAGAAGCCATCTAGCTAATAACTATGGACCCGTGAGGGTCTGTGGGTAAACTACTCACAACTCATCGGAGGGGCAAGTATGTTGTCAGAGAGGCCTCCGTGGTTGATTCCCTCCCAGAGTGCCGGCGAAGGCTCCAAGATGGGATCTCGCTAATACATAAGGTTACGTGGTGGAAATTGTGTTTCGTGGTGCCCCGGATGTTTTCGGGCACGAGGTATATATAGGAGGAAGAAGTACGCCGGTGGTCGCCGAGGTTCACCACCACCAGACAGGGGCACGCCCTATAGGGGGGGGCCTCCTATCTCGTGGCTTCCTCGGAAGCTTCTTGACTTGCACTCCAAGTCCTCTGGATCACGTTCGTTCCAAAAATCACGCTCCCGAAGGTTTCATTCCATTTGGACTTCGTTTGATATTCCTTTTCTTTGAAATACTGAAATAGGCAAAAAAAACAGCAATATGGGCTGGGCCTCCGGTTAGTAGGTTAGTCCCAAAAATGATATAAATATTTAAAATAAAGACCATAAACATCCAAAAGGGGTAATATAATAGCATGGAACAATAAAATTATAGATACGCTGGATACGATCGTGGGCTAATCGCTTTTTTTTGCCGGACGCACTTCCTTGCGGCGAAGATGTAGCCGGTGGGTCCCAGCAATGTGGGCTTAATCGTTTTTGCCCGGACGCACTTCCTTGCGTATGCGAAGGTGTCGCTGGGTCCCAACGGCCGTGGGGGAATCGCTTTGTTTTTTGCCCGGACGCACTTCCTTGCGTATGCGAAGATGTAGCCAGTGGGTCCCAGCAATGTGGGGAAACATTTTTTCAAGGAATACATGAGTCTGTCCGGTGGGTCCCAAATTGTCGTGGAGGAATCATTATTTTCCGCGTAATAAGGAGGCACTTCCTTGCTGCGGCCGTGGACCCACTGTCACCTTCCGTGCATCCCACGTCCGATGGAAGTCGTTCCTTGACCACGTTGACCAC